>CM050933.1:36676491-37876491 GCA_027789145.1 Solanum arcanum
AGTCAAATCACTCACGAGGAACACATATACGACCCTTAATCCTCAAAACTCCCTCACTATCAAGAATTGCAGCCTTGGCTTCTCCTTTTAAAACCTTGTCCCTAATCTTACATAAATCACCATCATCAAACTGTTGAGCACGAATCTGCTCCAACAAGGATGACCTAGCCTCCATATAAGCCAACACCTTACCAGATTCTGAAATATCAAGTCTCACAAAGCTATTGGCCAGGGATTGGACATCCCTAGCTAAGGGACGCTCGCCAACCTGTAACATGGCTAGGCTACCCATACTTACCGCCTTCCGACTCAAGGCATCTGCTACAACATTTGCTTTGCCTGGGTGATAAAGAATAGTCATATCGTAGTCTTTGAGCAACTCCAACCATCTCCTTTGCCTCAAATTTAGATCCCTCTGATTGAATATATACTGGAGACTACGATGATCCGTGAACACCTCACAATGCACACCATAAAGATAATGCCTCCAAATCTTTAATGCAAACACCACAGCCGCCAACTCTAAATCATGAATAGGGTAGTTCTTATCATGAACCTTTAACTGCCTCGAAGCATAAGCTATCACCCTTCCCTTCTGCATCAACACACAACCAAGACCAACCCGAGAAGCATCGCAATATACGACAAAACCCTCTCCCTCCACGGGTAGGGTCAAAATCGGAGCAGTAGTCAATAAAGTCTTGAGCTTTTGGAAACTAACCTCACATTCGTCAGACCACTGAAAAGTCACCTCCTTCTGTGTCAATCTAGTTAATGGAGATGCAATGGATGAGAAACCCTCAACAAACCGTCGATAATAACCTGCAAGGCCCAAAAAACTCCGAATCTCAGTAACTGAAGTAGGTCTGACCCAATCTCTAACCGCCTCAATCTTCTTAGGATCCACCATGATACCCTCCTTGGACACTACATGTCCCAAGAATGCTACCGAACTAAGCCAAAACTCACACTTTGAAAACTTTGCATAAAGCTTCTTCTCCTTTAGAATTCCAAGAACAATCCTCAAATGATGCTCATGTTCCTCCTTAGTGCGTGAGTATATCAATATATCATCTATGAAGACAATAACAAAGGAATCTAAATACGGTCTGAACACTCCATTCATCAAGTCCATAAAAGCTGCTGGGGCATTAGTCAATCCGAAAGACATCACCAAAAACTCGTAATGACCATAACGTGTTCGAAAAGCCGTCTTAGGGATATCCTCCGCCCTAACCTTCAGCTGATGATAGCCAGATCTCAAGTCAATTTTGGAGAAAACTGAAGCACCCTGCAACTGATCAAATAAATCATCAATACGAGGTATCGGATACTTGTTTCTGATGGTTACCTTGTTCAACTGCCGATAGTCAATACACATACGCATAGATCCATCTTTCTTCTTCACAAATAACACTGGAGCACCCCAAGGAGATACACTTGGTCTAATAAAACCTTTGCTCAACAAATCCTGCAACTGCTCCTTCAACTCTTTCAATTCAGCCGGTGCCATACGATAAGGAGGAATAGAAATAGGCCGAGTGCCTGGCTCCACATCAATACAAAAATCAATATCACGATCTGGTGGAAGACCTGGCAAATCGGTCGGGAATACCTCTGAAAATTCACTCACCACTGGAATAGACTCAAGCATAGGAGTCTCAATACTAGTATCTCGAATATGGGCCAAGTAAGCCAAACATCCTCTCTGTACCAACTGACGAGCCTTAAGGAATGATATCACACCCTTAGAAGGATGACTAAGAGTACCTCTCCATTCTACTATAGGAATTCCAGGCATAGCTAAAGTGATGGTCTTGGCATGACAATTTAAAATTGCGTGGTAAGAAGATAACCAATCCATACCAAGAATCACATCAAAATCTATCATTTCTAAGACCTTTAGATCTGCATGAGTGTCATACCCCATCAAAGTAACAGTACATAAACGATACACTTGATCTACAACTACAGAATCCCCAACAGGAGTAGAAACACGTATCGGCAAATCAAGAGACTCACATAATATATCCAGACTAGGAGCAAAATATGTGGACACATAAGAATAAGTAGAGCCTGGATCAAATAATACAGTAGCTGGTCGATGACAAACCGGAATAATACCTGTGATAACAGCATCTGAGGCTTCAGCCTCTGGCCTACCTGGAAAAGCATAACAGTGAGAACGACTTCCATCAGATTGTGGACCTCCACGACCACCACCTCGACCAGAAGGAGAACCACCTCTACCTGAATGAGAACCACCTCTACCATTCTGTGCACCACCCCTAGCTGGAGGTTGTGCAGCCCTGGAAGTCGAAACCTGAGAACCCTGATGTAAGCCACCACGTCTGGTCCTAGGGCAGTCTCTCACAAAGTGTCCCATATCACCACACTCAAAGCAACCCCTACGAGACGCCGGCTGATGAGAGGAACCGGAATGACCAGAATGCCCTCCACGAACTACAGGTCTAGAAGATGAACCCTGCGAAGTATGTACCGAGCTCGAAGAGTTATGCCCAGCGTAACCAGCCTCAGACGCTGGTATGGCAGCATGAATGGGTCTGCTGGACTGAGGGTGATAACCTCTGCCTAAGTAACCCCGACTCCTAGGCGGAGCACCACCATAATCACCTGAATAACGAGTCCTCTTGCCATCTCGCTGCTCAAATCCCTCACGTCGAATCATCTCCAACTCCTTAGCAGCATCTACCACTTTCTGGAATGGAACACCGTATAAAGAACCTGAGAAACTCCTAGACGAATTGGAATAATCAGCCCCTTAACAAACCTCCTCACTCTCTCAGCCTCTGTGGGAAGTATCATCGAAGCATGCCTAGCCAAGGCATGAAATTTACCCTCATACTCTGCAACTGACATACCATTTTGCTGCAAACCCTCAAACTCGGCCCTCTTGCGCTCCCTCTCACTGCGTGGAACAAATTTGGATAGAAATACCTGAGTAAACTCAGTCCAGGATAGTGGATGAGATCCAGCTGGCCTACTACTAATATAATCCCTCCACCACTGCTTAGCAGAGCCAGTCATCTGAAACGCTGTGTAGTCAACTCCATGAGACTCCACTAATCCAAGATTATGCAACCTCTCATGACAACTAACTATAAACTCATATGCATCCTCAGCTAAGTCACCAGTATAAGTAGGAGGATTCATTAGTCTGAACCTCCCAAACATCTTCTGCTCATCAATAGTCATAGATGGCCTGTTCACCAAATGTAATGTCATATCTGGAAACTCCATACTATCCAAACGAGGAGCTACAGCGGCAGCTGGCTGAGTCCTGGGAGTCTGAGAATCTGGAGCAACTATCGGATCTGGAGTTTGACCTCCAACACGGGTCTGTGAGCCATCAGAAGTGACAGGCAAAGCTCCTGCCTGGGCCATCCCCTCTAGGATTCCTAACATACGAGCCAGGGTATCTTGAAGCACTGGGGGAACAATAGTACTGGTTGGAGCCTGAGCTGGCCCATCCCCCTCGACACGATCTTGCACATCCCCATGAAGAACATCTGCATCAGGAGGTACGGTCCTATCATGACCCTGGGTAGCTATTGGTACTTGACCACCCACAGGTGCTGCAATACGGCCCCTACCCCGACCTCGAGCTCGTCCCCTACCTCTACCTCGGATAGGGTTCCCAGAAGCAGGTGCAGGATTAGGATCCTGACTACCACTTGCCGACGTACGATTCCTCGCCATCTGAGAGAGAATGAGATATCAAAATTAGAATTTCTACAAGGTCAAGTGTGCACGATAAGGAATAAAAGAACAGAATATTTCCTAAATGTCCTATAGCCTCTCGAAGATAGGTATGGACGTCTTCATACCGATCCGCAAGACTCTACTAGACATTGCTCTTGTACTCTTGAGACCGATGAACCTAGAGCTCTGATACCAAATTTGTCACGACCCAAAATCACGAGTCGTGATGGCACCTATATTCTCAGCCAATAGGTAAGCCAACCAACATATTTTAACAAACTTAACTAACAAAGAAGTGAAAAGACAACAATTTCCAAATCTTCAACACTGAGTTCTTATAAGTACGAATGCGGAAAACTGAAAAAAAAATACTACCCAAGAAATGGTGTCATGAGTACAAGAGCTTCTAAACTACGATGCAAGTCTGAAACTAAAAAAGGCAAATCTAACATAAGGGATATCCTGTCTGAATACTGAATAACAGAATAAGTAAAAGATAGAGGAGGTGTGGGCCCCGGAACAGCCACGCAGCTCACCACAACTCCAAGACACTCCAAACTCGGACTCAAACTGCTCCTCGAGATGTGCTCCTACTTGGAATCGAATCTGCACCACAAAGAGTGCAACAAGTGTGGTATGAGTACGAAACCACGTGTACTCAGTATGTCTCATTGACCGACCACGAAGAAGTAGTGACGGGAGTTATATAGGAAAATAAGTTCTTAGATTTGTACAAGTATATATATATATTACACTTACTAATTAAGTTTCATCACTAAAGGAAATCAACATTTAATATTTTCCAAACACCAAATGAAACATATAGTCATCAAGAATGAATGATGGGATGAAATGCAATGCAATATGATGCCATGTAATGATATGTCTCGAGAATCACCCAGTACTCACTCAACCGTATATACATGATACTCCTCGGAAATACATCGAGAGTTCATGACCCATGGGGGACTCGCGAGGTCCATATACCGACACGGACGATCTCCACGTGTCTGTGCGGACGATCTCAACGCACTATCATAATATCAACAATTTTCGCACGGACGGTCTCCACGTGCCCAAATTACAATCTTAACATCTCACCATCCCCAGCACGGACGATCTCCACGTGCCCAACTTATACTCAGTCTCATGTCTATGCATGTGCACAATATTATTTCAATAGAGGGGATGATGATGCATCTCAATCAATCAATATGAACATAATACATAACCACCTCAATTATCACAACTATACGGGTGAAATAAATAAAACACAATCACACAAGGAATTCAAGTCGATAATATATCAGCTAATGCCCATATGCTTTGGCATTCTCAAATTTCAATCCACATTCTATAATAGTAATTTTCCGTTTTATAACACCGGTACTCGTACCAATGCCCGTCACACCATTGATACGAGACCACCATCTTTCCCCCTTATCCCTTCGTCTATTTTCATTTTTAATCTTTAATTAGGAAAACGTCCTTCAACAAGTCTAAAAGTCTTAACATACCTCAAGTGCCGAACTCGTGCCACGAATCCTCAAAGTAGTTCCTTCCCTTTTTGCAAAATTTCGAAACGTTCACGATCTACCAATGATGCAATATTCGTAAGTAAGCGAGTTGTATCAAATCATTATATGTCTATCATAAACCCTAAAACTCACTCATACTTCCAATCTAGCTCCAAACCTTGATAAAATTTGTATGCCAAATTTATCATATTTGCAAAATTCCAAGTCAAGAATTTAACTTTAATCCCTCCAACAAGGTTGAATCATATAATATACACCTAATAATTAATTACCCATCTCAATCTATTAAAAACTAGTATCTTAATTTTGTAAATGGATACCATAAGAATTGATTCCCACCCATCGATAAATAAATTATTGGAATGTGACCATTCTTGCCTTAAACCATTCTGCAACCTGCCATTTTTATTATTTTTATTTTTTTTATATATATATTACCACCATTGCCAATCATTGGCATATGATTGCCTAATGATTGGCAGCCAACCAATTCCAATTATAATGTTTATATATCAAATTAATAAACCCACAATAACTCTCATTGGTCAGCAATGTTTGACCTTACTTTTCTATCAACATTCACGTGACAACAAATTCCTATAAACTGCATATAAAAGACCATATAACCTTTTATCATATAATAATAATAAGTGAACCCTTTAATCAACCATTAAGCCTTCATTCTCTAGAACGTACGACATCAGCGATTAACGCTGACAACAATCAGTACTTGTTTCAATTTTCACATCCTAACACAGCGATAATCATAGCAACACATTACAACTTACCTGAAGATTTCGTTGGTTCCCTCACGTTCTGTAATCTACGCTGCCCAAAGAAAAATCAGTTTCTACCTCTTTTGTTTTCTGCCCTTCTAATGTTAATTAAGTAAAATAAATAAACTAACCCCACTAACCTAAATCAATTAATGGGTCAAGTAAAAAGGTATTAAATGAATTATGGATATGACCCACTAACTTTAACTATATTAATTCTTCACTAAAAAATTTTATCAACTAAATACTCTTAGTCTTCGAATAGTAAAAAAATACCCCTTTAAATTTTCAAAAGGAGTCAGACTAGTCCTAGTTCTCAAAACGACCTAGCGGGTCGTTACAATAGAATACAAATTGTTTGTTAAATAAATTTTGTATGGTGATAAAAACTTGCGATTATCTAAGGTTGAGATTTCTACTATTTAGTGAGTAATGTGGTTCTATGACAAATTTTAGGATATGTTAGGGCACCACTCGAATTGAATTTAAAGAAGCTAGAGTCATAATGAAATAAAATAAAAATGGAATGTAGGGTAACCTTTAGAGAGAAGTGAGAGAAAAAATATAAAGGAGTTGAAAATTGAATTTAGTGACACATGATTCCAACTTTTTTTCTATGGTTATTATAATAGAGTCACATGTTCATCATATTGGTGAAAAATGATTGGAAAAGACTTGAGATACGAGTGCACATACATTCAACTTGAATGTGATGATAAGTTCTTCTGTGATTTTGAGTTTAGGAATGAGTACTATTGAGTTTTTAGCAGAGGATATGGTAAATTCTATTAATAGGTGATCAATGATATGTTAAGATACATGAATTCCTAAAAATCATCAAGGTATGAGCTAATGTTGATAGATAATGGAATTTGGTTATATGGTTGAAATCACAGTTCAAGTTCCTTATTTTAAGTCGACATTCATGGTAGTATTAGTGAAAATATGAATTATTAAGGTAATAAATGTTTAATCGTGTGGTGTATTGGGTAATTTAAAGAATCTGTGCCTGTTTTGAGTCGTAAAGTTTGTTACTTTGATTGTTAAAGGAGATAAGGAAGAGTTTTCCTCGGTGTTTTTATTTAGAGTGTGAAGTAAAACTTCATGATTTATTTGTAAAAGAATGTGATCGGTAAGCGAGTTAGAGAGAAAAATGCCTGATATATTAAAGGGCCGGGATATTTGAAATTATGCACCATGAGAAGATTAGAAAAAGTAAAAGGAATAAGACCTCTCTTATAAACCCTTGGGTGTAGTTGAAGGTTGTGCTAATTCTATTTTTATTTTTATTTTGTATGTGTTTTGATATGACTGTGTGCTGTGAAGTAGTATAGTAGAGAATTACTAGAAATTTGTCATCGACTTTTATGAAGATTGAATTTTGATTTTGGTGACAAACAGTGAGGTATAAAAAATTTAGATATTTACGTGGGGTTACATTGTTTTAATATAGATAGATGAGTTAAGAATGATGCACGAGGTGAGATATAATTCTACATGTTTATTAGAAATTCAAAGTTAAATTAATACTACTCTATTGATGGGACTCATAGAAAGTTATGATGTGATAAATACATATTTGATGGTGAATAGAGGTTATGAGCTTATAGTATACACAATATTTTGAATGATAAAAAATTTCCCCAAGTGATGGCATGAGGTATGCGATGACATAAAATGGTATCTAAAGCATGATATGTGGATGTGGTGTGGAGTTGACTTTGAGTGTGAATTAATAGTTTTATCTCGATGAAAAGGTACTATCAAATTTAAAATTGGTGCTATTACCTTGTTGAGCCACATATTTTTCATGAAATGCTTAAATAGAAAGAGAGATAGACAAAGTTTGAAACATGTATTTTATAAGACTACTTTGATACTGATGATGGGTTGGGATGATTGATGTGGTTATGATGTTTTGTGAGTATTAAAGTGTTGACCTTAGTGGACGTGTGGTTCAATAAATCAAGTGCGTACACAATTATAAAAGGGACTAAATTGGTAATTGTGGGTATCTAGAAAATCAAAAAGACCGAGTTAGTTGAATAAAAATGTTTGATATGGACACTATGGAAGGAGTATTTAGATTTATTCCACCTTGGTTATTTTCGATATGACATATTTAGTGTTGTCCTGGTGGTTGTATCAAGGTGTAGTTGTAGAATTGATCAGTTGAAGAGTCCATTGTTTTAAATAGTTTTGTTGTTAGTTGAGGTTATATACAACAACAATTTTCACTAGAGTAGTGAGATAGATCAATTTGAGGCATTGTATGTGCAGAGGTGCAAAGCTTCAATTCGTGGGTTTGATAATTTTGATATAAGACCTTGGGAACTAATATTTTGAATGAATTGTTGAGACAACTCTCCTATCTTACTATCACAATCCTTTGATCGTTCGAGAAAGAACAATGGGTAAATTGGTATCAATAATAACGACCCTTATGATCGTTTAAAGTACTAGAGCTTTTATTTGATAACATACTTTTCGATAGATTCTAAATAGATACTTTAACGATTCATAACTACAATGATAAAATTAATAGCGCACTTTTAAAAATTTATTTAGTTGATGGTAAAGAAAAATAACATTAGAATTTATGCTGGACCACTTTTACTATTTTTGTAATTAGTATTTTAATAATTAGGGTAGTACACAATTTTTAGAGAAGAAGAAAATTAAAAGAGAGACGCACAACGGGAGAAGAAAAACAAATCGAAAAGAAAAATGATGAACAACATGTAAGCATGATTGCCTCAATCACTGCATTTGTTTATATGCATATATGTCATATTATCATTAATTTATTATTATTATTAATTATATTGTATTACAAAGTTGAGGGAATAGGAAGCAGAAGTGCAAATTCAATTTGCACTTGCTTCTGCGGCCATATTATTATTATTATTATTTTATTTAGGTGTCAAATTTTTTTTATTTCTATTACTAGGTAATATTGACAATGATTACCGTATGGTAATACAATAAGAAAAATGTACATAATATATGATCATCTCTGCAATTTAAATTAGTACGACTTCGTGACAAGTTATTTAGGTGTTAATAACTTTTGCTCTTCTTCGTATAGTTATTTTATTATGATTCAATCTTGATATATTAATATAGGTAATTAAATATTGAGTGTAGTATATTATTTTAATACCATTAAAGTTATGTTATTTAAAAAATAAAAGACTTAACCTTAGACTTAAATATAGGAAATAGGAGTCTTGACATATTAATTGAACTCAAGATAAGAAACTTGAATATAGATTTGTATTTGATGACTATTGGGTTTAGACTATACTTAATAGAGTAATTTAAGTACCTATAGAAGCGTTAACTTATAAATTATGCATATTGCATCGATCAGAAAGGTTCAGAGGCATTGAGGAAAGAAAAAGTATTGGAGAAGTAGCTTGCTTGACTTCGGTTCTTCAATTGAGGTAGGTTATGGCTTATTCTATTTGATAGTAAACTCTTAGTAGTGATTGATATGTATTGAATGATATTGTTAAGTTTTCTATGTACTTGATTTTGTGATTGTGTGGCTTTGTTGTGTGATTTGTGATTGGTCTGAAATCCTGAGATCATGAAATTTATTTTCTTGAACCCTTTTTATCGAAGTGATGCCTTAAATAAAGAAAACTCAATGAAATATTATGAACGAATGAAAAATTGGTGGTATTAAATGATAAACTAATGATATTATTCGACAGGAGTGTCACGTTCAGACACAATATTCTTGGATTGGAGTGTCACGTTCCGACAAGATAATATTAAGGAAAAATATGTTGATTTAATGGAAGATACGCAATCTTGAAGAACTCAACTTTCGAGATGGTTTGGTTTGGAGGCATGAGTCCTCATGTGTGATCTTGATAACATTGACTTAATACGTGCATAATTTATTGTTATTGACACTTTATTATATTGTTTGTTGCTTATCACATGATAAGTGCTATAGTTGAGTTCATACTATTATTCTTTGCATATTAGTTACTATTTTCAGTTGACCGATGATACTTACTCAGTACATGTTGCCTCGTACTGAGCCCTACTTGTTTTCTTCTTTGTTTTCCTTTTATGAAATGTAGTGACTGTATCTATGACTTCTGATTTCCCTCAGCTCTAGCCACCCTCCCGCATATCAAGTTCAGGGTGAGCTATCCATTCAAGCTCGTGTTGGCTTCTCTCGGTCATGACATGATGTCCTATACTTTTGGACACATACAATTTTATTCTTTTATTTAAGTGTATTCAATATTCTTAGTCTTAGCATTGGAGATTAGATTTCCTTGATGTGATGACTATCATATTTTGGGATGATAAGTATTAAACTATAGAAACTTATTTAAATTGGTTGCTTAGTATATTATTGAGCTTCCGCATTATTTATACTATTTATAGTTGAACTATTGGTATATGTTGGGGTTTAGATGTGTTGGTTCTCCCACCTAAGGAGGTAAGTGTGGGTGCCACTCACGACTCGTTTTTTGTCGTGACAATAATAATTTGAATAGATGGATGAGTTAATAATAAAAACAATGATTTACAAAATTGAAATAATAGATCATTTGTAAGGTATCCTCCAATTTAAAAAACACCAACTACCAAATCGATGTTAATTATAAGATATAGAGCTTTACTCTTTTTGCTCAAAGACAACAATTATATCAAATATTTGATGCTCGACCAAAATAGCACCTTCCTATTTCTTCTTTATCATTCTCCCGCTGCAAATTAATAGCCAACTTCTACTCCTCCATGTTTTTATCATGGGGTATTTATGAGTCAGAGTGTATAGTCTTATACATTAGTATTTATTTGTTAAATTATTGTTATTCTTTACAAAGATCATTAGTGGCTCAAAGACATTTTATTTTCCCTAAGCATAATCATGTATGTGATCGTCTACATTCACATTGAAAACTTTATCAATTATCTCCACTATACTTGTGGTAAA
This sequence comes from Solanum arcanum, assembly GCA_027789145.1. Lineage (NCBI taxonomy): Eukaryota > Viridiplantae > Streptophyta > Magnoliopsida > Solanales > Solanaceae > Solanum > Solanum arcanum. The sequence goes on from CM050933.1 coordinate 36,687,495, forward strand.
CGTAGTGTTGTCCACAAGTATAGAAGAAATAATTTATAAATTTAAGAAATATAGAGAATCGTCAACGTGATCATGTTGAGGGAAAATCAAATGGCTTTGAGGCGTTGGGAGATATCCATAAATATTTCGAAGCCGGGAATGAGAAAGAAAACAAAAGAATACTAATTTATAAGGTTATGAACCAAGGATAAGAAAGACCTCCAGAAACATGCGAAGGAGCTCAAGCTGGCAATAAACTTGCGGTTGGGGGAAGTTCTAGAAGAAACAAAAAGTGCTATTTGATTGAGCATTTCACGTTTAATATAATTGATGCCCATGATATAAAAATGGAGGAGAGTTGATGAACTCATAATTATCATGTAGTTGGTAATTGGAGTTCTTAAAATTTGAGTTCTTCTTGGAAATGACTTAACCAGTGGTTGAAACTTTTAATATATTTAATAATTTTCTTTTTTATTAAGTTAATTAATTATCGTTAATCTTATGTTATCCATTTATATTATGGTTTAGATTAGAACATAGAAGGTTTTGGAGTTCTTATGAAATTAAGTAAATTTTATTGTCTGTATCATCTTTAATATTTATGATATTATGAGTTTTCTAAATTAGTATATCAATTGATGGCTTTTAAATAGAGAACAATTAAAGTTATGGATCAACGAGAACACTAAGATATGAAGGTATTAACTACTTCAATAAAAAATCACTCCACCAAAATAAATAATTCATGTATAAAAATCCTTATAAATTATTGAGTTAATAATAAAAATAAAGATTGACCAAATTTGAAGATTCCATCATTGGAAAGATATCCTTTTGCTTCAAGAACACCAACAACCAAAGCAATGTTAATTTTAAGCAAAAGAGCTCTCCTCTTTTGACTCAAAGACAAAAATTAGATCAAATTTTGGATGCTCGACCACAATAGCAGCTCCTTATTTCTTATTTATAATCCTCCACCATGAACTTAATGGCAAGCTTCTAATCCTCCGTCTATATATCATGAGGTGTTTATGAGCTAGGGTGTATGATCTTATACATTACTATTTATTTTTGTCATTAAATCTTTGTAATTCATTAGAAAGATCTCTAGTGCCTCAAAAACATTTGATTTTCCCTGTGCTCACTCATGTAGGTGATCCTCTACTTTCACTTTGAAAAATTAATCTATTATCTCAACTATACTTGTGGAAAACCATGTGTTGTCCACATGTATAGAAGAAAATTGATAAATTTTTCTAAAGGAATGTAGAGAATCGTGAACGTGATTATGCTGAGGAGAATCAAATAGCTTTCATTCATTGAAGGATTTGTATAGATATTTAAAAGCATTAATGATAAAGAAAACGAAAGATTACTAATTTATCAGGTTATGCACCTCGGATAAGAAATACCTCCAGATAAACACATGGAGGTGGTAAACTGGCAATAAAGTTGCGGGAAGGGAAACTTTAGAAAAAACAAAAAGTAATAATTTGATCGAGCATCTACTGTTTGATTTAATTGATGCCCCTTATATAAAAAACAAGTAGACTTCTTGAACTCATTAATATGTTTGAGTTGGTAATTGGAGTAATGCTTGGAAATGACAAAACTAGTGGTCTTAACTTTTAATATGATCAATTATTTTCTTTTTATTAAGGCTGTTAACGTTAATCTTCAGTAATCCATTTATATGATGGTTTAGATCAAAAAATAAAAGGTTTTGGAGTTCTTATGAAATTATGTAAGTTTTATTGTTTGTTTCATCTTTAATATTTATGATATTTTGAGTTGTCTAATTTAGTAAATCAATTTAACCCTTTTCCAAATGAGTGAACAATGAAAGTGAAGATCAAAGAGAACACTTAGCGATGTAGGTATTAACTACATAAATGCAAAACCACTCCTCCAAAATAAATATTTCATGTATAAAAATTCATATAACTTTATGAGTTAATCATAAAGATAAATATCAAGCAAACTAGAAGATTTGATCATTGAAAAAGTATCCTCCAATTTCAAGAACACCAAGTACCAAATCAATGTTAATTATAAGCTGGAGAGCTCTCCTAATCTAATTCAAAGACAACAATTAAATAATATTGTAGATGCTCGACAAAAGTAGCACCTCCTTATTTCATGTTTATAATTCTCCACATGCAACTTAAGGGCATGCTTCTACTCCTCCATGTATTTATCATAAGGTGTTTATGAGCCAGGGTGTATAATCTTACACTTTAGCATTTGTTTTTGTCAATAAATGTTTATAGTTCATTAGAAAAATCTTTAGTTCCTGAAAGCCATTTCATTTTCCCTATGTATAATCATTATAGTTATCTTGTACATTCACGTTGAAAATTTATCAATTATCTGTACTATAATGGTGGAAGACCTTGGGCTATCCACAAGTATAGAAGAAAAAATTGATAAATTTTTTCAAAAGGAATTTATAGAATCGTCAACGTGATTATGTTGAGACCAAATCAAATGTCTTTCAAGCATTGAACGATCTCCATATATATATTTATAAGAATTAAATGTGAAAGAAAACAGAAGAATACTAATTTATCAGGTTATGCACCCCGGATCATAAATACCTCCTAGATAAGCACATGGAGGAGCAAGAGCTGGAAATAAAGTTTGGGGTAGGGGAAGTTGTAGGAGATACAAATATAATAGTTTGATCGAGCATTTGAAGTTGTAATTTTTCAGACTGATATTAAAAAGAACGAGAGTACTTGAACTCATAATTATCATGCATTTGGTAATTAGAGTTCTTGAAGTTCGAGTTATCCTTGGAAATTACTGAAACAACAGTAGAATCTTTTAATATGATCAATTCTTTTCTTCTTATTAAGTTAGTTGTCATTAATCTTCACTCACGATAGGTTAGATAAAAAATAGAAGGTTTTGGAGTTTTTATGAAATTAAATATATTATTTTTTATATTTATTTTTATCTTTAATATTTTTAAAATTATGTTTTATTTAAATTAGTAAATCAATTGAAGCCTTTTCTAATCTTGTGAACAATAAATTTAATGGATCAAAGAGACCAATGATGCCTTCATTAAGGTTCATTCATGGTTCTAGCTCAAAAGAGATTGGTGCATATACATATTACACCTGAGCTAGCTATCCATCAGATGCTGAAATATTGTGTAATGAGAATATAAGACATTTATTAACGGTTAGTATTATTATTTTTTGATTAGAATTTGAGATATGAATTTGTGCATTACTTAAAATCTTATATAGAGATATCTATAGCTACACGTTATGGAGAATTTTTTCAAGTATTAATTAATATTCACTATCAAAATTTGATAAATTGTGAACTAGATTTGACATCCAACTACTAGAGTCTGAATCACTCAACCAAGATTAAATAACTTGACAAGTATAAAAAAGTTGAAACATGTTATTTTCAATTCTTCTACAAGAATGTTTCCCTAATAACTCTTGGTATTAATGATGATGTCGGTGCTAGCATGGAAATAATTCATAATTAAGAAGTCCGAGTTTATAGTATTGACAAAATGCAGGATGCAAACATAGTTGATGCAAGTAAATTTGATGTGAGAAAATTAGTAGTGAACTTTAATGGTAACCAAGAGCATCATAAGGAGAACATATGTATTGAGAAAGCTATAATTAGCAGCGCTAACAAAATAGATGCTATTAAAATTGTGGTATCCCCTCAAAGGCGACTCAAGCAATAGGGGTTGTAGAAAATTATTGTTCCATTGAGGCAGATGTGTCGCCAAGATTGATTAAATCTTCCAAAACAGGGAAGAAGAAAAGAAATCAAGAGTTACATCATCTACTCAGGAAACAGCCGAAGAAATAAATCTTTTAATAATTTATGAAAGCTCTAGTTTGTAATACTCGGTCTATAAAGTCCTAACAAGATTTCCTTACAGTGCAAATGTTCCATAATTTTCATAAATGTTCTTTTATTGGCTTGGTGGAACCAACACAACATGTCAGATATATGTAATGACTTGTTCGGTTGTTTCGAGCGGTAGAATCATTTGTGATAAAAACTTACTGGGTCGACGAATCACGCGACAGACCGTCATGGACCCCGTCGTCCCACACTTGTGTAATTTTCGTGTGGGTTATGGGATCAACTCTCTGAACTTCACGATGGAATTGCAGCACGAACCGTCATAGACATGACGGATCGTTACAAACATCCTTACTGAATTTGGCTCTCTGAACTTTGTGACGGACCTGCAGGACGGACCGTCGCAGGTACGACGGGCCATCACGAGCGGCGTAACCTCGACTTGGTCGGATTTCTGCTAAAAGTTTAAGGGGTGTTTTGGACTATTTATGACAAACTGTATGAAATTAGTGGGTAAGTTTAATAACTTATTTACTTGGGGGTTAAAGGAGGTAACCTTGAAATAAATAATGGTTTACTTTTATCATAGTGGATTATATGATAATTAGGGTAAAAGAAAAAGGATCTGAAGAAGGAAAAATAAAAAGAACAGAAGAGAGGAGAACGAGCGAGGGTGGGAGAAGCGAAGAGGAAAGCAAAGGCATTGGGAAGTAGGTTGTTTGATCACGATTCTTCGGTGGAGGTAGGTTATTGTTTATGCTATTTCATAGTAAACTCTAAATAGCGATTGATATGTATTGGGTAGTATTGTAATGTCTTCTATATGCTTGATTGTGTGTTTGTATGTTGTGATTGTGGAATCCTAAATCTTATCCCTCTCTATTAAGATGATTCATTGACATAAAAGAGGCTTGATGAACTAAAGCAATGAGAATAGGGGATCGGGTGTCACGTTCCGACACGTAGTAATAGGGGATCGGGTGTCACGTTCCAACATGTATTAATAGGGGATCGGGTGTAACCTTCCGACACGTAGTAATAGGGGATCGGGTGTCACGTTCCGACACGTACTAATAAGGGATCGGAGTTTCACGTTCCAACACTGTAGTATTAGGGGATCGGAGTGTCACGTTCTGACATGGTAGTATTAGGGGATCGGAGTGTCACGTTCCGACACGGTATCATTGGAGGGAATGAATCTTGAATTATGTAAATATAATTAAATTCAAAGAACCTATTTCCCAAATGAGTATGATGTGGAGGATTGAGTCCTCATGGATGCGCTTGGTGTTGTTGTTAATGTTTCTTGTACTTATTGTTGTCACCAGTTAAGTGTGGTAGTTGATTTTATTTTATTATTCGATATATATTGCTTTCTATTTTGAGTTGGACGATGATACCTACTCAGTACGTGTTCCTTTTACTGACCCCTACTTGTATTTTGCTTTTGTTTATATTGTTGAGTGCAGCAAACGTGCCATCGACTTCGACTCGTCCGCAACTCTAGCTAGTCTTCAGTATATCAGAATTCAGGGTGAGCTACTGTTTCTAGCTCGGACAGGACTCTCTCCTTCACGTCTTGATGTCTTGAAGTTCGGACATGGACAATTTCTTTTACTTATTTTAGCTTCTTAAATACTCTTAGAATTAGAAATTTGAGGATAGATGTTCTTGGTGTGATGACTTCCAGGATTTGGGAATAATAAGTATTGAGTTCTAGAAGTTATTTAAATTGATATTTGTTAATGAGTTTTGAGTCTTCCACTTTATATTTTTGTTCATTTTTGTTGAACTGTTGGGGTTTAGATTTATTGGTTTGTTCACATAGTAGAATGAGTGTGGGTGCCACTCGCGGCTCGTTTTGGGTCATGACAAACTTGGTATTAGAGCATTAGGTTCGTTGGTCTCATCACACAAGAACGAGTCTAGTAGAGTCTTGAGGAACGGTAGAGGGACGCCCTTACATTTCTTTGAGAGGCTATAGGACTTTAGAAAAAATTCCATTCTTTCTTCCTTTCATGCTATTACTTGGATCCAATTGGTATCTAGGTGATACAAATTGGTATCTGACATCCTCACTCTATTTTGCAGATGGCTTGAACTAGAGCAACAACTGTGCCAACACCAACACCGGCAAGACAGGGTGCGTCTGAGCCAGCCACTGGGGCTGTAGCTCGAAGAGGAGCTGTGGCAAGAGGCCGTGGTAGAGGTCGCGGGAGGACGTCCTTTAGAGGTAGAGGACAAACACCTGGTCCATCTAGTACTAGGGCGGTGACTCCTCCACCGACTGATGAGGTAGTAAGAGAGGGTGATGAATGGGAAAATGAGCAAGTGCAGAATGAGTAATTACCACCCCAACCTACCCTAGAAATGATTAATCAGGTTGTTACTTATCTTAGCGGGTTATCTGATTAGGGCCAGACACCTCCAGTGTTTTCCAGACCAAAGACCTCAGTTATGGGGTACAACATGCGATTCTTTGTGGCTCTGCATGCATGCCTCATTGGAAGTAGGCACGTTTCCTCGGTTAACTACAAGGCCTATAATGACGAGTGATCGGAATGAACTTTTCACTAAATTCTTGAAGTAGAAACCTCCAGTCTTCCAGGGTGCTGAATCTGAGGATGCCTACAATTTTCTGGTTGATTGTCATGAGCTGCTACATAAGATGGATATAGTAGAACGGTTCGGGGATGAGTTTGTGACCTATCAGTTTTAGGGAAATGCCAAAATGAGGTGGCAGTCGTATGTTGAGTGTCAACCAGCACAGGCACCACCTATGACTTGGGCATCATTCTCTAGCTTATTTATGGAAAAGTATATACCCCGGACATTGAGGGATAGGAGGAGAGATGAGTTCTTGAGTCTTGAGCAAGGTAGGATGTCTGTTACTGCTTATGAGGCTAAATTTCGTGCACTATGCAGGTATGCCACCCAGCTTTGCTTCAGTCTACAAGAGCGGATTCACCGTTTTGTGAAAGGATTGAGGTCACATTTGCAGATCTCAGCCTTACAGGTAGCTGCTGCAGCAAAATCCTTTCAGGAAGTGGTTGACTTTGTGATAGAGGTGGAGGGGGTGAAGCCAGATAACTTCACCGTGGCGTCGACCTCTAAGAAGTTCCGCACGGGAGGTGACTTTAGTGGATCTTACTCCAGAGGGCAGAGTTCAGGAGGTTACCCAACCCGACCTATTCAGTCTTCACTAAAGGCTGTAGCTGGGGGTCCATCGCAGACCAGTCAACATTTCTCAGAGTTTGGAGGTTATCCCCAGACTTCGTCATTCTCACAGAGACCTATGCTAGACTCCAGAGATTGTTATGGATGTGGAGAGACTGGATATATTAGGAGAAATTGTCCAAAACAGAGTTACAGACCCCCAATAATTAGAGGTAGAGGTGGTAATGGGAGAGGCCGCCATTTTTGAGGACGTGTTGGTCAAGGTAATGGTGGTCACCAAATCAGCCGAGGTGGCGGGCAACTTTGAACTACCACAGCACAACATGGTAGGGGCAACGGACAGACAGGTGATAGGGCCCATTGTTATGCTTTCCCCGGGAGATCTGAAGCAGAGAGATCTGATGCTGTTATAACAGGTAATCTTTTGGTTTGTGATTGCATGGCTTCTGTATTATTTCATCCTGGATCCAGATTTTCATATGTATCTTCCTCATTTGCTACTGGTCTTGATTTAAATTGTGAATTGCTTGACATGCCTATTCGTGTCTCTACTCCTGTGGGTGAGTCTGTGATAGTTGAGAAGGTGTATAGGTCTTGTCTTGTGACTTTTGTGGGGAGCAATACTCATGTAGACTTGATTATTCTAGAGATGGTTGATTTCAACGTAATTCTGGGTATGACTTGGCTTTCTCCAAATTTTGCAATCTTAGATTGTAATGCTAAAACCGTGACATTGGCCAAGCCTGGGACAGATCCGCTAGTGTGGGAGGGTGACTACACTTCCCATCCAGTTCGTATTATCTCCTTTCTTCGTGCTAAGAGAATGGTTAGTAAGGGTTGTTTAGCGTTGTTGGACTATCTCAGGGATGATACTTCCCAAGTACCTTTGATTGAGTCTATTTTGATAGTCCGTGAGTTTCTGGATGTGTTTCCTGTAGACCTTCCTAGTATGCCACCAGATAGGGATATTGATTTTTGTATTGATCAGGAGCTGGGTACTCACCCCATTTCCATACCCCCTTATAGGATGGCTCCAGCTGAGTTAAGGGAGGTAAAGGCCCAACTGCCGGAGTTGTTAAGTAAAGACTTTATTAGGCCAAGTGCATCCCCTTGGGGTGCTCCGGTTTTATTTGTGAAGAAGAAGGATGGAAGTTTTCGGATGTGCATAGACTACAGGAAACTTAATAAGGTAACTATTACGAACAAGTATCCTCTTCCTCGCATTGATGATTTGTTCGATCAGTTACAAGGTGCTTGTACCTTCTCAAAAATCGATTTGAGATCTGGTTATCATCAATTGAACATACGGGCAGCAGATGTGCCAAAGACTGTTTTCGAACCAGGTATGGGCATTATGAATTCTTAGTAATGTCGTTTGGGCTTACGAATGCCCTGCTACTTTCATGAGCCTGATGAAAGAGATTTTTAAGCCATATCTGGATCTCTTTGTCATTGTATTCATTGATGATATACTGATATACTCAAAGAGCAGGAAAGAACATGAGGAGCATTTGAGAATGGTATTGGAAGTGTTGAGAGAGAAAAAGCTTTATGCCAAATTCTCCAAGTCCGAGTTTTGGCTAGATTCAGTGTCCTTCTTGGGGCACGTAGTTTCTAAGGATGGAGTGATGGTGGATCCTTCTTAGATTGAAGCAGTGAGGAGTTGGGTAGGACCTACTAATGTTACAGAGGTAAGGAGCTTTGTTGGTTTAGCTAGCTACTACCGTCGATTTGTCAAGGGCTTTTCTTCTATTGCATCCCAACTAAAAAATTTGACTAAGTAGAATGTTCCATTTGTATTGTCGGACGAATGTGAAGAAAGCTTCAAGAATCTCAAGACCTTGTTGACTCCTGCACCAATTCTTACCTTGTCAGTAGAAGGTCAGAACTTCATTGTTTACTGTGATGCATCTTATTCAGGTTTGGGTGCCGTGCTAATGCAGGAGAAGAATGTAATTGCTTATGCTTCGAGGCAATTAAAGGTGCATGACCGCAACTATCCGACCCATGATTTGGAGTGGGCTGCAGTAGTGTTTGCATTAAAGCAATGGAGACATTATCTATATGGGGTTGTGTGAAGTCTATACAGATCATCGTAGTTTACAGTATGTCTTTACTTAGAATGATTTGAATTTGAGCCAGAGGAGGTGGATGGAACTACTGAAGGACTGTGATGTTACTATCTTGTATCACACAGGAAAAGCTAATGTTGTGGCAGATGCTTTAAGTAGAAAGGCAGAGAGCATGGGAAGTCTAGCTCACTTGCAGGTTTCTAGACGCCCATTGGCTAGAGAGGTTCAGACTCTGGCTAATGACTTTATGAGATTGGAAGTACTGGAGAAGGGAGGATTTTTGGCCGGTGTGGAGGCAAGATCTTCCTTTCTTTACAAGATTAAGGGAAAACAGTTTACTTATGAGAAACTGATCCGGATTCGAGATATGGTATTGCGAGGAGAGTCTAAAGAAGCAAAAATAGATGAGGAAGGCATTTTGAGAATTAAGGGAAGGGTATGTGTGCCCCGCGTCGATGATTTGATTTACACTATTCTTACAGAGGCTCATAGTTCAAGGTATTCTATATATCCTGGTGCAACCAAGATATATCGTGACCTAAAGCAACATTTCTGGTGGAGTAGGATGAAGCGTGACATTGTTGATTTTATGGCCCAATGCCCGAATTGTCAGCAAGTAAAATATGAACACCAGAGGCCCGGAGGAACACTTAAGAGAATGCCCATTCCTGAATTGAAGTGGGAGAGAATTGCAATGGATTTCGTAGTTGGCCTTTCAAAGACATTCGGTAAGTATGACTCCATTTGGTTAATTGTTGATAGGTTAACTAAGTCTGCTCACTTCATTCCGGTCAAGATGACTTATAATGCAGAGAAGTTAGCCAAACTCTATATCTCAGAAATCATTTGATTGCATGGAGTTCCACTTTCCATCATATCAGATAGAGGTACGCAATTTACATCTATGTTTTGGAGAACATTGCATGCTGAATTAGGTACTAGGTTTGATCTTAGTACTGTTTCACCCTCAGACCGATGGTCAGTCTAAGCGAACGATTCAGGTGTTGGAAGATATGCTTCGTGCATGTGTGATAGAATTTGGTGGTCATTGGGATAACTTCTTACCCTTAGCAGAATTCTCATACAATAATAGCTATCACTCAAGTATTGATATGGCCCCATTTGAGGCACTGTATGGGAAGAGATGTAGGTCTCCCATTGGTTGGTTTGATGCATTTGAGGTGAGACCATGGGGTACCGATCTTTTGAGGGAATCTTTAGATAAAGTAAAATTCATTCAGGAAAAGCTTCTAGCAACTCAGAACAGGTAGAAAGAATATGCAGATCGAAAGTTTAGAGACTTGGATTTTATGGAAGGTGAACAAGTCTTGCTGAAGGTTTCACCCATGAAGGGTGTGATGCGGTTTGGTAAGCGAGGTAAGCTTAGTTCGACGTACATTGGTTCATTTGAAGTTCTGAAGCGCGTGGGGGAGGTGGCTTATGAATTGGCATTTCCTCCAGGACTCTCAGGAGTGCACCCGGTATTTCATGTGTCTATGCTGAAAAGATACCATGGAGATAGAAACTACATTATTTGTTGGGATTCAGTTCTTCTTGATGAGAATTTGTCTTATGAGGAGGAGCCTGTTTCCATTTTCGATACAGAAGTCCGCAAGTTGAGATCAAGGGAGATTGCATCCATCAAGGTTCAATGGAAGAATCGACCAGTTGAAGAGTCCACTTGGGAGAAGGAGCCTGATATGCAAGAAAGATATCCACACCTTTTTACAGATTCGGGTACTCTTTCTCGCCCTTGCTTTTCTTCTTGTGATCGTTCGAGGACGAACGATGGGTAAATTGGTATCTATTGTAACGATCTATTCGTTTGTTTCGAGCAGTAGAATCATTTGTGATAAAAACTGACTAGGTCGACCGATCACGCGACGGACCGTCATGGACCCTGTCGTTCCACACTTGTGTAATTTTCCTGTGGGTTATGGGATCAACTCTCTGAACTTTGTGACGGAATTGCAGCACAAATCGTCGTAGAGACGACGGATCGTCACAAACATCCTTACTGAATTTGGCTCTCTGAATTTTGTGACGGACCGTCGCAGGTACGACGGGCCATCAGGAGCGGCGTAACCTCGACTGGGTCAGATTTCTGCTAAACGTTTAAGGGGTGTTTTTGACAATTTATGACAAACTGTATGAAATTAGTGGGTTAGTTTAATAACTTATTTACTTGGGGGTTAAAGGAGGTAACCTTGAAAGAAATAATGGGTTACTTTTATCATAGTGAATTATATGATAATTAGGGTAAAAGAAAAAGGGTCTAAAGAAGGAAAAATAAAAAGAACAGAAGAGAGGAGAACGAGCGAGAGAGGGAGAAGCAAAGAGGAAAGCGAAGGCATTTGGAAGTAGCTTTTGTGATCACGATTCTTCGGTGGAGGTAGGTTATGGTTTATGCTATTGCATAGTAAACTCTAAATAGCGATTGATATGTATTGGGTAGTATTGTAATGTCTTCTATATGCTTGATTGTGTATTTGTATGTTGTGATTGTAGAATCCTAAATCTTATCCCTCTCTATTAAGATGATGCATTGACATAAAAGAGGCTTGATGAACTAAAGCAATGAGAATAGGGGATCGGATGTCACGTCTGACACGTACTAAAAGGGGATCGGGTGTCACATTCCGACACGTAGTAATAGGGGATGGGGTGTCACGTTACGACATGTAGTAATAGGGGATCAGGTGTCACGTTCCGACATGTATTAATAAGGGATTGGAGTGTCACATTCCGACACGGTAGTATTAGGGGATCGGAGTGTCACGTTCCGACACGGTAACATTGGAGGGAATGAATCTTGAATTATGTAAATGTTATTAAATTCAAAGAACCTATTTCCCAAATGAGTATGATGTGGAGGCTTGAGTCCTCATGGATGCGCTTGGTGTTGTTGTTAATGTTTCTTGTACTTATTGTTGTCACCAGTTAAGTGTGGTAGTTGATTTTATATTATTATTCGACATATATTGCTTTCTATTTTAAGTTGGCCGATGATACCTACTCAGTACGTGATCCTTGTACTGACCCCTACTTGTATTTTGTTTTTGTTTATATTGTTGAGTGCAGCAAATGTGCCATCAACTTCGACTCATCTGCAACTCTAGCTAGTCTTCAGTATATCATAATTCAGGGTGAGCTACTGTTTCTAGCTCGGACTGGACTCTCTCCTTCACGTCTTGATGTCTTGAAGTTTGGACATGGACCATTTCTTTTACTTATTTTAGCTTCTTAAATACTCTTAGAATTAGAAATTTAAGGATAGATGTTCTTGGTGTGATGACTTCCAGGTTTTGGGAATAATAAGTATTGAGTTCTAGAAGTTATTTAAATTGATTTTCGTTAATGAGTTTTGAGTCTTTCGCTTTATATTTTTGTTCATTTTGGTTGAACTGTTGGGGTTTAGATTTGTTGGTTCGCTCACATAGTAGAATAAGTGTGGGTGCCACTCGCGGCTCGTTTTGGGTCGTGACAATATATCAACAAATATGAAGAAGATTAATGTTTTCACTAGTAAAAGTAAATCACAATGGAAACGTTTGGTGTTTCATTAATTCAGAGTTTGATGTTAACGTGGTGATGGATCTGTGATGTTACGTGGTGATCGATACAAATCAACAATTTACACTGTGTTTTACCACAACAACGGTCTAATAGATTTCATGTCACTTTAATCTATGTCAAATGTAATGTTTAGGATAGAGAAATACTATGGCAGGATATACATTAGATGACAACATCTATTGATAGCCCTTGGTTAATTGGTAGAGACTTTAATGTAGTCTTGAATGTTTATACGATGGGTTGACACCCTATTCAAGATATTGATTATCAAGACTTCAAGAAATGTATTTTTAGTTGAAAATGATTGTATTTTTGAAAGATTAGATAGGATTCGATCTTATCAGCACATGCTGAACTGGTTTAATATACTTGAAATTAAACATCTTTGAAGAACATGATAAGATAATGCCCCTATATTTTTGACCATGAAAGAGGGGATGAATACATATCGGAAACTATTGAGGTTTTTAATGTTTTGGACTGAGCATGATCAATTTATTAAGGAAGTGAGGTAGAATTTATGTATAGATGTGTGCCAAAATCCATTTCTCTTTTTAAAGAAAACATTAAAAGGGTCAAATCTTCTTTGACCAAATGGATCAAGGAATATTATGGTAATATTTTTTAACAAGTACTTATCAGGGTAGATATTATCAAAATCAATGAAAACTTTTTGAGGAAGCTCATAATGTTGAAAACACAAAAGTATTGAATGTAGAACAGATTGAGTATAAAAAATACTTGTATTTTAGGAGGTTTTTTGTCAACAAAAAGTTTGGTATGGCTTGTTTGAGAGTGGATATAGTAATAGTAGATCTTTTCGCAACTTTGTTAATGTTAGAAGGAATGAGAGGCAGTTGTTGAAGCTGTTAAATTCTATGAGGATCAGTTTTATAAGGACAAACCTTGTACACCTTTTTTTATTGTTGCGACATATTCCTACTGTTGTTAAAAACGAGGAAAATATTGGTTTCTTTGAAGTTAAGGGAGTTGTTTTCAATATGAAAGGACATAGTGCTGCAGGTTTTGATGGATCAAATGGTATTTTTCTTAATGTTGTTGGGATAGTGTATGACAAGATATTATCAGCCCTATTTATTCTATCAGTTGGCATTTTATCTAGGTCTTTAAACTCTTTATTTGAGGATGATCTATTTCGGGGTTGTGGGATGCCAAAATGTTGTACAAATATAAATAATGTTACTTATGCAGATAATACTAATATTTTTGCACCTTCTAATAGATACTCAGTGGTAAAGTTTGTTGTTCATCTTGTATTTCAAACAATCTAAGAACAAAACTTTGAACATCTTTGTATGAAAACAAAGTTTAAGAACATGTTTACAAGTAGAAAATTAGAACTAGTAGTGAAACTAGAATCAGAAACATATTTAAAAACATTTACGAAATATTATTCTTAAAGAAGAATTGTTGTTAATATATGTCTAAAGAATGTTACTAATTTCAACAAACTTTGCAGAAACATGAAGTTACCAAGTTTAATAAATCATTGAAGAACAAAAGAATAGAAGAACTGAAATTAATTCACAAATCTAAAATTTGTAGAACATGTACCAGAATCTGGAAAAAAAATTATAGGAAAAAGATCAAGTGCACTGAACTCATAGTTTCACCTTAAGGAAATTATTTCCCTCTAGTATCGAAGGTTTGATTTGGAATATGACCTCCCAGGTAAAATATCTCCATCACCAGAGTATAGATACCAAAAACTCCGATATCAGGGAACCACTCAACGGCAGTAAAATACACTTAGAATACTAGATTTAGTAGTTGAAGAAGAAATCCATGAACTCTATATTAAAATGTGTGTAAATCCCTCAATTTATAGAAAACAAAGGGTAATGAGAAAAGGTTCTTATTGTGCCTTACCGAAAAGTTCACAAACCTTTGTAAAAGTTAAAATCTTTCAAAAAGGTCGTCACCTTTCATAAAAGTCACAACATTCCATAAAAGTCACAACTTTTCATAAATGTCACAACTTTTCATAAAAGTCGCAACATTTCATAAAATCACAACTCTTCATAAAAGTCGCAAATCTTCATTTTCTATTCACACTTTTTTAAAACCCAACAATCCCCTGCATGAATGGGAAATGACTCGAAGACAAAGAAACGAAAAAGTATGAGTACTTTACAAGCAAGAATTGGTTGCATCTGGATAAGTAGATTTCCCCTTGACTTTCCATAGTAAACATATATCATATATACTCGGTCAATCGGTAAATGCGATATCTTTGAACCGCCGAACTTTGGTGTATACGTGGACAACCATATGTCACACAATTAACTCTTTACCATATATGGTTCTTACGGTTGTGTTCGTTTTAGTCATGAACACCTTCTGGTTTCATGAGTGTATAGAGAGATGGGATTTTGACAATCATCTTCTTTGAAGCGGCTTACACTTCACACTCACATAGGTGATTCCTAATCGTGTTATCGCGTAGATACACTATTTGGTCCACTTTGCCAAACATAGAAAATCATTAAAACCATTAAGCTTTATTAACTCATTAACAAGCCTTAATGTTGTATCCTTGTCCCTGAGCATTGTCTTAATCATGAGAATGTATTGAGTTTGTTGACCATGCCGAACCGTCATTCACAACTTTGTTTTTCTCCTTGAATCTAGATCTTGGGATATCCACTCTGCTAGCTAGAGTTACCGCCATAATGACTTGTCCTAAGCAGAAAATTTATTCTCTTAGATGATCTTTTAACTTCCTCTCTAGTTATGACTTTTTAGTAAGTGGATCCGACACATTATCCTTTGACTTTACAAAGTTAATTCTTATAATTCCACTAGAGAGTGTTTTCTAACGGTATCATGTCTATGTCGTATATGACGAGACTTTCCGCTATACGTGATGCCCCATGCCCTACCTATTGAATCTTTACTGTGAAAGTGTCTGCATACTAATGCCAATTGTTTGGGCCAATATAGAATATCTATCAAGAAATTCTGGAGTTTTTCAACATATTCACTGACATTATCTAGAGCACCTAGCTCAAAGATCATTGTAAAGCTAGCGATATATGTCTCTTTTAAAATATTTCTAAAAGACTGCTCCTCTACCAATAGTAAATACATATCCACTCGTGAATTTTACTTCATTCGTCCGTTAATTCAATTTGCATCACTATATCTTTCATTATTGTTGGATATTGTTATAATGCAAGACATAGTTTTAAATATTATTTTAAATACTCCAAAAACTATATTTATTGTCATCTAATGAATTTATTTGGGATTAATTGTGACCCAACTCAATTTAAAATAGCAAATGCTAAATCTGATCGCACAGTCTATATGACATACATCATGCTTCCCGAAACTCCAGAACAATCCAATTGTGAGTCAGTTCTGTTTGAACTCTTTTCAAATGCAAAGCTCACATTTATTGGACACTTGACAATATTTAAATCCATATATTTGAACTAGTTAAGTACCTTTTCAATGCAATGAGTCCATGAAAATACAAAACACTATGGAGTTATACGAATTCTTATATCTAAGATCTCATAAGCAACTCCAATAATTTTCATTCCACTTGCTTTATAGCATACGTTTAGTAGCAGTTATGTCATTAGTGTCTTTATTGATGATCAACATATCACCAATATACAAACAAACAATGACCTGATAATTTTAATGTGAACACATTTATCACTTCCATCAATCTTCAATCCATTTGCAAACATGGTTTGATCAAATTGTGTAATTGTTTGGGTGCTTCCATAATATGACTTAACAAGTTCGCACACTTTCTTTTATTTACCAGGAACCACAAAAACCTCGGGTTGTTCCATGTAAATTTCTCCCTCCAATTCTACATTTAAGAAAGTTCTTTTCACATTCAATTGATTAATTTGGAGGTCATATACCACATTAATAAGTTTTTCATCCGAATGGATGTAATTTTAATTACTATCGCGTATATAAATATTGACAAGATCAAAATCATGGTTTTCTTTTGTGTAAGGCCTTGGACACAAAGTCTTCTTTTATATTTTTAAACAGATCCATCAACTGTTATTTTCCTTCTAAAGATTCACTTTGAACCCAAAGGTTTATTTTCTTAAAGAAGATCAATTAACTTCCAATATTGTTTATTTACATCATCTTTCCAAAGAATGAGTCTACAGAAGACACAGAAAATGTTACAAAATCATATTC
This sequence comes from Solanum arcanum, assembly GCA_027789145.1. NCBI lineage: Eukaryota > Viridiplantae > Streptophyta > Magnoliopsida > Solanales > Solanaceae > Solanum > Solanum arcanum. The sequence goes on from CM050933.1 coordinate 36,704,348, forward strand.
AAAGAAAGTAAATGTCCTTTAACATTTACTAAGCCTCTGAATCCCTTTATTAAGTACATTATCCTTTTTATTTCCTAGGCCTTTTAGACTCTTCTCTAGACTACTCAAGTCTAATTTTATAGTCCACAGTCATAGGTCCTATTTAAATTCTGTTAGAAATAGGAACTTGCACTTTTACTAGATACTCCCACACTTTGAAGTATTTCAAGTTGGATTTCCCTCCTTTCCATCTCTCATATGGAAAATATTCCATTCTGATCAAAGAAAATCGCTTTCTTTTAAAAAGACAACTTTTATTTGTTCCCTTTTGCTGTAAGGATAGTTCCTCCACACAAGTTTTGTGTAAACCCAAACTTATAAATAATGCATCCATCATTTCATTCAACGTTCATTTTTTCGTTAGATTGAGGTGAATATGGCAGTAGTTTTATGGTATTCCATTTAAAGATTACCAGGTAGCCTTCTTATTCAATTATCTAATGAGGAAAATAGTTTCTAAGAGTAATCATCTTTGATTTTTTTTTTATGTCTATCTTTGGAAAAAGATTTGCAAACCATATGTTTTGGAATGAATTTTACCTTGCAAATATTGTTGATTTAAAATTCTTTAGTTTGCAAAAATGAGAGATGCATATTTTTGTTTGATAGAATAGTATGTAAAAATGTTATAGTTGGAAGACTACCAGATAAGAAAAATATTTCTATACGATAAAGAATATCTTTTATTCTGTTTGAAAAAAAAGAATTTTGTAGTTTTGTATTCCATGAGAAATGCTAGTGTGTCTGATTTTGGTTGACTAAAAACTTTTGTGGTTTTATACTCTAAATAAATTGGACTATGCAATTGGTTTGAAAATTATAAAATCTTCACATGATAAGTCAGTGTTGTACTTTTGATTTTCTATAAACTTCAATGTAATATAGAAATAAATTGTACAATTTTTTGGTCCTTATTGTTAGTTTTAAAATACTAAGTGGTATGTCTATTTATGATAGAGGAAAAATACCAGTGACTTAGAATTTGTGATTTTGTGTCTCTATTGAATTAACTTGGACATTGTGTAAACATTGCCTAAGAGAATTGCAGCACAACATTGAAATATGTGGAAAAACTATTTTCATTACTTGAAAAATATTTTTGAGATCACATTTGAAATATGGTTGTTATTTGCTAATGATTTGACTTGGTGTCTAATTTAACTTTTGGGCAAACGATATGAAATTCAATAATACTTTTGTATTATGTTATACCCACAAAATTCTTGGAGTATATCTGGTATTGTAGCTTTTGAGTCTCTCTATTATTAGTATATAGTGTGACTAGTATAAAACATCTAAATTATATATATACTTGTTAAAAATTATTGTGTTCTTTTATTAAAAAGAATATCACTTAAATGTTGTGATCTTTCATGAAAAGATATGTCTATTATATTGAAGGTATTTGCATAGACATGAATATTGGTGAACAGTCAATTGTTATGCTTTTGTAAAAATAATATTTGGACTATATTGCCTTAATTGAACCCCATGGAACTTTGTTCATGGGTAGTTCTATACAAATCATATTGAAAATTATGGAAATGTCCTTCTGAAAAGGAGATTTGACAATCTAAACAATGTTTGTATCACACAAAATTTAAAGAAAGAAGATAATATTAGCATGGAAAAAGCTACCTCGCGAAGAGCTTTTCAAACTCAATGTTTTTATTTGTTATTACTTGCTTGAGTTAATGTTTGTGATATGAACACTTGGGGCATGTCAATTACAAAACCTTGTAAGAAAAAGTGATCAACATAGAAGTTTTTCTTAACTTTGAGTGCAATAAATAAAAATGTCAAGTTTTTGTGGAATATAAGTATGTTGAGCATTTTTATATATCTGCTGAAAGGAATTATAATCACTTAGAACTGATTTACACTGACATTTATGATATGAAGTTAACACCATCTAATGGTGGGAAAAAGTAATTGTTACTTTCATTGAGAATTGAATTAGAAATGACTGTCTATTTACTGAATGTTATGAATGAAGTAATAGAAATTTCTAGACAATGTTATATCGAAGTAGAAGATCAGTGTGAAAAAATGTAAGAAGTGATAAGATTGGAGTTTGTTGTTCATCTTGTATTTCAAACATACTTAGAACAAAACTTTGAACATCTTTGTAAGACAACAAAGTTCAAGAACATTTTTACAACTTGAAAATTAAAACAAGTAGCGAAACTAGAATCAGAAAGAGATTTAAAGAAAATATATGAAATATTTTTTCCGAATGAAGAATTATTGTTAATATATGTCTAAAGAATCTTATTGATTCCAACAAACTTTGCAGAATCACGAAGTTACCAAGTTTAATAAATAAGTGAAGAACAAAAGAATAGAAGAACTAAAATTAATTCACAAATCTAAAATTTTGAAAAACACGTATCATAATCTAGAAAATTTTTAATAGGAAAAAGATCAAATCCACTGAACTCACAGTGTCCCCTTAAGGAAATTATTCCCCTCTAGTATCCGAGGTTTAATTTGGAGTATGACCTCCCATGGTAAAATAATCTCAATCACCAGAGTATAGTTACCAAAAAGTTCAGTATCAGCGAACCACTCAACGGCAGTAAAGTACACTTAAAATACTAGATTTAGTGGTTGAAAAAAATTCCATTAATTCGATATTTAACTATGAGGAAATCCCTCAATTTATAGAAAACAAAGGGTAGTGCGAAAAGGTTCTTATTGTGCCTTAACGGAAAGGTCACAAACCTTTGGAAAAGTCACAATCTTTGAGAAAGGTCATCACCTTTCATAAAAGTCACAAATTTCCATAAAAGTCATAGCTTTCCATAAATGTCACAACTTTTCATAAAAGTCACAACTTTTCATAAAAGTCGCAACTTTTCATAAAAGTCACCACTCTTCATAAAAGTCGCAACTCTTATTTTTTCATTTACACCTTTTTTAAACGCAATATAGTGCATGTCAATTTAAAAGAAGAATGAAATTCAATCACGGCAGGGAATTAGAAAGGATAAAAATGCCTTCTATATGCATCAAAATGCAACAGCTGCTAGAATATTTCTGGTTGAGGAGTGCAAAGGTTTAAATAATGGCAAATTTCAACTCAAGTATTTAAAGTCTCCTAAATAACAACCAAGGAAGAGGAAGGAGCATTACTATGATCTTATTATAATGGTCAAATATAAACTACAAGCCTGGAAAAGAAATATAATATCCTATGGAGGTAAAGTAAATAAGTTATGATCAATAGTCTTTTGCAATGTCTTCTCATTCATGTCTTGTCATCTATTTTGACCCCTATATGTGTCCTCAAAGAACTCCATAGATTATTGTCTAATGCTTTTAGATTAATCAATCTACAAGAAAGAGCAAACACTAGGTTGCTTGGAATGAAATTTTCTTGCAAAAATAAGAGGGTTATATTTGTTTTATGTCTTTATTTGAGTTATTTCAAGCTTTATAAGCTAAAATCTATTGGAGGTTTAGAACTAATAGATCTTTATGGGACAATATTATGTGGAATAAATATTTTAAGAAGTAAATCCATAGTTCGGTACAATGGATGGGTGGATCGCAATTTTGAAAAAATACGTTGATGAACAGTGATATGTTTGAACAAATTATTTGGTAGGAACCTATAGGTGTCACATTTAAAACATGGTTTGATAACTAGACATGGTTAGGTTCTCTATATTCCCAACTAACCGAAGTGCAAACCTGCCATTATTTTACAGATATTAACACCTCTATCGGTAAAGATTGTTGGAATTATGAGAAAATGCAAATGCAGTTGCTAGAACATGTAGTGCATTATGTCAAATCTTCCATGGAAGACAATTTCTAGAAAAATTTTAGTCAAAAGTTCTTGGAATACTATCAGAAAGAGAGAGGAGGAAACTTATTTTTATTAGATGATATGGGTACAAGGCTTCGCTTATAAGATATTTTTCTTAGCTTGGAATGTGAGGGGGAAAATACCAGTTGGTACTTTAATTACACAATGGAATCCCAATGTTTCTCTTTTATGTGGTTGATGCAAGGTTCCAACTGATGAGACTATGAATCACTCACTACAAAAAGAAGAAGTGAAAGATTCTTTATGGAGATATTTTACTGGTGCAGCTGGTCTTTTTGGACAAAGGGTTCTATAGAAACATGTTTTGATGAAATGGTGGAATGCTAAAGGTAATTCTAGACAATGATGACATTTAATGAAATATCATTTTATTTCATTTGGAAAGGAGAAATACCATTTTACGTGGTGCTTCTTACTATACTAATAGAGTGTTTGGGATGTTTCCAACACTACACATACTTTCATTAAGTTGAAATTTAATTATCTCAATATTCCAAATAATTGGCCTCAGATAGTTTCAGGACAAGTTTTACATCTATAGTAGTAAGGTGGATTTACCTCCATTTGTTTGGTTGAAATGTAACACTAATGGGGCATCAAGAGGTAATTCTATCACTATCACCATTGAAATTTGTGTTAGGGATTCTTCTTGCGATCTGGTGGGAGCAAGGTGGCTTAGGATCCAAGAAACAACAAACATAGTAGTTGTAGCTATGGCTTTGAAGGAAGGACTTAAATATTGTTTGTTAAATATTTTTCACCGGGTAAAATGAAATCAGAAGCTTTATCATTGATTTATATGTGGAATGGAGATTGGATTGTTCCTTGGAAGTGACATTGGAAGTAAATTCATTGATGATAACAAGAGTACTATACACCTTATGGGACGGAAATACGCTTGATTATTACTTCACTTGTTTAACTTCTAATTTTAAGGTACTTTTGAATGTAAACAGTTTCAAGATATACAAGTTGCAAGTAGAAGAATCATAAATACTGATAAATATGACATTCCTCATCTTAGATTAGGACAATCGATATCTTTAAAGGGTTAGTCGTTGTTAATAAATTATTCTAGTAGTTGGTTATGTGATCATCACCTTGTCTGAATTAGATTCTATTGGTTATGTATCATTCACCTAGTGAGACCTTTAAGGTGTCTTTTATGATTAAGAAAACCACGACGAGTGAATTTGCATTTTCTTTTTCTGCGAGATATTTTATTCACTAGTTCACCAATGAGTAAAGTTGGAAATTCTGACTCCCAACTGTGCTAATCTCCTATCCGATTCAATCTCTTTCATTGGTATCGCTCATACATCCAAATATATATTATGGAATTTATCCTATGTGTGGTTTAATATATTGGGTTGGGATTGAAGGGGAGGGATTACTAATATTATCTAGGTTGATCGAGCCCCATTTTTATTTTTGTAGAGAAGGGGGAATTGATAATTACTAGATAAGAAATTCGTAAAGAAGTTTGTCTAATTTACTTATGCCTAAAAATCAACAAGGGATATACATCAGCTCATTGTCTCATCAATGAGACGCTGTTGCGTGGAGAACAGGATAAGACAAAGCTCTAGTAGAAGAGGTTTATGCTTAATCTTACCAGAATGGCTCCGCTTACCTAAGCTTATCTTCAACGAATTCTTGAACAACGACACAAATACGATGAAGAGGCTTAGATCAACCTAATTGACAAGCATCAAGCCTCATATTTTTATCTAGACTTGATTTCTTCTTAGTTCATTATTATGTTTAAGTTGTTTTTACTCTAGTAATTTCAGGACCAGATCTCGGTTTGGCCTGTTCATTTTGTTGGCTCCTTTTGTGTTCATAAAAAATGAGATCTTTCCCACCTTAAACCCAAAAAAGCAAAAGAAGTTAGCGCCTCTTAAAATTCATCTCTAATTTTATAATGTTTAAGTTTAAAAAGAATTTTAAGAAAATAAATATTTATTCCCTCGATTTTAAAAATGAAGAATTAGTACTATTTCAATAGCACTGTATTTTCCCGACTACACCATGCCTTTATTTATGCCCCACTAAAATGAGATAGAAGTTTTAAAAAGTGAGAGAGTTTCAATGGAAATGCATCACAGAAAAAGACTTTCATTTAGCGAAATAAAACACAGTCATTAAAAGAAAGGAAGAGGAAAGTCTTCTTCGTCTTAATAAAGAGATCTCATACCAGTTCAAAATAAAATTAGAATGAACGGCGAAAGGAGTTTAGTTCTTACTACGAAGTTTTGTCTGTAAAAAGGAGAATGTGGTGGTGATTTTAGATAGCTATAGTTTTTGCACAGCAACTAGGTCAGTCATTTCCCTCCAATTGACCGACTCTATTTCAACCAATTAGGTTGTTTTGAGTACATGGATTGCACTCGATTGTTTATGTTTCTGCAATGTTATCGTCTCTGGTTATATTGAACATATACATATATAATATGTATATTAATAGTTCTGAATATAATTATTTTATCATGTTCTAAGAATTCATATTTTTATATTTTATAACATAAATGTACTACATATAAGCTTAGATATTATATATTTTAATTAGATATTGAATTACTCACTTATGAATTTAAGAAATTCACTATGCAAGTTCAAAAGTGATATTTTCTTTTATGTTTAAGCGTACTTTCTTCTTCGAATTTTTTAACAAAATTTTGAATTTTTTCATAAGACATATATAACAAATGTTTAATTTATGCAACTTAAATGTTTCTTTTTATCTCGAAATTATGTTATATATATATTCTTATTTTCTTCATTACTTTTCTTTTAATGTTTATTAAAGTACAAATGAATTATTATTTCTTAAATAATTCATTCATTGGATGTTTTTGAGTTCTATGATAATGACAAATAATTAAATTAATGTTGGAATATTGAAACCTCTTTAAGAACCTATTTTTCATTAGTTTTTATTTACTGAATATTAGTAAATAAATTACTTGCAAGTTCAATGAAATTATTACGGAAAAAGTACCTAGTTATATAATAAATAGCAGTCCCTATAAACTCCAATGGTTTCACAAAACACAAATTAACTATTGAGGCAGAATTAACCCTACAACGTGAAAGTCATTGTATTAAAACAATATTAAAGACAAGTCTAAGAACAAGGGGTACAACCCTGAAACTAAACTTACACCTTAAAAAAATAGTCTGAGTGCGAAAAGACTTGACTTTAACAGGAGAGATACACGACATCCTGAAAGCACTTGTTCACCTTTGAATCTGGTCTCGCACAATAGTCCCCTTGTTGAGGTCTATCGATAGTTGTCTGAAGATGTCTTGTACTAAACAATATTAGAGCAAGTGCAGTATAAGTACAGAACTTTCATGTACAGATAGAATCAGGTTTGCCATTAACTTTTACATAAGCAAGTCATTAAATTATTCCAAACATGCACTTATCAAAAATATATAATATTGATTATCACATGCTCAAACGATATTAATGTATAAGAGTTCATTGGTCCTCTTATAAAAGCCAAATCAAATCTATTAGCATACCAACATGCGCTAGCCAATTCAATGTTTATGCCGGTACATGGTTCATGAAACTTCGGATTACCTATATTTAATTTGAACTACAAAAGTTGTGGTAGTCAATAAATTACATGAATATATTTCCTTTTGTGTTTTATGTACATCTTCCAGGAAACCAAGACATCTTTTATAGACTTGAACATATTTTCGTTAAAATTGTTTTTAACAGTTTTTGAAAAAATTATGTGATTATATGTCTTTTTATTGATTTTGCATACTTTTTTTTGTCTTTACTTCAAGGGTTAACAAAGGCCGAATAAGAAAACAATCACTATAAAATCAATTAAATTTTCTTTTTCATTATACTAATTGAGCAATATACAAATCAATGTCCTTTTATGTTGTGTTGAACCATTCCTTTTTAAAAATAATAGTTGTCTGCTTATTTTATTTTTATTGTCTTCCCTTCATCTTAGTATGAAAGAAACAAAAAATGATAATTGATTATTTGAAAATAATTTATTTTTCATTGAATTGATGTGTTGCATGTAAACTATTTATATACCAAATCAAATATATAATTTTCATTGCGATTTAAAGTTTATGAAGCACTGCAATAATTTTAAGTCATTATACATTTAGAAGAAAAGAAAATTAACTACAATGTAGCGTCGTACTAGTACATCAAACACCTTATATAAAAATGACGAAACATATGATTTTTGTCCTGTAAAAATGTGTATTTCTTCATACATATTATTATCTTAAATTTAGGTTTTCTTCGCCCTTCAAGACCAAAAAGAAAATGTCAATACATGATTGAGTAGGGAAGTCATTTTTGAACTTACGAATCACATCATGTATCAGTCGACAGAAAGATCTATAACTATGTTCTTGGTGATACAAAAGTTGCTTAAACTAAAATGACATATCAACTCATCATTTATAACTTTTTTTTATCACTATCAAAACTCACTAACATCCAATTCCTTGGGTGTGTTTGGTTTTCATGGAAAAAACATTCTTCAAAAGGAAGTGAATTGCTTTCTCAATTTTCAAGAATGAAAGCGCCAATTTGTATCGATTTCACTTTGAAATTTCAAAGAACAAGATGTTAGATAGCTTTTTTTCCAAAGGAAAAAAATTAATCTATCAATGTTGGTATACTTTTTAATATAGAATTAGAAGGTAAACTTCGTTTGTGATCCTGAATGAATGGTAAAAATGAGGTACATGATGTCTGTAATCAAATTAGAAGGAGAACGTAGGTGATTTGTTGGCATCCACACTGCCTAAATGAGTGTTAATGGTTGAAATTTGCACCACATATACACTATTTCTCGATAATATGCATGTCCTTATAGTTTTTTATAATTTATAATAACAAACACATCAGCAGGTACACTTTGACAACCATGTTTTTTGCTCTAATGAGGTGTGAAATAACAATAGTGGGAGCCTGCATAAATAGAATCTAAATTATCGGCTCAAAGTACACACATATCAGTTATCCATCTCTTAATAAAGATTTGTAGTTATTAAGAAAAACCAAATAGAGCACATCGGAGAATCCCATTGTCTTTTGCTGCCAACCAACTTCCCCATAGACGTCTATAGCTACACGATAAGGAGAATTTTGTCTAGTATTTTCTAATATTCGCTCTTATAATCTGATAGGCTTTGAACTAGATTTGAAATAAAATATCCTGCTACTAGAGTCCCGATCACCTAATAAAGCTTAATATACCCAACGAGTATAAAAGCGATTTGAAATGAACAATCATGTAATATTAAACATCATTCTCAAGTGGATACTACATGTAATTTTAAATTCTTCTGCCAGAAGGTTTCCCTAATCACTCTTTTAAGTTATTGTCTCCTAAAATACATCTCATGTTTTGATAATGGTAATGTTTAAAATGAATTTGTGTTGAATTCCATGTCCTCTACTACCCTTGGAACGTACTTTCTCAAATTCGACTTTTTCCTTTCGTCGCTCCTATTTTTTGTACATTCAGTTACTAATTTAGCAATGTAGGTATTAACTACAAAAATGCAAAACCAATCCACTAAATAAGTAATTCATGTATTAAAGTTCATTTAAATGGATGATAGAATAAAAAAAACAAATACTGACCAAATTAGAAGACTCGATCATTGGTAATGTATCCTCCAATTTCAAGAACAATAACTACAAAATCAATGTTAATAATAAACTTATGAGCTATGCTATGCTATCTCAATGACAACAATTAAATCAAATATGAGATGCTCGACAAAAAGAGCACCTCATTATTTTTATAATTCCCGACCTACAACATAATGACGAACATCTACTCCTTCGTGTATTTATCATGAGATGTTTAGAGTCAGGGTGTATAATTTTATATAATAATATTTTTTTCTCATTAAATATTTGTAATTCTTTACAAAGAGCTTTAGTTCCTCAAAGCTATTTGATTTATCCTAAGCTTAATCATGTTGGCAAACCTCTACTTTAACTTTCACAAATTTATCAATTATCTCTACTATATTTGTGGAAACCCTTGTGTTTTCCACAATTAAAGAAGAAATAATTGATAAATTTTTCAAAAGGAAACTAGAGAATAGTTAACATTATTATGTTGAGGGAAAATTAATGTCTTTGAGGCATTGGAAGATCTCCATAATGATTTTGAAGTATTGAAGGAGAACGAAAACAAAAAAAATACTAGTTTATAAGTTTATGCACCCCGGATGAAAAATTCTTCCAGATAAACACATGGAGGTGCAAAACCTAAAAATAATGTTGCGGGTAGGGTATGTTCTAGAAGAAACAAAAGGTGCTACTTTGATCAAGCCTTTAAAGTTATATTGAATTGTTTCCCTTGAGCTAGAAAAGGTGGAGAGTCCTTGAACTCATAAGTATAATGGAATTGGTAATTGATGTTCTTGATATTTGAGTTAAGCATCGAAATGACTTATCCAATTGTCGAACGTTTTAAGATGATAAACTCTTTTCATTGATATTAAGTCAGGTCTCGTTTATCTCCAGTCATCCATTTATACAATGGTTTAGATTACAAAATTATTGAAGGTTTTTGGAGTTCTTATTAAATTAATGAAGTTGTTTTTGTTTCATTTTTAATATTTATTATATCATGAATTATCTAAATTAGTAAATCAATTGCTATGGCTGGATATATGAGATCAGAAAAACTGTTTATAGCTCTTGGTTAGTTGGTGGAGACTTTAATATATTCTTTGTTCAAGATATTGATTATGAAGACTTTAAGGCATGTATTTAGAGTTGCGATTTATCTGAGATTCAATTAGAAGGCAGCCTTTCACTTGGAGGAATGGAAGAGTTGGAGATGATTTTTTTGAAAGATTAGAAAAGTTTGATTCTCTCTTATCAGCATATGCAACAATGATTTAATTTTATCGAAATTGAACATCCTGCTGCAACAGGATCAGATCATTCCCCTTGTTTGTTGAACCGGGAAGAGGGGATGAATTCATTAAGGAAACCATTGAGGATTGTTTTGTTCTGGACTGACCATAATCAATACAGAAAGGAAGAATTTGTGTACTTTCTTTTTGAAGAAAACATTAAAAGGGCAAAATCTTCTTTGACCAAATCTAGCAAGGAAGTTTATGGTGATATATTTCAGAAACTACTAATCAGGGAAGATATCGTCAAAATCAAAGAAAAACTATTTGAGGAATCTCGTAATGCTGAAAGCAAAAAATTATTGCATAGAGTCCAGTCAAAGTATAAAAAGTACTTACATTTTAAAGATGTATTCTTGCCTCAGTGAGTTGGTTATGACTGGTTTGATAGTGTAGATACTAATACTATATCTTTTCACAACTTTGTTAATAGTACAAGGAGAGAACTTCATTTAAATAGAATTTAAAATAGACAAGGAGAGTGGTTGGTGAAAGAAAGTAAGATAATTGCTGAAGTTTTTTGATTCTATGAGGACTAGTTTAACAAAGATAGAGATGCTACATTCTTTTAGTTGTTTAGACATATTCCACTATTGTTACAAATGAAGAAAATATTGGTTTCTACAAAGAGACTGATAAGTAGGAAGTAAAGAGGGTTGTTTTCAATATATTGTAAGAATAGTTCACGAATTCGTTGCTGGTAATTCTCTTTCTAAGTCTATAATTCATACTAAGTTGTCTTATTGCCAAAAAAATTACCAAGTTAACATTTTTGAAGACGTTAGATCAATCTGTTTGAATAATTTTATCAACAAAATCTATTGAGAGTAGTTCATGAATGAATAGAAAGTATGTTCTCTTAACACAAAAGATCGTCATAGAAATCAGGAAAGAGGGTAAGCCTTCTAATATTGTAATTAAGTTTAATATGACAAAGGCTCAAGATAGAGTATCATGGTTGTTTATGATGGAAGTGTTGATGAAGATGCGTTTTCATGAATTTGAGGTGGATTTAAATTGCAGGTTGCTTGCAAACTTTTGGTATTCGGTTGTTATTAAATGGAAGTGACATGGGTTCTTTCACTCTACTAGAGTGGTGAAACTAGGTGATCCACAATCTTGTGCCGTATTCATTTTATTTGTTGGTATTTTTTCTACTTCGTACACTTTATGTGAGGATGATCTTCATCGGGGTTATCAGATGCAAAAATGGAGTACCAATATAAACCGTCTTGCTTATGCAGATAGTACTATAATAGATACTCCTCTGTAATGGTCATGTCAATTTTAAAGAAGTATTAAATTCAGTCAGGACAGAAAATTAAAAATCATAAAAGAGTCTTCATTGTACATCAAAATGCAGCAGCTATTGTTGGTTCAGGTGTGTAGAAGTTTTAATACAAGCATATTTCCACTCAAGTATTTGGGGTGTCCTATATCACATAAAAGGAAGAGGAAGGAGCATTACTTTGATGCAATTACAAGGATTAAATCTGAACTACAAGCCTGGAATGAAAATATGATATCCTATGGAGGTAAAGAAGTTGTAATCAATAGTGTTTTGCAATGTGTTCCAATTCACGACTTGTCTGCTAGGCTTCTTGGAATGATATTTGCTTGCCCAAAAAAGATGTTTGTCTTTGTTTTAGGTCTTTATTTATTTATCTGAAGAAAAATATGCTAAACTCTATTGGAGCTTCAGAATCAAAACTCTTTATGGGACAATATTATGTGGAATAAATATAGTGAGAAGAAAATCCCTAGTTTTGTACAATGGAGGGGTGGATCTCAATTGTGGAAAAATACTCAATAACTAGAATATCTTTGAACAATTTATTTGGCAGGAACCTAGAAGTTTAACATCTTCAATATTATTTGATAATTGGTCAAAGTTAGGTCCTTTATATTCAAAACCAACAAAAGTGATAACCTGCCACGATTTGACACATATTAATTAATATTGTTTTGATTCTGAGAAAATGCAAATGAGGTTGCCTCAACATGTAGTAGATCATATCAAATCTTCAATGGATCAAATTAGACAGTCAGATTAAAGTGATAAACCATGGTGGACATTCCATTTCTGGACAATTTTCAGTGAAATGTTCTTGGAATAATATAAGAAAGAGAGCGGAGGAAATTGACTATTACTAGAAGATATGTGTACAAGGCATCCCTTTTAACATAACTTTCTTAGATTAGAAGGTGTGGAATTTTTTTTACAGTGGCTACTTAAATGACATAATGGTTGTTGCGAGGTTCCAGCTGATGAGACTGTGGATCACTCACTTAAAAAAGGAGAATTTGAAGATTCTTTATAGAGATATTTTGTTGGTAAAGTTGGTCTTTTGGGACCATGGGTTCAAATGAAACAAGTTTTAATGAAATGGTGGGATGATAAAGGTAAATCTAGGCAAAAGATGACATTTAATGCAATTCCAAATGTCATCTTATGGTTTTTTCGGAAAAAGAGAAATATTATTCTACGTGGGGCTTCTTTCTCTACTAATAGAGCTTTTTGGGATATTTCCAACATTACAAAGAATTTTATCAAGTTTAAATTTAAATATCCCAATATTGCAAATAATTGACCTCACATAGGTTCTCTACTTGATTGTTTCAGGCAAACTTTTACATCTAGGTTTGTAAGGTGGAGTTACCACCTTTGCCGTAGTAGAAATGTATCATTGATAGGGGAATAAGGGGTAATCTTTGCAATAGCGTTTTTAAATTTTGTGTTAGAGTTTCTTCTGGTGATCTTTTGGGAGCAAGGCGGGCTTAGGATCTAGCACTATTGAAACTTCACTCTATACCTATGAAGGTTCAATGGTTGTTAATAAATTCATCTAGTAGTTGGTCATGTACTCTTCACCTTTTCCTAATTACATTCTGTTGGTTTTGTATCGTGGACTTGTAGAGAGCTTTGAGGTTTCTTTTATGATTAAAAAAAGCCAGAACATGTTAATTTGTATTTTCTTCTGTTATATTGTTTATTGACCAATTTCCCTATAAATTTATTGTGCATTCTGATTCCCAGTTGTGTTGATCACATATGAGTATGGTGTTGGTGTTATATAGTTTTAGTCTTAGATTCAATCTCTTACATTAGTATTTTTTCTCATAGCTCCAAATCTAGATGGTGGTATTGAATCAGAATGCACAATAACTGGGAATCAGAATGCACAATAAATTTATTGTGCATTTTTCTATTTGTACTTAGCAGGAATTGATAAATAAGAAGCCCGTAAATAAGTTAGTCTGATTTACTTAACTCTATGATTCAACTAGGGATATGATTCAACTCAATGCCTCATCAAGGAGAGGTTGTTGCATAGAGAATCAGGGTTAGACAAAGCTTCGGTAGAAGTGGGTTATGCTTGATCTTACCAGAATAGATTTGCTTACCTAATCTTATATCCAACGAACACTCGAAAGATGACTCAAACACGATGAAGAGGATTAGAGGAGCCTGCTCTAACAAGCATCAAGCCTCAAATTTTTGTTTAGACTTAATTTCTTCTTAGTTTCTTTATTAAGTTTAGGTTGTTTTTTTTTTTTGTAATTTGATGGAACAGATCTCATCTGGGCATGTTCATTTTTTGGATCCTTTTATATTAATAAAAATGGGCTCTTGCCACCTTAAACCCAAAAAAGAAGAAGTTAATGCATCTTAAAATACATCTTGAATTCTGATAAAGGTTAAATTTAACAACATTTTTTTTAAAAAAAAAGAAATATTTATTCACAAGAAAAGAAAGAATCTCAATTTTTATAAAAACAAATAGTTCCATTTAACTACTAGTGTATTCTCGCGCCTACACTATGCCTTTATTTATGTCCCACTCAAATGGGATAGAATTTTGATAAAGTGAGAGAGTTTCAATGGAAACGTAGAAGGGAACAAAGAATTTCATTTTAGTGAAATAGAGCACAATTATTAATAGGGAGGAAGAGGTAAGTCTACACGGGCTTAATAGAGAGATCTCACCATAGCTCAAGAAATTATTAGAATGAACGTCGCAAGGAGATTAGTTTTTACTTTGAACTTTGTCCATTTGACTGCAAATGCATTGGCGATGTTAGAAAGCTATCGTTTTGGCATGACAAGTAGCTCAGTCATTCCCTTCCAAGAGAGACTCCGTAATGACCCATTAGGCCCTTTTGAGTACTACAGTTTCTTATTTCATAAATGACTTCAAATGAGTATTTTGGACTATTTGTATGTTAAATTATATTATTAATGGGGTCATTTGAAAAATTAACTTAATTGATGGTTAAAGAAAATAACTTTTAAATTAGTAGTGGACAACATTCAGAACATTATAATTAATCATATATACGAATAATGGTGGTAATTAATCTGTTTAAGAAAAGAAAAAAAAGGAAAAACTCAGTGATTGGGAGAGAAAAAGATCGAGAATTTTTTAAATCAATACGCCCCTAGATATTGATTATGTTAGATATATGGGTTGGATAATATTAATATATAATATAGGAGGAAATGTGTAACGACCCTCTTAGTCGTTTTAGAAATTCCAACTATTATTTTTATATTAACCTTTTTAGTAGATTTTATAAATAATTTATATGACTTGTAACAATGAGAGACATGATTTTAGATTTAATAAAAGATTATTTTATTGCTAAAAAAATATGTATATATATATAGAAAAAAAATTGAAAAGAAATTAATTAATTAAATAAATAAAATAAAATAAAAAGAAAAGGGGCAAAGTGCCCTAAACATTTTAAAGCCTGTGACGGCTTATATGAGAAAAAGAAAAAGAACGATTTGAAAAAGAAAAAAAAAACGCAGAGAAGAAAAGAAAAGAAAGGGAGAAAAGAAAAGGGAAAAGGAGGAAAAAAATCAATATTTTCATCTCAAGGCGTCAAGGTAATTATTTTCATCATTGCTATTAAGTTTTTATGTAATTAGAAGTAGATTTTTAGATTAAAACGTGTATAATTTACACTAATATGTGAAACTAATTTTTTATTTTGTGTACATGTATGAATATGTTATTTAGCATAAATTTCACCTTAGTCATTAAGTAATTATGACCAATTGTTGATGATCATGAAACAATTATTGGGAAGGGAGGTAAATAGACATGCAAGAAGCCTTTCGTATAAAAGTATTTCATGAAATATCTTTATTTTGGTGTTCAAATATGGGTGATATAAATTGGGATCAATTTGAGATCTTTTTAATAGTTTTCATATTATCATTTAAGTTTTGATATATTAATATATATAATTAATTACTAGGTATATGGTATTAAGTGAATGTCTTAAGATTTATGATATTGAAAAGAAATTAAAAATTTAATCCTAATCTTGAAACTTAAGAACTTAATTATAAATTTGCGTGAGTTTTTTTTTGGTTTAGTCTAGACACGTGCAATATGTGTGTTGTTAACTTCGAAACCTTATAGTGTTTAATTTTTTGAATTGACTAGATTTTATTTGGAAGTGCAACAAAGGAGGAAGGCTAAAGTCCCGAAGTGATTGTTCGATAAATTGAGGCAAGTGTATTTCTAAACTCTTGTTAAGTGTATGAAATGCGTGTATGTCCTTGTGGAATATGTTGGGAGTAACGAGATTGGTGATGGGTTGACTTATCCACATTTATTAATTCTAATGATGAAAAGAATGGGGATAACAAAAGGCAATGTGATTAATTGTTTATGTCTATTGTGTTGAGAAAGGGTTGAAGGCTTGTTGAATCATTTTTGATGTAACTTCATGTTTGTGTGGTTGTGAACTGTGTGATGTTATGAAAATGGTCATCTCCTAATTATATGTGTGAACTTGTCATCTACATTATTCAGTGGCATTGGTTGTGACAAGTGTTATGTGCATTGAGAAAGAATGGGTACTTAAGAGGATGTACCATTTCGAGGGACGTATCGCGCTCCGCGATGGATACTATATTTCGAGGGACGTATCGCGCGCTGCGATGGTTACTATTATCGATGGTCGTGTCGTGCGCCGCGACAGATGCATGGACAAATATGTCCCCCATGGGTCCCAGACTGAGAGAAAGCGGGTGTGTATCACTAGGTCAGACATGCATCATTATACTTGACATTGCATTCCATTGCATTGCACATACTTATCATTAGTGAACTTGATATCGTATTTTGCTGATCTTCTGATTGCCTTTCTGCGGAACTTGTGATTGATTAATATTGAGCTTGTTGTTGCGGATATGTAATTTGTTGAAGTATTATTGTTGAGGATATGTAATTTGTTGAAGTGTTGTTGTTGAGGATATGTAATTTGTCTAAGTGTTGTTGTTGAGCTATGTGCTATGTAAACTGTGAGTTGTTAGTTTGGGTTGATTTTAATGCAGGTTGTTGTTGTGGAGGTTTTGTTGGGGGTGGTGGGAGTACCCGTATATCATCACCTTAGCTTGTGCTTAGACGTTTACTTGCTGAGTACCGTGTGGTTTGGTACTCACTCCTTGCTTCTACAAATTTTTGTAGGTTATGAGCCTGGATTTTTGTTGTACTTGTCATTCTCTTCTTTTCCGAGGCTTCTTGGAGATTTGTCAGGTAGCTGTTTCCATCACAGCAGACTTTCTTCTCCTTAATTATGATCTTGTTCTATTCTAGAAACAATTTCATTTGACACATGAGTTTTCTTTTGAATCAATTTTAATACTTTAGAGGCTTGTACACGTAACTACCAGGTTTTGGTTGTTTTATTAAGTTACTTATATTTTATTTCCGCACTTTATTGTAATTGTTGAGTTTTAGGCTGACTTGTCTTGGTGGGATAAGACGAGTGCCTTCACGCCCATTATTGGGTCGTGACAAAATGGTATCAGAGCCCAGGTTCCTAGGTCTCATGTGTGTACAAGTCGAGTCTCAATAGAGTCTCGATGATCGGTACGGAGACGTCTGTACCTATCTTCGAGCGGCTGTAGTGACTTTTAGGAATTGTCTTCACTTTTTGGATCTCTATTATGCGTAGTTGGTCCCATTTTGATTCTTATAGCTTCACTCCATTCGCTCTCTTTTATGTGATGTCTCGTGCGTAGTTCCTTTTGTGAATCATTGGCATGTCGTGTATTGATTTGATGATAAATCTGGTATTAAAATTGAAATGATATACTTATGAAATGAATGCGTGATCATATTTGAAAGAGTTGAGTAAGGTTAGTTGTCATTGTAAAATAATAATAATAAATATAGTACTAATCTGGTATAAGCATAATATGGAGTGGTTCTACAATTAGAAGTTAAATGTTTGAAGAATTAACGAGATAATAAATAGTGTAACCTTGAAAAATACAATTGATATAGTTGTCATACCATTAATGTGTTACTCAGCAAATGATGTTGCACAAATTCAGGTCAGAATCCCCTCTGTGGTTTCATAGATTAAGTGTATACCAAAGAAGGTCATGATACGACTATTACAATGGTACTGATGGGTACTTGGTTAGAATTATAGAGTGTGTTACTTTTGATATTGATCTTGCTTACGAAAGAATACATATAGCTTGGGTTAGATACAAAACTAATCTAGTAATATTTTACAGCTATTTGATGGATAAAGTGTGTGACCTATTTGGAAATGATCTTCTCAATAGATATGATATGTTCTAGTGGTGGATGTAACGAATTTTCACGATGTGTTACTAGTGGTACATGAAAACGGACATGTTGATTGTTAAGTGCAAATATTAACTACTTGAGGAGTTATCTATGGTATACATGCTCATATGATAAGATTTGGTGTTGAACTCATATTTTAGAACCCAACTAGCTTGTTGGTACGGGTGGATGTGTTAAACATTATTTATAAGGAAGCTTTTAGTAGTGGATCTTTTGTATGATATTGATATGTTCAGATTGTGAAATGTATTTTATGAATTTTTATATGAGTGGTGATTTCATCGTAATGTCCAAGAAATTGGATCAATATTGAATGACAAGCATATGGGTAAAGGAAGTCCTAAAGAGTATACTTATGTGAAGACAATTAAGAGTTTTAGTAAGGAAGTGCGGATAAAAGTGGGTTAGTTCTTTGGATTGGATTGGTATAACTGGGTTTAAGGATTCATAATGATGACATAGTTGACTTCGTGGTGATAACAAGAGCTAACTAATCATGATGGTAATAGGAGTTTGTGATGGATTGCGATTCAGACTAAATCATAAAATAAAAATTGAGGGTTAAACGAGTTTTTATGGTAATAACGACTTGCGAGCATCTAAGGTTGTGGTTTTTCACTATTTGATGAACAATGTGGTTGTATGAAATGTTGTATGATGTGTTGAAAATTTCGCTTAAATAAAATTGAAAGAAGCTAGAGTCATAAATGGAAAAGAATTAGTGGGATGTATTTTAGTCATTGGAAAGAGACAATCGAGAAAATAGATATTTACTATAATTATAAAGGACAAATATATATCTTTAGAGAGTTGAGAATTTAGTTCAAGGATACGTGATTTCATCTGTTTCATTTTGGTTATGGTAATAGTGTCACACATTCATTAGATTGATAAAAAAACGTATATATATATATATATATACATACATATATATATATATATATATATATATATATATATATATATATATATATTGGGTAAGATTGAGAAAGAAACCTACACAGTTCGACTCGAGTGTGGTGATAAGTTCTTTTATAGTTTCGAATTTGGTAACGGTTACCATTGGATTTTTAAGAAAGGGTATGACAAGGTCGATGGATAGGCGATCAATAATAAGCTAAGATGTCCAAATTTGTAAATATTTTCTATTTATGAGCTAATTTCAATAGATAAAAGGATTGAGTTACATAATTGAATTCAAAATTCAAGTTTTTCATTGTGAGTTTAGATTTGTGGTAGTGTGTTTTGTCAAGGTATGAATTTGTAAGGGATAAGAAATGATTGATCACATTGAGTATGAAGCATTTGAAGGACTTAAAAAAAATAAAAAAAATTGAGTAGTAAATTTGGTTACTTTTGATTGTTATACCTAAATGGGATTTCATGTAATGTTTTTATTTCAAGGATAAGATAAAAATACCATAGGTTGTTCGTCAAAGGATAAGATTGATAAGAAAGTCAGCAAAGAGAAAAAGAGTTTGATGTATTGAAGAGTTCAAGGTACTTAAAATTTGTGTCATCGAAAGAATTTAGAAGATGTGAAGGAATAAGAATACTCTTGGTTCTGAGTTAAAGGGTCTATGAATGGACATATATAGTTCTAATATGACTATGATTGTGAATTAATTCGGTATAGATTTACTAGGAATTTATCTGCAATTTTTATGAAGATTGAGTGTTGATTTGGGTAAAACCCGTGAGATGTGTAAGAGTATGTGTTGTTATGTCGAGCTTAACGGTTAAGATTTTGTTAAGTGACTTATGGATACGTATTAGTATGGACATACAATTATACATGGTCATTGATGATTTATTTTTTGAATCACTTGTTGTGATGTGTTACATAGATATGTGATGGTAAATAGAGATTATGTGCCCATAGTATATAGAATAATTGGGGAGACCTAATATTTCTCTAAGTATTTGCATGAGGTATGCGATGATTAGGAATGACAATTGAAGCATGGTATGTGAAAGTTGTGTGGAGTTGACTTCGGGTGTGATTTAATAGTTTGATGTCAATGGAAAGGTACTATCATATTTGAAACTAGTGTTATCAATTTTTTTTAGGACTCGTACTTGTCATGGAATGCTTAAAAAGAAAGAGAGGTAGCCATAGTTTATAAATTTTGGAGGAAATAATGTGTTTGTTAAGAAGATTTTAATACTAGTGACGATTTGAGAATAAGATAAATGGTTGTTGCGACTATGAAGTTCTTTTAGAATTAAAAGTGTTGACCTTAGTGAAGTATTGTAAAGAGCAGTTGTGGTTCGATAAAACAAGTATATGAGTAATTATAATCGTGACTAAATTGGTGATTGTGGGTAACTAGAAAGTTAAAGATATAGAGTCAAATAAATTCAAATGTTTGATATGGGCACTATGAAAAGAAGTATCTAGTCTTATTCGACTTTCATTTTATAAATTCATATATGACCATCTACTTCGTATTGGATATGGTTTAGAGTGTGATTTGCTACCTATGCACATACATGTTTTCATATTTACGGGTGAATTTCTAGTGGTGGATCTGGTGTACCGATCTTGTGATTGTTCTTATGGTAGAGTGACATCCTTGGGTAGACTTGATAATTCCAGTCATGGCATATTTGGTGTTGTTTGAGAAAGTAGAAGTATACTACTGGTTCTACATGCGCGCCATTGCGTATGAAAAAAAAATTATAAAAGAGCTTACATGAAGAGTTACAATTATCTGACAGTGTTGTTAATTATTTTGCATCCTAGAGTGTACCACTTGTTGGGTGCTTACTTTATCTTGTTCTTATTTGGATTATGTATGTTTTGATTCTCCCTTGATGGATACCCGAAGTCTAAAGATCAGATTTTTATAACTTAAACTTGTAAAAAGATTGTGTTCTGAAAAGGGAATCGTTATAAAATATGTGATGGTTTGTGCACTATGAGTATGTGATGATTGGTTCAGGTTCACTTCTGGTTGTAGCTAGTATCAATTGAACGTTATCTTTGCTATGTGAGAAAGTATATGTCATGATTATTGTGTTATGGTCCAAGGGGTTTCAGTTTAGATTCGGTTCATGGGTATGTAGCTTGACAATCACTTCTGATATGTAGATCTGTCAAATTCTCTATAGTTCAGTTCTTGGTAGTTGGTCTTGATAGAATGGTGTTAAAGATAAGCTTTAATGGAGAGATTAACAACGACTCTGGAGGATCATGCATTAGATTTTTGATAACGTCAATAATTCTTCCTTCTCCTATTTTATGTTCGAGGACGAAATGATTTTTAGTGGTGGATAATGTAACGACCCTCTTAGTCGCTTTAGAAATTCCAACTATTATTTTTATATTAACCTTTTTAGTAGATTTTATAAATAATTTATATGACTTGTAACAATGATTGACATGATTTTAGATTTAATAAAAGATTATTTTATTGCTAAAAAAAAATTAAAAAAAAACGTAGAAAAAAAATTCAAAAGAAATTAATTAATTCAATAAATAAAATAAAATAAAAAGAAAAGGGGCAACGTGCCCTAAACATTTTAAAGCCTGTGACGGCTTATATGAGGAAAAGAAAAAGAACGATTTGAAAAACAAAAAAAAAACGCAGAGAAGAAAAGAAAAGAAAGGGAGAAAAGAAAAGGGAAAAGGAGGAGAAAAATCAATATTTTCATCTCAAGGCGTCAAGGTAATTATTTTCATCCTTTCTATTAAGTTTTTATGTAATTAGAAGTAGATTTTAGATTAAAACGTGTATAATTTACACTAATATGTGAATCTAATTTTTAATTTTGTGTACATGTATGCATATGTTATTTAGCATAAATTTCACCTTAGTCATTATGTAATTATGACCAATTGTTGATGATCATGAAACATATATTGGGAAGGGAGGTAAATAGACATGCAAGAAGCCTTTCGTATAAAAGTATTTCATGAAATATCTTTATTTTGATGTTCAAATATGGGTGATATAAATTGGGATCAATTTGAGATCTTTTTAATAGTTTTCATATTATCATTTAAGTTTTGATATATTAATATATATAATTAAGTATTAGGTATATGGTATTAAGTGAATGTCTTAAGATTTATGATATTGAAAAGAAATTAAAAATTTAATCCTAATCTTGAAACTTAAGAACTTAATTA
Organism: Solanum arcanum; assembly: GCA_027789145.1. NCBI lineage: Eukaryota > Viridiplantae > Streptophyta > Magnoliopsida > Solanales > Solanaceae > Solanum > Solanum arcanum. Next base: position 36,726,921 of record CM050933.1, read on the forward strand.
TAAATTTGTGTGAGTTTTTTTTTGGTTTAGTCTAGACACGTGCAATATGTGTGTTGTTAACTTCGAAACCTTATAGTGTTTAATTATTTTAATAGACTAGATTTTATTTGGAAGTTCAACAAAGGAGGAAGGCTAAACTCTTGTTAAGTGTATGAAATGCGTGTATGTCCTTGTGGTATATGTTGGGAGTAATGGGATTGGTGATGGGTTGACTTATCCACATTGATTAATTCTAATGATGAAAAGAATGGGGATAACAAAAGGCAATGTGATTAATTGTTTATGTCTGTTGTGTTGAGAAAGGGTTGAAGGCTTGTTGAATCATTGTTGATGTAACTTCATGTTTGTGTGGTTGTGAACTGTGTGATGTTAGGAAAATGGTCATCTCCTCATTAAATGTGTGAACTTGTCATCTACATTATTCTGAGGCATTGGTTGTGACAAGTATTATGTGCATTGAGAAAAAATGGGTACTTAAGAGGATGTACCATTTCGAGGGACGTATCGTGCGCCGTGATGGATACTATATTTCGAGGGACGAATCGCGCGCCGTGATGGTTACTATTATCGAGGGTCGTGTCGTGCGCCGCAACAGATGCATGGACAGATATGTCCCCCATGGGTCCCGGACTGAGAGAAAGCGGGTGTGTATCACTAGGTCAGACATGCCTCATTATACTTGACATTGCATTTCATTGCATTGCACATACTTATCATTAGTGAACTTGATATCGTATTTTGCTGATCGTCTGATTGCCTTTCTGCGGAACTTGTGATTGATTAATATTGAGCTTGTTATTGCGGATATGTAATTTGTTGAAGTACTCTTGTTGAGGATATGTAATTTGTTGAAGTGTTGTTGTTGAGGATATGTAATTTTTCTAAGTGTTGTTGTTGAGCTACGTGCTATGTAAACTGTGAGTTGTTAGGTTGGGTTGATTTTAATGCAGGTTGTAGTTGTGGAGGTTTGGTTGGGGGTGGCAGGAGTACCCGTATTTCATCCCCTTAGCATATGTTTAGACGTTTACTTGCTGAGTACCGTGTGGTTTGGTACTCACCCCTTGCTTCTACCAATTTTTGTAGGTTATGAGCCTGGATTTTTGTTGTACTTGTCATTCTCTTCTTTTCCGAAGCTTCTTGGAGATTTGTCAGGTAGCTGTTTCCATCGCAGCAGACTTTCTTCTCCTTAATTATGATCTTGTTCTATTCTAGAAACAAGTTCATTTAAGACTTGAGTTTTCTTTTTAATCAATTTTAATACTTTAGAGGCTTGTACACGTGACTACCAGGTTTTGGGTTTTTTATTAATTTACTTATATTTTACTTCCGCACTTTATTGTAATGGTTGAGTTTTAGGCTGACTTGTCTTGGTGGGATAAGACGAGTGCCATCACGCCCATTATTGGGTCGTGACAAAATGTAATTGCCAATGTGAATTTGAATTGATGCGCTACAATGTGTTACTACTATGCATGTCTTTTACCAATATGTTTACGACTATTAGTTCAATTATGTTTGTCATTAGAGAATTCAATTATTAGGATTGAGTTATATAGTTTTCATTCATTGGATATAGTTTAGGTTTGATAGACTGTGTTTCTATAAGTAGGTGATTTTAATATTATTATTTTTGTTATCATATTATACTATAGTTTTGTTACATTGAGATACATAATTTTATAATAAATGTATTGTACTATATGAATTCCATTAGAGTTATGTTACTTGGACGAATTGAGACTTAACCATAGCATGGATATTTACGAACGAACAAGACGTGATGTTTTAGTTGGTATCAAAATTTAGGTTTTTAATTAATTGTATGGATGACTTCACTGTAGATATATAGTAATCTAGATATCTATGGACTTATCTCCTTATGAATATTGTACACTTGATAGACTAGAAACGTTCTGAGGCATTAAGGATAAAAAAATACGGAATTAGCTTCCTTTACTTCGATGAAGGTTGGTTATGATTAATTTTCTGTGATATTGAGTCGCTTAATAGTAATTTATAATCATTGAGTAATTTTGAGAAATTTTCTATGTACGTAATTGTTGTGATTTAGATGATTCATGTGTTGTTTGTGATTGGTGTATAATCCAAAAATTGCTAAATACATATTCTTGAACTTATTTTGTTGAAGTGATAACTTGAATCAAGAAGAATTTGTGAGAGTGTTAATGAAGTGTTTGTTATCTAATATATTAAGATTAGAAAACCAAAAAATATAAACGAAGAAAAGAAAAATAAAGAATTAATCCGAGTCCACAGAACATGTTATGTGTCCTTAAGAAATTACACCCCTCAAGTAACCTAGGTTGCATTAATTCCTCCCAATATAAAGCTGATTAACCATTAAAGAAGTAGTGGAACCTAAAACTACGATAGTTTCAACAAACATGAAATGACACCAACAAGTCACACACAGACACAATGGATCGATTTTTTTTTGTAAAAAAAATATTGCATAAAAAAGGAAGAATTCAATGCAGAAAAATGAGAGAAATTCTCTTTATTTTTAGCCTATAGAGGGTAAAGGTCATAACTCTTAGAAAAGAAGATAATCTTTTAGAAAAGTCACAACGCTTTGGAAAAGGCACAACCTTTCAAACGGTCACAACCCTTTAGAAAGGACACAACCTTTCATGAAGGTCAAAACCCTTAGGTATAGTCACAATCCTTCAAGAAAGTAACACTACACAATTTCTTGTTCACACCTTTAAATCCCAACAATTCCCCACATGAATATGTAATGAATATTGTTAAAACATATCCATGAAATACAATGTGATTCTAAATATGGATTGATTTCATATGAACAAGTGGGTTTCTCTTTGAAATTTCTATAGTGAACATATCTCGGATATACTCGATCAATAAGTAGATTTGATATCATTGAATTGTCAAGCTTTGGAGTATAGCTACACATTATAAGTAACACAATAGACCCTTTAGATGATTTTGGTTCTCATTATTTTGTTCATCTTAGACACGAGGCTTATAAGTGCATATAAAACTAGCCTTACTATTTTCTTCATGAAGCATTTACGATTCACACTTACAAAGGGATTTGTAAATGTGTTATCCAGTGGATACACTATTTTACATACCCTGTATCAATCTTAGAAACCATCAAAAATTATTTAATGTATTTATTATTATTACTGAACATTTTATGGTCAAGAGAATGGACAATAAAAAAATATTTTGACAATGTTGAACTGTCATCAATCACTTTATTTGATCTCCTTAAACCTAGATCTTGGGATCTCCGGTCTTCTTGGTAGAGTTACTGCTACAATGTGTTGTCCTCGGTCATAGTCTCATTCAATTTGATAATCTATCAACTCCATCTCAAGTCAACCCTTTTTGTATGTGGATCCGACATATAATCCTTTGAGTTTACATAGCCAATTATGATAATTAAAGTAAAGAGTAGTTCTCTAAAGATATTATTTCAACATCATATAGGATGATAATTATCGTTATACATCATTCTCCATGCCATACCTATTAAAAATTAACTCTCATGTGCATGCATACTAGAGCTAAAAGTTTTGTTAAGAATCTTTCAAAATTTTTTGGAGTCATTCAACTTCTTAATCAACCTTATCTTGAAAGATAATCACCAACTTCATAATACAGGGAATATTTCTTTTTGGAAGATATCCAAGAGATTGATCCTATATAAAGAGAAAATATATATCCACTTGTGGATTTTACTTTATTTGACCTGGTGATTCACTTTATATCACTATATTATTCTAGTGCCTTTCAAAAATAGTTATAATGAAAAAAAATAGTTTGTAAGTATCTTTAAAACACTCCAAAACTCGTTTCGTTGTCATCGAATGAGTTTGACTGAGATTACTTGTGAATTGAATCAACTTACCACTTACACAAGCTATATATTGTTGACATCCAATTTATACCCACATCGACAATAATTAATTTTCGAGCCTCTTTATTTCCGAACGAGTCAAAATAATTGACGTTATAAGATTCAAAGTTTTCTTTTAGTCATTCGTTAGAGTTTTTTATTATTTTATAATCATTAATGTGATATAAAACTACATATATATATATATATATATATATATATATATATAAAACTCTCCTTTAATTCTTTTATGGGAAAATTGTATATAATAGCAAACTAATAACCTAAAATAATTGGAGTAGCTAGGGTTTGATTTAATTGTGCTCCATAGCAAACGTTAGCTAAAGTTTGTCAAGCGTCTCTTTCTCAAAAATCTCGCTCGCCTCTCTCCATTCTCGCTCACCTCTCTTGCTTTATACACAGAAGTGTATAAATTCTTTTTCTATTTTGTATAAAGCGAGAGAAAATTGTATATACACATGCAAAAATATATATCTTCGTGTTATACTCTTAATTATACAATTTAAAAAATTTTACTTCAAATATTGTAGAGAAAAAGACCAACAATTTATACAATTGCGAATTATACAATTGCAGTAAAATACAATTTTCTCTAGTTTTATACAACATAAGTGTATATATTGTTTTTCTGTTTTTGTATAAAGCGAGAGAAAAACATACATCTTCTTGCTATACACTTATAATTATGCAATATACATGCATTTCAATTCTATTCAACTGTATGCAAAAAAAAATTTTAAAAAATATTGCAGGTAAATAGGAAGCGAGTTATACAATTGTGCATTATACAATTGCAGTGAAATAGGATAGTGAATTATACAATTGCAAAAAAATAGGCCAGCGAATTATACAATTTAGGCCAACGAATTTTACAATTGTATATGAATAGCGAATTATACATTTTTATGTTTGCTATGGAGCGCAATTATGCTAACTTTTCAATAGCATACAAATATGAATCTTTTGTTTTGCTATATGTGATAGTTGCCCTTCTTTTATTTCCAAAATCATCTTATTTTCTCCAGAAATTCCCGGTAGCCCAAATCGCCCCACCTCAGGCCCCATCTTTTAAACCCTCTTCTTGACCAAACTCATTTTCTCCTAGACCCAACCCATCCCCATTATCTTTCCACAAAAAGAGGACTCAACATGAATAGGAAAGCATGGAGACTTCATTGTGAGCGCGTACAGAAGTGTACAAATGGCACCAACACTATCCTCCCGTGTGTCTCTCTATCCTCACGCACAAACGACGCTCCAACGTCTCAAAGTCAGGAGACGCGTCCCGCTACTCAGGCCTGTAGAACCTTGTACAACTTTTCAGCGTAGCCACCTGTCTTTAAAGACGCGACATGGTCCTTGCAATTGTAAGATTGCACCACATCTCGCCCCAAGGACAATGGAGTCATCCAAGCCATCAATACTCCCTTTCCCCTTCTAAATAAGGTCAAGAAGTCCTAGAAATGTTTTTGGTGAAAGTTTTGTTTTTATTTTTGAAAAAAAAATCGAATTAGGTCTAGGTTTTTAACCCGATTCTTCTCCATTTGAAGCACTAATTTCTTAGCTATATAAGCATTTCTTGCTTCAGTTTTGAGGGGGGGGGGGGGAATTTTTGGATTTGAAGATTTTTGTTTGAATGCTTTTGTTGAGAGCTTGAGTAAGAAACCAAAAAATTGGTTTGGAGAGGGTCTGAGATTTCTTTGTCGAAAAGTGTTTAAAGAAGTTAAAAAAAAGGGAGGCTGGTTGTGTCTCAAAAGTCAGCATTAAGACAACAACAAGGCAAATTAGCTACAGGAGATTTTAGAAACAAATTTAGGAAAAAAAAGGGGAACTAACTCTCGTCTAAGTTCTTTTCTTCTTCCTCGCTCGTCCCCATTCCTCGAAGCTCATTAGAGTTTTAAATTCTAGCCATGTTTTTTCCCTCCCTTATTATTATTTGCATTTTCTGGAAAGAGTTCATCACCTTTGCTTGTACCGTCCAGTGTCGCTGCATCATAAAGGGTAAAAAACCCTCATCCTTTTCTGTTTAAGAGTTCTGTTGATTTTGGTTTGTTTGTTATACTTTCTTTAGCCCTAGCTTATTACGTTACTAGTAGCCTTGTTTCTTTTAATATTTGAAGATACGAAGTATGCTCCTATCATGTGTTAAGAAAATGTTGAAATGCCTTGGGCCGTTCGATCTTCAGTTTTTTTTTCCTACAGATATTAGTCTTATAGGATCTTGGTCTTTGAAAAACGCATTTATGGCTGTGTCCATGTCTATGCCTTCAATCATTTGTTATTTGAGGTTTCTAGAGCATGATTGATCATATTTCTCTGTAAAAAAAACTCGGGTTCTCTTATTAATTTTGGTTTAAGCAGGTTGTTTACTTATTGTTGAAGCGTGTTCAACCCTATCCTCACCCTACATGCCGGAGTTGTGAGAAAGCATTTGAAGTCATTTCCTCATTATCAAAATCCTACATTTTGATTTGTTCAGATGATTGGTGCATATATAAATTTCTTTTATCTCAGTAAATATTACTGAAGCATGTGATGCACTGACCTGTGTCCTCTTCTGTTGTGTTTGAAATCCCTTCCTCCTCGTTTTTCTTCTGACTATTTTCAAATTGGGTTGTATGAGTCTACATATTTATTCTTAGCAACAGTCAATTATTAAAAAACTCTTATTGTTCCATAGTAGCTTTTATCATTCTTAAAGGCCATAAGTAAGTTAGCCAGTGTTCTTTAGTTGCTATATGTTTCATTTAAAGTTGTGTGTTATTCGCTAGTTTGAAATATATTTAGTTGACATATAGCAAAGATTCTTTTTCTGGTTGGAGGGGAATAGTTTACTTAAGGGGGATATTGTGCATTGAGTGGAATCGATCTTTTACTTTCTATTGCATTATATTTTTATATATCCTGGTATATTTTTTACACTCATAAATTTATGCATAACATACTAACTATTTTTTTTGAGTATATGTTTTAAACTCCGCTGTTAATATTTCTTCAAAGTTATTGTCTCTGATTATATTGAACATATACACTTATATTACATATATTCATTGTGCAGAAAATAATTATTGTACTCAACTTCAATGATTCATGTTTTGATATTCTGTATTAAACTGTATAACTTAAAAGTACTATATATATACTTACATATTATCTATTTTTCCATAGATATGTTATTTTCACTTATCAATTGAAGAAATTTATTATGCAAGTTAAAAAGTTATAGTTGCTTTCCTATTCAAGCGTAATTTCTTTTTTGAATAATGTAACAAACTTTAGAATTTTCTCCTAAGACATATATCACAATTGTATAATCTGAGCAACTTAAATTATTCATTTTATCATGAAATGTCTTTTGTAGATATATTCTTATTTTCTTTGTTTTTTTCCTTTTAATGTTAATTAAAGAATCAATGAAATATCATTTCATGAATAATTCATTCATTCGAGGTACTTGGGCAATGTGATAATGACAAATAATCAAAATCATGTTGTAATATTACTAAAGTTTTTTATAACCAATTTTTCCATTATTTTAAATGTATGGATATTAGTAAAAAAATATTTACAATTTCAATGCAATTATTATTTATGACTGCATGACGCATGGGAAAATTACGTAGTGTTCTATAATTAGAGCTCTAAGTATCATTTCCAATAATCGGTGTATGATACATAATAGTGAAAATGTTGACGACTTTATCATGTATCAAATGTTGGGTTTAACAAAATGTTTATGAGAAAAGAGAAGAGAAAAATAGAAAAAGTCAATGAACCAATTTGGAGGAAAAATAAAAGTCATCTGCAAAGTGCAAATGAAAAGTCTTTTCTACAATATCGGTAAAAGAAAGGAAATTGTCGTCCTTATGTTAAGAAATACTCCCTATACATCTTAAAGGGTTAAGAAAAAGATGCCCCCTCGCGCTGTCGTTGTCTCTTGCTCGGCCTCGGCTTCGGCAAATAATTTGATTTATAAATTTTTTGGTTTATTTAGTCAATTTTATTAATCGAATATATCCTGTTAATCGATTTATTGTCGCTTATAAAAAATTCATAATGATAGTTATATAAAATAATTAATTTTGGCGCAACCGAATTTATTTGAGATTCAAGTACGACGGAAATGATGATCTTATTTTCGAAAAGTCATTATATTTCCAAAAAGACACATCTTTCTGAAAAGTTTTTATTTTTCCTACAAGACACAACCTTCCAAAAATAACGGGTCTGAACAGATGTGTTTGAACAGACACGTTTCATGATGAAAAATGCAATAAAAATGAATTTTTTTTTTAAACACTGAAAAAATTTACTTCAATGCATACATATTCTCTCATAAAATAAATTTTCAATCAACTGAGTCTGTGTGTGGCTTGTTACTGTTCTTACATTAGTTGAAGTTATTGAAGTTTTAGGTACCGCTAGTTCTTTAACAGGGTATTCCTTTTACCTTTGGAGAAATTAATTTGTAACCTTGGGTACAATGATGTATTAAATTTATTAAAGAGACGCAATAATTTCTATGGACTAAGATTAAAAATGTTTTTTCTATCTATTTAATCTTCTTTCTGTTTCTGTATCTTTTTACTAACCTTAGTACAGGTTGTAACATCAAATGATCATAATTTTTTTTAATTCTTATATTCCAAATTTTAGATTCATTGTGCAACAATTGATGTAATTTTCTACTACCGCCGGAAGAAGTAAAAACATCAGATTGGTGACCAATTCTCATATATATTAATGGCTGATGTGTATTAGACATATCTGATATACATTATGATCATACTATATTAATACAAATTACTACTAAATATCAATTTTTTTGGCAACTAATATTGTACTTGATACTTAATAACTAATACACACTAATGTATCAATCTAAAATTAACTACCGAATACATTACAATAACTAATGAAACAACTATACACTAAAAAACAATTACACAATGCAACATTTCAAAATCAAAAATCAAAAAATCAACTACATTACTTCTCCATGTAATGAACATAAGGTTCAAGATGACATTTGAGTAGATAATAAACACCCCACTTACCAACATCCATAATATGGCTAAGTTCACCACTAGCAGTCATTTGTTTGTCATATTCCAAAATAGACCATGACAACATGTAATGGGTAAACCAAATTATCCATTATCACTTACATCATAATAACCCAATTCAAATCAATTTGTAAAATTTCTCTAAAAATTCAAAACTCAAATTCACCACAAACAATTTACAACAAAAATATAGCTAAGTAATTAAATAATAACATGCCCCACTAGTGACATAATAAATATTAAGAATGAAACAAAAAAAAACTTCCTTAATTTCATAAGAAATCCAAAACCTTCTATTGTGTGATCAAAACCATAGTTTGCGTTGATGATTGAAAATAAATGAGAACTTACTTAATAACAAGGAAAATAATTTATCATATAAAAAGGTTCAACAACAAGTTAAGTCATTTCAAAGATAACTCGAATTTCAAGAATTTTAATTACCAATGCAATAATAATAATGAGTTCAAGAACTGTCACACCCCAAGCCTACACCCTAAACATGGACGATACAAGCTGACCATTGTTGTCCTCGAGCATGCTCATGGTGTGGCTTGCTTACCTTAGGGGAAGCCTTAAATCAATGCAATAGTCTCATTCAATAACGTAAAGTAAATAAATTTGTCAAAATGACACTTAAGTCTCATAGCAAAAAGTCTTCAATACAGGATAAGAGATTCAACACTAACTGCCTAACTGTCTATGTAGCCTATATAATAGTAAGATGGATGTAAAGACAGACCCCAAAACATCGTTTAAAAAAAAGAGTGAAAAGCGAATAAATGCATCCTCTAGAATACAAAGAGGCTTACCACTTACTATGATGGCTAAGTTGGATCAATGAGGAGCTGCATGATGCTGATCTTGGTTACCACCGTCTCCATCATGATACGATTAAGGTCACCTGACATCTGTACATTGAACGTAGAAGTATGTGAATTCGAACGCAAACAAAAAATTAATCTTGAAAAAGAGTAAGAAGAAAACATACCTTGGTTCTGGTCAACTCCTGAATAACTAGACTAAACATAAAGAAATGAGACATATGCAATATATAAAACATTGTAAAAGTGTTGAAACACTTAGTTCTTTAAATTAATACAATAACAAACTTACTTTTGTTAAATATGAAATATCATAGTTTCTGTGGGAGTTTCTCAAACCAACAACCACAACTATTATCCTAAGTCGTGATATACCGTCTTGGCAACGCTGCTAGCACTATCCTATACTTTACCGTTGCACAAAACTACTTAACTTATTGCATCCACTAGCTTAAATTATGTGATAATCTAAAAGTATGACTCATTAATACCCATGATGGCTAAATGGTTTATCGAGATTTGAGTTATCATGAACTTACACACCTATATTGGTGCTCAATAAATGGATGGGGTTAAAGAGGAAGGACAAATTCAAGCCTCTTTTGTACCACCAAGAACATACATGAATAACTTTTAATAGCTAATGCGAAGTACACCCTTTTTAGTTTTGTACGTAGTCACTTATAGATCTTTCTGTTTACTGATACGTGAGATGATTCATATGTGGAAAAATGAATTCCCTACTCGCTCCTTCATTGACATTTTAAGTCTGGTCTTGAAGCGCCAATAAACCCTAAATTCAAGATCGTAATTTGTGAGAAGAAATATGCATACTATTTTTTCCATTATTATGTCATAATTCTTATAATTAAACTAGTTAAATGATGACCACAATAAATATATAATGGAAAAGAAAAGAAAGAGAAGGCGAAAGAAAAATTAACTTTGGGAAATTGGTAAGGCGTAGTCATAATGTCATAAGATCAAATGAATAATTCACTTCCGCAAATCATGAGGTGTACATTTATAAAAGACGTGATAATAATAACGAAAAGCTGGGAATAATTCCTTATGGAATCCAAAAGTAAAGAGGAATTCTCGAAACAATGGAAAAATAGAATATGTTTTTTCCATTAGCCAAAACAACAATTAGGCTCCCATATGAGGAATAATAAATTCTCAAAATATCAGATATCATACAAATAAAATGATTATTCTTGTCATATATAGAATATTCTAGAGCGATGTGCTGCAGATGTCATAGTTCTTACATGAAAAAAAAATTAGTGTCCTCGTTTTGATATAAAGTGTTTGATGTACTAGTACGACACTGCATTGTAGTTAATTTTATTTTCTTCTCAATATTTAACAATTTAAAATTATTGTAGTGCTTCCTTATCCTGAAATCACAATGATATAATTATGCCAATTGTATATCTGATATGCTGTTTTAATAGTTTACATGAAAAACACAAATTTTGAAAAATAAATTCTTTTCAAATAATCAACTATCATTTTTTGTTTCTTTTATACTAATTTTAAGGAGAGAAAAAATAAAGTAAGTAGACAATTATTTTCTAAAAAAAGAAAAGTTCAATAAGAATATAAAAAGTAAAACTTTCATATGCTCTATGATTTCAATACAACATACAAGGATATCAATTTGTACATTGCTAAATTAGGTATATATTTAATACAACATTTAAAACATTGGTATAATGAAAAAAATGTTTCAAGTGAATACTGCCGATTCTTTTATTTGTCGGCCCTAGTTAACAGTTGAAGTAAAGACCTAAAAAAATATGCAAAACTAATAAGAAGACATACAATTACATGCTTTTTTAAAAAAAGAAAATATCTTTAACTAAAATATGTTTAACTCTATAAAAAATGTCTTGATTTCTCGGAAGATCTACGGAAAACACAGAAGGAAATAGATTCATGTAATTGATTTATAAACAAGACTTGTGAAGTTTAAATATTGATTATCGAAAGTTGAAAGAATGATGATCTGATATTAACATTGGATTGGGTACCACATTTCATTATGCTAATATTTTTGTTTGTCTCTTCTGACAGAACCGATGACCTTTATAGATGAATATTTTTTGAGCATTTGATATAAATATTTTATATGTTCGGTATTTTGCATGTTTATAATGTTTTATTGAATTGCTTATGGTACACCTAATGGGATAGCAGTGTGATCCTACCTGTACACGTTGGTTATGTACTGATACTGTGCTTGATCTTAATTTTGTTGAGTACAAGTCATCTTCAGTCGGCTATTGATAGACTTCAACTAGGCGACTATTGAGCTTGACCAGATTCAAGGGTGAGTAAGTTCATTCAGGATGCCGTGTATCTCTCCCGTTTTGATACACTGATTTTCAGTTTTTACGGGGTATTCATCCGCAATAGTTAATTAATGTTTTTGTTAAACCTTTCGAGTTTATGGGGACTCTATTTTAATTATATATCTAGGTAATTTACCTCCGCTTCACGCAGTGATAGATAATAATTGCATTGAAGTTTCAAATAATTTTTTTACAAATATTAATACAATAAAATAAGTAAAATAGGTTCTTGAAAAATATTTCCAATATTCCAACATTAATTTTATTATTAGTCATTATCATTGAAATGAAGAATGTCAAATGAATGAATAATTCATGAAACAATAGTTCAGTTGCTGTTTAATCAACAACTAAAGGAAAATAAAGAAGAAAATAAGAATATATATATACAAAGGAACTTAATAATAAAAAGAAACATTTAAGGTGCATAGGATAAACAAATGTGATATAGATCTTAGGACAAAAATCAAAATTTTGTTAACATTTTCGATAAATAATGTATGCTTGAAAGTGATAGAAATTGTCACTTATGAACTTGCATAATGGATTTCTTCAATTAATATGTGGGTAATTTCATATCTATGTAAAAATAAATAATATCTAAGCTTATACATAGTACTTTTAAGTTATAGAATATCAAAACATGAATTCATGGAAATGAGTACAATAACTATTTTCTGTACCATGAATATAAGTTCTATATATACATATATATATTCAAGGATATGAGTACAATATTTATTTTGTGTACAATGAATATAAGTACTATATATACATACATACACATATATATATATATATTTATTCAATATAAATAAAGATATTAACTTTGAAGAAACATAAACAACAGAGTTCAAAACTGTACTAAAAATAACAATTAATATCATAAACATAAATTAATGAGTGTAAAAAATAAACTAGGATATGTAAAAATAGAACAAAATAAGAACAAAAAAAAATTAAATCCACTAAATGAACAATGTCGCCTTTAGAAAATTATTTTCCTCCAATACATGAGGTTTAAAGAATTATATCATCTTAGGGTGAACGATTTTATTCAGAAACCTATTGATGCAAATATATTGGTGTTAGTAAGTCAGTCAACAGTAGTAAAGTACATGAATCTTTAATTTTGAAGAAGTAGAAGTAGAAGATGATGATTTTTGTCCATCTAAATGAGAGAAAAACCCCCAATTTGTAGACAAAAAAGAGTAGTGTGAACAAATATTTATTGTGCCTTATTAGAAAGGTTACAACTATATGGAAAAGTTGCAACCATTTTAAAATTTCACAACATTTCATAAAAGTCACAATTTTTCATGAAATCACAACTCTTCATTATAGTCGCAACTTTTTATAAGAGTCAAAACTTTTGATAAAAATCACAACTCTTAATTAAAGTCACTACTTTCCATAAATGTGACAACTTTTTAAAAAATTCGCAACTATTCATTAAAGTCGCAACTTTTCATAGAAGTAACATCTTTTCATGTAAGGGCAATGGTAGTGTTGCTAACAAATAAATTTAAAAGGAAATTTTGTCTTGTGGTTTATCAACGTAGGCAGGCCTAAGGTTCTCTTTTATATGAATAAATTATATAATATGATATGATATACTTTCTTCATTTTAACTGTCTTCCGTATCTTTAAATGTGTAGAACATTGATTAAATTTCTTAGTTGGGTTGTAAAAATGGTTCTCCCACTTGAGTGTTAGTGTGGGTGCCACTCACGATGATATGGATTTTGACAAAAGGTGTAAGTAGGAAATGAAGTGTTTTGAAGTGATAGAACAGATTTTGGATGCATTAGTACTACTTCAGTTTGTTCCAATATATTTTTTGAGGTAAGTTTTTCATTGATGAGAAAGATTATTTTTATTTTCATCTCAAGTGTATTATAGCATTGAACCGTTTTAGGTTTCTTTTAAATGAGAAAAGTTATTTTTTACATTAATGATAAGATGTGCACTTTGATTATTTTTCCTATATTCTTTGTTTTATATAACTATGAGAAACACTAAATGAACATATGTTTTCTCCTAACACATTTGAACATGAGTTTATTTTCTTGTTGACATTAAATGTCTTTTAAGGAAAATTCTAATATGATGGAAACTAGGAAGGAAAGGAAAAAATTAGCAAGAAAAGTAACTTGCATGGAATCATTGTTGACAGATAAAATTTTAATGATTGTAAAAATCAGGTTATATCTTTATCTCCCTTGATTATTTTAAATATTTCTATCCTTTATATGGTATGAGATTTATTTATTAAATGTTATAATAGATGATCATTATGTGATGATCTAATAATATATTTTTATTGCTATTAGTATGTATTCTATATAGAGGAGAATTTTTTTGTGTGTAATTTTCTACTATATGTGAAAGTTGATTGTATCGTAAATTTGGAAACTTTCTATCCTCTCATTTTTTACTCATTTAGCTTGAAGAATATAAGAACATAACGGAAAAATAAGATTCAGCATTGATTTAAAGAATATAAAAATTTCACCAATTTGTTAAATACATTGTTTCAATGAATATGTTGACTTCAACAGTACAAACTCTTCATCGAGAATCTTAAGGCTAAATGACTTGGAAAAGATAAAATCGTTTTCAGTTTACTAGCAATATGAAACTAATATGAAGAATGTAAAAGCGTCATTAGAGTTCAAGTTTTTATCCTGTTAACGATTAGAAGAATTAGAAACAGGTATTTAAAGATTGAATCTTTATTATTATTATTCTTAATACTAAGTGGTGTTTCTAGTTGCGATAGAAAGGGAAAAAAACTATTAACATAAAATTAGTGATTTTTGAGCCTAGAATAGGTGAATCCTTGGATTAAATATCCAACAGAAGGCTTGGTGTTGCCAATTTATAGTTTGATGGTAAACAATTTGAAAGCATGAAAAAAGAATATGTGGAAATTTCAAACACATGAAATTTTTTTTGAGAACATATTTAAAATGTGTGTGTGTATGAGCGGGGGGGTTCTTTAAATGTGTTAAAGAGAAATTTAGTATTACTATCTAATTTAATTTTGAATGTACTAAATATGAAATTTAATGGAATTCAATTATTTTATTAGACCCACCAACATCTTGGAGTATATTTTATATTGTAGTCGTTGAGTGCTTTTTTACTAGTATATGTTATGATTAGTATAAAACCTGTAATGACCCGGAAGGTCACTTTTGGAAATTTTGAATATTTGCTTACCTTGAATTAATAGATAGTTAGTGGGTTAAAGTGATTATTTTTTAAAAAATCCTATACTAGTTGTCCCTCATATATAAAAATATAAATTGGTTAAATTTAGTACTTTTACTATAATTATTATTTAAAGAAATAAGAGAAAAATAAAAGTACCCTAGAATACCATTCATGCAACCTCGGCAACGGACATTCGACCTAAAGGTAAGTGAATCTTTTAAATTTATGCCTGATTTATCATATTATCGTATATATGCAATTATACTGATTTTTATTAAATGAGACTGAATGAGTTTTTAAAGTTGACATGTTAATGTGTATTTGGTTGAATTAAGGAAAATTATAATTTATTCTTTTCATAAAGTGGTGATAGAAATTATATTAGTATTATAACGTGGGTTTGAAAAAGGTTGAAATATTTGAGTTTTGAAAGAATGAATGGTATATTAGATTATTATTATTTTTCTTTCCTGATTTGATTATCATCATCTGTCTCTTTTGGATCAAATTTTAGTAGAGATTTGGCATGATAATGGGCCAAGTAATGTATATCAAATAATGACATGATGAGGATGATATAATTGAGAAGCATTAAAAAGTACTGTATTGGTAAAAATATGCATAAGGATTCAATGCATGGCTGAAGCAGTGTGTCGATAATTTTCCGTTTTAGCGTGAGAGCTACATGTAGTGTAGCTTTATTTTTTAAAGACTTATAGAGATGATACATTTTTTTTGTTTGTTATGTAGTTAGACAAGAAAATTAAATATTGGTATATTATATTATATGAAAACTATTAAGGTTGTATTATTTGGAAAATATGATAGTGGAAATGTGAGTTGGCATCAAGGATTATGAACTTGGTCATAAAATTGGGTGAATTTAAAGGTCAAAGTTAAAAACATAGTTATGTGGGTTTTGTTAGTTCTGAAACATTATTACGAATATATACTTGAATAGATTCCATTGGTTCGGAAGCTCAACGGAAAGGGAAGGCTCAAGTCCAAAAGTAATTATTCGATTGACTAAGGCAAGTGGATTTCTAAACTCTTGTTAAGCGTACGAAATCCGTGTATTTCCTTCTGTGATGTTGAGAATTATTTGAAGACTTTTTTCTTATTTGTTGGTGTTGTATTCCTTGTTGCAAATTGTGCTTTGTTATCAAAATGGTTATCTCCTCATTTTTATTAAAGTATGTAAGTCAAACTGCACTTTAAACATGGTTGTGATAAGAGTTATGTGATAAGAGGAGGTACCATTTCGAGGGTCGTATCGCGCGATGCGATGGATATTATATTTCAAGGGACGTATCGCGCGCCGCGACGGGTACTATTAACGAGGGTCTTGTCGTACGCCGTGACTGATGCATGGACAGATATGTCCCCCCATGGGTCCAGGACTGAGAGACAACGGGTGTGTATCGTTATGAAAGACATGTATCACTATATTTGACATTGCATCTCATGACATTGCACATTTTATTATTGATGAACTTGAACACCTGTTTTGCTGATTTTGTGAGTGTTTTTCTGTGAAGCTTGTGACGGTTGAATATTGAGTTGTTATTGAGAATGTGTAAACTGATAGAGTGCGGTTATTGAGTTGTTTGTTTGGTAAACTTTAAACAATTAGGTTGTAGCGTGGAGGTTTAGATAGGGTGTAAGGAGTAGCCATATTTTATTCACTTAACTTGTGCTTAGAGGCTTGCTTGTTGGGTACCACATGGTTCGGTACTCACCCCTTGTTTCTACAAATTTTTTTTGGTCACAAGCGTGGATTTTTGTGATACTTTTCATTCTTTTCGTTTTCGAGGCATTTTGTGGAGGATTGTGAGGTAGCTGCTTGTCATCTCAGAGAACTTTCCTACTCCAGTTTATGACTTTGTTTTTACTTGAAAGACAGCTTCATTTTAGACTTCTATTTTATTTAAATTCTAATATTTACATTAGAGGCTTGTGCACGTGACAACCTGGTTTTGGGGATTGAATTAATATGACTTTGTTTCATAATAGAAAATTGTTGTTGGATTGTCATTTACTTCCGCACTTTGTATGATATTGGGTTTTAGGCTAACTTGTCTTGGTGGGATAAGACGAGTGCCATCACACCCACTTTTGGATCGTGACAAAATGGTATTAGAGTCCCAGGTTCATAGGTCTCACGTGTATACCAGCCGAGTCTACGTAGAATCTCAAGGATCAGTACGGAGGGCATCTGTACTCATCTCTGAGAGGCTATAAAGATTACTAGAAAACTTTCTTTTGTTCATTCTTTCTCATCGTGCGTAGTCACATTCATTAGTACTGAGTTGTTGTATACTCTTTTGATCGATGACGAGGACTAGAACTAATGTTACTGGTGGTAGTGGGGAGGCACTTCCACAGGCAGTTGTTGAGGCCCCAGCTAGAGGTAGGGGTAGATCTCGAGCTAGAGGTCGTGCTAGTAGTACGACTATAGCCAGAGGTCCTGGACGTTGAGTAGCACCAGTGAGAGGTCGTGCTAGAGAGGTCTCTACAGAACCTTAGATAGATGGCAGAGAGGACCAGGTTCCTCCAGAGCCTGTAGTCACACCATTGCTTCACGATACACTATTGGTGGTGCGACTACCACACCACATGACTCTCGTACTAGAGAGGGGGCTCAGACCCAAGAGCAGCAGCAAGCTCCGATTGTTCATGATGCGGTGGGGTAACAACCAGTACATCCCGCGATTCAGAATGATGTTGCACCAGCAGTTGGGGATCAAATTGCACCGGTGGTTGTTCTGACAGAGGATGAGCAGCGCCAGTATGAGAGATTTTGAAAGATGGACCCACCTCAGTTTCAGGGTTGGAAGAGCGAGGATGCTCATGCGTTTCTAACTACCTGTCGAGAGTTATTAGAGGTGGTTGGATTAGCTGAGTCACATGGGGTTCGATATGCTACACTCCAGCTTTGTGGACCAGCGAGAGACTGGTGGAGGACTTATTCGGGAGGTTTGCTAGTAGGATATCCTCCAGTTACTTGGGAGTAATTTGCTAGTGCATTCCAAGATCGTTTTATTCCATGGAGCGTAAGAGAGGAGAGTCGCTTGAGGTTTGAAAGTCTGAGACTGGATGGTTTATCGGTTACAGAATATGGGGCGCGTTTTTGCCAATTTTCTAGGCATGCGTTGGCCATTATTCCAAATGAGACAGAGAGGATCCGCAGATTTGTGAGGGGATTGACTTTCTCTATCAGGTCAGTTGTGTTTCGGACTTCTAGGGAGGGGGCTTCTTTCAAGTCCATTGTGTGCGCCGCCAAAGTGGCAAAATTGATGGAGAAAGTGGAGTTTAGGGACACTAAAAGGGCCCGAATATCAGGTAAGTTTCAGGGTGCCTCATTTGGAGGTAGGGTATCACAGAGAGTGGGTGTTTCTTTTCAGCAGTAGGGTCCTATTCATGCATGTATGCCAACATTTGAGGGTGGCCCGACATATAGGGGTTCTCATAGCCCGGGTAAGGGCTCATACGGTTCAGAGTAGCGACCTACAGGGTGAGAAAATTATAATAGGTTTTCAGGGTCCACACAGCAGTTCCTAGGTCAGAGATTTTGTTTTACCTGTGGAGATCTCGATCATCTAATGTGGCAGTGTACTTCTCAAATAGGTCGTGGTGGGCCTCGACTTAATTCTTCATTACAGACTAGACCACCAGCACCACAGGGTAGAGGTCGTGGAAGAGTTCAGTAAGGTAGAGGTGATAGAGTTTCTAGTAGTGGTGTTGCAGCTCAGCAGAGTGGGGTAGAGGTACAACTCAGGGTGAAGGTGGATGAGGAGGCCACTGCTATGCTTTCCCGGGGAGACATGAGGCGGAGACCTTTTATGCTATTATTACAGGTATCATCCCAGTATGCCATCGACCTGCGTCTGTGTTGTTTGATCAAGGTTCTAAATTCTCTTATGTGTCTACGTATTTTGCTGCTAAAAAATTGATATGATATGTGATAGCATGACTGTACCTATTCGTGTTTCTACACCCGTGGGCAAGCCCTTAGTGGGGGATCGAGTGTATCGATCCTGTCTTGTTTCTTTGGCTGGGAATTAAACTTGGGTAGACTTAATAATTCTGGTGATGGTAGACTTTTATGTTATCTTGGGTATGGATTGACTTTCTCCTTATCATGTTGTCCTTGATTGTAATGCTTGGACTGTGACTTTAGCAATTCCTTGTGTTCGGAGGGTTGAGTGGAATAATGTTAGTGGTTCATATCCTAGCAAGGTCATCTCTTTTATCCGTGCTCATAGATTGGTGGAGAGGGGGTGTTTGTCTTATTTAGCTTTTATTCGGGATAATAGCGTTGAACCACCTCCCATGGACTCTGTTCCCGTGGTTCAGTAGTTTCCCGATGTATATCCTTCTGATGTTCCAGGTGTTTCTCCCGATAGGGATATTGATTTTGCTATTGATTTAGAGCCGGACACTAAGCCAATTTCTGTCCCTCCATATTGTATTGCCCCAAAAGAGTTGAAGGAATTGAAGGATCAGTTGCAGGATCTATTGAGTAAGGGTTTTATTTGCCCTATTGTATCACCTTGGGGTGCCCTTTTATTGTTTGTGAAGAAAAAGGATGGGACTATGTGGATGTGTATTGATTACAGATAGTTGAACAAAGTAACACTGAGGAATAAGTATCTTGTTCCGCGTATTGATGACTTATTTAATTAGTTACAGGGAGCATCATTTTTCTCCAAGATTGATTTGAGGTCAGAGTATCATCAGTTGAAGATTAGGGCATTAAATATCCCTAAGACAGCTTTTCGGACCCGGTATGGGCATTATAAAGTCCTAGTGATGTCATTCGGATTGACTAATGCCCGTGCAACATTCATGGAGTTGATGAACGGGGTGTTTCGACCATACCTTGATTCTTTTGTTATTGTTTTCATCGATGACATCTTTGTTTACTCAAAGACTGGGGAGGACCGTGTCCGAAACCTGAGGATTGTACTTCACAGCTTGAGAGAAGAGAATTTGTATGCCAAGTTCTCAAAGTGTGAGTTCTGGCTTACTTCTGTGACATTCATGGGACACGTGGTGTCCAAGGAGGGTATTAGAGTAGATCCGACCAAAATTGAGGGAGTTAGAGGCTGGACGCGACCTACTTCACCTACTGAGATTCGAAGTTTTGTGGGATTGGCAGGCTATTATCGACGATTTGTTCATAGTTTCTCTACCATTTCACCTCCATTAACTAGATTGAGTCGACAGGATGTGCATTTTAAGTGGTCTGATGAGTGTGAACAGAGATTTCAAAAGCTCAAGATTTTGTTGACTTCTGCTCCTGTGTTGACTCAAACTGAGGAAGGTGTAGACATTACTGTGTATTGTGATGCTTCAAGAGTTGGTTTGGGTGGTGTGTTGATGTAGAAGGGGAAAGTGATTGCTTATGCTTCTAGGCAATTGAAGTCCAATGAGAAGAACTACCCTACTCATGATCTTGAGTTGGCGGCTGTGGTATTTGTACTTAAGTTATAACGTCATTATTTGTATGGAGTGCATTGTGAGATCTTCACTGATCATCGGAGTCTTCAGTATATCTTTAGCCAGAGGGATTTGAACTTGAGGTAACGGAGATGGCTTGAGTTGCTGAAGGATTATGATGTGACCATTCTGTATCATCCAGGAAAGTCCAATGTTGTGGCCAATGCTCTGAGTAGGAAGACTCCTAGCATGGGGAGTCTTGCAGCTCTTTGTATTGAGGAGAGACCATTGGCTAGAGACGTGCAAATATTAGCTAACAATCTTTTCCGCTTGCAGATTTCAGAAGAGAGTGATAGGATGATTGCTTTTATTGAGGCTCGGTGTTCTTTAGTCGAGCAAAACCGTGCACACCAATTTGATGACGAAAATTTATGGCTCATTCGAGACAAAGTATGGAGAGGGGAAGCTAAGGAGGTTCTCCTTGATTCTTATGGTGTCTTGCGGATCGCAGGTAGAATTTGTGTGCCAAGGACAGGCGATTTGATTAGATTGATTCTTGAGGAGGACCATTGTTCTCGGTATTCCATCCATCCAGGAGCGGCGAAGATGTATCATGATCTGAGTCAGCATTACTAGTGGTGTGGGATGAAGAGAGATATTTCAGACTTTGTTTCGAGGTGGTTGACTTGCCAGCAGGTCAAGTGTGAGAACCAGTTGCCCGGGGGTGTATCTTAGAGGATGCCTATTCCTACATTGAAGTCGGAGCATATTACTATGGACTTTCTCGTGGGTTTTCCTACCACAGTGGGTGGTTATGACTCTATTTGGGTTGTTGTTGATAGGCTGACCAAGTATGCCCACTTCATCTTGGTTCGAGTGAAGTATACATCAGAAAAGTTAGTTGAGCGATATATCAGTCAGAATGTGAGACTACATGGAGTTCCTATTTCTATCATATTGGATTGAGGTTCACTATTTATTTCTCATTTCTGGAAGGCATTACAACATGGTCTGGGTACTCAGCTAGATATGAGTACGACATTTCACCCTCAGACAGATGGTCAATCTGAGAGGACCATTCAGGTATTGGAAGATATGCTTCGAGCATGTGTGATCGATTTTGCTGCAAGATGGGATCATCATTTACCCTTAGCGTAGTTTGCCTATAATAACAATTATCACTCTAGTATCCAGATGGACTTATTTTAGGCGTTGTATGGAAGACGGTGTAGGTCTCCGATTGGTTGGTTTGATTCGGCGTAGATGGATTCTTTGGATACAGACTTGCTTAGAGATGCTATGGAACAAGTCCGTATGATTCAGTATAGATTATTGACAGCTCAGAGTCGACAGAAGAGTTATGAAGACCGGAGAGTTAGAGCTTTGGATTTTATGGAGGGTGATCATGCTTGTCTCCGAGTATCACCCGTGAAGGGTGTGATGAGGTTTTGAAAGAAGGGCAAGCTTAGCCCTAGGTTCATTGGACCTTTTGAGATTTTGAGCCGAGTTGGAGAGGTGGCTTATAAGTTGGCGTTGCCACCTAGTTTGTCAGCAGTTCATCCGGTATTTCATGTCTCTATGCTTCGAAAGTATATTCTGGAAGAATCTCATGTTCTTTCACTTGATTTTGTGGAGTTGGGTCCAGAATTGACATTTGAGGAGGAGCCTATAACTATTTTGGATAAGCAGATTGGAAAGCTTAAGACCAAGGAGATTGCTTCACTGAAGGTGCAATGGAAGCACCGATCAGTGGGAGAGGAAACTTGGGAGAGTGAGTCTGAGATGCGTACTAGATATCCACAACTTTTTGATGCATCAGGTACTTTATTTAACTTTGTGTTCGAGGACGAACATGAATTTTAGTGGTGGATAATGTAAATACCCGGAAGGCCACTTTTGGAAATTTTGAATATTTGCTTACCTTGAATTAATAGATAGTTAGTGGGTTAAAGTGATTAGTTATTTTAAAATCCTATAATAGTTGTATCTCATATATAAAAAAATAAATTGGTTAAATTTAGTACTTTTACTATAATTATTATTTAATGAAATAAGAGAAAATGAAAACTACCCTAGAATACCATTTGTGCAACCTCGGCAACGGAGATTCGACCTAAAGGTAAGCGAATCTTTTCAATTTATGCCTGCTTTATCTTATTATCGTATATATGCAATGTTACTGATTTGTATTAAATGAGACTGAATGTGTTTCTATAGTTGACATGTTAATGTGGATTTGGTTGAATTAAGGAAAATTATAATTTTTGCTTTTCATAAAGTGATGGTAGAATGTCACGACCCGAATTTACAAGTCGTGATGGCACCTATGTTTCCAACCAATAGGTAAGCCAATCCAACATATTAACCCAACTAAACCAACAAATGAGTAAAAAGACTAACACTTAGCAAGAATCTCCAAACATTGAGTTCCTTATAAGTACGAAATGCGGAAGATAAAAATATATCACCCCAAGAATTGGTGTCTTGAGTACAAGAGCTTCTAAAATTCGATGCAAGTCTGGAAATAAATCACTAATCTAACATAAGGGCTATCTTGTTTGAATACTAATAACAGAATAAATAAAAGATAGAGGGAGGTGTGGGCCACGGAACAGCCAAGCAGCTCACCACAACTCCAAGAACTTCAACCCGGACTCAATTTGCTCCACGAGATGTGCTCCTACTCGGAATCGAATCTGCACCACAAAGAGTGCAACAAGCGTAGTATGAGTACGAAACCACGTGTACCCAGTATGTCTCATTGACCGACAACGAAGAAGTAGTGACGGGAGTTTATACAAAAAAATAAATTCTTAAATTATATAAGTATATATATAATTATATATTACACTCACTATTTATGTTTCATCAATAAAGATAATCAAACATCAAGTATTTTCCAAACACCCAAACAAACACATAATCATCAAAATAAATGATGTGATGAAATGCAATGCAATATAACACCATGTAATGAATTTTCTCAGAATACCCAGTACACACTAAACCGTATATACATGATACTCCTAGGAAATACATCGAGAGATCATGACCCATGGGGGACTCGCGAGGTCCATATACCGACACGGACAATCTCCACGTGTCTGTGCGGACGATCTCAACGCACTATCATAATATCAAACAATTTTCGCACGGACGGTCTCCACGTGCCCAAATTACAATCGTAACATCTCACCATCCCAAGCACGGACAATCTCCACGTGCCCAACTTATACTCAATCTCATGTCTATGCACATGCACAATATTATTTCAATATAGGGGATGATGATGCATCTCAATCAATCAATATGAACATAATACATAACCACCTCAATAATCACAACTATACGGGTGAAATAAATAAAACACAATCACACAAGGAATTTAAGTCAATAATATGTCAGCTAATGCCCATATGCTTTGGCATTCTCAAATTTCAGTCCACATTCTATAATAGTACTTTTCCTTTTTATAACACCGGTACTCGTACCAATGCCCTTCACACCATTGATACGAGACCACCATCTTTCCCCCTTACCCCTTTGTCTATTTTCATTTTTTAATCTTTAATTAAAAAAACGTCCTTCAACAAGTCTAAAAAGTCTTACCATACCTTAGATGCCGAACTTGTGCCACGAATCTTTAAGATAGTTCTTTCCTATTCAAAAAGCTTCAGGACATTCTCAATCTACCAATTGTACCTTACTCGTAATCAAACAAGTTCGTATAACACTTCCTTATGCAATCCGGATCTTCCACTATTTTTCGTAACCAAACAACAACCAATCAAGGAATAATAAGAGTAAATAAAGAAACCTAAAAGTATAGCCAGGCTACTATTAATTTAACAAAGGCACGCTTGTCATATATAAGAAAAGGCAGAACAAAATTATATCTGGCTACTATATTTCAATTAACTATCATATATAACCCTTCCAGTTATTAGCTACTTACTACTACTAATTAATTAAACAACCTTCTATTCCTTGACTCAATTAATAATAATCATTAGTTATCAATTGATTCAACAAATTGTGCCTCCAAAAATCCCCAAAAAAACCCACACTTACGCTACATTCACGGCCAAGTTTAGATATCTTCCAATTCCTTAATAACTTAACTCATATAATACTAATTTATATTTTGAGACTAGCAATTTAATCATACAAGGCCAAAAACAAAAATTTTCATCAACTCACCTGCAATATGATGAGTTGCCCACGTCTTCGTCGGTAGTTTCTGTGCCCTTTTTTCCTTTCTAATCTATTTATACTTAAGTATTAAAGGTGATTAATTCCACTAACTTAATTTAATTACATGGGTCAAGTATAAAATTGATTAAATGAAATATGGATTTGGCCCACTAACTATTAACTAGATTAATTCTTCACTAAAATTTTTATCAACTAAATATTCTTAGATTCGAATAGTTTAAAAATACCCCATTAAATTTTCAAAAGGAGTCAAACTAGTCCTAGTTCTCAAAACGACCTAGCGGGTCTTTACATCACCTACCACTTAAACAAAAGTTCGTCCTCGAACGGGAAAAGAAAAGGGCTAACATGAACGCTAAAAAAGATGAGGATATTTACTCCTCATGTCTGACTCTGTCTCCCATGTAGCCTCCTCCACTGGACGATGCTTCCACTGAACCTTTACTGAAGCAATCTCTTTGGACCTTAGTTTCAGAATTTTCCTATCAAAAATGTTGATCGGCTCTTCCTCAAAAGTCAAATTCTGATCAAGTAACACTGAATCCCATTGAATCACATGATCACCACCCTGATGATACTTCTTAAGCATTGAAATATGAAATACAGGATGGACACCTGACAACCCAGGTGGCAAGGCCAACTGATATGCCACCTCACCAATACGCTACACAACCTCGAAAGGACCAATGTACCTTGGACTCAACTTGCCCTTCTTTCAAAATCTCATGACACCCTTCATTGGTGAAACCTTAAGTAAAACCCTCTCTCCAACCATAAACTCCAAATCATGAACCTTCCTATCTGCGTAACTCTTTTGCCTGCTCTGAGCCATGAGAAGTCTATCTTGGATCAACTTGACCTTGTCCAAGTACTCCGTCAACAAATCTGTACCCCAAGGTCTAACCTCAAATGCGTCAAACCAACCAATTGGAGATCGACATCTCCTACCATACAAAGACTCAAATGGTGCCATCTCAATGCTCGAATGATAACTATTATTGTAAGCAAACTCTGCTAATGGCAATAATTGATCCCACTGACCACCAAAGTCAATCACACACGCCCGCAACATGTCCTCAAGAACCTGAATAGTCCGCTCAGACTGACCATCAGTCTGAGGGTGAAAGGCTGTACTAAGATCCACCCAAGTGCCCAACTCTTTCTGCATAGACCGCCAGAAATGAGATGTAAATTGGGTGTCACGATCTGAAATAATAGATATAGGAACCCCATGCAACCGAACTATCTCCCGAATATAAATCTTGGCTAACCTTTCTGAGATATAGGTAGTCTGAACTGGTACAAAGTGTGCAGACTTAGTCAGTCGATCCACAATGACCCATATAGCATCAAACTTACCCAAGGTACGTGGCAACCCTACCACAAAGTCCATAGCAATGCGCTCACACTTCAACTCAGGTATGGGCATCCTCTGAGTCATACCTCCCGGCTTTTGGTGTTCATACTTCACTTGCTGACAATTCAAACATCGAGATACAAAATCTACTATGTCCCTCTTCATACGACACCACCAATAGTGTTGCTTCAAGTCACGATACATCTTAGTAGCCCCCGGATGAATGGAGTACCTCGAACTATGAGCCTCCTCCATGATCAATCTAGTCAAATCACTTGTACGAGGAACACATATACGACCTTGAATCCTCAAAACTCCCTCATTATCAAAAATTGCAGCCTTGGCTTCTCCTTTTAAAACCTTGTCCCTAATCTTATATAAATCACTATCATCAAACTGTTGAGCCCGAATCTGCTCCAACAAGGATGACCTAGCCTCCATATAAGCCAACACCTTACCAGATTTTGAAATATCAAGTCTCACAAAGCTATTGGCCAGGGATTGGACATCCCTAGCTAAGGGACGCTCGCTAACCTGTAACATGGCTAGGCTGCCCATACTCACCGCCTTCCGAGTCAAAACATCTGCTACAACATTTGCTTTGCCTGGGTGATAAAAAATAGTCATATCGTAGTCTTTGAGACACTCCAACCATCTCCTCTTCCTCAAATTTATATCCCTCTGATTTAATATATACTGGAGACTACGATGATCCGTGAACACCTCACAATGCACACCATAAAGATACTGCCTCCAAATCTTTAATGCAAACACCACAGCCGCCAACTCTAAATCATGAATAGGGTAGTTCTTCTTATGAACCTTTAACTGCCTCGAAGAATAAGCTATCACCCTTCCCTTCTGCATCAACACACAACCAAGACCAACCTGACAAGCATCACAATATACGACAAAAACCTCTCCCTTCACGTGTAGGGTCAAAATTGGAGTAGTAGTCAATAAAGTCTTGAGCTTTTGGAAACTAACCTCACATTCGTCAGACCACTGAAAAGTCACCTCCTTCTGTGTCAATCTAGTTAATGGAGATGCAATGGATGAGAAACCCTCAACAAACCATCGATAATAACCTGCAAGGCCCAAGAAACTCCGAATCTCAGTAACTGAAGTAGGTCTGACCCAATCTCTAACCGCCTCAATCTTCTTAGGATCCACCATGATACCCTCCTTGGACACTACATGTCCCTAGAATGCTACCGAACTAAGCCAAAACTCACACTTTGAAAACTTTGCATAAAGCTTCTTCTTCTTTAGAATCCCCAGAACAATCCTCAAATGATGCTCATGTTCCTCCTTAGTGCGTGAGTATATCAATATATCATCTATGAAGACAATAACGAAGGAATCTAAATACGGTCTGAACACTCCATTCATCAAGTCCATAAAAGCTGCTGGGGCATTAGTCAGTCTGAAAGACATCACCAAAAATTCGAAATGACCATAACGTGTTCGAAAAGCCGTCTTAGGGATATCATCCGCCCTAACCTTCAGCTGATGATAGCCAGATCTCAAGTCAATTTTGGAGAAAACTAAAGCACCCTGCAACTGATCAAATAAATCATCGATACGAGGTATCAGATACTTATTTCTGATGGTTACCCTGTTCAACTGCCGATAGTCAATACACATACGCATAGATCCATCTTTCTTCTTCACAAATAACACTGGAGCACCCCAAGGAGAGATACACTTGGTATAATAAAACCTTTGCTCAACAAATCTTGCAACTGCTCCTTCAACTCTTTCAATTCAGCTGGTGCCATATGATAAGGAGGAATGGAAATAGGCCGAGTGCCTGGCTCCATATCAATACAAAAATCAATGTCACGATCTGGTGAAAGACCTGGCAAATCAGTTGGAAATACTTCTGAAAATTCACTCACTACTGGAATAGACTCAAGCATAGGAGTCTCAATACTAGTATCTCGAATATGGGCCAAGTACGCCAAACATCCTCTCTGTACCAACTGACGAGCCTTAAGGAATGATATCACACCCTTAGAAGGATGAATAAGAGTACCTCTCCATTCTACTATAGGAATTCCAGGCATCGCTAAAGTGATGGTCTTGGCATGACAATTTAAAATGGCGTGGTAAGAAGATAACCAATCCATACCAAGAATCACATCAAAATCTATCATATCTAAGACCTTTAAATCTGCATGAGTGTCATACCCCGTCGAAGTAACAGTACATAAACGATACACCCGATCTACAACTACTGAATCCCCGACTAGAGTAGAAACACGTAACGGCAAATCAAGAGACTCACACAATATATCCAGACTAGGAGCAAAATATGTGGACACATAAGAATAAGTAGAGCCTGGATCAAATGCTGGTCGATGACAAACCGGAATAATACCTGTGATAACAGCATCCGAGGCTTCAGCTTCTGGCCTACCTGGAAAAGCATAACAGTGAGAACGACCTCCATCAGATTGTGAACCTCCACGACCACCACCTCGACCAGAAGGAGAACAACCTCTACCTGAATGAGAACCACTTCTACCATTCTGTGCACCACCCCTAGCTTGAGGTTGTGCAGCCCTGGAAGTCGAAGCCTGAGAACCCTGATGTAAGCCACCACGTCTGGTCCTAGGGCAGTCTCTCACAAAGTGTCCCATATCACCACACTCAAAGCAGCCCCTGCAAGACACAGGCTGATGAGAGTAACCTGAATGACCAGAATGCCCTCCACGAACTACAGGTCTAGAAGATGAACCCTGCGATGTATGTATCGAGCTTGAAGAGTTATGCGCAGCGTAACCAGCCTCAGACGCTGGTATAGAAGCATGAATGGGTCTGCTGGACTGAGGGTGATAACCTCTGCCCAAATAACCCCGACTCCTAGACGGAGCACCACCATAATCACCTGAATAATGAGTCCTCTTTCCCTCTCGCTGCTCAAATCCCTCACGTCGAATCATCTCCAACTCCTTAGCAGCATCTACCACTTTTTGGAATGGAACACCAGAAACAGCAACCTGAGAAACTCCTAGAAGAATTGGAATAATCAGCCCCTTAACAAACCTCCTCACTCTCTCAGCCTCTATGGGAAGTATCATCGAGGCATGCCTAGCCAAGGCATGAAATTTACCCTCATACTCTGCAACTAACATACCATTTTGCTGCAAACCCTCAAACTCGGCCCTCTTGCGCTCCCTCTCACTGCGTGGAAAAAATTTGGATAGAAATACCTGAGTAAACTCAGTCCAGGATAGTGGATGAAATCTAGATGGCCTACTACTAATATAATCCCTCCACCACTGCTTAGCAGAGCCAGTCATCAGA
This sequence comes from Solanum arcanum, assembly GCA_027789145.1. Classification (NCBI taxonomy): domain Eukaryota; kingdom Viridiplantae; phylum Streptophyta; class Magnoliopsida; order Solanales; family Solanaceae; genus Solanum; species Solanum arcanum. The sequence continues at coordinate 36,756,620 of CM050933.1, forward strand.
AATGCTGTGTAGTCAACTCCATGAGACTCCACTAATCAAAGATTATGCAACCTCTCCTGACAACTAACTATAAACTCATATGCATCCTTAGCAAAGTCACCAGTATAAGTAGGAGGATTCATTAGTCTGAACCTTCCAAACATCTTTTGCTCATCAATAGTCATAGAAGGCCTGTTCACCAAATGCGATGTCATATCTGGAAACTCCATATTATCAAAACGAGGAGCTACAGCGGCAGCTGGCTGAGTCCTGGGATTCATAGAATCTGGAGCAACTATCTGATCTGGAGCAACTATTGGATCTGGAGTTTGACCTCCAACATGGGTCTATGAGCCATCAGAAGCGACAGGCAAAGCTCCTTCCTGGGCCTTCCACTCTAGGATTCCTAACATACGAGCCAAGGTATCTTGAAGCACTAGGGGGACAATAGTACTGGTTGGAGCCTGAGCTGGCCCATCCCCCTCGACATGATCTTGCACATCCCCATAAATAACCTCTGCATCAGGAGGTACGGTCCAATTACGACCCTGGGTAGCCACTGGTACTTGAACATCCGCAGGTGCTGCAACACGGCCCCTACCTCGACTTCGAGCTCGTCTCCTACCTCTACCTCGGACAGTGTTCCCAGAAGTAGGCGCAGGAATAGGATCCTAACCACCACTTGCCGATGTACGATTCCTCTCCATCTGAGAGAAAATGATATATCAAGATTAGAATTTCTACAAGGTAAAGTGTGCACGATAGTGAATCAAAAAATAGAATATTACCTATATGTCCTATAGCCTCTCGAAGATAGGTTTGGACGTCTTCATACCGATCCTCAAGAATCTACTAGACATTGCTCTTGTACTCGTCAGACCGATGAACCTAGGGCTCTGATACCAAATTTGTCACCACCCAAATTTGCAAGTCGTGATGGAACCTATGTTTCCAACCAATAGGTAAGCCAATCCAAATGCGGAAGATAAAAATATATCACCCCAAGAATTGGTATCTTGAGTATAAGAGCTTCTAAAATTCGATGCAAGTCTGGAACTAAATCACTAATCTAACGTAAGGGCTATCCTTTCTGAATACTAATAACAAAATAAATAAAAGATAGATGGAGGTCTGGGCCACAGAACAGCCAAACAGCTCACCACAACTCCAAGAACTTCAAGCCGGACTCAATTTGCTCCACGAGATGTGCTCCTACTCGGAATCGAATCTGCACCACAAAGAGTGCAACAAGCGTAGTGTGAGTACAAAACCACGTGTACCCAGTATGTCTCATTGACCGACAACGAAGAAGTAGTGACGGGAGTTTATACAAAAAAATAAATTCATAAATTATATAAGTCTATATATAATTATATATTACACTCACTATTTAAGTTTCATCAATAAAGATAATCAAACATCAAGTATTTTCAAAACACCCAAACAAACACATAATCATAAAAATAAATGATGTGATGAAATGCAATGCAATATAACACCATGTAATGAATTGTCTCAGAATACTCAGTACACACTCAACCGTATATACATGATACTCCTCGGAAATACATCGAAAGATCATGACTCATGGGGTACTCGTGAGGTCCATATACCGACACGGACGATCTCCACGTGTCTGTGCGGACGATCTCAACGCACTATCATAATATCAAACAATTTTCACACGGACGGTCTCCACGTGCCCAAATTACAATCTTAAAATCTCACCATCCCCAGCACGGATGATCTCCACGTGCCCAACTTATACTCAATCTTATGTCTATGCACGTGCACAATATTATTTCAATATAGGAGATGATGATGCATCTCAATCAATCAATATGAACATAATACATAACCACCTCAATAATCACAACTATACAGGTGAAATAAATAAAACACAATCACACAAGGAATTTAAGTAAATAATATGTCAGCTAATGCCCATATGCTTTGGGATTCTCAAATTTCAGTCCACATTCTATAATAGTACTTTTCCTTTTTATAACACCGGTACTCGTACTAATGGCCGTCACACCATTGATACGAGACCACCATCTTTCCCCCTTACCCCTTTGTCTATTTTAATTTTTTAATCTTTAATTAGGAAAACGTCCTTCAACAAGCCTAAAAAGTCTTAACATACCTTAGATGCCGAACTTGTGCCACGAATCTTTAAGATAGTTCTTCCCTATTCGCAAAGCTTCAGGACATTCTCAATCTACCAATTGTACCTTACTCGTAATCAAAAAAGTTCGTATAACACTTCCTTATAAAAACCGGATCTTCCACTGTTTTTCGTAACCAAACAACAACCAATCAAGGAATAATAAGAGTAAATAAAGAAACCTAAAAGTGTAACCAGGCTACTATTAATTTAACAAAGGCACGCTTGGCATATATAAGAACTTTGGAATGGAACAAGAGTCCTCGCATTATTACTTCATCTCTGCCCTCAATATGACCCTCAAATCTCTCCCAAAAACTACACTAACTACAACAACTATAATTTCAATATTAACAAAGTAAGAGCAAGCTCCAACTACAAAGAAAAGGCAGAACAAAATTATATCTGGCTACTATATTTCAATTAACTATCATATATAACCCTTCCAGTGATTAGCTACTTACTACTACTAATTAATTGAACAACCTTCTAATCCTTGATTTAATTAATAATAATCATTAGTTATCAATTGATTCAACAAATTGTGCCGCCAAAAATCCCCAAAAAAACCCACACTTACGCTACATTCACGGCCAAGTTTAGATAACTTTCAATTCCTTAACAACTTCACAAATATAATACTAATTTATCTTTTGAGACTAGCAATTTAATCATACAAGGCCAAAAACAAAAATTTTCATCAACTCACCCGCAATCTGATGAGTTCCCAACGTCTTCGTCGGTAGTTTTTGTGCCCTTTTTTCCTTTCTAATTTACTTATACTTAAGTATTAAAAGTGGCTAATTCCACTAACTTAATTTAATTACATGGGTCAAGTATAAAATTGATTAAATGAAATATGGATTTTGCCCACTAACTATTAACTAGATTAATTCTTCACTAAAATTTTTATCAACTAAATATTCTTAGTTTCGAATAGTTTAAAAATACCCCTTTAAATTTTCAAAAGGAGTCAAACAAGTCCTACTTCTCAAAACGACCTAGCGGGTCGTTACATAGAAATTATATTAGTATTATAATGTGGTTTGAAAAAAGTTGAAATATTTGAGTTTTGAAAGAATGAATGGTATATTAGATTATTATTATTTTTCTTTTCAGATTGATTAGCATCATCTGTCTCTTTTGGATCAAATTTTAGTAGAGATTTTGCATGATAATGGGCCAAGTAATGGATACCATGATATAATTGAGAAGCATTAAAAAGTACTGTATTGGTAAAAATATGCATAAGGATTCAATGCATGGCTGAAACAGTGTGTCCATAATTTTTCTGTTTTAGCATGAGAGCTACATGTAGTGTAGCTTTATTTTTTTTATGACTTATAGAGATGATACATTTTTTTTGTTTACTATGTAGTGAGTCAAGAAAATTAAATATTCGTATATTATTATATGAAAACTAATAAGGTTGTATTATTTAGAAAATATGATAGTTGAAATGTGAGTTGGCATCAAGAATTATGAACTTGGTCATAAAATTGGGTGAATTTAAAGGTCAAAAATAAAAACATAGTAATGTGGGTGTTGTTAGTTACGAAACCTTATTACGAATATATACATGAATAGATTCGATTGGTTCGGAAGCTCAACGGAAAGGGAAGGCTCAAGTCCAAGAGTAATTATTCGATTGGCTAAGGCAAGTGGATTTCTAAACTCTTGTTAAGCGTACGAAATTCGTGTATTTCGTTGTGTGATGTTGAGAATGATTTGGAGACTTATTTCTTATTTGTTGGTGTTGTATTCCTTGTTGCAAATTGTGCTTTGTTATCAAAATGGCTATCTCCTCTTTTTTTTTTGTATGTAAGTCAAACTGCACTTGAAACATGGTTGTGATAAGAGTTATGTAGTAAGAGGAGGTACAATTTTGAGGGTCGTATCGCAGGCCACGATGGATATTATATTTCGAGGCACGTATCGCGCGCCACGATGGGTACTATTATCGAGGGTCGTGTCGTGCACCGCAACAGATGCATGGGCAGATATGTCCCCATGGGTCCCAGACTGAGAGACAGCGGGTGTGTGTCGTTAAGAAAGCCATGCTTCACTATATTTGACATTGAATCTCATGACAATGCACATTTTATTATTGATGAACTTTAACACGTGCTTTGCTGATGTTGTGAGTTTTTTTCTGTGAAGCTTGTGACTGTTGAATATTGAGTTTTTATTGAGTATGTGTAAACTGATAGAGTGTGGTTATTGAGTTATTTGTTTGGTAAACTGTAAACTGTTAGGCTGTAGCGTGGAGGTCTAGATAGGGTGTAAGGAGTACCCGTATTTTATTCACATAAATTGTGATTATAGGCTTGCTTTTTGGGTACAGCGTGGTTTGTAGGTCACGAATCCGGATTTTTGTGATACTTTTCATTCTCTTTGTTTCCGAGGCATTTTGTGGAGGATTGTGAGGTAGCTGCTTGTAATTTCAACGAACTTTCCTACTTTAGTTTATGACTTTGTTTTTACTTGAAAGACGACTTCATATTAGACTTCTATTTTATTTCAATTCTAATATTTACATTAGAGGTTTGTGCACGTGACAACCTGGTTTTGTGGATTGAATTAATATGAATTAGTTTCATAATAGAAAATTGTAGTTGGATTGTCATTTACTTCCGCACTTTGTTAGATATTGGGTTTTAGGCTAACTTGTCTTGGTGGGATAAGACGAGTGTCATCACACCAATTTTTGGGTCGTGACAAAACCATATAATGATAATACTCTTTCAGATGAATTTTATTCTTTGGTGAAAAGGTGTCAGTTGAAATATTGTGATTTTTCATGAAAAGATATGTCTATTTGTATATATATGAAAATTAATGAAAAGTGATTTGATATGTTTGTGTTGTAAAACAAACATATGGGTCATATTGTCCTTATTTGAACCAAGAGACTATGGTCATGGTTAATTCTATGATAAATTGAATTTTATGAAAAGGTCCTTTATCAAAGGATATCAGGCAAGGTGCTGACTCTAAAACAATGTCTGTTTTGATAAAATTATAAAGATTAAGGAACAATATATTTGTACGAAAAAGTTACCTCGCGGACAATCTTTTCAAACCCATTATTATTGTTTCTTCTTACTTGAATAAATTTTTCTGTTACATGAATGCTTAGAACATGTTAATTCCAAAACCTTGCAAAAACTTATCAGCTTATATTTTCATAAATTTTATTGACAGTTGCACTAGATAATTGCACTAGATTTTCATAAAATTTATTAGAGAATTGCACTAGATAATGTTATGTCTATTTGTTTAATAGTAAGGATGAAGCAATAGAAACATATCGACAATATAAAAGTGAACCTGAAAATCAGTTGGATAAAAGATTGTCATAATTAGAAGTGGTAGATGTGGAGAATATGAATCTTCTTTTGCAGAAATATAATTGGAAAATAGAATCATCTATCAAATTACTGCACATACTCCTTAACATAATGAAATTCTTGACAGGAAAAAAATCAAAATTTGAAGGAAATGTTGAATGTCATACTTAGAGGTTTAGGTTTACCACAAAATTTGTTGTATCCTATCATTATAGCAAAACAAAACAACCAATGTCTGTCTAGTAAGAAAGAGAGGAACAAAATTTATATTTCTTACTCAAGGGACCAATAAATAAAAGAACTTTTGTGTTTTACGAAATCGAGAAATAAAAAATAACTCTTGAATGTTAGTGATCTAACAATTTCCAATATAATCTATTCCACATGAGAAAAGTAAATGAGGGAGCTATTTAAAAACGGGTAAAAACAGGACCTAAGACTTTGAATTTTATGTTCATTTGATATATTACAAATAGTAAATCATATGAATTTATTTTTTGTATTTCCAAACAGTCGTATAGGTAGGTAAAGTGTCTAAACGACCTTGGAATGAACCAACATTGAAGTATTTAATAAAGTTATCGAGAGGCTTAGTAAAAATTTACTTTGGTAGAGTTTGATATTTTAATATTTCTTCTTGAAAATGAGTTTCATATATTTGAAAAAGCTATGCACTCTTTGGACTCATTCTTTTTGGAAAGAAGCACTTAATAGAAAGATATATTCAATATTGAGAAATCATACTTGAAATTTGGTTGATCTTCCCCTAGGAAATAACCTTTCAGGTTTACAGTGGATCTACAAAAGAATAAGAAAGTTGATGGAACTTTTAACAAATACAAAGAAAGATTTCTTTTCATTGGCTTTAGACAATAACAAGGCATATCTTCTTATTACATATTCACTTGCTAGGAGTACATTAATTCAGATATTAGTTGCTCAAGTTGTGGTATATGACCTTCAAATTTGTCAAAATGGACGCGAAAATATACTTTTTAAAAAATTAGATAATTGGAGGAAGAAAATTTCATAGAGCATCACGAGTGATTTATAGTTCTTGGTAAAAAAAAAGTTTTAAAACTTATTGAATAACTTTATGGAATAAGAAATGGCAAACAAATAATAACATGCATTGTTTGACCAAACTGTCTAGAAAAAGGAATTATCGATTAATGATGTTTTTACATTAAACAAATTTCAAAATCACAAGGTCATTGTTTGTTTTTATGTTGATGACATATTGATCATCAAAAGAGACATGTCTAACATAAATGCTACTAAGCAAATGGTACAAAGTAATTTCGATATGATAGTCATTGAAGTTATTAATTTGAATGAAAAGGTACTTGACAAGTTCAAGCATTTGAATTTTAATATGGTGAAGACTCCAATAAATGTAAGCTTTGTTCTTCAAAAGTATCAAGGCAAAAGTGACCCAGAATTTGATTAAGCTATAGTATTGAGAAGTATGATATATGCAATGAAATGTCCACACTAACATATGTTTTATACCAAGATTTTGGAAATAATTATTTTTATAAGATTTTGAGAGTCGCCACTTAATTTTTACAGTAAAATCAAGAAGAGACTATGTTTTAAAAGACTTAAAAAGAAAAATTATTTTGAAAACTTTAAAGGGGTTCGGAGATTCCTATTTATCTTACAACACCTAAAATGTGTGCTAATGTGCAATTATCCGACAAACTAATTTACTTTTATAGAAATGATAATTATAACTTGATTTTTAGATAATAATCGCTTTGAGACTTTTTTAAAACAAAATAATTGATTCGCTAAATAAGTGAGAGTTTGTTTGCAAATTTATTCGTTCTTTCAGAACCCGTTCGAAATCAATTTTAAGTCGATAAAACATTTACGACATTTGCTGGATTTTTGATTCCCATAACTATAAAACTACCGACAAATAGAAGAAGATAAACAATCGAAAATAAAAGAGAGTGAGAGAGTGAGAGAGAGATTGGGTCCAATCCTGGGTTCTGTTCGTCTGGACCAACATTTGAACCCTTTTATTTTGGGCTTTTGGCCCACATCATCTGTACCTTCTTAGAATAATATTAAAATAATAAATACAAAAATAGCGGTTTCAGTAAGTTAATCAACTTATTGATACAAAAATAGCGGTGTCAGTAAGTTACTCAACTGAAGCAAGTAAAACTAATATTTCATTTTGTGGAAGTAGAAGAAGAAGATCGGAATTTTTTTAAAATAAGAAAAAATCCCTCTATATATAAACAACAAAGGTTAGTGTGAACAAATTTTTGTTGCGCCTTATCAGAAAGGTTACAACTAAAGACGTCACAACTCTTAATTAAAGTCACAACTTTTGATAAAAGTCATAATTATTCATTAAAGTTGCAACTTTTCATAAAAAGTCACATCGTTTTTTGAAAAATGAAGGCTAGTTCAGGGAATAAATAAATTTAAAATGAAATTCTTGCTTGTGGTTGCGCCACATAGGCAGGCCTAGGGTTCTATTTTATATAAATTTATGATTAAAACGAAATACTTTCTTATGGTTGCGCCACATAGGCAGTTGTAGGATTCTCTTTAACCTAAATATATGATAAGTTCTTGACACGTGTTTTTCATGTAAGTCCCACACACACACACACACACATATATATATATATAGTATGAGTTTTGTTAAAATCATTGTTATTTCTCCTAATATCACCATTATGTATTTATTTAAATTACTTCTATTTCTATAATGGACAATCATACCTCAACTCCGAAATGGACAAGAAATTAATATCATAATCTAATATAAAAAAAGATCTAAAGGAATATATAAGATATATCCTCTACGGTAAAGTTTAACAATTGAATTAAATTATAAGAATGCTTTTCTTTTAATTTGAGAATGAAGCTATTTGTACTTCTCCCAGGTAGCTTCTTGACAACATATATTCATATCATAATCTAGGAAAGAAGAAAAACTAACAGGAGATGATAGGATGACCTAGAAAGAAACTAACTAGTATTTATATTGATATTTGATTGTCTTTTCACCTACCAAAATATTTTAATGGGGCACATTGAATGATGATAGATAAATTTACTTTGGTTTCAAAGTTAAAAGAATCACAAAATTTGAAGAGTTTCATAATTTATTGTTTCATAATAGTTGTATTTATGTTAATTTAAAAATTCAAAAAAATCAAAAAATTGGAATAGTTTCATACGTTATTCTTTTCGAATCTAATTTAATTTTACTTAATTAATTATAATTATAATGTCATAAATAAAATATTAATGTGTATTTGTTGGACTTCATATTCTACAATTATGCATACTATTAGTATTGAAGAAATTAATTAATTAATTTTTATTTAGTGGAGGGGGAAAATGATAATCCAACTTTGAAGGTTGGAGCTTCCCACTATTAATAATATATGATGAGTTGTCTAAAATACTAATTCTATTAAAAACATTTCTAAACTGGTGAATAATGAAAGTGATGGATGAAAGAGAACACATAGCTATGTAGGTATTAACTACATAAATTCAAAACCACTAAATTAAAATAACTATTTCACGTACTCCCTCTATTTCTAAAAGGATGACCTCCTTTTCTTTTTTAGTGTGTTTCAAAAAGAATAACCTCTTTCTTTTTTTTGGTAAAATTTTAATTTCAACTCTCCATGCAGATTGTTTAAGGCCACAAGATCAAAGGACAATTTTGTACATTTCACCTAACATTAATTTAGGACAACCTGATTCAAAAAGTCTTCTTTATACTCTTTAACATCGTGTCAAGTCAAACCAGGTCATTCTTTATGAAACGAAGGGACTATAATAATTTATATAAATGAATGAGTTAATAATAAAAACAATGATATAAAAAATTAGAAGATAAGGTCATTTGTAAGGTAACCTCCAATATCAAGAACACCAACTACCAAATCAATGTTAATTATAAGATGATGAGCTCTCCTCTTCTGTTGCAAAGACAAAAATTAAATAAAATTTTAGATTCTCGACAAAAATAGCACCTCTGTATTTCTTCTTTATCATTCTCCACCTACAACTTTATAGCCAACTTCTTTTTCTACATGTATTTATCATGGGGCATTTATGAGTCATAGTGCATAGTCTTATACATTAGTATTTATTTGTTAAATGATTGTTATTCTTTACAAAGATCTTTAGTGGCTCAAAGACATTTTATTTTACCTAAGCATGATCATGTTGTCAATCTTCTAATTTCAATTTGAAAATTTTTTATATTATCTCCACTACACTTGTGGAAAACGTTGTGTTGTCCATAAGTATAGAAGAAATAATTGATAAAATTTAAGAAATATAGAGAATCGTTAATGTGATCATGTTGAGGGAAAAAAGATGGCTTTGAGGCATTGGGAGGTCTCCATAAATATTTAGAAGCCTGGAATAAGAAAGAAAACAAAAGAATACTAATTTATAAGGTTATGCACCAAGGATCAAAAATGCCTCGAGATAAACAGATGGAAAAGCTAAAGCTGGCAATAAAGTTGCGGTTAGGGGAAGTTCTAGAAGAAAAAAAAAGTGTTATTTGATCGAGCATTTCAAGTTTGATTAATTAATTCCCTTGATATTGAAATAGGGGAGAGTTGATGAACTCATTATTATCGTGGACTTGGTAATTAGAGTTCTTAAAATTGGACTTATGCTTGGTAATGACTTAACCAGTGGATGAAACTTCTACTATCACTAATTATTTTCTTTTTTATTAAGTTAATTAGTTGTCATTTATCTTCAGTTATCCATTTATACGATGGTTTAGATCATAAAATAGAATGTTTTGGAGTTCTTCTGAAATTAAGTAAATTTTACTGTTTGTTTCATCTTTAATATTTATGATATTATGTGATTTCTAAATTAGTAAATTAATTGATGACTTTTCAAAAGTAGTGAACAATTAAATAGATAGATCAAAGAGAACACTAAGATATGTAGATATTAACTACTTCAATGAAAAATCACTACACCAAAATAAATAATTCATGTACAAAAATCCATACAAATTGATGAGCTAATAATAAAAATAAAGATTGACCAAATTAGAAGATTCCATCATCTGAAAGGTATCCCTGGCTTTAAGAACACCAACTACAAAATCAATGTTAATTTTAAGCTGAAGATCTCCTCTTTTGGCTCAAAGACAAAAATTAGATCAAATTTTAGATGCTCCACCAAAATAGCAGCTCCTTATTTCTGCTTTATATTTCTCTACCATTAACTTAAGAAAAGCTTCTACTCCTCCATGTATTTGATGAGGTGTTTATGATCCAGGGTGTATAATATTATACATTAGTATTTGTTTTTGTCATTAAATGTTTTTAATTCTTTAGAAAGATCTCTAGTGCCTTAAAGACATTTGATTTTTCCTAAGCATAATCATGTAGGTTGTCCTCTACTTTCACTTCAAAAAAATTATCTATTATCTAAACAATACTTGTGGAAAACCTTGTGTTATCAACAAGTATAGAAGAAATATTTGATAAAATTTTCAAAAGGAATGTATAGAAGCGTCAACGCGATTTTGTTGAGGAAAAATCAAAAAATCCTTTATTCATTGAAGGATCTCCATTGAGATTTAAAAGCAATGAGAAAGAAAACAAAAGAATACTAATTTATCAGGTTATGCACCCCGGATCAGAAATACCTCTAGGTAAACACAGGATGGAGCCTGGCAATAAAGTTGCGGATAGGGGAAGTTCTAGAAAAAACATAAAATTCTTATTTGGTATAGTATATAAAGTTTGATTTAATTGATCTCTCAGTTATAAAAAACGAGTAGAGTTCTTGAACTCATTATTATGTTAGAGTTAGTAATTGGAGTAATGCTTTAAAATGACTTAAATAGTGGTTGAAACTTTTAAAATGATCAATTATTTTCTTTTTTATTAAGGCATTTATCGTTAATCTTCAATCATCAATTTATATGATGGTTTAGATCACAAAATAAAAGGTTTTGGAGTTCTTATGAAATTATGTAAGTTTCATTGTTTGTTTCATCTTTAACATTTATGATATTTTGAGTTGTCTAAATTAGTAAATCAATTGAACCCTGTTACAAAGTGAACAATGAAAGTGTAAATCAAAGAGAACACCTAGCAATGTAAGTGTTACCTACATAAAATGCAAAACCATTACTCTAAAATAAATTTTTGATGAATAAAAATCCGTATAAATAACGAGTTAATAATAAATATAAATATTGATGAAATCAATTTTAATTATAAGTTCAGATCTCTCCTCATCTTTCTCGAAGACAACAATTAAATCAAATTTTAGATGCTCGACAAAAATAGCACCTCCTTATTTCTTCTTTATAATTATCCACATGCAAGTTAAGGGAAAGCTTGTACTACTACATATATTTATCATGAAGTGTTTATGAGCCAGGGTGTATAATCTTACACATTAGCATTTGTTTTTGTCATTAAATGTTTATAATTCTTTCGAAAGATCTTTAGTGCATCAAGGTATTTGATTTTCGAAAAAATCATCCATTATCTCTACTATACTTGTGGAAGACCTTGTGTTTTCCACAAGTATAGAAGAAATAATTGATAAATTTCTCAAAAGGAATCTATAGAATTGTCAACGTGATTATGTTGAGGACAAATCAAATGGCTTTTGGGCATTGAAAGATCTACGTAGATATTTATAAGAATTCAATGAGAATGAAAACAAAAGAATAGTAATTTATCAGGTTATGCACCCTGGATCAGAAATACATCCCGGTAAGCACATGGAGGAGCAAAAGTTGGCACTAAAGTTTCGGGTAGGGGAAGTTTTATATGCAAAAATAATAATACTTTTATCGAGCATTTCATGTTTTGTTTAATTGTTCCACATGATATTAAAAATAAGGAGAGTTCTTGAACTCATATTTATCATTGAGTTGGTAATTTGAGTTCTTGAAATTGGGGTTATGCTTGGAATTTACTTAAACAACCATCTAAAGTTTTAATATGATGAATTCTTTTCTTTTTATTGAGTTATTTATCGTTAATCTTAACTCATCCATTCGTAAGATTGTTTAGATCATAAAATAGAAGGTTTTGGAGTTTTTATGAAATTATGCATATTATTTGTTAGTTTTGTTTTTATCTTTATTATTTATGATATTATGAGTTGTTTAAATTAGTAAATCAATTGAAGCGTTTTCTAAACTTGTGAACAATAAAATTGATGGATCAAAAAGAACACTGATGCCTTCGTTAAGGTTCAGTCATGGTTCTATTTCTAAAGAGATTGGTACATATATATGTTACACCTGAGGTAGATGTCTATGAGTTGTTGAAATCTTGTGTAATGAAAACATTACACATCCATTAACGATTAGTATTATTTCATGTTGATTAGAATTTGAGATATGAATTTGTGCATTACTTAAAATCTAATATGGAGATATCTATACATACAAGATATGAAGAATTTTTTCAAGTATTAGTTAATATTCTCTCTTAAAATATGATAAATTCTAAACTAGATTTGACATAATATATCCATGAACTAGAGTCTGAATCACTCGACCAAGCTTAATTTACCCGACAATTATAAAAAAGTTTAAACTACATGATATTTTGAATTCTTTTGCACAAATGTTTTCCTCCACACTCTTGGTATTAATGATGATATTGGTGCTAGCATGGAAATAATTCATAATTAAAGACGTCAGAGTATATAGTAAAAATATAGATGCAAACATAGTTGATGCAAGTAAATTTGATGTGAGAAAAGTAGTAGTTAACTTTAATGGTAACCAGGATCATCATAAGGAGAATATATGTAATGAGAAAGCTATCATTATCATCCCTAACCAAGTAGATGTTATTCAAAAAAAATTATCCCCTCAAAGGCGACTCAAGCAATAGGGGATCCAGAAAACTATTGTTCTCAAGAAAATCTAGATAATCTGCCTATTGAGGCAGAAGTGTCTCCAAGATTGATTAAATCTTCCAAAACAGGGATGAAGCAAAGAAATATAGATTTACATCATCTACTCTGGAAACAGTAGAGAAGAAATAAATCTTTTAATAATTTATGAAAGCTCTAGTTTTTAATACTCGATCTGTAAAGTCCCAACAAGATTTCCGTAGAGTGCAGTTGTTTCATAATTTTTAATATATTTTGTTTATTAGCTTCGTGGAACAAATTTAACATGTCATATATATCAACAAATATGAAGAAGATTAAAGTTTTCACTAGTAAAAGCAAATTACATGGCAAATTTTGGTGTTTTATTAATTCAAAGTTTGATGTTACCGTGATGATGGATCTATGATGTTTCCCTGTTGATGGATACATATAAACAATTCACACTGTTTTTACCACAAAAACGGGTTAATAGATTTTATATCACTTTAATCCATGTTAAATGTAATATTTAGGATAGAGAAATTCTATGGCAGGATATACATTAGATGAGATCATTTATTGATGGCCCTTGGTTAATTGTGGAGACTATAATGTAGTCTTGAATGTTGATGAAAAGATTGGTGGACATCTTATTCAAGATATTGATTATCAAGACTTCAAGAACTGTATTTAGAGTAGGAAATGATTGAATTTATGAGAGATTAGATAGGATTCTCTCTTATCAGCACATGCCGCACTGGTTTATTTTTATGGAAATTAAACATCTTTCGATACAATGATCATATAATGCCCCTATGATTTTGACCATGAAAGAGGGGATGAATACATATAGGAAACCATTCAGGTATCTAAAGTTCTAGACTGACCATGATCAATTTATTGAGGTAGTGAGTTAGAATTTGTGTAAAGATGTGTCCCAAAATCCATTTTTAACATTAAAAGGTTCAAATCTTCTTTGACCTAATGGATCAGAAAATTTTATGATATTCTTTAACAATTAGTAATCAGGGAAGATATTGCCCAAATCAATGAGAATTACTTGAGAAAGCTCGTAATGTTGAAAATAGAAAAGTATTGCATATAGCTCAGACTGAGTATAAAAAAATACTTGCATTTTTAGTAGGTTTTTTGGCAACAAAAAGTTTGGTATGACTTGTTTAATAGTGGATATAGTAATAGTAGATCTTTTCACAACATTGTTAATGTTAGAAGGAAAGTGAGATAACTGTTGAAGCTTTTAAATTCTATGAGGGTCAGTGTCATAAGGATTGAGTTTCTACATCTTTTTGCTGTTAAGACGTATTCCTACTGTTTTTACAAATGATGAAAATATTGGTTTCTATGAAACAAAGGGAGTTGTTCTCAATTTGAAAAGAGATAGTGCTGCAGATTTTTATGGATTAAATGGTATTTTTTAAAGGTTTTTTTGGATAGTGTAGGACGAGATATTGTCAGCACTATTTTATCTGTTGGAATTTTCTCTAGCTCTTTAAACTTTTTATTTGAGGATGATCTATTTCAGTGTTGTGGGATGCCAAAATGGAGTACCAATACAAACAATCTTGCTTATGCAGATAATACTATTATTTTTTCATCTACTAATAGCTACTTACTGGTAAAGATACTGTCAATTTCAAAGAATTAAGAAATTCAGTTAGGAAAGAAAACTAACAAGGATAAAACTGTCTTCTTTGTGCATCAAAATGCAGCAGCTACTGGAATATTGCTAGTTGAGGAGTGTAGAGGTTTAAATAATGGCCAATTTCAAGTAAAATATTTGGAGTTTCCTTAATCAAAACCAAGGGAGATAAAGGAGTATTACTATGACCTTATTACAAGGGTAAAATATAAAACTACAAGCCTGGAAAAGAAATAAGTTATCCTATGGAGGTAAAGAAGTTCGGATCAATAGTCTTTTGCAATGTGTTCCCATTATTGTCCTGTCTGCTATTATTTTCCCCAAATAGGTCCTCAAAGAACTCCATATAATATTTGCTAATGCTTCTAGAGTAATAAAGTTAAAGGAAAGATCAATCAGTAGGGTATTTGGAATGAAGTTTGCTTGCAAAAATAAGAGGGTTATCTTTGTTTTATGTCTTTATTTGAGTTATCTCAAGCTTTATAAGCTAAACTCTATTGGAGTTTCAAAACTCAAAACACTTTATAGGACCATATCATATGGAATAAATATTGTAAGAATCAAATCTCTAGTTTGGTACAATGGATTAGAGGATCGCAATTTGGAAAAAATACATTGATAAATAGGGATATCTTTGAACAACTTATTTGGTGGGAACCTAAAATTTTAACATATTAAACATGTTTTGATGACTGGACAGGGTTAGGTTCTCTATATTAACAACCAATAGAATGCAAATCTTCCACACTTTGACAGATATTAACAACTATATTTATGAATATTGTTGGAATTATGAGAAAATGCAAATACAGTTGCAAGAACATGTACTGGATCATGTGAAATCCTCCATGGATCTGATTAGACAGTAAGATTTAAGTGATAAACCATGGTGAACAGATAATTTCTAGACAATTTTCCGTCACAAGTGCTTGGAATACTATTAGAGAAAGAGAGACGAGGAAAATTATTCTTATTAGAAGATATGGGTACAATATATCCCTTTAAGATATTTGCTTTATATTGGAATGTGTGGGCAAAATATACCATTTTCTACTTTAATGACACAATGGAATCCTAATGTTTCTCATTTAGGTGGTTGATGCGAGGTTCTAGCTGATGAGACTGTAGATCACTTACTAAAAACAAGAAATGTCAGATTCTTTATAGAGATATTTTGCTGGTGCAGCTGCTGTTTTGGGACCTATCACGACCCAAATCGGGCCGCGACTAGCACCCACACTTACCCTGCTATGTGAGCGAACCAACCAATCTAAACCTTAACATTTCAATATAATATCAACAAAAAATAATGCGGAAGACTTAAACTCATTAGTAAAAACCAATTCATTAACTTCTAAAAACTCTACAAGTATTATTATCCCCAAAATCTGGAAGTCATCACCACAAGAACATCTATGATCAAATGACTAAACTAAGAGTATTCTAAAAGCTAAAACAAGTAAAAGCTAGTCCATGCCGGAACTTCAAGGCATCAAGACAGGAGGAAGAAAGTCCAGTCCAAGCTAGAAGCGTTAGCTCACCCTAAAGATCCCATGTGACGAAGACTGGCTAGAATTGCGGTTGAGTTGAAGACGACGGTACGTTTGCTGCACTCCACAAATAACAAGAAGAAAACAATAAAAGTAGGGGTCAGTACAAAACATGGGTACTGAGTAGATATCATCGGCCAACTAAAAATAGAAAACAGTATATACCAAGTAATATCATAAAATAAACTATAATACTCAACATGTAGCAACAACAAGTACTATATCATTAACAATTACCGTCATGTTCACACATAAGGACTCAAGCCTCAATACCATACTCATTTGGGAATTAGATTCATTAGATTGAGTATATTAACATCTTTCAAGATTCATTATCTTTATTCCTCTTGTGTCGGTATGTGACACTCCGATCCCCTAATACTATATGTTGGAAGGTGACACTCCGATCCCCTAATTCTACGTGTCGGTTCGTGACACCTGATCCCCTAAATCTACGTGTCGGTTCGTGATACCCGATCCCCTAAATCTACGTGTCGGTTCGTGACACCCGATCCCCTAAATCTACGTGTCGATTCGTGACACCCGATCCCCTAAATCTACGTGTCGGTTCGTGACACCCGATCCCCTAAATCTACGTGTCGGTTCGTGACACCCGATCCCCTAATCTCATTCTATCAATTCATCAAGCCTTCTCTTATACCAAGGCATCATCAATCACATTACTTTAGTTCATCAAGCCTTCTTTTATACCAAGGCATCATCATTATCAAGAGATTGGGTTTTTATCAAGATTTGGGATTCAATAGCTTCATCATGCTTATTTCATCACAATCATATAATCACATTCATTGATGCATACAATTAAGCACATAGAAGGGTTTTACAATACTTCCCAATACATATCATTCGCTAATAAGAGTTTACTATGAAAGCATAAAAACATAACCTACCTCCACCGAAGATTAGTGATCAAGAAAGCAAATTCCCAAAGCTTTGTGTTTTCCTCTTCGTTTCTCCTCTCTCGATCAATCCTCTCTCTCTCTTTGTTCTTTCTATTTTCTTTATTCAAACCCTCTTTCTTTTACCCTAATTAGTATATAATTAAGAATAAAAGATGGCAATAATAACCCACTAATTAACTTAAGGTTACCTCTTTTAACCCCCAAGTAATTAGACTTATTAACATTAACCCACTAACTTTATAATTAAAGCAGGAATAGTCAAAAACGTCCCTTAAAACGTATAAAGAAATCTGACCCAGACTAGGATTACGCAACCTGCGACGGCCCGTCGCGCCTGCGACGGTCCATCCTGCTGCTCCGTCACAGACTTCAGAGACTCAATTTGTCTGAAGAGTCTGTGACGGTCCGTCACACCTGTGACGGTCCGTCCTGCCATTCCGTTACGAAGTTCAGAGAGTTGATTTTCAGTACATTATTTCAGATTTTCTAAGTGTTTTGAAACGAGACCCTGCGACGGTTCGTCGTGCCCATGACGATCCATCGTGCCCATAACGGTCCGTCATGGGGTCCGTCGTCTCAGCCAGTTTTCAAGAAATAAAATCTGCTGCTCAAAACGACTAAATAGGTCGTTACAATAGATACCAATTTACCCATCGTTCATCCTCGAACGATAAAGAAGAAGGAAAACAAGGGCGAAAAGGAGTACCTGAATCTGTAAACAGATGTGGGTATCTTTCTCGCATATCGGCCTCCTTCTCCCAAGTTGCTTCTTCAACCGGCCGATTCTTCCATTGCACCTTGATGGATGCAATCTCCCTTGACCTCAACTTGCGAACTTCTCTATCTAAAATAGCAACAGGCTCCTCCTCATAAGACAAATTTTCATCGAGCAAAACTGAATCCCAATAGATGATGTAGTTTCCATCCCCATGGTATCTTTTCAACATAGACACATGAAATACCGGATGCACTCCGGACAACCCTGGAGGCAAGGATAACACATAAGCCACCTCCCCTACTCGCTTAAGTACTTCATTCTGCACTTGTTCATTCTCCCCATCCTCCCCCTCTCTTACTACTTCCTCAGTCGGTGGAGGAGTCACCGCCCTAGTTCCAGATGGGCTAGGCGCTCGTCCTATTACTCTAGAGGACGTCCTCCCACGACCTCTACCACGGCCTCTTGCCGCTACTCTCCCTCGAGCTACAGCCCCAGTGGCTGGCTCAGACGCTTCTTGTCTTGCCGATGTTGATGTTGGCGCGGTTGTTGCTCTAGTTCTAACCATCTGCGAAATAGAGTGAATATGGTCAGATACCAATTTGTATCACCTAGATACCAATTAAACCCAAGTAATAGCACGAAAGAAAGAATGAAAGAATGGAATTTTCCTAAAGCCTTATAGCCTCTCAAAGAAAAGTAAAGGCGTCCCCCTACCGTTCCTTAAGACTCTACTAGACTCGTTCTTGTGTCATGAGACCAACGAACCTAATGCTCCTATACCAAGTTTGTCACGACCCAAATCGGGTCGCAACTGGCACCCACACTTACCCTCCTATGTGAGCGAACCAACCAATCTAAATCTTAACATTTCAATATGATATCAACAGAAAATAATGCGGAAGACTTAAACTCATTAGTAAAAACCAATTCATTAACTTCTAAAAACTCTACAACTATTATTATCCCCAAAATCTGGAAGTCATCACCACAAGAACATCTATGATCAAATGACTAAACTAAGAGTATTCTAAAAGCTAAAACAAGTAAAAGCTAGTCCATGCCGGAACTTCAAGGCCTCAAGACAAGAGGAAGAAAGTCTAGTCCAAGCTAGAAGCGTTAGCTCACCCTGAAGATCCGATGTGACGAAGACTTGCTAGAATTGCGGTTGAGTTGAAGATAACGGTACGTTTGCTGCACTCCACAAATAACCAGAAGAAAACAATAAAAGTAGGGGTCAGTACAAAACACGGGTACTGAGTAGATACCATCGGGCAACTCAAAATAGAAAACAGTATATACCAAGTAATATCATAAAATCAACTATAATACTTAACATGTAGCAACAACAAGTACTATATCATTAACAATTACCGTCAAGTTCACACATGAGGACTCAAGCCTCAATACCATATTCATTTGGGAATTAGATTCATTAGATTGAGTATATTAACATCTTTCAAGATTCATTATCTTTATTCCTCTTGTGTCGGTACGTGACACTCCGATCCCCTAATACTCTGAGTCGAAACGTGACACTCCGATCCCCTAATTCTACGTGTCGGTTCATGACACCCGATACCCTAAATGTACGTGTCGGTTCGTGACACCCGATCCCCTAAATCTACGTGTCGGTTTGTGACACCCGATCCCCTAAATCTACGTGTCGGTTCGTGACACCCGATCCCCTAAATCTACGTGTCGGTTCATGACACCCGATCCCCTAAATCTACGTGTCGGTTCGTGATACCCGATCCCCTAATCTCATTCTATCAATTAATCAAGCCTTGTCTTATACAAAGGCATCATCAATCTCATTACTTTAGTTCATCAAGCCTTCTTTTATACCAAGGCATCATCAATCTCATTACTTTAGTTCATCAAGCCTTATTTTATACCAAGGCATCATCATTAACAAGAGATTGGGTTTTTATCAAGATTTGGGATTCAATAGCTTCATCATGCTTATTTCATCACAATCATATAATCACATTCATGCATGCATACAATTAAGCACATATAAGGGTTTTACAATACTTTCCAATACATATAATTCGCTATTAAGAGTTTACTATGAAAGCATAAAAACATAACCTACCTCCACCGAAGATTACTGATCAAGCAAGCAAATTCCCAAAGCTTTGGGTTTTCCTCTTCGTTTCTCCTCTCTCGATCAATCCTCTCTCTCTCTATGTTCTTTATTCAAACCCTCCTTCTTTTACCCTAATTAGTATATAATTAAGAATAAAAGATGGCGATAATAACCCACTAATTAACTTAAGGTTACCTCTTTTAACCCCCAAGTAATTAGACTTATTAACATTAACCCACTAACTTTATAATTAAAGCAGGAATAGTCAAAAACGTCCCTTAAAACGTATAAAGAAATCCGACCCAGACTGGAATTACGCAACCTGCGATGGCCCTTCACGCCTGCGACGATCCGTCCTGCTGCTCCGTCACAGACTTCAGAGACTCAATTTCTCTGAAGAGTCTATGACGGTCCGTCCTGCCATTCCGTTACGAAGTTCAGAGAGTCGATTTTAGTACCCAATTTCAGATTTTCTAAGTGTTTTTAAACGAGACCCTGCGACAGTCCGTCGTGCCCATGACGGTCCGTCGTGGGGTCCGTCGTCTCAGCCAGTTTTCCAGAAATAAAATCTGCTGCTCAAAATGACTAAAAAGGTCGTTACAGGACCATGGGTTCACGAGAAACTTTTTTTGATGAAAAGGTGGAGTGCTAAAGGTAATTCTAAACAAAGATAATATTTAATGCAATATCTTATTGTTTATTTGGAAAAGGAGAAATACCATTTTCCATGGTCCTTCTAACTATACTAACAGAGTTATTTGGGATGTTTCCAACACTACACATATTTTCATGAAGTCAAAGTTTATTTATCTCAATATTCAGAATAATTGGTCTCAAATGGTTGCTCTAATGGATAGTTTCAGGCCTAGTTTTACGTCTAGAGTGGTAAGGTGGATTTACCTCCTTCGGGATTGTTGAAATGTAACACTGGGGCATCAAGAGGTAATCGTGGCGCTATCACAATTGAATTTTTTGTCAGGGATTCTTCTTGCGATTTGGTGGGAGCAGGGGGGCTTATGATCCAAGAAACAACAAACATAGTAGTTGTAGTTATGGCTTTGAAGGAAGGACTTAAATATTGTTTGGTAAATTTTTTTCACCGGTTAAAATTGAACCAGATTCTTTATCAATGATTTATATGTTAGAGATCGGATTATTCCTTGGATGTGACTTTGGAAGTAAATTCATTGATGACAACAACAGTACTACACACTTTAAGGGAGGAAAATACTCTTGCTAATTACTTCACTAATTTAACTTCTAATTTTGAAGGTACTTTTGAATGTGAACATTTTCAAGATATACAACTTTCAAGTAGAAGAATCATCAATATAGATAAATATGACATTCCTCATCTTAGGATAGGACAATCTATACCTCTGAAGGTTCACTGTTTGTTAATAACTTATTCTAGTAGTTGGTTATGTAGTCATCACCTTATCTGAATTAGATTCTATTTTTTATATATCATTCACCTAGTGAGATATTTGAGGTGTCTTTTATGATTAAAAAACCATAATGAGTGAATTTGTATTTTTTTTCTTGATAGATTTTTTATTGACCAGTTCACTTAAGAGTGTAGTTGGACATTCTGACTACCAATTGTGTTGATCTCATATGAGTATGGTGTAGATGTTATACAGTTTTAGGCTCAAATTCAATCTCTTTCATTAGTATCTCTTCTCATAGATCCAAATCTAGATGACGGAATTTATTCTATTTATGGATCAATCCATCAGATTGGGATTGAAGGGCAGAGATTACTAATATTATCTAGGATGATCGAGTCCAATTTTTCTGTTTGTAGAAAAGGGGGAATTGATAATTACTAGATAAGACATTCATAAAGAAGTTTGTATAATTTAATTACCTTTATGAATCAACTAGGGATATGCATCAACTCATTGTCTCACCAAGGAGTTGCAGTTGCAAAGAGATCAAGAATAGACAAAGCTATAGTTGAAGAGCTTTATGCTTAATCTTAACAGATGGATCCTCTTACCTAAGATTATCTTCAATGAACTCTTGAACGACGATACGAAGACGATGATAAGGATTAGATCAACCTGATCTGACAAGCATCAAGCCTCATATTTTTATCTACACTTGATTTCCTCTTAATTCTTTATTATGTTTATGTTGTTTTTACTTTAATAATTTGCAGGACAAGATCTCGGGTGGGCCTGTTCATTTTGTTTGCTTCTTTTGTGTTCATAAAAAATGGGCTCTTGGCCACCTTCAACCCAAAAAAAATGTTAACGCCTCGTAAAATACATCTCTACTTTTTGTAATGGTTAAATATAAAAAAAAATTAAAAAATATATATTCACAAAAAAAAGACCCTTGATTTATTTTTAAAACAATTTGTTCTATTTAACTAGCCGTGTATTTTCCCACCTACACCATGCCTTTATTTATGCCCCACTAGAATTAGATAAAGGTTTAAAAAAGTAAGAGAGT
Source organism: Solanum arcanum (assembly GCA_027789145.1). Classification (NCBI taxonomy): domain Eukaryota; kingdom Viridiplantae; phylum Streptophyta; class Magnoliopsida; order Solanales; family Solanaceae; genus Solanum; species Solanum arcanum. The sequence goes on from CM050933.1 coordinate 36,779,388, forward strand.
TTCAATGGAACAGCAACACGGAAAAAAGACTTTCAGTTTAGTGAAATAGAACACACGCATTGAAAGGAAGGAAGAGGAAAGTCTACTTAAGTTTAATAGAGGGATCTCGTACTTGTTCAAAAAAGAATTAGAATGAATGGACAAAGGAGATTAGTTCTTACTTTGAACTTTTTTCTGTAAAAAGAGAATGTGGTGGTGATGTTAGAAAGCTATCTTTTTTTGAACAACAACTAGTTCACTCATTTCCCTCCAATACACCGACTTTATTTCGACCCATTATGTCGTTTTGAGTACAAGGTTTACACTCGATTGTTTCTGTTTCTGCAATTTTATTGTCTCTAGTTTTTTTGAACATATACACGTATAGTTTTTATATTGAATGTTCTATATATAATTATTGTTTCCTTTTCAAAGAATTCATATTTTAATAATCTATAACTTAAAAGTACTACATATAAGCTTAGACATTATATATTTTTAAATAGATAGGAAATTACTCACTTATCAATCGAAGAAATTCACTATACAAGTTCAAAAGTGATAATTTCTTTTATGTTCAAGTGTATTTTCTTATTCGAATATGCTAACAAAATTTTGAATTTTTTCCTAAGACATATATAACAATTCTTTAATCTATGCAACTAAAATATTTCTTTTTATTATGAAATTCTGCTGTATATATATTCTTATTTTCTTGATTACTTTCCTTTAAATGTTTATTAAAGAATAAATGAATTATTATTTCTTGAATAATTCATTCATTCGACGTTCTTGAGTTCTATGATAATGAATAATCAAATTAATGTTGGAATATTGAAACCTTTTTAAGAGCCTATTTTTTAGTAGTTTTGATGTACTGAATATTAGTAAATAAGTTACTTGCAATTTCAATACAATTATTACGGGAAAATTACCTAGTTATATAATTAATAGTACTCCCTATAAACTCCGAAGGTTTAAAAAAATACTAATTAATTATTGTGGAAGAAAAACACTACAACTTGAAAGTCATTATATCAAAACTATATTAAAGAAAAGTCTAAGAACAAGAGATACAACCCCAAAACTAAACTTACACCTTAAACAAATAGTCTGAGTCCGAAAAGAGTTGACTTTAACAGGAGAGATGCACAACATCCCGAGAGAACTTGTTAACCGTTGAATCGGGTCTCGCTCAATAGTCACCTTGTTGAAGTCTATCAATAGCTGTCTTAAGATGATTTGTACTCAAAAAATTAAGATCAAGTGCATAGTATCATATAATGGTAGGATCAAACGAGTTTTCCATTAAGTGTAACATAAATAAGTCAATACAACATTCCAAACATGCACATACAAAAAATATATAATAGTGATTATCACATTCTCAAAAACTATTAATTTATATTCATTGGTCCTCTCATAAATGTCAAGTAAAAACTATTAGCATACCAAAATTTGGTACCTGATTCAATATTTACCGGAACATAGTTCTTGCAACTTTGGATTTTCTATATTTAATTCGAACTACAAAAGTCGTGGTAGTCGATAAAATACATGAATATATTTCCTTTTATTTTTTCCGTAGATCTTCTAGGAAATAAAGACATCTTTTATAGACTTGAAAATATTTTGATTAAAGTTATTTTAAATATTTTTTTGAAAAAAAACATGTCATTGTATGTCTTCTTATTCGTTTCACATACTTTTTATTGTCTGTACTTCAAGTGTTAACGAAGGCTGAATAAGGAAACAATCACTACTAATCAATTGAATTTTTTATCATTATAGTAATGTGTTAAATGTGGATATACGTCATTGAGCAATATACAAATTAATGTCCTTTTATGTTGTGTTGAAATCACGAAGCCATGAAAGTTTTGTTTTTATATTCACAATGAACTGTTCCTTATTAAAAACAATAGTAGTCTGTTTTTTTTTGGACTTTCCTTCATCTTAGTATGAAAGAAACAAAAAATGATAGTTGATTATTTGAAAAAAAGTTATTTTTCATTAAATTGATGTGTTTCATGTAAACTATTTACATAGCAAATAAATATATGATTGTCATAGTTATTTAAAGTTTATTAAGCACTACAATAATTTCAAATCACGAACATTTAGAAGAAAAGAAAATTAAAAACAATGTAGTGTCGTACTAGTACCTCAAACACCTTATGTAAAAATGAGGTCACTTATGATTTTTGCCCTGAATGAACTATAACTTATGCAACAGATTGCTCTAGAATATTCTATATAAGACCAAAATCTTATGTTATCGGTATGGTACAAAATATTTTGGATATTTATTATTTCTTTGATGGGAGCGTAGGTTTTCTTTTCGCTAATGGAACAAACATATTCTGTGTATCCATTGTTTCAAGCAATACATTTTCCTTTTAGACTTAACTATGAATGTTTACCGAGTTTTTATTATTATTAACACGTATTTTATAGAACTACACCCTATGACTGGCGGAAGTGAATCATTCATATGATCGCATGACATTATCACGGAGTATTACCAATTTTATAAAGTTAATTTTCTTTTCAATTATAAATTTATTGCAATATTCACATATCTAGTTTAAGTTTAAGTTTTATGACATATAAATGAATAAAAAATAGTATGTTTATTTCTTCTCACAAATTATGATCTTGAATTTAGGATTTGTTCTCCCTTCACAAACAAACTGAAAATGTCAATACAAGATTGAGTAGGGAAGTCATTTTTGAAGGTATGAATCACATCATGTATCAGTCAACAGAAAGATCTATAAGTATGTTCTTGATGATACAAAAGATATTTCAGCTAAATGACATATCAACTGATCAGACCAACTTTTTTTTCATCACTATCAAAATTCACTTACTCCCAATTCCTTGGGTGTGTTTGATTTTCATGGAAAATTCTTTCTTCAAAAGGAAGTGAATTGTGGTCTCAGTTTTCAAGAATGACGGAGAAAATTTGTATTGGTTCCACTTTTAAATTCCAAAGAACAAGATGTTAGATATCTTTTTTTAAAAAGGAAAAGAATTAAGCTATCAATCTTGGTATACTTTTAAATCTAGATTTATAGGGTAAACTTCCTGTGTGATCCTTAATGAATGGTAAAATGAGGTACATGATGCTTGTAATCAAATTCGAAGGAGCGCGTAACTAGTTTATAGGAGCCCACACTGCCTATAAAAGAATTAGTGGTTTAAATCTGCGCCACATATACATAATTTCTTGATAAGATGCATGTCATTAAAGTTTTTGTTTATAATTTATAATAACAAACACATCGGTAGGTATACTTTGACAACCATGTTTTTACTCTCATGTGGTTTGAAATAATAATAATGGGAGTCTGCATAAGTGTAACGACCTGTGTAGTTTGTTAAAGCAGTAGAATTATTTTTGACAAAAACTGACTGGGTCAATGGATCACGCGACGGACCTTCATGTTCAGGATGTACCGTGATGGACTCCATCGTCCCATACTTGTGTAATTTCTTCTGTTTCTCTCCTCATTACCCTCGACGGCAAGTAGGACGAACCGTCACATGCACGACGGTCCGTCGAGAGTCTCCATTCCAAAACACTACAACTCTGAAAATCTGGGTACTGGGAGCGACTCTATGAACTCCGCGACGGAACTGCAGCACGGACCGTCGTAGACACGACGGACCGTCACAAGCTGCGTAATCTAACTGCTGAAATTAACTCTCTGAACATGGTGACGGACCTGCAGGACGGACCATCGCAGATACGACAGGCCGTCACAAGCTGCGTAACCCCGACTGGGTCGAATTTCTGCTAAAAGTATTAAAGGGTGTTTTGGACTATTCATGATTATAATTATGGAATTAGTGGGGTAAGTTTAATAATTTATTTACTTGGGGGTTAAAGAAGTTAATAACAGAATAAATAGTGGGTTACTTTTATCATCTTTTATAATTGATTATATGATAATTAGGGTAAAAGAAAAAGAATCTGGAGAAGAAAAATAAAAAGAACAGAGAGGGAGAACGAGCGAGAAAGAGAGAACGAAGAGGAAAGCAAAGGCAATGGGAAGGTAGCTTGCTTGATCACGATTCTTCAGTGGAGGTAGGTTATGGTTTATTTTCTATGTGATAGATAAACTCTAAATAGTGATCGATATGTATTGGGTGGTATTGTAAAGTCTTCTATATGCTTGATTGTGTGTTTGTATGTTGTGATTTTGTAATTGTGGTGGTCGGAATGATGAACCGTTAAATCTTCAATCTTAAATCCTCTCTATTAAGATGGCGCCTTGACATAAAGAAGTCTTGATGAACTAAAATAATAAGATAAATGGATCGGAGTGTCACCTTCCGACACGGTAGTATTAGGGGATCGAAGTGTCACGTTCCAACATGGTAGTATTAGGGGATCGGAGTGTCACGTTCTGACACGGTAGCATTAGGGGATCGGAGTGTCACGTTTCGACACGGTAGCATTAGGGGATTGGGTGTCACGTTCCGACACGATAATGATAAAGAGAATGATTCTTGAATTATGTTAATGTACTCAAATTCAAAGAAGCTATTTCCCAAATGAGTATGGTGTGGAGGCTTGAGTCCTCATAGGTGTGATTGGTGTTGTTGTCAATGGTTCTTATACTTGTTGATTGTCACCTGTTAAGTATTATGGTTGATTTTATATTATAATTTAGTATATATTGTTTTCTATTTTGAGTTGGCCGATGATACCTACTCAGTACGTGTTCCTTGTACTGACCCCTACTTGTAATTTTCTTATTTGTTATTTGTGGAGTGCAGCAAGCGTGCCATCGACTTCGACTCGTACTCAGATCTAGCCAATCTTCAGCATATTAGAATTCAGGGTGAGCTATTATTCCTAGCTCGTGCTGGATTCTCTCCTTTACGTCTTGATGTCTTGAAGCTCGGACATGGACCATCTTTTTACTATTTTTAGCTTCTTAAATACTCTTAGATTTAGAAATTCGAGGATAGATGTTCTTGGTGTGATGACTTCCAGATTTTGGGAATATTAAGTATTTAACTTTAGAAGTTGATCTAATTGATTTCGTTAATGAGTTTTGGAGCTTCCGCATTATTTATATTATTTATAGTTGAACTTTTGGTATATGTTGGGGTTTAGATGTGTTGGTTCGCCCACCTAAGGAGGTAAGTGTGATTGCCACTCGCGGCTCGTGACAAAGTTGGTATAAGAGAGGTAGGTTCGTTGGTCTTATCACACAAGAATGAGTCTAGTAGTGTCTTGAGGAACGGTAGGGGGACGCCCTTACTTTTCTTCGAGAGGCTATAGGACTTTAGGAAAATTCCATTCTTTCCTTCTTTCGTGCTATTACTTGGATCCAATTGGTATCTAGGTGATACAAATTGGTATCTGACATCCTCACTCTATTTCACAGATTGTTAGAACTAGAGCAACAACTGTGTCAACACCAACACCGGCAAGACAGGGTGCGTCTGAGACAAACATTGGGGCTGTAGCTCGAGGAGGAGCAGTGGCAAGAGGCCTTGGTAGAGGTCGCAGGAGGACGTCCTCTAGAGGTAGAGGACAAACACCTGGTCCAGCTAGTAATAGGGAGGTTACTCCTCCACCGACTTATGAGGTAGAAAGAGAGGGTGAGGAAAGGGAAAATCAGCAGGTGCAAGATGAGGAATTACCACCCCAACCTACCCCAGAAATGATCAACAAGGTTCTTACTTATCTTAGCGAGTTATCTGACAAGGGCCAAACACCTCCAGTGTTTCCTGTACCAGCACCTCAGGTTCCGGGAGTACAACATGCAGCTGATGTGGTTCCCCACATGGATGCCTCATTGGAAGTAGGCACGTTTCCTCGATTTATTACAGGGTCTATAATGACGAGTGATCAGCATGAACTTTTCACTAAATTCTTAAAGTTGAAACCTCCAGTCTTCAAGGGTGATGAATGTGAGGATGCCCATGATTTTCTGGTTGATTGTCATGAGCTGCTACATAAGATGGACATAGTAGAACGATTCGATGTTGAGTTGTGACCTACCAGTTTCAGGGGAATGCAAAAATGTGGTGGCGGTCGTATGTTGAGTGTCAACAAGCACAGGCACCACCTATGACTTGGGCATCATTCTCTAGCTTATTTATGGAAAAGTATATACCCCGGACTTTGAGGGATAGGAGGAGAGATGAGTTCCTGAGCCTAGAGCAAGGAAGGATGTCTGTTACTGCTTATGAGGCCAAATTTCGTGCGCTATCCAGGTATGCCACTCAGATTTTCTTTAGTCCACAAGAGCGGATTCGCCGCTTTGTGAAAGGATTGATGTCAGATTTGCAGATCCCAGCCTTACAGGTAGCTGCTGCAGCAAAATCCTTTCAGGAAGTGGTTGAGTTTGTGATAGAGATGGAGGGGGTGAAGCCAGACAACTTCACCATGGCGTCGACAAATAAGAAGTTCCGTACGGGAGGTGAGTTTAGTTGTTCTTACTCCAGAGGGCAGAGTTTAGGAGGTTACCCAGCCCGACCTATTCAGTCTTCACTATAGGCTGTAGCTGGGGGTCCATCACAGAGTAGTCAACATTTCTCTTAGTTTGGAGGTTATCCCCAAACATCGTAATTCTCATAGAGACCTATTCTTGACTCCAGAGATTGTTATGTATGTGGAGATACTGGACATATTAGGAGGTATTGTCCAAAGCAGAGTTACAGACCCCCAATAATTAGAGGTAGAGGTGGTCATGGGAGAGGTCGCCATTATGGAGGACGTGGTGGCCAAGGTTATGGTGGTCACCAAATCAGCCGGGGTGGCGGGCTAGTTGGAACTACTACAACAGAACATGGTAGGGGCAACGGGCAGACAAGTAATAGGGCCCATTGTTATGCTTTCCCCGGGAGGTCTGAAGCAGAGACATTTGATGTTGTTATCACAGGTAATCTTTTGGTTTGTGATTGCATGGCTTCTGTATTATTTGATCCTGCATCCACATTTTCATATGTATATTCCTAATTTGCTACTGGTCTTGATTAAATTGTGATTTGCTTGACATGCCTATTCGTGTCTCTACTCTTGTAGGTGAGTCTGAGATAGTTGATAAGGTGTATAGGTCTTGTCTTGTGGCTTTAGTGGGGAGCAATAATCATGTAGATTTTATTATTCTAGAGATGGTTGATTTCGATGTAATTCTGGGTATGACTTGACTTTCTTCAAATTTTGCAATCTTAGATTGTAATGTTAAAACTGTGACATTGGCCAAGACTGGGACAGATCCGCTAGGGTGGGAGGGTGACTATATTTCCACCCCAGTTCGTAATATCTCTTTTCTTCGTTCTAAGAGGATGGTTTGTAAGGGTTGTTTAGCTTTCTTGGCCCATCTCACCGATGATACTTCCAAAGTACCTTCGATTGAGTCTATTTTGATAGTCCGTGAGTTTCTGGATGTGTTTCCTGCAGACCTTCCTGGTGTGCCACCAGATAGGGATATTGGTTTTTGTATTGATCTGGAGCAGGTTACTCGCCCCATTTCCATACCCCCTTATAGAATGCCCCCAACCGAGTTAAGGGAGTTAAAGGCCCAACTTCAGGAGTGTTTAGGTAAAGGTTTTATTAGACCAAGTGCATCCCCTTGGGGTGCTCCTGTTTTATTTGTGAAGAAGAAGGATGGAAGTTTTCGGATGTGCATAGACTAAAGGCAACTGAATAAGGTAACTATTAAGAACAAGTATCCTCTTCCTCGCATTGATGATTGGTTCGATCAGTTACAAGGTATTTGTACCTTTTAAAAAATCGATTTGAGATCTGGTTATCATCAATTGAAAATACGGGCAACAGATGTGCCAAAGACTGCGTTTCAAACAAGGTATGGGCATTATGAATTCTTAGTAATGTCTTTTGGGCTTACAAATGCCCTTGCTGCGTTCATGAGCCAGATGAATGGGATTTTTAAGCCATATCTGGATCTCTTTGTTATTGTATTTATTGATGATATACTGACATACTCAAAGAGAAGGAACGAACATGATGAGCATTTGAAAATTGTTTTGGAATTGTTTAGAGAGAAAAGGCTTTATGCCAAATTCTCCAAGTGTGAGTTTTGGCTAGATTCATTGTCCTTCTGGGCGCACGTGGTCTCCAAGGATGGAGTGACAGTGGATCCATCTAAGATTGAAGTAGTGAAGAATTGGGTAAGACCTACTAATGTTACAGAGGTAAGGCGCTTTGTTTGTTTAGCTAGCTACTACGGTCGATTTGTCAAGGGATTTTCTTCTGTCGCTTCCCAATTGACAAATTTGACTAAGTAGAATGTTCCATTTGTATGGTCGGACGAATTTGAAGAAAGCTTCCAGAGCCTCGAGACCTTGTTGACTACTGCACCAATTCTTACCTTGCAAGTGGAAGGTAAGAATTTCATTGTTTACCGTGATGCATCTTATTCTGGTATTGGTGCAGTGCTAATGCAAGAGAGAAATGTAATTGCTTATGCTTCGAGGCAATTGAAAGTACATGAACGTAACTATCCGACCCATGATTTGGACTTGGCTGAAGTCGTGTTTGCATTAAAGCAATGGAGAAATTATCTATATGTGGTTAAGTGTGAAGTCTATACAGATCATCGTAGTTTACAGTATATTTTTACTCAGAAAGATTTGAATTTGAGGCAGAGGAGGTGGATGGAACTACTGAAGAACTATGATATTACTATTTTGTATCACCCAGGAAAAGCTAATGTTGTGGCAGACGCTTTAAGTAGAAAAGCAGGGAGCATGGGAAGCCCAGCCACTTACAGGTTTCTAGGCCTATTAGCTAGAGAGGTTCAGACTCTGGCTAATGACTTTATGAGGCTGGAAGTACTAGAGAAGGGAGGATTTTTGGCTTGTGTGGAGGCAAGATCTTCTTTTCATGACAAGATTAAGGAAAACAGTTTACTGACGAGAAGCTGAGCCGAATTCGAGATATGGTATTGCGAGGAGAGACTAAAGAGGAAATAATGGATAAGGAATGTGTTTTGAGAATTAAGGGAAGGGTATGTGTGCCCCGTGTTGATAATTTGATTCACACTATTCTTATAAAGGCTCATAGTTAAAGGTATTCTATACATCCTGGTGCAACCAAGATGTATCGTGACCTAAAGAAACATTTTTGGTGGAGTAGAATGAGGCGTGACATTGTTGATTTTGTTGCCCAATGCCCGAATTGTCAGCAGGTAAAGTATGAACACCAGAGGCCCAGAGGAACACTTCAGAAAATGCCCATTGCTGAATGGAAATGGAAAAGAATTGCAATGGATTTTGTGGTTGGTCTTCCCAAAACATTGGGTAAGTTCGATTCTATTTGGGTAATTGTTGAAAGATTAACTAAGTCTGCTCACTTCATTCCGGTCAAGGTGACTTACAATGTAGAGAAGTTAGCCAAACTCTATATCTCAGAAATTGTTCGATTGCATGGAGTTCCACTTTCCATCATATCAGATAGAGGTACACAATTTAGTTCTATGTTTTGGAGAACATTGCATGTTGAACTAGGTACTAGGTTGGATCTTAGTACTGCATTTCACCCTCAGACCGATGATCAGTCTGAGCGAACAATTCAGGTGGTGGAGGATATGCTTCGTGCATGTGTGGTAGAATTTAGTGGTCATTGGGATAACTTCTTACCCTTAGCAGAGTTTTCATACAATAATAGCTATCACTCAAGTATTGATATGGCCCCATTTGAGGCACTGTATGGGAGAAAATGTAGGTCTCCCATTTGTTGGTTTGATGCATTTGAGGTGAGACCATGGGGTACCGATCTCTTGAGGGAATCGTTAAATAAAGTAAAATTCATTGAAGAGAAGCTTCTAGCAGGTCAGTACAGGCAGAAAGAATATGCAGATCGAAAGGTTAGGGACTTGGATTTCATGGAGGGTGAACAAGTCTTGCTGAAGGTTTCACCCATGAAAGGGGTGATGTGGTTTGGGAAGCGAGGTAAGTTGGTCCATTTGATGTTTTCAAGCGCGTGGGGGAGGTGGCTTATGAATTGGCATTGACTCCAGGACTCTCACAAGTGCACCCGGTATTTCATGTGTCTATGCTGAAAAAATACCATGGGGATGGAAACTACATTATTCGTTGGGATTCAGTTCTCATTAATGAGAATTTGTCTTATGAGGAGGAGCCCGATGCTATTTTAGGTAGAGAAGTCTTCAAGTTGAGATCAAAGGAGATTACATCTATCAAGGTTCGGTGGAAGAATCGGCCAATTGAAGAGTCCACATGGGAGAATGAGGCTGATATGCAAGAGAGATATCCACATCTTTTTACAGATTCAGGTACTCTTTCTCGCCCTTGCTTTTCTTCTTGTGATCGTTCGGGGATGAACGATGGGTAAATTGGTATCTATAGTAATGACCTTTTAAGTTGGTTCGAGTAGTACAACTATTTTTGATAAAAACTCACTGGATCGACGGATCATGACACGGACCGTCATGGTCACGACGGACCGTCATGGACTCCGTCATCCCATACTTGTGTAATTTCTTCTGTTGCTCTCCTCATTGCCCTTGACGGCATGTAGGACGAACCGTCACAGGCACGACGGTCCGTCGAGAGTCTTCGTTCCAAAACACTTCAACTCTGAAAATCTTGGTACTGGGAGCGACTCTGTGAACTCCGCGACAGAACTGCAGCACGGACCGCCGTAGACACGACGGAACGTTACAAGCGTCGGAACCTCACTGCTGAAATTAACTCTCTGGACATGGTGACGGACCTGCGGGACGGACCGTCGCAGATACGACGGGCTGTCACAAGCTACATAACCCCGACTGGGTCTAATTTCTGCTAAAAGTTTTAAAGGGGTGTTTTTGACTATTCATGATTATAATTATGGAATTAGTGAGGTAAGATTAATAATTTATTTACTTGGGGGTTAAAGAAGTTAATAAGGGAATAAATAGTGGGTTACTTTTATCATCTTTTATAATTGATTGTATGATAATTAGGGTAAAGAAAAAGAATCAGGATAAGAAAAATAAAAAGAACAAAGAGGGAGAACGAGCGAGAAAGAAAGAACGAAGAGGAAAGCAAAGGCATTGGGAAGGTAGCTTGCTTGATCACGATTCTTCGGTGGAGGTAGGTTATGGTTTATTTTCTATGTGATAGATAAACTCTAGCGATCGATATGTATTTGGTGGTATTGTAAAGTTTTCTATTTGCTTTTTTTGTGTGTTTGTATGTTGTGATTTTGTAATTGTGGTGGTGAGAATGATGAACCGCTGAATCTTCAATCTTAAATCCTCTCTATTAAGATGGCGCCTTGACATAAAGAAGGCTTGATGAACTAAAATAATGAGATAAATGGATCGGAGTGTCACGTTACGACACGGTAGTATTAGGGGATCGGAGTGTCACGTTCCGACACAGTAGTATTAGGGGATCGGACTGTCACGTTCCGACACGGTAGCATTAGGGGATCGGAGTGTCACGTTCTGACACGGTAGTTTTAGGGGAACGGGTGTCACGTTCCGACACGATAATGATAAAGAGAATGAATCTTGAATTATGTTAATGTACTCAAATTGAAAGAACCTATTTCCCAAATGAGTATCGTGTGGAGGCTTGAGTTCTCATAGGTGTGATTGGTTTTGTTGTCAATGGTTCTTATACTTGTTGATTGTCACCTGTTAAGTATTATGGTTGATTTTATGTTATTTTTCAGTATTTATTATTTTCTATTTTGAGTTGGCTGATGATACCTACTCAGTACGTGTTCCTTGTACTGACCCCTACTTTTAATTTCCTTCTTTGTTATTTGTGGAGTGCAGCAAGCGTGCCATCGACTTCGACTCGTCCTCAGATCTTGCCAGTCTTCAGCATATCATAATTCAGGGTGAGCTATTATTCCTAGATCGTGCTGGATTCTCTCCTTCACATGTTGATGTCTTGAAGCTCGGACATGTACCATCTTTTTACTATTTTTAGCTTCTTAAATATTTTTAGATTTAGAAATTCGAGGATAGATGTTCTTGGTGTGATGACTTCCAGATTTTGGGAATAATAAGTATTTAACTTTAGAAGTTGATTTAATTAATTTCGTTAATGAGTTTTGGAGCTTCCGCATTATTTATATTATTTATAGTAGAACTTTTTGCATATGTTGGGGCTTAGATGTGTTGGTTCGCCCACCTAAGGAGGTAAGTGTGGGTGCCACTCGCGGCTCGTTTTGGGTCTTGACAATAAGTAATATAAAAATTATCAGCAAATAGTACACATACATCAGTCATCCAACTCTTAATAAAGATTTTTAGTTGGCAAGGAAAAACAAAATTGAGAACATCGGAGAATCACATTGTAATTTCGTGCCAATCAACTTCCCGTAGACATCTACAGCTACACGATAAGCAGAATTTTTTCTAGTATTTTCTAATATTTGCTGTTAAAATCATATACACTTTGAACTAGATTAAACATAAAATATCCCACTACTATAGTCCCGATAACCTAACAAAGCTTAATGTACGGAACGAGTATAAAAGCAATTTGAACTGGAAAATCATGTATTAAACATCACTCTCAGGTGGATACTACGTGTTATTTTACATTCTTCTGCTAAAAGTTTTCCACAATCACTCATTTAAGTTATTGGCTCCTAAAATATATCTCAACTTTTGATAATGGTAAAGTTTTAAATGAATTTATGTTTAATTCCATTTCCTCTGGTACCAATGGAATGTACTAATTAAATTCGACTTATTCCTTTCCTCGCTCCTATATTGTGCAAATTCAATTAATAAATTATCAAGGTAGGTATTAACTACATAAATGCAAAACCACTCACCTAAAATAAGTAATTAATGTATAAAAATTCGTATAAATGGATGATTTAATAATAAAAACTAAGATAGACAAAAGCAGAAGATTCAATCACTGGTAAGGCATCCTCCAATTTCAAGAACGAGAACTACAAAATCAATGTTAATTATTTATTTAAGACCTATCCTATGCTAGCTCAAAGAGAAAAATTAAATCAAATAAGAGATGCTCGACATAAATAGCACCTAATTATTTATTCTTTATCATTCCCCACCTGCCACATAATGGCCAACTTCTTCTCCTCCGTGTATTTACCATGAGTTGTTTAGAGTCAGGGTGTGTAATTTTTATACATTAATATTTATTTTTTTCATTAAATGTTTGTAATTCTTTACAGAGAGCATTAGTTCGTCAAAGACATTTGATTTACCCTAAGCATAATCATGTTGGGGAACCTTTACTTTAACTTTCACAAATTTATCAATTATATCTACTATATTTGTGGAAACCCTGTGTTGTCCACAAGCATAGAAGGAATATTTGATAAATTTTTCAAAAGGAAATTAGAGAATTGTCAACATTATTATGTTGAGGGAATGTTAAATGGATTTGAGGCATTGGAACATCTCCATAAAGATTTTGAAGTATTGAACGAGAAAGAAAACAAACGAATACTAGTTTATATGTCTTTGCACCCGGGATCAAAATACGTCTAGATAAACACACGGATCACAAAATTATCAAATCGTCAAAAGTTTTAAGGTGATAAATCTTTTCGTTGTTATTAAGTCAGCTCTAGTTTATCTCAAGTCAATCCATTTATATAATGGTTTCAATCACAAAATTATTGAAGTTTTTTGGAGTTCTTATGAAATTAATGAAGTTTTTTTTGTTTCATCTTTGATGTTTATTATATCATTCATTGTTTAATTAGAAAATCAATTGAAGTCTTTTCTAAAATAGTGAACAATGAAAGTAATGTATCAAAGACTAAAGATAGCAATGTACGTAGACATACGTATTTAAATGTAAAAATATTCCACTAAAATAACTAATTCACGTATAAAAATTCGACTAAAGGGATGAGTCGATAATTAAAATATAGATTTACCAGATTAGAAGATTCGATCATTGGTAAGGTTTCCTCCAATTTCAAGAATACCAACTACCAAATTAATGTAAATTATAAGCTAAAGAACTCTCCTTTTCTGGCTAAAATACAATAATTAAATAAAAATTTAAATGCTTGACCAAAGTAGAACCTCCTTATTTCTTTTTTATTATTCTGCACCTGCAACTTAATGTCTAGTTTCTACTCCTCCATGTAATTCTCATGAGGTGTTTATGTGTCAGGGTGTATAATCATTTACATTTTTATTTGTTTTTCTCATAAATATTTATAATTTTTTACAAAGATCTTTTTTCCTCAAAGCCATTTATTCTCCCTAGGCATAACCATTTTAGCTATCCTCTACTTTCACTTCAAAAAAATTATCAATTATCTCTACGATACTTGTGGAAAACATTGTATTGTCCACAAGTATAGAAGATATAATTGATAAATTTTTCAAAACAAATCTAGACTATCCTCAACGTGTTTATGTTGAGGATCTATCAAATGTCTTTGAGGAATTGAAAGATCTCTATAAAGATTTTGAAGCGTGCAACGAGAAATAAAACCAAATAATGCTAATTTATAAGGTTATGCACCCCGGATTAGAAATACCCTAAATAAACATATGGAGGAACAACAGCTAGGAATAAAGTCGTGGGTTGGGAAGTTCTAGAAGAAATAAAAAGTTCTACTTTGGCCGAGCATTCAAAGTTAAATTTTATTGATTTACGTTACATTAAAATGGAGGAGATTTGTTGAACTCTTAATTTTCATGGAGTTTGTAATTGGAGTTCTTGAAATTGGAGGTATGCTTTGAAATTACTTAACTAGTGGTTGAAACTTTTAATGTGATCAATTCTTATCCTTGTTATTAAGTTACTTGTCATTAATCTTCTGTCGTCCATTTATGCAATTTTTTAGATCACAAAATAGAAGGTTTTGGAGTTCTTATAAAATTATGTTTTTTAGTTTGTTTGATGTTTAATATTTACGATATTATGAGTTGTTTAAATTAGTAAATAAACTGTAGCCTTTTCTAAACTAATGAACAATGAAAGTGATGGATCAAAGAGAGTACTCATGCACTAATTAATGTTCAGTCATGGTTCTAACACTAGGGAGATTGGAGCATCTACAAGTTACACGTGACCTAGCTGACTATGAGATGGTAAAATATTTTGTAATGAGATTATAACACACCCATTAATGGTTAGAATTTTAGATAAGATTTTTTGCATTACTTAAAACCTGATATGGATATATCTAGAGGAATACGATACAGAGATTTCTTTAAAAATGTTTGTATTATTCTCTCTTAAAATCTGATAAGTTGTGAACTAGATTTGTTATCAACGGTCCTACTACTAGAGTCATGATCACCTAACCATGCTTAGTTGACCACACAAGTATAAATAAAGTGGAATTAAACAATCATGTAATCTTCAACATCATTCTCATGTACACACTACATGTTATTTTCAATTCTTCTAGAAGAATGTTTCCCTAATCACTCTCGGTGTTAATTATTTGTCGGTGTTAGCATGACAATAATGTCACGACCCAAAATAGGTGTGATGGCACTTGTCTTATCCCACAAAGACAAGTCAGCCTAAAATCCAATATCTAACAAAGTGCGGAAGTAAATGACAATCCAACAACAATTTCTAGTATGAAACCAAGTCATATTAATTCAATCCCCAAAACCAGGTTGTCACGTGCACAAGCCTCTAATGTGAATATTAGAGTTGAAATAAAATAGAAGTCTAAAATGAAGTTGTCTTTCAAGTAAAAAGAAAGTCATACACTGGAGTGGGAAAGTTTGCTGAATGACAGGTGTCACAAAGATGCGTCGGAAATGAAAAGAATAACAGGTGTCATGAAAATCCGGGCTCGTAACCTACAAAAAAAATTGTAGAAGCAAGGGGTGAGTACCAAACCACGCGTTACCCAACAAGCAAACCTCTAAACACAAGCTAAGTGGACAAAATACGGATACTCCTTACACCCTATCTAAACCTCCACGGTACAACCTAACAATTTACAGTTTACCGAACACACAACTCAATAACCACACTATATCATCTTACTCAATAACAACTCAATATTCAACAGTCACAATCTTCACAGAGAAACAATCACAAGATTAGCAAAACACGTGTTCAAGTTCATCAATAATAAAATATGCATTGTCAAGTATAATGATGCATGTCTTTCTTAACGATACACACCCGCTGTCTCTAAGTCCGAGACCCATGGATGACATATCTGTCCATGCATCTGTCGCGGCGTACGACACGACCCTCAATAATAGTAACTTTTACGGCACGCGATACGTCCCTCAAAATATAATATCCATCGCGGCGCGCGATACGATCCTCGAAATGGTACATCCTCATACCATAATCATGTCTCAAATACAATGCAATTGACATGCTCTAATGAAAATGAGGAGATAACTATTTTGATAACAAAGCACAATTTACAGCAAGGAATACAACACTAACAAATGAGCAACAAGTCTCCAAATCGTTCTCAACACCACACAAGGAAATACATGACTTTCATACGCTTAACAAGAGTTTAGAAATCCACTTGCCTTAGCCAATCGAATAATTACTCTTGGACTTGAGCCTTTCCTTTCCGTTGATCTTCTGAACCAATGGAATCTATTTAAGTATATATTCAGAATAAGGTTTCAGAACTAGTTACACTCACACTTTCATGTGTTTAACCTTGAACTAAAAATACACCCCAAATTTATAATCAAGTTTATAATTCTTGATGTTAATTAAAATTTCTACTATCATAGTTTTCAAGTTTTAAAAATAGGATTGCATCCCAAATTTTTCCAACGTCAGAATTTAAATGGTACTCACAAAATTTTATTCATCTAATATTTAAATTAAATACCAATATATCAAAACTTGAACCATCATATAATAACTAATATTCTGAAATTTACGCCTAATGATGCCATTAACGTATTCTGCACTCTATATTTTTTGCCCTTTTCAACCCACTTATGATTGGCTCATTATGAACCAATCATTTACCCACTAATGATTTGCTCATCATGAACCAATCATTGATACAAATGATTGAAATGTTTCCTAAATTTCTAATTATTCACGTGATTTTCTATTCTGCAGTTTTCATTTTTTTTTACACATATGCTATTCACTTATTATTATACACACATATATATAATTTATTATATAATATTGTTATATGCACACACTTATGTGCAGAAATAAAGAAAATTAAAGGAAAAGAAAACTTACCTTAAGCAGTTCGTAAGCCGCAAGTGCAGAGAAACCCTTCGCCCCCCCTTTTTTTTCTTTTCCTTATTTTTTTTTTTGAATTATTTAAGTACTAAAAGTGATAGGTTTTACCGACTTATTTAATTAAATATAGCCTAAAGAGTATTGGGTCTTAAATAAATTATCAATTTAGCCCATTAACTATCGATTAATTAACTCAAGTTAAGCAAATATTCAAAATTTCCAAAAATGACCTTTCGGGTAATTACATTATCCACCACTAAAAATCATGTTCGTCCTCGAACATAGGGTAAAAGTAATTACCTGAAGCTTCAAAAAGTTGAGGATATCTGGCACGCATGTCAGACTCATTCTCCAAGTTGCCTCTCCCACTGATCGATGCTTCAATTGCACGTTAACTGAAGCAATATCTTTGGTCCTAAGCTTTCGAATTTGCCTATCCAAAATAGCTATAGGCTCCTCCTCAAATGCCAAGTCTGGACCCAACTCCACAGAGTCATGTGAAAGCACATGAGATTCATACAGAATATACTTCCGAAGCATAGAGACATGGAAAACAGGATGAACTGCCGACAAAATAGGTGGTAAGGCAAACTTATAGGCCACCTCTCCCACTAAGCTCAAAATCTCAAAAGGTCAAATGAACCTAGGGCTAAGCTTGCCCTTCTTTCCAAACCTCATCAAACCCTTCATGGGTGATACTCCAAGCCAAACATGATCACCCTCCATAAAAACCAAGGCTCTAACTCTTCGGTCTGCATAACTCTTCTGTCGACTCTGAGCTGTCAATAATCTATACTGAATCATACGGACTTGCTCCATAGCATCTCTAAGAAAGTCTGTATCCAAAGAGTCCATCTCCTCCGAATCAAACCAACCAATCAGAGACCTACACCGTCTTCCATACAAAGCCTCAAATAAGGCAATCTGGATACTAGAGTGATAACTGTTATTATAGGTAAACTCCGCTAATGGTAAATGTTGATCCCATCTAGAACCAAAATAGATCATACACGCTCGAAGCATATCTTCTAATACCTGAATGGTCCTGTCAGATTGACCATTTGTCTGAGGATGAAATGTCGTACTCATATCTAACTGGGTACCCTGACCATGTTGTAGTGCCTTAAATAAATGAGAAGTATATAGTGAACCCCGATATGATATGATAGAAATCAGAACACCATGTAGTCGCAGAATCTGACTGATATATAGCTCGGCTAATTTTTCTGTCGTATACTTCACCCGAACCGAATGAAGTGGGCAGACTTGGTCACCCTATCAAGAATAACCCAAATGGAGTCATAACTACTCGCTGTGGTAGGTAAACCCACAACAAAGTGCATAGTAATCCGCTCCCACTTCCAAGTAGGAATAGGCATCCTCTAAGATACACCCTCGGGCCGCTGGTGCTCACACTTGACCTGCTGGCAAGTCAAACACCTAGAAACAAAGTCTGTAATATCTCTCTTCATTCCACACCACCAGTAATGCTGACTCAGATCATGATACATCTTCGCCGCTCCCGGATGGATGGAATACAGAAAACAATGGGCCTCCTCAAGGACCAATCTAATCAAATCACCTGTCTTGGGCACACAAATCCTTCCTCCGATCCTCAAGACACTATCAGAGTCAAGGACAACCTCCTTAGGTTCCCCTCTCAATACTTTGTCTCGAATGAGACATAACTTTTCATCATTAAACTGGTGTGCACGGATCTGCTCGACTAAAGAAGATCGGGCCTAAATAAAAGCAATCATCCCATCACCCTCCTCTTAGATCTGCAATCGGACAAGAATGTTAGCTAACAATTGAACATCTCTAGCCAATGGTCTCTCCTCAAAAATAAGAGATACAAGACTCCTTATGCTATGAGTCTTCCTACTCAAAGCATTGGCCACAACATTGGCCTTTCCCGAATGATACAGAATGGTCATATCATAGTACTTCAGCAACTCAAGCCATCTCCGCTGCCTCAAGTTCAAATCTCTCTGACTAAAGATATACAGGAGACTCCGATGATCAATGAAGATCTCACAATGAACTCCATACAAATAATGGCGCCATAACTTAAGTACAAATACCAATGCCGCCAACTCTAGATCATGAGTAGGGTAGTTATTCTCATGGGACTTCAATTGCCTAAAAGCATAAGCAATCACTTTCCCCTTCTGCATCAACACACCACCCAATCCAACTCCTGAAGCATCACAATACACTATAAAGTCTACACCCTCCTCAGGTAGAGTCAACACAGGAGCTGAAGTCAATAAAGTCTTGAGTTTTTGATAACTCTGCTCACACTCATCAGACCACTGAAAATGCACATCCTGTCGAGTCAATCTATTTTATGGAGCTACAATAGTAGAGAAACTCTGAAAAATCGTCGATAATAGCCTGCCAATCCCACAAAACTCCGAATCTCAGTAGGTGAAGTAGGTCGCGTCCAGCCTCTAACTGCCTCAATTTTTGTCGGATCTACACTAATACCCTCCTTGGACACCACGTGTCCCAAGAATGTCAAAGAACTTGGCATACAATTTCTCCTCTCTCAACCTCGTAAGTACAATCCTCAGGTGTCGGACATGGTCCTCCTCAGTTTTAGAGTAAACAAAGATTTCATCGATGAAAACAATCACAAAAGAATCAAGGTATGGTCGAAACACCCCATTCATTAACTCCATAAATTCTGCAGGAGCATTAGTCAATCTGAAGGACATCACTAGAAACTTATAATGCCCATACCGGCTTTGAAAAGCTGTATTAGGGATATCTTTTGCCCTAATTTTCAACTGATGATACCGAGACCTCAAATAAATTTTAGAGAACAATGATGCTCCCTGTAACTTATAAAATACTTCATCAATACGCGGAAGAGGATACTTATTCTTCACTATTACCTTGTTCAACTGTCTGTAATCAATACACATTCTCATAGTCCCATCCTTCTTATTCACAAACAATACAGGGGCACCTTAAGGTGACACACTAGGGCAAATAAAACCCTTACTCAATAAATCCTGCAACTTATCCTTCAATTCATTCAACTCTGCTGGAGCCATACGGTATGGAGGGATAGAAATAGGTTTAGTGCCCGGCTCCAAATCAATAGCAAAATTGATATCCCTATCGGGATGAACACCTGGAATGTCAGAAGGAAATACATCGGGAAACTCCTGAACCACGGGAACAGAGTCCATGGAAGGTGGTATAAAATTAGTATCCCGAATAAACGCTAAGTAAGACAAACACCCCCTCTCAACCAATCTATGAGCATGGATAAAAAAGATAACCTTGCTAGGATAAGAACCAATAATACTCTTCCACTCAACCCTCGGAACACCAGGCATTGCTAAAGTCAGAGTCTTAGCATTACAATAAAGGACAGTGTGATAAGGAGAAAGCCAATCCATACCCAAGATAACATCAAAGTCTACCATCCCAAGAATGATTAAGTCTACCCAAGTGTCATACCTAGGCAAAGAAACAAGACAGGATCGATACACTCGATCCACCACTAAGGGCTTACCCAAGGGTGTATAAACACGAATAGGTACAGTCATGCTATCACATATCATATCAAATTTAGCAACAAAATACGTAGACACATAAGAGAATGTAGAACCTGGATCAAACAACACATACGCAGGTCGATGGCATACTGGGATGATACTTGTAATAACAGCATCAGAGGTCTCCGCCTCACTAATTTTTTTCATTCAATAATTTTAGCACTTAATTTATTGTTTTATACAATTTCATTGTTTCTCTAATGCAACTAATAATAGCCTTTAGATGGCCTTGAACTATCACCACTAACGGCTGGCTCAAATTGCACTCATAAGGTGCCTTAGTTTCTCAAAAAACCCAAGATCTTGAATTCATATCATATCCCATTTATCACACATAATTGAAAAATTAAAAATAATTACGTCAAAGTACCACGGATTGTTACCTGAAGATCAAAGAAAACCTCTCATGTGCGTCGGCTTAGGTAGGTTTCTGCCTCCCCTTATTTTATCAATTAATAGTTTATTAAAAACGGACAAAATACACTATCTTATTTTTTTAATACATGACCCTAATAGTATAGGATCTTAATAAAAAGATCACTTTAGTCCAAAACTATCTATTAATTCCATTATTTATAATCAATCATAATTAAATTAACTCAAGTTATACGAATAATTCAAATTTCCAAAAATAACCCCGCAGGTCATTACAATTATGTCACGACCCAAAAATGGGTGTGATGGCACTCGTCTTATCCCACCAAGACAAGTAATCCTAAAACCAAAGATCTAACAAAGTGGGGAAGTAATGACAATTCAACAACCATTTCTATTATTAAACCAAGTCATATAAATTCAATTCCCAAAACCAGGTTGTCATGTGCACAAGCTTCTAATGTAAATATTAGAATTGAAATAAAATAGGAGTCTATAATGAAGTTGTCTTTCAAGTAAAAACAAAATCATAAACTTTAGTAGGAAAGTTCGTTGAGATGACAAGCAGCTACCTCACAATCCTCCACAAGATGCCTCGGAAACAAAGAGAATAGAAGGTATCACTAAGATCCAGGCTCGTAACCTAAAAAAATTTGTAGAAGCAAGGGGTGAGTACCAAACCACGCGGTACCCAACAAGCAAACCTCTAAGCATAAGTTAAGTGAACAAAATACAGGTACTCCTTATGCCCTATCCAAACCTCCACGCTACAGCCTAAACATTTACCAAACACACAACTCAATAACCACACCTTATCAGTTTACACATTCTCAATTATAACTCAATATTCAACAGTCACAAGCTTCACAGAGAAACAATAACAAGATCAGCAAAACAAATGTTCAAGTTCATCAATGATAAAATGTGTAATGCCATGGGATGCAATGACAAATATCATGATGCATGTCTTTCTTAACGATACACACCCTCTGTCTCTCAGTCCGGGACCCATGGGGGACATATCTATCCATGCATCTGTCGCAGCGCACGGCACGACCCTCGATAATAGTAACCATCGCGGCGTGCGATACGTCCCTCGAAATATAATACCATCGCGACGCGCAATACGACCCTCGAAATAGTACATCCTCTTATCACTTAACTCTTATCAAAATCATGTCTTAGATGCAATGCAATTGACATGCTCAAATGAGAAATGAGGAGATATCCATTTTGATAACAAAGCACAATTCACAACAAGGAATATAACACCAACAAATAAGCAACAAGTCTCCATGTCATTCTCAACACCACACAAGGAAATACACGAATTTCATACGATTAACGAGGGTTTAGAAATCCACTTGCCTTAGTCAATCGAATAATCAGTCTGGGACTTGAGCCTTCCCTTTTCGTTGAACTTGAGAATCGATGCAACCTGTTCAAGTATATATATTCACTATAAGATTTCTGTACTAACAATACCCACATTTATTTATTTGTGTTTAATCTTGACCTAAAAATTCATTAAATTTATAATCAAGTTTGTAATTCTTGATGTCAATTAAAATTTCCTCTATCATAATTTTTTTTACAAGTTTCAAGCCTAGGATTAAATTTCAATTATTTCTTTTCCACTTTCATAATTCGAATGACATTCAGTCAACACCATACATATAATATTTAATTACCCATGCCTACCTATCAAAATTAGATTCACAGTAAAATGAAACTTTGCACTACTAATTTAATTGGAATAGTGCTAATGAACCCCTATTATTATTACTTTTTTGTTCTTCTATTTAACAATTTTTTTATAATTTTTTCCAGCCAATGATTGGCTCATTATGGCCAATGATTGGCTCATTATGACCAATACTTGGATAATTATGGCCAATTGGAATATTCTCCATTCTTTATCTTAGTTTCCAGAAACATTATCGTACTAGTTAGCCAAAAAAAAAATATTACTGCTAATTTTTTTCACTCACTAATTTTAGCACTTAATTTATTGTTTTATACAATTTCATTGTTTCTCTAATGCAACTAATAACAGCCTTCAGATGGCCTTCAACTATCACCATTTACGGCTGTCTCAAAAATTACTAAAAGGGTGCCTTAATTTCTCAAAAAAAACCCAGATCTTGAATTCTTATCATATCCCATTTATCACACATAATTGAAAAATTAAAAATAATTACGTCAAAGTACCACGGATTGTTACCTGAAGATCAAAGAAAACCTCTCGTGTGCGTCGGCTTAGGTAGGTTTCTGCCTCCCCTTATTTTATCAATTAATAGTTTATTAAAAATTGACAATATACACTAACTTATTTTTTTAATACATGACCCTAAGAGTATAGGATCTTAAATAAAAGATCACTTTAGTCCAAAACTATCTAATAATTTGATTATTTATAATCAATCATAAATAAATTAACTCAAGTTATACGAATAAATAAAATTTCCAAAAAAAACCCCGCTGGTCATTACAATATACACCACTAAAAATCATGTTCGTCCTCGAACATGAAATGAAAGAAAGTACCTGAAGCTTCAAAAAGCTGAGGGTATCTGTAACGCATGTCAGACTCTGTCTCCCAAGTTGTATCTTTCACCGATCGGTGCTTCCACTGCACCTTCACTGAATCAATCTCCTTCGTCCTAAGATTTTGAACCTGCCTATCCAAAATTGCTATAGTCTCCTCTTCAAATGTCAAGTCTGGACCCAACTCCACAGAATCAAGTGAAAGCACATGAGATTCGTCCGGAATATACATCCGAAGCATAGAGACATGAAAAACAGGATGTATTGCTGAAAAACTAGGTGGCAAGGCAAACTTAAAGGCCACATCTCCCACTCGGCTTAAAATATCAAAAGGTCCAATAAATCTATGAGTAAGATTTCCCTTCTTTCCGAACCTCATCACACCCTTCATGGGTGATACTCGGAGCCAAACATGATCACCCTCCATAAACACCGGCTGTAACTTTCCGGTCTGCATAAATCTTCTGTCGACTCTGAGCTATCAATAATCTATACTGAATCATACGGACTTGCTCCATAGCATCTCATTGCATGTCTGTATCCAAAGAGTCCATCTCTGTCTAATCAAACCAACCAATCGGAGACCTACACCGCCTTTCATACAACGCCTCAAATGGGGCCATATGGATACTAGAGTTGTAACTGTTATTATAAGCAAACTCCGCTAATGGTAAATGTTGATCCCATCTACAACCAAAATTGATCACACACGCTCGAAGCATATCTTCCAATACATGAATGGTCCGCTCATATTGACCATTTATTTGAGGGTGAAATGCCGTACTCATATCTAACTGAGTACCCAGACCATGTTGTAATGCCTTCCAGAAATGAGAAGTAAATAGTGAACCTCAATATGATATGATAAAAATAGGAACTCCATGTAGTCGAACAATGTGACTGATATATAGCCCAACTAACTTTTCTGCCGTATACTTCCCCCGAACTAGAATGAAGTGGGCAGATTGATCAGCATATCAACAACAACCCAAATAGAGTCATAACCCCCACTGTGGTCGGCAACCCCACAACAAAGTCCATAGTAATCCGCTCCCACTTCCAAGTAGGAATAGGAATCCTTTGAGATACACCCCCAGGCCGCTGGTGCTAACACTTGACCTGCTGGCAAGTCAACACCTCAAAACAAAGTCTGTAATATCTCTCTTAATCTTACACCACCAGTAATGATGACTCAGATCATGATACATCTTCGCCGCTCCCGGATTGATGGAATATCAAGAACAATGGGCCTCCTCAAGCATAAATCTAATCAAATCGCCTGTCTTGGGCACACAAATCCAACCTCCGATCCTCAAGACACCTACAGAATCAAGGACAGCGTCCTTAGCTTCCCCTCTCAATACTTTGTCTCGAATGAGATATAATTTTTCATCGTCAAACTGGTGTGCACGAATCTGCTCGACTAAAGAAGATCGAGCCTCAATAAAAGCAATCATCCCATCACTCTCCTCTGAGATCTGCAATCAGACAAGACTGTTAGCTAACAACTGAACATCTGTAGCCAATGGTTTCTCCTCAACACTAAGAGATGCAAGACTCTCCATGCTATGAGTCTTCCTACTCAAACCATCGGCTACAATATTGGCCTTCCCCGGATGATATAGAATGGTCACATCATAGTCCTTCAGCAACTCAAGCCATCTTCGCTGCCTCAAGTTCAAATCTCTCTTACTAAAGATATACTAAAGACTGAAGACTCCGATGATCAGTGAAGATCTCACAATGCACTACATATAAATAATGACGCCATAACTTAAGTACAAACACCACAGCGGCAAACTCCAAATCATGTGTAGGGTAGTTCTTCTCATGGGACTTCAATTGCCTAGAAGCATAAGCAATCACTTTCCCCTTCTGCATCAACACACCACCCAATCCAACTCTTGAAGCATCATAATACACTGTAAATTCTACGCCCTCCTCAAGTAGAGTCAACACAGGAGCTGAAGTCAACAAAGTCTTGAGTTTGTTAAAGCTCTGCTCACACTAATCAGACCACCGAAAAACGCACATCATGTCGAGTAAATATAGTTAATGGAGCTGCAATAGTAGAGAAACTCTGAACAAATCGTCGATAATAGCCTGCCTATCCCACAAAACTTTGAATCTCAGAAGGTGAAGTAGGTCACGTCCAGCCTCTAACTGCCTCAATTTTGGCCGGATCTACTCTAATACCCTCTTTAGACACCACATGTCCTAAGAATGCCACAGAAGTAAGCCAGAACTCACACTTTGAGAACTTGGCATACAACTTCTCTTCTCTGAACCTCTGAAGTACAATTCTCGGGTGTCGGACATGGTCCTCCTCAGTCTTAGAGTAAACCAAGATGTCATCGATAAAAACAATCACAAAAGAATTAAGGTATGGTCGAAACACCCCATTCATCAACTCCATTAATGCTGCAGGGGCATAAGTCAATCCAAAGGACATAACTAGAAACTCATAATGCCCATACCGGGTCCGAAAAGCTTTTTTAGGGTTATATGATGCCCTAATCTTCAACTGATGATACCCAGACCTCAAATAAATCTTAGAGAACAATGATGGTCCCTGTAATTGATCAAATAAGTCATCAATACGCGAAAGAGGATACTTATTGTTACTTTGTTCAAGTGTCTGTAATCAATACACATCCTCATGGTCCCATCCTTTTTCTTCACAAACAATACAGGGGCACCCCAAGGTGATACACTAGGTCGAATAAAACCCTAACTCAATAAATCCTGCATCTGATCATTCAATTCTTTCAACTCTGCTGGGGCCATACGATATGGAGGTATATAAATAGGCATAGTGCCAGGCTCCAAATCAATAGAAAACTCGATATCCCTATCGGGAGGAACACCTTGAAGATCAGAAGGAAATGCATCGAGAAAATCCTGAACAACGAGAACAAAGTCCATGGGAGGTGATTCATCACTAGTATCCCGAATAAACGCTAATTAAGACAAAGACCCCCTCTCCACCATTCTCTAAGCACGAATAAAAGAGATAACCTTGCTAGGATAAGAACCACTAATACTCTTCCACTCAACCCTCGGATCACCAGGCATTGCTAAAGTCACAATATTAGTATTACAATCAATGACAGCGTGATAAGGAGAAAGTCAGTCCATACCCAAGATAACATCAAAGTCTACCATCCCTAGAATGATTAAGTCTACCCAAGTGTCATACCCAGCCAAAGAAACAAGTCAGGATCAATACACTCGATCCACCTCTACGGCCTTACCCACGGGAGTAGAAACACGAATAGGTACAATCATGCTATCACATATCATATAAAATTTAGCAGAAAAATACGTAGACACATAAGAGAATGTAGAACCTAGATCAAACAACACAGACATAGGTCGATGTCATACTGGGATGATACATGTATTAACAGCATCAGAGGTCTCCGCCTCAAGTCTCCAAGGGAAAGCGTAGCAGTGTCCTCCTCGTCCACCTCCATCCTGGGTGGTACCTCTACCCCCACTCTACTGAGCTGCAACACCACTACTAGAAACTCTATCACCTCTACCTGACTGAACTCTGTCAAGACCTTTACCCTGTGGTGCTGGTGGTCTAGTCTGCTATGACGAATTAGGTCGACGCCCACCACGAACCCTTTGGGAAGTACACTGCCGCATTAGATGATCGAGATCTCCACAAGTAAAACAAAATCTCTGACTTGGGAACTGTTGTGTGGACCCTGAAAACCCACTAAAATTTCCTAGCCATGTAGGTCGCTACTGTGAACGTACGAGCCCTGACCCGGGCTATTAGAACCCCTAGATGTCTTGCCACCCTCAAATATAAGCATAGATGCATGAATAGGTCCCCGCTGCTGAAAAGAACAACTCACTCTCTATGATCCCCTACGTCCAGATGAGGCAACATAAATCTTTCCAGATACAGGGGCTCTTTTAGGGTCCCCAAACTCCTCTCAATTAATCAATTCCGCATCTTTGGCAGCGCTCACAATGGACTTGAAAGAAGCCCCCTCCCTAGATGCTTGAAACACAGCTGACCTGATAGAGAAACTCAATCCCCTCACAAATCTGCGAATCCTCTCTGTCTCATTTGGAATAATGGCCAACGCATCCCTAGACAACTGGAAAAAACGCGCCTCATACTCTGTAACCGATAAACCATCCTGTCTCAGACTCTCAAACCTCAAGCGACTCTCCTCTCTCACGCTCTATGGATAAAACGATCTTGAATGCACTAGCAAACTGCTCCTAAGTCACTGGAGGAGATCCAACTAGCAAACATCCCGAATAAGTCCTCCACCAGTCTCTCGCTGGTCCACGAAGCTGGAGTGTAGCATATCTAACCCCATGTGACTCAGCTAATCCAACCACCTCTACTAACTCTCAACAAGTAGTAAAAAACTCATGAGCGTCCTCGCTCTTCCCATCCTGAAACTTAGGTGGGTCCATCTTTCGAAATCTCTCATACCTACGCTGCTCATCCTTTTTCAGAACAACCATCGATGCAACTTGACCCCCAACAGCTGATCAAACATCATTTGAAACGCGGGATCTACTCGTAGTTGCCCAACCACATCCTGAACAACTGGAGCTTGTTCCTACTCTTGGGTTTGAGCCCCCTCTCTAGTACGAGAGTCATGTGGTGTGGTAGTCTCCCCACCACCCTGGGAAAAGCCCTCTAGCACACTTAATACCCTCAATTGTGTATCCTGAAGCAAAGGTGTGACTACAGGATCTGGAGGAACCTGGTCCTCTCTTCCATCAATCTTAGGTTCTGTAGAGACCTCTCTAGCACAACCTCTCACTGGTGCTGCTCCACGTCCACGACCTCTGGCTACTGTCATACTACAAGCACGACCTCTAGCTCGAGATCTACCCCTACCTCTAGATTGGGCCTCAACAACTACCTCGGGAAGTGCCTCCCCTCTACCACTAGTAACATTAGTTTCAGGCCTCGTCATCTGTCAAAATAGTATAAAACAACTTAGTACTAAAGAAGGTGACTACGCACGATGAGAAAGAATGAACAAAAAGAAGTTTCCTAGTAATCCTCATAGCCTCTTAGAGATAAGTACAGACGTCTCCGTACTGATCCTTGAGACTCTACATAGACTCGGCTTGCATACACGTGAGACCTATCAACTTGGGGCTCTGATACCATTTTGTCACGACCCAAAAATGGGTGTGATGGCACTCGTCTTATCCTACCAAGACAAGTCAGTCTAAAACCAAATATCTAACAAAGTGCGGAAGTAATGACAAGTCAACAACAATTTCTATTATGTAACCAAGTCATATTAATTCAATTTCCAAAACCAGGTTGTCACATGCACAAGCCTCTAATGTAAATATTAGAATTGAAATAAAATAGTAGTCTAAAATGAAGTTGTCTTTCAAGTAAAAACAAAATCTTAAACTGGAGTACGAGAGTTCGCTGAGATGACAAGCAGCTACCTCACAATCCTCCACAAGATGCCTCAGAAACGAAGAGAATAGAAGGTATCACAAAGATTCAGGCTCGTAACTAACAAAAATTTTGTAGAAGCAAGGGGTGAATACCAAACCACGCAGTACCCAACAAGCAAACCTCTAAGCACAAGTTAAGTGAACAAAATACGGGTACTCCTTACGCCCTGTCTAAACCTCCACGCTACAACCTAACAGTTTACCAAACACACAACTCAATAACCACACTCTATAAGTTTACACATTCTCAATAACAACTCAATATTCAACAGTCACAAGGTTCACAAAGAAACAATCATAAGATCAGCAAAACACATGTTCAAGTTCATCAAAGATAAAATGTGGAATGCCATGTGATGCAATGTCAAATATCGTGATGCATGTCTTTCTTAACGATACACACCATTGTCTCTCAGTTCGGGACCCGTGGGGGACATATCTGTCCATGCATCTGTTGCGGCGCACGACACGACCCTCGATAATAGTTACCATCGTGGCGCGCGATACGTCCCTCAAAATATAATACCATCCCGACGCGTGATACGACACTCAAAATAGTACATCCTCTTATCACTTAACTCTTATCACAATCATGTCTCAGATACAATGCAATTGACATGCTCAAAATGAGAAATGAGGTGATAACCATTTTGATAACAAAGCACAATTCACAACAAGGAATATAACACCAACAAATAAGCATCAAGTTTCCAAGTCATTCTCAACACCATACAAGGAAATACACGAATTTCATACGATTAACAAGGGTTTAAAAATCCACTTGCCTTAGTCAATCGAATAATCAGTCTGGGACTTGACCCTTCCCTTTTCGTTGAACTTCCAAATCGATGCAACCGATTCAAGTATATATATTCACTATAAGATTTCGATTCTAACAATTCCCACATTTATTTATTTATTTATTTTTATTTAACCTTGACCTAAAAATTCAACAAATTTATAATCAAGTTTGTAATTCTTGATGTCAATTAAAATTTCCTCTATCATAATTTTTTTTTCATGTTTCAAGCCTAGGATTAAATTTCTATTATTTCTTTCCCACTATCATAATTCGAATGACATTCAGTCAACACCATACATATAATATTTAATTACCCACGCCTACCTATCAAAATTAGATTCACAGTAAAATGAAACTTTGCACTACTAATTTAATTGGAATAGTGCTAATGAACCCCTATTATTATTACTTTTTTGTTCTTCTGTTTAACAATTTTTTTTTAATTTTTTTCCAGCCAATGATTGTCTTATTATGGCCAATGATTGGATCATTATGACCAATCATTGCCTCATTATGGCCAATTCAATTATTCTCCATTCTTTCTCTTAGATTCCCAAAAACATTATCGTACCAGTTAACCATAAAAATAATTATTACTACGAATTTTTTTCACTCATTAATTTTAGCACTTAATTTATTATTTTATACAATTTCATTGTTTCTCTAATGCAACTAATAATAGCCTTCAGATGGCCTTCAACTATCACCATTTACTGCTGGCTCACATTGCACTAAAAAGGTGCCTTAATTTCTCAAAAAAACCCAGATCTTGAATTCATATCATATACCATTTATCACACATAATTGAAAAATTAATAATAATTACGTCAAAGTACCACGGATTGTTACCTGAAGATCAAACAAAACCTCTCGTGTGCGTCGGCTTAGGTAGGTTTCTGCCTCCTCTTATTTTATCAATTAATAGTTTATTAAAAACTAAAAAAATACACTAACTTATTTTTTTAATACATGACCCTAAAAGTAAAGGATCTTAAATAAAGGATCACTTTAGTCCAAAACTATCTATTTATTCCATTATTAATAATCAACCATAAATAAATTAACTCAAGTTATACAAATAATTCAAATTTCCAAAAATAACCCCGCTGGTCATTAGAGCATAGCAGTTGCCTCCTCGTCCACTTCCATCTGGGTGGTACCTCTACCCCCACTCTGCTGAGCTGCAACACCACTACTAGAAACTCTATCACCTCTACCTGACTAAACTCTGCCACGACCTCTAGCCTGTGGTGCTGTGGTCTAGTCTGGAATGAAGAATTAGGTCGAGGCCCACCATGACCCCTTTGTGAAGTACACTGCCGCATTAGATGATCGGGATCTCAAAAAGTTAAACAAAAGCTCTGACCTGGGAACTGTTGTGTGGATCCTGAAAACCTAGTATAATTTCCTCACGCTGTAGGTCGCTGTTGTGAACTGTACGAGCCCTGACCTGGGCTATAAGAACCCCTAGATGTCTGGCCACCCTCAAATGTCGACATAGATGCATGAATAGGTCCCCGCTACTGAAAAGAACCACTCACTCTTTGTGATCCCCTACCTCCAGATGAGGTACCATGAAACTGGCCTAATATACGGACCCTTTAAGGGTCCCCAAACTCCTCTCTCTCCATCAATTTCGCCACTTTGGCGGCGCTCACGATGGACTTGAAAGAAGGACCCTTTCTAGATGCCCGAAACACATCTAACCCGATAGAGAAAGTCAATCCCCTCAAAAATCTGCGGATCCTCTCTGTCTCATTTGGATTAATGGCAAATGCATGCCTAGACAACATGCAAAAATGCGCCTCATACTCTGTAACCGATAAACCATCCTTTCTCAGACTCTCAAACCTCAAGTGACTCTCCTCTCTCATGCTCCATTGGATAAAACGATCTTGGAATGCACTAGCAAACTACTCCGAAGTCACTGGAGGAGATCCAACTGGCAAACTCCCCGAATAAGTCATCCACCAGTCTCTCGCTGGTCCAGGAAGCTGGAGTTTAGCATATCGAACCCCATGTGACTTAGATATTCCAACCACCTCTAGTAACTCTCGGCAGGAAGTTAAAAACTCATGAGCGTCCTCGTTCTTCCCTCCCTGAAACTTAGGTGGGTCCATCTTTCGAAATCTCTCATACCTACGCTGCTTATCCTCTGTCAGAACAACCATCCATGCAACTTGACTCCCAGCTGTTGGTGCATCATCATTCTGAACCGCGGGATCTACTGGTAGTTGCCCCATCGCATCCTGAACAATTGGAGCTTGTTGTTGCTCTTGGGTCTGAGACCCCTCTCTAGTACGAGAGTCATGTGGTGTGGTAGTCGCCCCACCACCCTTAGAAAAGCCCTCTAGCACACTTCACACACTCAATAGTGTATCCTGAAGCAAAGGTGTGACTACAGGATCTGGAGGAACCTGGTCCTCTCTGCCATCAATGTGAGGTTCTATGCAGACCTCTCTAGCACGACCACTCACTGGTGCTGCTCAGCATCGACGACCTCTAGCTACTGTCGTACTACTAGCACGACCTCTAGCTCGAGATCTACCCCTACCTCTAGCAGGGGCCTCAACAATTGCCTTGGGAAGTGCCTCCCATCTACCACTAGTAACATTAGTTCTAGTCCTCGTCATCTATCAAAAGAGTATACAACAACTTAGTACTAAAGAAGGTGACTACGCACGATGAGAAAGAATGAACAAAAAGAAGATTCGTAGTAATCCTCGTAGCCTCTCAGAGATAAGTACAGGCGTCTCCGTATTAATCCTTGAGACTCTACGTAGACTCGGCTTGTATACACGTGAGACCTATGAACCTGGGGCTCTAATACCATTTTGTCACGACCCAAATATAGGTGTGATGGAACTTGTCTTATCCCACCAAAACAAGTAAGCCTAAAACCCAATATCTAACAAAGTGCGGAAGTAAATGACAATCCAACAACAATTTCTAGTATGAAACCAAGTCATATTAATTCAATCCCCAAAAGCAGGTTGTCACTTGCACAAGCCTCTAATGTGATTATTAGAATTGAAATAAAATATAAGTCTAAAATGAAGTTGTCTTTCAAGTAAAAACAAAGTCATAAAATTGAGTAGGAAAGTTCAGTGAGATGAGAAGCAGCTACCTCACAACCCTCCACAAGATGTCTCGGAAACGAAAGGAATGAAAGGTGTCACGAAGGTCCGGGCTCGTAACATAAAAAAAAAAAATTTTGTAGAAGCAAGGGGTGAGTACCAAACCATGCGGTACCCAACAAGCAAACCTCTAAACACAAGTTAAGTGGACAAAATACGGGTACTCCTTACACCCTATCTAAACCTCCACGCTACAGCCTAACAATTTACACTTTACCAAACACACAACTCAATAACCACACTCTATCAGTTTACACATTTTCAATAACAACTCAATATTCAACAGTCACAATCTTCTCAGAGAAACAATCACAAGATTAGCAAAACACGTGTTCAAGTTCATCAATAATAAAATGTTCAATGCCATGAGATGCAATGTCAAGTATAATGATGCATGTCATTCTTAACAATACACACCCACTTTCTCTCAGTCCGGGACCCATGGGGGACATATCTGTCTATGCATCTATCGCGGCGTACGACATGACCCTCGATTATAGTAACTTTTGCGGCTCGCGATACGTCCCTCAAAATATAATATCCATTGCGACGCGCGGTACGACCCTCGAAATGGTACATCCTTATACCATAATCATGTCTCATATACAATGCAATTGACATGCTCAAATGAAAATATGAAGATAACCATTTTGACAACAAAGCACAATTGACAACAAGGAATACAACACTATTAAATAAGCAACAAGTCTCAAAATCGTTCTCAACACCACACAAGGAAATACACGAATTTCATACGCTTAACAAGATTTTAGAAATCCAATTGCCTTAGCCAATCGAATAATTACTCTTGGACTTGAGCCTTCCCTTTCCGTTGAGCTTCTGAACCAATGGAATCTATTCAAGTATATATTCACAATAAGGTTTCAGAACTAATAACACTCACACTATTATGTGTTTAACCTTGAACTAAAAATACAACCCAAATTTATAGTCAAGTTTATAATTCTTGATGTTGATTAAAATTTCCACTATCATAGTTTTCAAGTTTTAAAAATAGGATTGCATCCCAAATTTTTCCAACGTCAGAATTTAAATGGTACTCACAAAATCTTAATCATCTAATATTTAAATTACATACCAATATATCAAAACTTGAACCATAATATAATAACTAATATTCTGAAATTTACGCCTAATGATGCCATTAACGTATTCTGCACTATATTTTTTCCCCTTTCAACCACTAATGATTGGCTCATTAAGAACCAATCATTGACCCACTAATGATTGTCTCAACATGAACCAATCATTGATCCAAATGATTCAAATGTCTCATCAGCAGTTTTCATTTTATTTTGTTTTACTAATATGCTCTTCATTTATTATTATACACACACATATATAACTTATTATATAATATTGTTATATGCACACATCTATGTGCAGAAATGAAGAAAATTAAAGGAGAAGAAAACTTACCTTAAGCAGTTCGTAAGCCGCAAGTGCAGAGAAAACCTTCGCCTCCCCTTTTTTTTTCTTTTCCTTATTTATTTTTTTGAATTATTTAAGTACTAAAAGTGATATGTTTTACCCAAATATTTAATTAAATATAGGCTAAAGAGTATAGAGTCTTCAATAAATTATCACATTAGCCCATCAACTATCGATTAATTAACTCAAGTTAAGCAAATATTTAAAATTTCAAAAAATGACCTTACGGGTCATTACAAATAATTAATGACGTAAAGGTTGGAGTTGATAGTATTGACAAAATGTAGGATGCAAACATAGTTGATGAGAGTAATTTAAATTGAATGAAGCATTAGTTAAATTAAATGGAAACAAAGAGCATCATAAGGAGAATATTAAAATTTTTGTATCCCCTCATATGTTTTTTCATGATATAATTACTCATAATTCTTAATACGAGGTTATTGACAGCACAAAAGAGGATCAACCAATAGGGCTTCAAAAAAATATTGTTCTCAAGAAAATCTAAATAATATTCCTATTGAAGCAGATATGTCTTGAAAATTGATTAAATCTGCAAAAACAGGGAAGAAGCAGAGGAATGTAGATCTACACCATCCAATAAAGAAAAAGACGAGATGAACTAAATCTGGTAAGAATTTATGAAATCTGTAATATGGAACATTCTGTCTTTAAAGTCCCAAGAAGCTTTCCATAGAGTGCAAATACTGCATATTTTTCATTAATTTTATTTTATTATCTTTGTGAAACCATTTCAACATGTCAGATGTATCAACAAATATAGAAAAATGTAAAAGATGCCCCCAGTAAAAGAAAATTACAATGGAAACATTTGGTATTTCATTAATTTAGGGTCTGATGTTACCGTGGTGATGGATATAGAGCAACAATTCACACCGTGTTTAACACAACAACAACAATCTAATAAATTTCATGTCACATTAGTCCATGTCAAATGTAATGTATACGATAGACAAATACTATGGTTGGATATATTAGATGACAAGAACTATTGATAGCTCTTGGTTAATTTGTGGAGACTTTAATGTAGTCTTGGTTCAAGATATTGATTATGAAGAATTTAACACATGTATTTAGAGTTGCGATTTTATCAGATATTCAATGCAAAGGCAGCCATTTCACCTGGTTGGAAGAAAGGTTAGAAAAGTTGGATTCTCTCTTATCAGCATATGCAGCACTGATTTAATATATGGAAATTGAACATCCTGCAATAACAGGATCAGATAATTCACCTCTGTTATTGACCATGGATGAGGGTATGAATTCTTAAAGGAAACAATTGAGGTTTCTTATATTCTGGACTGACCATGATCAATACATAATGGAAGAGTTTGTGTATTTTCTTTTTAAAGAAAACATCAAAAGGGCAAAATCTTCTTTCACCAAATGGAGAAAGGAAGTTAATGGTGATATTTTTTAACAACTACTAATCAAGTAAGATATCGTCAAAATCAAAGAGATCTATTTGAGGAAGATCGTAATGTTGAAAAGAAAAATGTATTGTATAGAGTTCAAGCGAAGTGTACAAAGTACTTACATTTTGAGGATGTTTTTTGGCCTCAGTAAGTTGGGTATGACTTGTTAGATAGTGTAGATAGTAATAATATATCATTTCAAAACATTTTTAATGGTATATGAAAGAACTTCAATAAAATAGAATTCGAAATAGACAAGGGGAGTGGTTGGTGAAAGATAGTGAAATAGTTACTGAACTTGTTTAATTATATAAGGATTAGTTTAAACAATATAGAGATGCTACATTTTTTTTCGCTGTATAGACATATTTCATTGTGTTGACAAACAAAGAAAATATTGGTTTCTATAAAGATCCTGATAAGGAGGAAGTAAAGAGAACATTTTTCAAGATATTGTTAGAATAGTTCAAGAATTCGCTGCTGGTAAATCTCTTTCTAAGTCTATTATTTATACTATGTTGTCTTATTGCCTAAAATTTACTAAAATAATAATTTTGCAGACTTGAGATCAATTTGTTTGAATAATTTTATCAAAAAATTTCTGTCTAGAGTAGTCTGTGAAAGAATTGAAGGTATGTTCCTTAAACTCATCTCTGCAAATCAATCGGACTTTATAGAAAAAGTTTTCTTAACACAAAAGATTGTCATAGAAATTAGGAAAAAGGGTAATCCTTCTAATATTGTAATTATGCTTTATATGACAAAGGCTCAAGATAGAGTATCGTGGTTCTTTATGATGAAAGTGTTGATGAAGATGGATTTTCATGAATTTGAGGTTGATTTAACTTCGAGGTTGCTTGCAAACATTTGATGTTCAGTTGTTATTAATGGCAAGTCACATGGGTTCTTTCACTCTACTAGAGTGGTGAAACTAGTTGTCCAGTATCACATGCCGTATTTATTCAATCTGATAGCATTTTAGATAGGTTCTTAAAATCTTTATGAAAGGACGATCTATTTAAGGGCTATGGGATACTAAAATAGAGTATCAATATAAACCATCTTGCTTATGTAGATAGTACTATAAGTTTTCCATCTACTAATAGATACTCATATGTAAAGATCATGTCAATTTTAAAGAAGTATGAAATTTAGCTAGGGCATAAAACTAAAAAGGATAAAAGTGCCTTCTTTATGTATCAAAATGCAGCAGCTGCTCGCACATTGCTGGTTCAGGAGTGTACAAGTTTTACTACAAGCAAATTTCCACTAAAGTATTTAGGGTGTCCTATATCACATAAAAGGAGGAGGAAGGAGCATTACTTTGATCCTATTACAAGGGTCAAATCTGAACTACAAGCATTGAATGGAAATATGTTATCCTATGGAGATAAAGAAGTTCTAATCAATAGTGTTTTGCAATGTGTTCCAATTCACGTCTTGTCTGCTAGGCTTCATTGAATGATATTTTGCTTGCCCAAAAAGAAGGTTGTCTTTTTTTTAGGTCTTTATTTTATTTGTGTCAAGATTTATATGCTAAAATCTATTGGAGGTTCAGAATGAAAACTCTTTATGGGCCAATATCATGTTGAATAAATATGGTAAAAAGCAAATCCCTAGTTTGGTACAATTGTGGGGTGGATCTTAGGTTTCGAAATATACTCAATAACAGGGATATCTTTGAACTACTTATTTGGTGAGAACCTAGAGGTTTATCATCTATAATTTTGTTTGATAACTCGTCAGGGTTAGGTCCTCTTTATTCACAACCAACAGAAGTGAAACCTTCCACAATTTAAGTGGATCAAGTCAAATCTTCCATGGATCAGATTAGACAGTCTCATTAAAGGGATAAACCATAGTGGACATTCCATTTTTGGACAATTTTCAATTAAAAGTTCTTGGAATAATATAAGAAAGAGAGCGGAGAAAACTGACCCTTATTAGAAGATATGGGTACAAGGCATCCCTTTTTATATATATTTCATAACTTTGAACTTGTGGAATTTTTTTTACAGTGGCTACATAAATGAAACAATGGTTGCTGCGAGGCTCCAGCTGATGATACTGTGGATCACTCATCTAAAAAAGGAGAAGTTGCAGATTCTTTATGGAGAAATTTTGCTTGTGCAGGTGGTCTTTTAGGACCATGTGTTCAAATGAAACATGTTTTGATTAAATAGTGGGATGTTAAAGGTAACTCTAGGCAAAAGATGACATTTAATGAAATTTCAAATGTCATCTTATGGTTTCTTCGGAAAGGACAAATGCAATTCTACATGGTGCTTCTTACTTTACAAATAGAGTTATTTGGTATATTTCCAACACTACAAAAAATTAATCAAGTTTAAATTTAAATATCCCAATATTCAAAATAATTTTCCTTAGATGGCTGCTCTACATGGTAGTTTTAGGCCTAATTTTACATCTAGAGTGGTAAGGCAAAGTTACCACCTTTGGGATGGTTGAAATTTAACACTGATAGGGCATTAAGAGGTAATCTTTGCGCTGACACTATTGAATTTTGTGTTAGAGTTTCTTTTGGTTATCTTTTGGGAGCAAGGGGGGGTAGGATATAGTACTATTGAAACATTACTCTATTCCTATGAAGGTTCAGTAGTTGTTAATAAATTCATCTAGCAGTTGGTCATGTACTCTTTACCTTGTCTGAATTAGATTCTATTAGTCATGTTTCTCTTGGTGAACTCTTTGAGTTGTTTTTTTATAAAAAAAAAAAAAAAAAAAACCATGACGAGTGAATTTTAATTTTCTTTTCTGCTAAATAGTTTATTCACCAGTTTACCTCTGAGTTTTGTTGGACATTCCAATTCCAATTGTGCATATCACATATGAGAATGGTGTTGGTGCTATATAGTTTTAGGCTCAAATTTAATCTCTAACATTAGTAGTTTTTCTCATAACTCCAAATCTAGATGGTAATATTAATCCTATGTGTGGTTCAATCCATCAGATATGGATTGTTGGGAAGAGATTACTAATATTATGTAGGTTGATCGAGCCTCATTTTTATATTCGTAAATAGCAAGAACTGATATATACTAGATAAGAAGTTCGTGAATAAGTTATTCTGATTTACTTACCTCTAGGAATCAACTAGGGATATGATTCAACTCATTGCCTCATCAAGGAGAGGTTGTTGAATAGAGAATCAGGGCTAGACAAAGATCTGATAGAAGAGGGATATGCTTGATCTTACTAGAATAGATCTGCTTACCCAATCTTATCCCCAACGAACTCTCGAACGACGTCTCAAAGATAATGAAGTGGCTTAGATCAGCCTGCTCTACCAAGCATCAAGCCTCAAATTTTTGTCTAGACTTGATTTCTTCTTAGTTTCTGTAATACATTTAGGGTTTTTTTGCTTTATTAATTTGCTGCACCAGATTTCATTTGGTCCCTGCTAACTTTTTGGCTCCTTTTATGTTAATAAAAAATGGGCTCCTGCCACCTAAAACCCAAAAAAAAAGAAGTTGATGCCACTTAAAATACA
This sequence comes from Solanum arcanum, assembly GCA_027789145.1. Taxonomy (NCBI): domain Eukaryota; kingdom Viridiplantae; phylum Streptophyta; class Magnoliopsida; order Solanales; family Solanaceae; genus Solanum; species Solanum arcanum. The sequence continues at coordinate 36,818,828 of CM050933.1, forward strand.
TCTCAAATTTTGATAAAAGTTAAATTTAACATTATTCTAAAAAAAGAAATAATTATTCACAAGAAAAGAAAGACCCTCGATTTTTTTTATAAAACAATTAGTTTCATTTAACTACCAATGTATTTTCTAGCATACACCATGCCTTTATTTATGCCCCCACTGAAGTGGGATAGAAGTTTTATAATGTGGGAGAGTTTCAATGAAAACAAAACAGAGAACAAAGACTTAAAATTTAGTGAAGTAGAGCACAATTATTAAAACAAAGGAAGAGGAAAGTCTACTCAGGATTCATAGAGATATCTCGTCATTACTCAAAAAAGAATTAGAATAAACTGCGTAAGGAGATGAGTGTTTACTTTGAACTTAGTGCTTATAATAGAGAATGAATTGGTGATGTTAGAAAGATATAGGTTCGGCACGATAAGTAGCTATGTCATTCCCATCCAAGAGACTGACTCTATAACGACCCATTAGGCCCTTTTGAGTACTAGAGTTTCTTATTCAATAAATGACTTCCGGTACATTCTAAATGAGTAACTTTGACAATATATAAGTACAATTAAATAATTAATGGGGTAATTTTTAGGAATAGTTTAATTAGATGGTTAAAGAAATTAACTTTTAAATTAGTAGGACAACTTTTAGAACTTTATAGTTAATCATGTATAATAATAATGGTAGTAAATAATTTGTATATAAGAAAAGAGAAAAAGGGAAAAAGTCATTGATTAGGAGAGAAGAAGATCGAGAATTCAGTAAATCAATATGCCCCTAGATCTTTAATATATTAGATATATGGGTTGGATAATATTAATATATTAGATAGGAGGGAATGTAATTGCTGATGTGAATTTGAATAGATGCACTACAATATGTTACTGCTATGCATGTCTTTTACCAATATGTTTACAACTATCAGTTCAATGATGTTTGTCATTAGAGAATTCAATCATTAGGATTGATTTATGCAGTTTTCATTCATTGTAAATAGTTTAGGTTTGATAGAATGTGTTTTCGTTAGTAGGTGATTTCAATATTATTATTTTTTTATCATATTATACTTCAGTTTTGATATATTGACATATATAATTATATATTAAATGTATTGTATTATATGAATTTTATTAGAGTTATGTTACTTGGAAGAATTGAGACTTAACCCTAGGCTTGAATATATAGGAACAAACGATGTAGTGGATCATGTGTAATCTTCCATGTATCTGATTAGACAATAAGATTTAAGTGATAAACCATGGTGGATAGATAATTTATAGACAATTTTCCGTCAAAAGTGCTTGGAATACTATCAGAGAAAGAGAGGACAGGAAAATGATTCTTATTAGAAGATATGAGTACAATGTATCCCTTTAAGATATATTCTTTATATTTGAATGTGTGGGGAAAATATACCATTTGGTACTTTAATGACACAATGGAATCCTAATGTTTCTCATTTATGTGGTTGGTGCGAGGTTCTAGCTTATGAGACTGTAGATCACTCGCTACAAAAAGAAAGAGTGACAGATTCTTTATGGAGATATCTTGTTGGTGCAGCTGGTCTTTTGGGAGCATGGGTTCACAAGAAACATTTTTTGATGAAAAGGTGGAATGCTAAAGGTAATTCTAGACAAAGATAACATTTAATGCAATATCTTATTGTTTCTTTTGAAAAGGAGAAATACCATTTTAAATGGTCCTTGTTACTATACTAACTGAGTTATTTGGGATGTTTCAAACACTACACATATTTTCACCAAGTCGAAATTTATTTATCTCAATATTCTGAATAATTGGTCTCAGATAGTTTCTTTAATGGATAGTTTCAGGCCTAGTTTTACATCAAAGGTGGTAAGGTGGATTTACCTCCATTGGTATGGTTGAAATGTAACACTGGGCATGAAGAGGTAATCCTGGAGCTATCACTATTGAATTTTCTGTTAGGGATTCATCTTGCGATTGGGTGGGAGGGGGGAGGCTTAGGATCCAAGAAACAACAAACATAGTAGTTGTAGCTATGGCTTTGAAGGAAGGACTTAAATATTTTTTGGTAAATGTTTTTCACTGGTTAAAGTGGAATCAGATTCTTTATCAATGATTTATATGTGGAATAGAGATCGGATTTGTTCCTTGGAAGTGACTTTGGAAGTAAATTCATTGATGACAACAACACTACTACACACCTTAAGGGTGGGAATTACTCTTGCTAATTACTTCACTAATTTAACTTCTAATTTTTAAGGTACTTTTGAATGTAAGCCTTTTAAATATATACAAGTTGCAAGTAGAAGAATGATCAATGCAGATAAATATGACATTCTTCATCTTAGGATAGGACAATATATACCTCTGAAGGTTCACTGGTTGTTAATAACATATTCTAGTAGTTGGTTATGTACTCATCACCTTATCTAAATTAGATTCTATTTGTTATATATCATTCACCTAGTGAGATCTTTGAGGTGTCTTTTATGATTAAAAAACCATGATCAGTGAATTTGTATTTTCTTTTCTGATAGATAGTTTATTGACCAGTTCACTTACGAGATTAGTTGGACATTCTGACTACCAATTGTGCTGATGTCATATGAGTATGGTGTAGATGCTATACAGTTTTAGGCTACAATTCAATCTCTTTCATTAGTATCTCTTCTCATAGATCCAAATCTAAATTACGGAATTCATCCTATGTATGGATCAATCCATCAGATTGGGATTGAAGGGCAAGGATTACTAATATTATCTAGGATCATCGAGTCCCATTTTTCTGTTTGTAGAAAAGGGGGAATTGATAATTACTAGATAAGAAATTCATAAAGAAGTTTGTCTGATTTACTTACCTTTATGAATCAACTAGGGATATGCATTAGCTCATTGGCTCATATAGGAGAGGCAGTTTCATAGAGATCAAGATTACACAAAGCTATAGTTGAAGAGGTTTATGCTTAATCTTAACATAATGGATCCTCTTACCTAAGCTTGTCTTCAATGAACTCTTCAATGACGATAAAAAGACGATGATGAAGCTTAGATCAACTTGATCTGACAAGCGTCAAGCCTTATATTTTAATCTAAACTTGATTTCCTCTCAATTCTTTATTATGTTTAAGTTGTTTTTACTTTAATAATTTGCAGGACAAGATCTTGGTTGGGCATGTTCATTTTGTTTGCTTTTTTTGTGTTCATAAAAAATGGGCTCTTGCCCACCTTAAACCCAAAAAAAATGTTAACGCCTCTTAAAACACATCTCTAATTTTTGTAATGGTTAAATTTAAAAACAAATTTTTAATAAAATATATATTCACAAAATAAAGACCCTTGATTTTTTAAAAAAACAATTAGTTCTATTTAACTAGCTGTGTATTTTCCCACCTACACCATGCCTTTATTTATGCCCCACTAGAATTAGATATCAGTTAAATAAAGTAAGACAGTTTCAATGGAAAAGCAACATGGAAAAAAGACTTCCAGTTTAGTGAAATAAAACACAATCATTGAAATTTAGGAAGAAGAAAGTCTACTTCGGTTTAATAGAGAGATCTCATACTAGTTCAAAAAAGAATTAAAATAAATGGAGAAAGGAGATTAGTTCTTTCTTTGAATTTTTTTCATTAAAAAGAGAATGGGGTGGTGATGTTAGATAGCTATCTTTTTTTGAACAGCAATTAGCTCAGTCATTTCCCTCCAATAGACTGACATTATTTCTATCCATTAGGTCGTTTTGAGTACATGGTTTACATTCGATTGTTTATGTTTCTGCGATTTTATCTTCTCTTGTTATATTGAACATATACACATATAGTATATATGTTCATTTTTATGTATATATTTATTGTATCCTTTTGAAAGAACTCATATTTTAATATTCTATAACTTAAAAGTACTACATATAAGCTTAGATATTATATATTTTTAAGTAGATATGAAACTACTCACTTATCAATTGAAGAAATTCACTCTACAAGTTCGAAAAGGATAATTTCTTTTATGTTCAAGTGTACTTTCTTATTCGAATATGCTAACAAATTTTTTAATTTTTTCTAAGACATGTATAACAATTCTATTGTCTATGCAACTTAAATATTTCTTTTTATTACGAAATTTCTTTGTATATATATTCTTATTTTCTTCATTACATTCCTTTTAATTATTAAAGAATAAATGAATTATTGTTTCTTGAATAATTCATTTATTCGACGTTCCTTAGTTCTATGATAATGACAAATAATCAAATTAATGTTGGAATATTGAAACCTTTTTAAGAACCTATTTTTCAGTAGTTTTGATGTACTGGATATTATAAAATAAGTAACTTTCAAGTTCAATGCAATTATTAGGGGAAAATTACCTAGTTATATAATTAATAGTACTCCCTATAAAGTCCGAAGTTTTAAAAAAACACTAATTAATTATTGTGGAAGAAAAACCCTACAACTTGAAAGTCATTATATAAAACTATATTAACGACAAGTCTAAGAACAAGACATACAATCCCAAAACTTAACTTACACCTTAAACAAATAGTCTGTCCGAAAAGAGTTGACTTTAATAGGAGAGATGCACAAAATCCTGAGAGAACTTGTTAACCCTTGAATCTGGTCTCGCTCAATAGTCACCTTGTTAAGGTCTATCAATAGCTGCCTGAAGATGATTTGTACTCAACAAAAATAAGATCAAATGCATAGTATCGTGTACTGGTAGAATCACACGAGTTTTCCATTTAGTGTAACATAAGTAAGTTAATACAACATTCCAAACATGCACATACAAAAAATATATAATAGTGATTATCACATGCTCAAACACTATTAATTTATATTCATTGGTCCTCTCATTAAAGTCAAATAAAACCTATTAGCATACCAAAATGTGGTACCTGATTCAATATTTACCGGAACATGGTTCTTGCAACTTCAGTTTTTCTATATTTAATTCGAACTACAAAAGTCGTTGTAGTCAATAAAATACATGAAAATATTTCCTTTTGTTTTTTTCGTAGATCTTCCGGGAAATCAAGACATCTTTTATAGACTTGAACATATTTGGGTTACAGTTAATTTTAATATTTTTTTGAAAAAAAACATGTCATTGTATGCCTTTTTATTGGTTTCACATACTTTTTTTTGTCTGTACTTCAAGTGTTAACAAAGGCTGAATAACGAAAGAATCACTAGTAATCAATTGAATATTTTTTCATTATACTAATGTGTTAAATGTGGATATACCTAATTGAGCAATATGCAAATTAATGTCCTTTTATGTTGTGTTGAAATCACGAAGCCATGAAACTTTTATTTTTATATTCTCAATGAACTGTTCTTTATTAAAAATAATAGTTGTCTGTTTTTTTTTTTTTTTTGTCTTTCCTTCATTTTAGGATGAAAGAAACAAAAAATGATAGTTGATTATTTGAAAAAAAATTATTTTTCATTAAATTGATGTGTTGCATGTAAAATATTTACATAGCAAAATAAATATATAATTGTCATAGTTATTTAAAGTTTATTAAGCACTACAATTATTTTAAAGCATGAACATTTTAAAGAAATGAAAATTAACAACAATGCAGTGTCGTACTAGTACATCAAACACCTTATGTAAAAGTGAGGCCACTTATGATTTTGGCCCTGAAAGAACTATAGATTATGCAACAGATTGCTCTAGAATATTCTACATAAGACCAAAAACTCATCTTATCGGTATGGTAAAGAATATTTTGGATATTTATTATTCCTTTAATGGGAGCGTAGTTGTTGTTTTCGCTAATGGAACAAACATATTCTATGTATCCATTGTTTCAAGCAATTCTTTTTCCTTTTAGACTTAACTAGGAATATTTACAGAGGTTTTATTATTATTAACGCGTATTTTATAGAACTACACCCCATGATTGGCGGAAGTGAATCATGCATATGATTGTATGACATTATCACCGAGTCTTACCAATTTTATAAAGTTAAATTTTCTTTCCCCTTCTCTTTCTTTTCTTTTCAATTATAAATTTATTGCAATCTTCACATATCTAGTTTAAGTTTAAGTTTTATGACATATTAATGGACAAAAAATAGTATGTGTATTTCTTCTCACAAATATTGATCTCGAATTTAGGATTTATTCTCCCTTCACGACCAAACTGAAAATGTCAATACAAGATTGAGTAGGGAAGTCATTTTTGAAGGTATGAATCACATCATCTATCAGTCAACAGAAAGATCTATAAGTATGTTCTTGGTGATACAAAAAATATTTTAGCTAAAATGACATATCAACTTATCAGACAAACTTTTTTTCATCACTATCAAAACACACTGACACCCAATTCCTTGGCTGTGTTTGGTTTTCATGGAAAATTCTTTCTTCAAAAGGAAGTGAATTGCGGTCTCAGTTTTCAAGAATGACAGATCAAATTTGTATTGGTTCCACTTTTAAATTTAAAAGAACAAGATGTTAGATATCTTTTTTTGAAAAGGAAAAGAATAAATCTATCAATCTTGGTATACTTTACAGTCTAGAATTATAGGGTAAAGTTCGTATGCGATCCTGAATGAATGGTCAAATGAGGTACATGATGCTTGTAATCAAATTGGAAGGAGAGCGTAACTAGTTTATAGGAGCCCACACTGCCTAAAAATGAATTAGTTGTTGAAATTTGCGCCACATATACACCATTTCTAGATAAGATGCATGTCATTAAAGATTTTTTACAATTTATAATAATAAACACATCGGTAGGTATACTTTGACAACCATATTTTTTTTCTCATGAGGTTTGAAATAACCATAATGGGAGTGTGCATAAGTACTATAAAAATTATCGGCACATAGTACACATACATCAGTCATCCATCTCTTAATAAGATTTTTAGTTGGCAAGGAAAAACCAATTTGAGAGCATCGGAGAATCACATTGTCATTTGGTGCCAATCAACTTCCCCGTAGACATCTACAGCTACACGATAAGGAGAATGTTTTCTAGTATTTTGTAATATTTGCTCTTAAAATCTGATACGCTTTGAACTAGATTTAACATAAAATATCTCACTACTATAGTCCCAACCACCTAAAAAACCTTAATATGCGCAACGAGTATAAAAGCAGTTTGAACTGGAAAAGCATGTCATATTAAACATCATTCTTAGGTGGATACTACATGTTATTTTACATTCTTCTGCAAGAAATTTTCCCTAATCACTCTTTTAAGTTATAGGCTCCTGAAATATATCTATCTCAAGTTTTGATAATGGTAAATTTTTAAATGAATTTGTGTTTAAGTCCATATCCTCTGGTCCCCATCGAATGTACTTTTCAAATTCGACTTATTCCTTTCCTCGCTCCTATATTGTGCACAGTCAATTTCTAAATTATAATGGTAGTTATTACCTGCATAAATGCAAAACCACTCAAGTAAAATGAGTAATTCAAGTATAAAAATTCGTATAAATGGATGATTTAATAATAAAAACTAAGATTGACAAAAGTAAAAGATTCGATCACTGGTAAGGCATCCTCCAATTTCAAGAACAAGAACTACAAAATCAATGTTAATTATATGATTAAGACCTATCCTATGCTAGCTCAGAGACAAAAATTAAATCAAATAAGAGATGATCGACAAAAATAGCACATAATTATTTCTTCTTTATCATTCCCCACCTGCCACATAATGGCCAACTTCTACTCCTACGTGTATTTACCATGAGATGTTTAGAGTCAGCGTGTATAATTTTATACATTAATATTTATTTTTTCATTAAATGTTTGTAATTCTTTACAAAAAGCATTAGTGCCTCGAAGACATTTGATTTACCCTAATCATAATCATGTTGGCGAAACTTTACTTTAACTTTCACAAATTTATCAATTATCTCTACTATATTTGTGGAAACCCTTGTGTTGTCCACAAGTATAGAAGGAATAATTGATAAATTTTTCAAGAGGAAACTAGAGAATCGTCAACATTACTATGTTGAGGGAAAGTTAAATGGCTTTGAGGCATTGGAACATCTCCATAAAGATTTGAAGTATTGAACGAGAAAGAAAACAAACGAATACTAGTTTATAAGTTTATGCAACCGGGATCAAAAATACTTCCAGATAAACACTTGGATCACAAAATTATCTAATTGTCGAAAGTTTTAAGGTGATAAATCTTTTCATTGTGTTTAAGTCAGCTCTAGTTTATCTCAAGTCATCCATTTATATACTGGTTTCAATCACAAAATTATTGAAGTTTTTTGGAGTTCTTATGAAATTAATGAAGTTTTTTTTTGTTTCATCTTTAATATTAATTTTACCATTAATTGTTTAAAGTAGTAAATAAATTGAAGTCTTTTCTAAACTAGTGAACAATGAACGTAATGGATCAAAGAGAAAAGATAGCAATGTACGTAGACATTAAGTATGTAAATGTAAAAACATTCCTCTGAAATAACTAATTCACGTATAAAAATTCGTCTAAAGAGATGAGTCGATAATTAAAATATAGATTTACCAGATTAGAAGATTCAATCATTGGTAAGGTTTCCTCCAATTTAAAGAATACCAACTACCAAATCAATGTAAATTATAAGCTAAAGAACTCTCCTTTTCTGGCTCAAATTCAATAATTAAATAAAAATTTAAATGCTTGACCAAAGTAGAACCTCCTTATTTCTTTTTTATTATTCTCCACCTGCAACCTAATGTCCAGCTTCTACTCCTCCATGTAATTCTCATGAGGTGTTTATGTGTCAGGGTGTATAATCTTATACATTTTTATTTATTTTTCTCATAAATATTTATAATTTTTTACAAAGATCTTATTGCCTCAAAGCCATTTATTCTCCCTAAGCATAACCATTTTGGATATCCTCTTCTTTCACATCAAAAAAATTATCAATTATCTCTACGATACTTGTGGAAAACGTTGTATTGTCCACAAGTATAGAAAATATAATTGATAAATTATTCAAAGCAAATCTAGAGTATCCTTAACGTTTTTATGTTGAGGAACTATCAAATGTCTTTAAGGAATTGGAAGATCTCTATAATGATTTTGAAGCGTGCAACGAGAAATAAAACAAAATAATGCTAATTTATAAGGTTATGCACCTGGGATAAGAAATACCCCAAATTACACATGGAGGAACAAAAGCTAGGAATAAAGTCGTGGGATGGGAAGTTCTAGAAGAAACAAAAAGTTCTACTTTGGTCGAGCATTTAAAGTTAAATTTAATTGATTTACCTGAGATTAAAATGGAGGAGATTTGTTGAACTCATAATTTTCATAGAGTTTGTAATTGGAGTTCTTGAAATTGGAGTTATGCTTGGAAATTAGTTAACTAGTGGTTGAAACTTTTAATGTGATCAATTCTTTTCCTTGTTATTAAGTTACTTGTCATTAATCTCATGTCGTCCATTTATGCAATTTTTTAGATCTCAAAAATAGAAGGTTTCGGAGTTCTTATAAAATTAAGTATGTTTTTTTTGTTTTTTTGATCTTTAATATTTATGATATGATGATTTGCTTAAATTAGTAAATAAACTGTAGCCTTTTCTAAACTAATGAACAATGAAAGTGATGGATCAAAGGGAATACTCATGCACTAATAAATGTTCAGTCATGGTTCTAACACTACGGAGATTGGTGCATCTACAAGTTACACGTGAGCTAGTTGTCTATGAGATGGTAAAATATTTTTTAATGAGATTATAAGATAAGATTTTTTGCATTACTTAAAACCTTATATGGAGATATCTAGAGGAACACGATACAGAGATTTTTTGTATTATTCTCTATTAAAATTTGATATGTTTTGAACTAGATTTGTTATCAATTGTCCTATTACTGGAGTCATGATCACCTAACCACGCTTAATTTACCCTACAACTTTAAAAAAAGTGGAATTAAACAATCATGTAATATTCAACATCATTCTCATGTGGATACTACATGTTATTTTCAATTGTTCTAGAAGAATGTTTCCCTAATCACTCTTGGTATTAATTATTCTGTCGGTGTTAGCGTGACAATAATTAATGATGTACAGGTTGGAGTTGATAGTATTGACAAAATGTAGGATGCAAACATAGTTGATGAAGTAATTTGAATTGAGCGAAGCAGTAGATAAATTTAATGGAAACCAAGTGCATCATAAGGAGAATATTAAAATTTTTGTATCCCCTCATAAATTTTTCCATTATATAATTACTCATAAATCTGAATACGAGGTTATTGGCAGCACAAAAGAGGATCAAGCAATAGTGCTACAGAATATTATTGTTCTCAAGAAAATATAAATAATATGCCTATTGAAGCAGATATGTCTCAAAAATTGAATAAATCTGCAAAAACAGGGAAGAAGCAGAGGAATGTATATCTACATCATCCAATAAAGAAATAGATGAGATGAAATAAATCTGGTAATAATTTATGAAATCTCTAATATGGAACATTCAGTCTCTAAAGTCCCAAGAAGCTTTCCATAGAGTGCAAACACTGCATATTTTTCATCAATTTTATTTTATTAGCTTGGTGGAACCATTTCAACATGTCAGATGTATCAACAAATATAGAAGAATGTTAAAGATGCCCCTAGTGAATGAAAATTACAATGGAAACATTTGGTATTTCATTAATTTAGGGTATGATGTTACCGTGGTGATGGAAACAGAGAAACAATTCACACCGTGTTTAACACAACAACAACAATCTCATAAGTTTCATGTCACTTTATTCCATGTCAAATATAATGTCTAAGATAGACAAATACTATGGCTGGATATATACGATGACAACAACGATTGATAGCTCTTGGTTAATTTGTGGGGACTTTAATGTAGTGTTGGTTCAAGATATTGATTATGAAGACTTTAAGACATGTATTTAGAGTTGCGATTTATTTGATATTCAATTCAAAGGAAGCCCTTTCACCTGGTTGGAAGAAAGATTAGAAAAGTTGGATTCTCTCTTATCAGCATATGCAACACTGATTTTATTTTATGGAAATAGAACTTCCTACAATAACAGGATCAGATCATTTATATCTATTATTGACCATGGGTTAGCGTATGAATTCTTCAAGGAAACCATTGAGGTTTCTTATGTTCTGGACTAACCATGATCAATACATAAAGGAAGAGTTTGTGTATTTTCTTATTAAACAGAACATCAAAACGGCGAAATCTTCTTTGACCAAATGGAGCAAGGAAGTTTATGGTGATATTTTTTAACAACTACTAATCAGATAAGATATCGTCAAAATCAAAGAGATCTATTTGAGAAAGATCGTAATGGTGAAAACAAAAAATTATTGCATAGAGTTCAGGCGAAGTATACAAAGTACTTTAATTTTTAGGAGGTTTTTTGGCCTCAGCAAGTTGGGTATGACTTGATAGATAGTGTAGATAGTAATACTATATCTTTTCAAAACATTGTTAATGGTATAATGAAAGAACTTTAATTAAATAGAATTCAAAATAGACAAGGGGAGTGGTTGGTGAAAGAAAGTGATATAGTTACTGAACTTGTTTAATTCTATGAGGATTAGTTTAACTAATATAGAGATGCTACATTCTTTTTGTTGTTTAGACATATTTCATTGTTGTGACAAACAAAGAAAATATTGGTTTCTATAAACATCATGATAAGGAGGAAGTAAAGAGAATTGTTTTAAAGATATTGTCAGAATAGTTAAAGAATTTTTGGTTGGTAATACTCTTTCTAAGACTATATTTATACTATGTTGTCATATTTTCATAAATTTACCAAGTTAATACCTTTGCAGACTTAAGATCAATTAGTTTGAATAATTTTATCAAAAAATTCTATCTAGAGTAGTTCGTGAATTGTCTAAATTAGTAAATCAATTGAAACCTTTTTTAAACTAGTGAACACTGAAAGTGATGAATCAATGAGGAAACATAGTAATGTACGTTTGTATTAAGTACTTAAATGCCAAACCATTCAACTAATATAACTAATTCACGTGTAAAAATTCGTCTAAATGGATGAGTCGATAATAAAAATAAAGATTTACCAGATTAGAACATTCGTTCATTCGTAAGGTATCCTCCAATTTCAAGAATACCAACTACCAAACCAAAGTAAATTATAATCTACAGAACTTTCCTATTCTGGCTCAAATACAACAATTAACTCAAATTTTCAATGCTCGACCAATATAGGACCTCCTTATTTCTTCTTTATTATTCTCCACCTGCAACTTAATGGCCAGCTTCTACTCCTCCATGTATTTCTCATGAGGTTTTTATGTATCAGGGTCTATAATCTTATACTTTATTATTTGTTTTTCTCATTAAATATTTGTAATTTTTTACAAAGATCTTTATAGCCTCAAAGCCATTTATTTACTCTAAGAATAATAATTTTAGCAATCCTCTACCTTCACTTCAAAAAAATTATCAATTATCTCTACGATACTTGAGGAACATTTTGTGTTGTCAAAAAGTATAGAAGAAATAATTGATAAATTTTTTAAAACAAATCTAGAGTATCATCAACATGTGTATGTTGAGGAACTATCAAATGTCTTTGAGAAATTGGAAGATGTCTATAAATATTTAGAAGAATGCAACGAGAAAGAAAACAAAATAATACTTGTTCATAAGGTTATGTACCCCAGATAAGAAATAACTTCATAAAGTCGTGCGTTGGTGAAGTTATAGAAAAAACAGAAAGTTCTAATTTGATCGAGAATTTAAAGTTTGATTTAATTGTTTTACTTGAGATTAAAACGGAGGATAGTTGTTGAACTCATAATTATCATGGAGTTGGTTCTTGGAATTCTTGAAATTGGATTTATGCTTGGAAATTACTTAACAAGTGGTTGAAACTTTTAATGTGATCAATTATTTTCCTTGTTATTAAGTCAGTTATTTTTAATCTTCTGTCATCCATTTTTATAGTTTTTTGATCACAAAATAGAAGGTTTTGGAGTTTTTAAAAAATTAAGTATGTTTTTTAGTTTATTTGGTCTTTAATATTTATGATATTATGAGTTTTTTAAATTAGTAAATCAACTGAAGACTTATCTAAACTAGTGAACAATGAAAGTGATACTCATGCACTAATTAAGGTCCAATCATGGTTTTAACACACGGGAGATTGGTGCATATACATGTTACAGTTGACCTAGCTGTCTATGAGATGGTGAACTAATTTGTAATTAGATTATAACACACCCATTAACGGTTAGTATTATTTTATGATGATTAGAATGTGAGATAAGATTTTGTGCATTACCTAGATCCTTATATGGAGATATCTACAGGAACACGATATGGAGAATTTTTTCAAGTATTTGTTATTGTTCTCTCTTAAAAATCTGATAAGTTTTGAACTACATTTTACATCAAATGTCCTAATACTAGAGTCCTGATCACCTAACAAAGCTTAATCTTACCCACCAGTATAAATAAAGTGAAACTGAACAATCATGTAATATTCAATATCATTCTCATGTGGATACTACACGCTATTTTTAATTCATCTTGAAGAATGTTTCCCTAATCACTCTTGGTATTAATTATTATGCCGGTGTGAGCATGAAAATATTTAATGATGCACATGTTGGAGTTCATAGTATTGACAAAATATAGGATGCAAACAAAGTTGATTAGAGTAAATTTTAATTGAGCGAATATTTAAATTTAATGGTAACCAAGAGCATCATAAGGAGAATATTATAATTTTTGTATCCCCTCATAAGGTTTTGCATGATATAATCACTTATAATTCTGAACACGAGGTTATTGGTAGAACAGAAGAGGATCAAGCAATAAAGCTTCGGAACATTATTGTTCTTAAGAAAATCTAGGTAATATGAATATTGAAGCATATATGTCTCCAAAATTGAATAAATCGTCCAAAACAGGGAGGAAGCAAAGAAATATAGATCTACATCATCCAATCAAGAAACAGATGATATGAAATAAATCTGTTAATGAACATTCGATCTGTAAATTTCCAAGAGCTTTCCATAGACTACAAATACTGCATATTTTTCATACATTTTCTTTTATTAGCTCTGTGGAACCATTTCAACATGTCAGATATATCAACAAATATAAAACAATGTTAAATATGCCCCTAGTGAAAGAAAACTACAATGGAAACATTTGTTGTTTCACTAATTTAGTGTCTGATGTTACCGTGGTGGTGGATACAAAGCAACAATTTACACCATTTTAAACACAAAACAACAATCTATTAGATTTCATGTCACATTAGTCTATGTTAAATGTAATGTTTAAGATAGAAAAATGCTATAGCTAGATATATGAGATGACAAAAACTGTTTATAGCTCTTGGTTAGTTGGTGGAGAGTTTAATGTAGTCTTGGTTCAAGATATTGATTATGAAGACTTTAAGGCATGTATTTAGAGTTGAGATTTATCAGGGATTCAATTAAAAGGCAGCCCTTTCACCTGGTGGAATGGAAGAGTTGGAAATGATTGTTTTTTTGAAAGATAGCAAAATTGGATTCTCTCTTATCAGCATATGCAACACTGGTTTAATTTTATGGAAATTGAACATTCTGCAAGAACAAGATCAGATCATTCCCCTCTGTTATTGACCCGGGAAGAGGGGATGAATCCATTAAGGAAACCATTGACGATTGTTATGTTCTGGACTGACCATGATCAATACAGAAAGGAAGATTTTGTGTATTTTCTTTTTGAAGAAAACATCAAAAGGGCAAAATCTTCTTTGACCAAATCTAGGAAGGAAGTTTATGGTGATATATTTAGAAAACTACTAATCAGGGGAGATATCGTCAAAATCAAAGAAAAACTATTTGAGGAAGCTTTTAATGCTGAAAGCAAAAAAGTATTGCATAGAGTCCAGTCGAACTATAAAAAGTACATACATTTTGAAGATGTTTTCTGGCCTCAGTGAGTTGGTTATGACTGGTTTGATAGTGTAGATACTAATACTATATCTTTACACAACTTTGTAATTTTACAAGGAGAGAACTGCAATTAAATAGAATTCAAAATAGGCAAGGGGAGTGGTTGGTGAAAGAACGTGAGATAATTGCTGAAGTTGTTTAATTCTATGAGGTTTAGTTTAACCAAGATAGAGATGCTACATTGTTTTCGTTGTTTAGGCATATTCCACTATTGTTACAAATGATGAAAATATTGGTTTCTACAAAGAGATTGATAAGTAGGAAGTAAAAAGGGTTGTTTTCAAGATATTGTCAGAATAGATCACGAATTCGTTGCTGGTAATACTCTTTCTAAGTCTATTATTCATACTAAGTTGTCTTATTGCCAAAAAATTACCAAGTTAACATTTTTGCAGACTTGAGATCAATCTGTTTGAATAATTTTATCAACAAAATCTATCGAGAGTAGTTCATGAATGAATAGAAGGTATGTTCTCTTAACACAAAAGATCGTCATAGAAATCAGGAAAGAGGGTAAGCCTTCAAATATTGTAATTAAGTTTAATATGACAAAGGCTCATGATAGAGTATCATGGTTCTTTATGATTTAAATGTCGATGAAGATGGGTTTTCATGAATTTGAGGTGGATTTAAATTGCAGGTTGCTTGCAAACTTTTGGTATTCAGTTATTATTAAATGGAAGTGACATGGGTTCTTTTACTCTACTAGAGTAGTGAAACTAGGTGATCAACTATCTTGTGCCGTATTTATTTTATTTGTTAGCATTTTATCTAGTTCGTACACTTTATGTGAGGATGATCTATATCGGGGTTATGAGATGCTAAAATGGAGTACCAATATAAACCGTCTTGTTTATGGAGATAGTACTATAATAGATACTCCTCGGTAAAGGTCATGTCAATTTTAATGAAGTATTAAATTTAGTCAGGACAGAAAATTAAAAAGCATAAAAGTGCCTTCTTTATACATCAAAATGCAGCAGCTGCTGTTGGTTCAGGAGTGTAGAAATTTTAATACAAGCATACTTCCACTCAAGTATTTGGGGTGTCCCATATCACATAAAAGGAAGAGGAAGGAGCATTACTTTGATGCAATTACAAGGGTCAAATCTGAACTACAAGCCTGGAATGGAAATATGATATCCTAGGAAGGTATAGAAGGTCTAATCAATAGTGTTTTGCAATGTGTTCCATTTCACGTCTTGTCTGCTAGGCTTCTTGGAATGATATTTGCTGGCCCAAAAAAGCGGTTTGACTTTATTTTAGGTCTTTATTTAATTTATCTTAAGAAAAATATGCTAAACTCTATTGGAGCTTCAGAATCAAAACTCTTTATGGGCCAATATTATGTGAAATAAATATAGTGAGAAGAAAATCCCAAGTTT
The DNA here is from genome assembly GCA_027789145.1 of Solanum arcanum. Classification (NCBI taxonomy): domain Eukaryota; kingdom Viridiplantae; phylum Streptophyta; class Magnoliopsida; order Solanales; family Solanaceae; genus Solanum; species Solanum arcanum. The sequence goes on from CM050933.1 coordinate 36,835,122, forward strand.
TGTACAATGGAGGGGTGGATCTGAATTGTGGAAAATACTCAATAACTTGAATATCTTTGAACAATTTATTTGGCGGGAACCTAGAAGTTTAACATCTTCAATATTGTTTGATAATTGGTCACAGTTAGGTCCTTTATATTCACAACCAATAGAAGTGAAAACCTGCCACAATTTGACAGATATTAATTAATATTTTTTGGATTATGGGAAAATGCAAATGAGGTTGCCTCAACATGTAGTGGATCATATCAAATCTTCAATGGATCAAATTAGACAGTCAGATTAAAGTGATAAACCATGGTGGACATTCCATTTCTGGACAATTTTCAGTTAAATGTTCTTGGAATAATATAAGAAAAAGAGCGGAGGAAACTGACTCTTATTAGAAGATGTGTGTAAAAGGCATCCCTTTTAACTTATCTTTCTTAGCTTCGAAGGTGTGGAAATTTATTTTACAGTGTCTACTTAAATGACATAATGGTTGTTGCGAGGTTCCAGCTGATGAGAATGTGGATCACTCACTTAAAAAAGGAGAAGTTGAAGATTCTTTATGGAGATATTTTGTTGGTGCAGTTGATCTTTTGGGACCAAGGGTTCAAATGCAACATGTTTTGATTAAATGGTGGGATGTTAAAGGTAAATCTAGGCAAAAGATGACATTTAATGCAATTCCAAATCTCATCTTATGGTTTTTTTGGAAAAAGAGAAATACTAATCTACGTGGGGCTTCTTACTCTACTAATTGAGCTTTTTGGGATATTTCCACCATTACAAAGAATTTTATCAAGTTTAAATTTTAATATCCTAATATTCCAAATAATTGACCTCAGATAGGTTCTCTACTTGATAGTTTAAGGAAAACTTTTACATGTACGTTGGTAAGGTGGAGTTACCACCTTTGGCGTAGTAGAAATGTAACATTGATGGGGGATTAAGGGGTAATCTTTGCACTAGCATTTTTAAATTTTGTGTCAGAGTTTCTTCTGGTGATCTTTTGGGAGCAAGGCGGGCTTAGGATCTAGCACTATTGAAACATCACTCTATACCTATGAAGGTTCAGTGGTTGTTAACAAATTCATCTAGTAGTTGGTCATGTACTCTTCACCTTTTCCTAATTATATTCTATTGGTTATGTATCATGGACTTGTAGAGAGCTTTGAGGTTTCTTATATGATTAAAAAAGCCAGAACATATTAATTTGTATTTTCTTCAATTATATAGTTTATTGACCTGTTAACTATAAATTTATTGTACATTCCGATTCCCAATTGTATTGATCACATATGATTATTGTGTTGGTGTTATATAGTTTTAGGCTCAGATTCAATCTCTTAAATTAGCAGTTTTTCTCATTGCTTCAAATCTAGATGGTGGTATTAATCATATTTTGGTTTAATCAATCAAATATGTATTAAGGGGATAGATTACTACTATTAGCTAGGTTAATCTAGCCTCATTTTTCTATTTTAGTTAGAAGGAATTGATAAATCCTAGATAAGAAGCCTGTAAATAAGTTAGTCTGATTTACTTAACTCTATGATTCATCTAGGGATATGATTCAACTCATTGCCTCGTCAAGGAGAGGTTGTTGCATAGAGAATCAGGGTTAGACAAAGCTCTGGTAGAAGTGGGTTATGCTTGATCTTACCAGAATAGATCAGCTTACCCAATCTTATATCCAACGTACACTCGAAAGATGACTCAAATACGATGAAGAGGCTTAGAGGAGCCTGCTCTAACAAGCATCAAGCCTCAATTTTTGTCTAGACTTGATTTCTTCTTTGTTTCTTTATTAAGTTTAGGTTGTTTTTCTTAGTAATTTGCTGGAACAGATATCATTTGGGCCTGGTCATTTTTGGCTCCTTTTATATTAATAAAAATGGGCTCCTGCCACCTTAAACCCAAAAAAGAGGAAGTTAATGCATCTTAAAATACATCTCGAATTGTGATAATGGTTAAATTTAACAATATTTTCAAAAAAAAAAAGAAATATTTATCCACAAGAAAAAGAAAGACCCTCAATTTTTATAAAAGCAATTAGTTTCATTTAACTACCAGTGTATTCTCGAGCCTACACTGAGCCTTTATTTATGTCCCACTCAAATGGGATAGAAGATTAATAAAGTCAGAGAGTTTCAATGGAAACGTAAAAGGGAACAAAGACTTTCAATTTAGTGAAATAAAGCACAATTATTATATGAAAGGAAGAGGAAAGTCTACAAGGGCTTAATAGAGAGATCTCACCATAGCTCAAGAAATTATAAGAATGGATGTCGCAAGGAGTTTAGTTTTTACTTTGAACTTTGTTCTTTTAACTGAGAATGCATTGGCGATGTTAGAAACCTTTCGTTTTGGCATGACAAGTACCTCAGTCATTCCCTTCCAAGAGAGACTCTGTAACAACCCATTAGGCCCTTTTGAGTACTACAGTATCTTATTTCATAAATGACTTCGAGTATATTCTAAATGAGTATTTTTGACTATTTGTATGTTCAATTATATAATTAATGGTGTCATTTGAAGAATTAAATTAATTGGTGGTTAAATAAAATAAATTTTAAATTAGTAGTGCACAACATTCAGAACATTATAATTAATCATATATACTAATAATGGTGGTAAATAATCTGTTTAAAGAAAAGAGAAAAAAAGGAAAAACTCAGTGATCGGGAGAGAAAAAGATCGAGAATTTTTTAAATCTATGCGCCCCTAGATATTTATTATGTTACATATATGGGTTGGATAATATTAATATATAAGATAGGAGGGAATGTAATTGCCGATGTGAATTTGAATTGATGCTCTACTATGTGTTACTACTATGCATGTCTTTTACCAATATGTTTTCGACTATCAGTTCAATTATGTTTGTCATTAGAGAATTCAATCATTAGGATTGAGTTATGTAGTTTTCATTCATTGGATATAGTTTATGTTTGATAGACTGTGTTTCTATAAGTAGGTGATTTTAATATTATTATTTTTATCATCATATTATACTATAGTTTTGCTACATTGAGATAAAAAAATTTATATTAAATGTATTGTATTATATGAATTCCATTAGAGTGATGTTACTTGGATGAATTGAGACTTAATTAAACTTGAATATATAGGAACAGACAAGACGTGATGTATTAGTTTGTTTTAAATTTTAGGTTTTTAATTAATGGTATGGATGAGTTCAGTCTGGATACATAGTAATCTAGATATCCATGGACTCGTCTCCTTATGAATATTTTACACTTGATAGATTAGAAATGTTCTGAGGAATTAAGGATAAAAAAAATTAGGGAATAGCTTCCTTTACTTCGATGAAGGTTGGTTATGATTTATTGTCTGTGATATTGAGTCTCTTAATAGTTATGTATAATCAATGAGTAATTTTGAGAAATTTTCGATGTACGTAGTTGTTGTGATTTAGATGATTCATGTGTTGTTTGTGATTAATGTATAATCCCAAAATTTCTAAATACTTAATCTTGAACATATTTTGTTGAAGTGATGTCTTGAATAAAGAAGACTTTGTGAGAGTGTTAATGAAATGTTTGTTATCTAATATATTAAGATTAGAAAACCAAAAAAAAAAAAAAAGAAGAAAAGAAAAAACAAAGAATTAATCCGAGTCCACAGAACATCTTGTGTGCCCTTAAGAAATTATACACCTCAAGTAACCTAGGTTGGACATTAATTCCTCCCAATATAAAACTGATTAACCATTAAAGAAGTAGTGGAACCTAAAAACTACGATAATTTCAACAAACAAGAAATGACACCAACAAGTCACACACAAACACAATCGATCGATTTAATTTTGTAAAAAATATTGAATAAAAAGGGAAGAATTCAATGCTGAAAAATGAAAGAAATTCCCTTTATTTATAGCCTACAAAGGGTAAAGGTCACAACTCTTAGGAAAGAAGATAATGTTTCAGAAAAGTCATAACACTTTGGAAAAGGCATAACCTTTCAAACGGTCACAACCCTTAAGAAAGGATACAACCTTTCATAAACGTCAAAACCCTTCGGTATAGTCACAACCCTTCAAGAAAGAAACACTACAGAATTTCTTGTTCACACCTTTAAATCCCAACAATTCCCCACATGAATATGTAATGACTATTTTTAAAACATATCCATGAAAAACTATGTGATTCTTAAATATGGATTGATTTCATATGAACAAGTGGGTTTCTCTTTGAATTTTCTACAGTGAACATATCTCAAATATACTCGATCAATAGGTAGATTTGATATCATTGAACCGTCAAGCTTTGGAGTATATCTACACACTATAAGTAACACAATAGACCCTTTAGCTGATTTTGGTTCTCATTATTTTGTTCATTTTATACATGAGGCTTATAAGTGCGTAAAGAACTAGCCTTACTATATTCTTTTTGAGCGTTTACGATTCACACTTACAAAGGGATTTGTACATGTGTTATCCAGTGGATATAGTATTTGACATACCCTGTATCAATCTTAGAAACCATTAAAAAGTATTTAATGTATTTATTATTTTTACTGAGCATTTTATGGTCAAGAGAATGGACAATAAAAAAAAATATTTTAACTATGTTGAACCGTCATCGATGACTTTATTTGATCTCCTTAAACCTAGATCTTGGGATATCCGGTCTTCTTGGTAGAGTTACTGCTACAATGTGTTGTCCTCGGCCACAGTCTCGCTCCCTTTGATAATCTATCAACTCCATCTCAAGTCAAGCCTTTTTGTAAGTGGATCCGACATATAATCCTTTGAGTTTACATAGCCAATTATGATAATTCAAGTAGAGAGTAGTTCTCTAAAGATATTATTTCTACATCATACATGATGATAATTATCTTTATACATCATTCTCCATGCCTTACCCATTAAAATTTAACTCTCACATGTATGCATACTAGAGCTAAAAGTTTGGTTTAAAATCTTTCAAAAAATTTCGGAGTCATTCAACTTCTTAATCAACCTTATCTTGAAAGATAATCACCGACTTCATAATAAAGGGCATATTTCTTTTTGGATGATATCCAAGAGATTGATCCTCCATAATGAGAAAATATATATCCACTTGTGGATTTTACTTTATTTGACCTGGTGATTCACATTATATCACTATATTGTTCTAGTTCCTTTGAAGAATAGTTATAATGAAAAAAAATAGTTTGTAAGTATCTTTAAAACACTCCAAAACTCTTTTCGTTGTCATCCAATGAGTTTGACTGAGATTACTTGTGAATTGATTCAGCTTACCACTTACACATGCTATATATTGTTGACACCCAATTTATACCCACATCGACAATAATTAATTTTCGACCCTCTTTATTTCTGAACGAGTCAAAATAATTAACATTATAAGATTGAAAGTTTTCTTTTAGTCATTCGTTAGAGTTGTTTTATTGTTTTATAATCATTAATGTGATATAAAACTACATATACATATAAATATATATATATATATATATATATAACTCTCTTTAAATTCTTTTGTGGGAAAATTTTATATAATAGCAAACTAATAACCGAAAATAAATGGAGTAGCTAGGGTTTTATTTAATTGTGCTCCATACCAAACGTTAGCTTAAGTTTGCAAGGCGTCTCTCTCTCAAAAATCTCACTCGCCACTCTCCATTCTCGCTTGCCTCTCTCGCTTTATACACAGAAGTGTATAAATTCTATTTTTTATTTTGTATAAAGCGAGAGAAAATTGTATATACACATGAAAAATTATATATTTTCGTGTTATACACTTAATTACACAATTTAAAAACAATTTACTTCAAATATCGTAGAGAAAAAAACCAACAAATTATACCATTGCGAATTATACAGTTGTAGTAAAATACAATTTTCTCTAGTTTTATACAACAAAAGTGTATATATTGTTTTTTTTATTTTTGTATAAAGCGAGAGAAAAACATATATCTTCTTGCTATACACTTATAATTATGCAATATACATACATTTCAATTCGATTCAACTGTATGGAAAACAAATTTTATAAATATATTGCAGTGAAATAGGCAGCGAATTATACAATTGTCCATTATACAATCGCAGTTAAATAGGATAGCGAATTATACAATTGCAGCGAAATAGGCCAGCAAATTATACAATTTAGGCCAACGAATTATACAATTGTATATGTATAGCGAATTATATACTTTTATGTTTGCTATGGAGCGTAATTATGCAATCTTTGCTATAGCATACAAATATGAATTTTTGGTTTGCTATATGTGATAGTTGCCCTTCTTTTATTTCCAAAGTCATCTTGTTTTCTCCAGAAATTCCCGGAAGCCCAAATCGCCCCACCTCAGGACCCATCTTTTAAACCCCCTTCTTGACCCAGCCCATTTTCTCCTAGACCCGACCCATTCCCATTATCTTTCCCCAAAAAGAGGACTCAACATGAACAAGAAAGCATAGCGACTTCATTGTGAGCGTGTACAGCAGTGTACCAATGGCACCAAGACTATCCTCAAGCGTGTCTCTCTATCCTCACGCGCAAACGACGCTCCAACGTCTCAAAGTCAGGAGACGCATCCCGCTACTCAGTCCTGTAGAATCGTGTATAGCTTTTCTGCGTAGCCACCTTCCCTTCAAGTCGCGACATGGTCCATTCAATTGTAAGATTGCACCACATCTCGCCCCAAGGACAATGGAGTCATCCAAGACATTAATCCTCCCTTTCCCCTTCTAAATAAGGTCAAGAAGTCCCAGAAAAGTGGTTTCCCTTTTTTGGTGAAAGTTTTGTTTTGATTTTTGAAAAATAAATCGAATGAGGTCTAGGTTCTTAACCCGATTCTTCTCCATTTGAAGCCCTAATTTCTCATCTATATAAGCCTTCCTTGCTTCAGTTTTGAAGGGGGGAAATTTTTGGACTTGAAGATTTTTTTTTTAATGTTTTTGTTGAAAGCATTGAGTAAGAAACCAAAAAAATGGTTTGGAGAGGGTCTGAGATTTCTTTGTCGAAAAGCGTTTAAAGAAGTAAAAAAGAAAAAAGCGAGGCTTGTTGTGTCTCAAAAGTTAGCATTAAGACAACAACAAGGCAAATTAGCTACAGGAGATTTTAGAAACATATTTAGAGAAAGAAAAAAGGGAACTGACTCTTGTCTAAGTTCTTTTCTTCTTCCTTGCTCGTCCCCATTCCTCGAAGCTCATTAGAGTTTTAAATCCTAGCCAAGTTTTCTCCCTCGGTGATGATATATTTGCGTCTCGTTGGAAAGAGTTCGTCACCTTTGCTTGTACCGTCCCGGTGTCGCTGCATCATAAAGGGTAAACAACCCTAATCCTTTTCTGTTTATTAGTTTTGTTGATTTTGCTTCGTTTGTTATACTTGCTTTAGCCTTGGCTTATTGCGTTACTAGTAGCCTTGTTTCCTTTTAATATTTGAAGATACGAAGTATGATCCTATCATATGTTGAGAAAATTTTGAAATGCCTTGGGCCGTTCCATATTCGTTTATTTTATTTCCTGCGGATATTAGTCTTATAGGATCTTGGTCTTTGAAAAACGTATCTATGGCTGTGTCCATGTCTATGCCTTCAATCATTTGTTATTTGAGGTTTCTAGAGCATGATTTATCATATTTCTCTCTAAAAAAGACTCGGGTTCTCTTATTAATGTTGTTTAAGCGGGTGGTTTACTTATTGTTGAAGCATGTTCAACCCTATCCTCACCCTCCGTGCCAGCCGTGCCGGAGTAGTGAGAAAGCATTTGAAGTCATTTCCTCATTGTCGAAAACCTACATTTTGATTTGTTCAGATGATTTGTGCATATATAAATTTCTTTTATCTCGCTAAATATTAATGAATCATGTGAAGCTCTGACCTTTGTCCTCTTCTGTTGTGTTTGAAATCCCTTTCTCCTCGTTTTTCTTTTGACTATTTTCAAATTGGGTTGTATGTGTCTACATATTTATTCTTAGCAACAATCAATTATTAAAAAACTGTTATTGTTCCGTAGTAGCTTTTCGCATTCTTAAAGGCCATGAGTAAGTTAGCCAGTGTTCTTTAGTTGCTATATGTTTCATCTAATGTTTTGTGTTATTCGCTAGTTTGAAATATATTTAGTAGACATATAGCAAAGTTTCTTTTTGTGCTTGGAGGGGAATAGTTTACTTAAGGGGGCTATTGTGCATTCAGTGGAATCGATCTTTTACTTTCTATTGCATTATATTTTTATATATCCAGGTATATTTTTTACTCATAAATTTATGCATAACATATTAATTTTTTTTTGAGTATATGTTTTAAACTCCATTGTTAATATTTCTGCAAAGTTATTATCTCTTATTATATTGAAGCCATACACTTATTTTATATACATTCATTGTGCAGAAAATAATATACTCAACTCCAATGATTCATGTTTTGATATTCTGTATTAAACTATATACCTTAAAAGTACTATATATATACTTACATATTAACTATTTTTCCATAGATCTGTTATTTTCACTTATCAATTGAAGATATTTATGATGCAAGTTAAAAAGTTATAATTACTTTCCTATTCAAGCGTAATTTCTTTTTTAAATATGTTAACAAACATTTGAATTTTCTCCTAAGACATATATCACAATTGTATAATTTGAGCAACTTAAATTATTATTTTTATTATGAAATTCCTTTTGTATATATATTCTTATTTTCTTTGTTATTTTTCTTTTAATATTAATTAAAGAATCAACGATATATCATTTCATGAATAATTCATTCATTTGAGGTTCTTGGGCTATGTGATAATGACAAATAATCAAATTCATGTTGTAATATTACTAATCTTTTTTATAACCCAATTTTCCCATTATTTTAAATGTATGGATATTAGTAAAAGATATTTACAATTTCAATGCAATTATTATTAATGACCGCATGACGAATGGTAAAATTACGTAGTGTTCTATAATTAGAGCTCTATGTATCATTACCAATAATCGGTGTATGATATATAATAGTGAAAATGTTGACGACTTTATCATGTATCAAATGTTGGGTTTAACAAAATGTGAATGAGAAAAGATTAGAGAAAAATAGAAAAAGTCAATGAACCAATTTGGAGTAAAAATAAAATTCATCTGCAAACTGCAAATGAAAAGTCTTTTCTACAATATCGGTAAAGCAAAGGAGCTTGTTGTCCTTATGGTAAGAAGTACTCCCTATACTTCTTAAAGGGTTAAGAATAAGATGCCCCCTCGCGCTGTCGTCGTCTCTTGCTAGGCCTCGGCTTCTGCAAATGATGTGATTTATAAATTTTTTGACAAAATTTATTTATTCAATATTGTTAATCGAATATATTCTATTAATTGATTTCTTGTCTCTTATAAATTAATTCATAATGATAGTTATATAAAATAATTAATTTTGGCGCAACAGAATTTATTTGAGATTCACGTATGACAGAAATGATGATCTGATTTCCGAAAAATCATTATTTTTCCAAAAAGACACATCTTTCTGAAAAGTTGTTATTTTTCACACAAGACACAACCTTCTGAAAATAACGGAACTGAACAGATGTGTTCGAACAGACATGTTTCATAATGAAAATTGCAATAAAAATGAAGTAATTTTTTTTCGAACACTGAAAAAATTTACTTCTCTGCATATATTTTCTCTCATAAAATCAAATTTCAATCGACTGAGTCTGTGTGTGGCTTGTTACTGTTCTTACGTTAGTTGAAGTTATTGAAGTTTGATGTACCGCTAGTTCTTTAACAAGTTATTCCTCTTACCTTTGGAGAAATTAATTTGTATTCTTGGGTACAATGAAGTATTAAATTTCTTAAGGAGACGCAATAATTTTTGTGGACTCAGATTAAAAATGTTTTTTCTATCTATTTCTGTATTTTTTTACTAACCTTAGTGCAGGTTGTAACATTAAATTATCATAATTTTTTTAATATGTATATTCCAATTTTTAGATTCATTGTGCAACACATTGATGTAATTTTCTACTACCGCCTGAAGAAGTAAAAACTTCAGATTGGCGACCAATTCTAATATATATTAATGGCTGATGTGTATTATACATATTTGATATATATTATGATCATAATATATTAATACAAATTACTACTAAATATCAATTGTTTTGGAAACTAATATTGTACTTGATACTTAATAACTAACACACACTAATGTATCAATCTAAAATTAACTACCAAATACATTACAATAACTAATGAAACAACTATACACAAAAAAACGATTACACAATGCAGCATCTCAAAATCACAAATAAAAAAATTAACTACATTACTTCTCCATGTAAACAACATAAGTTTCAAGATGAGCTTTGAGTAGATAATCAACGCCCCACTTACCAACATCCATAACATGGCTAAGTTCACCACTAGCAGTCATCTGTTAGTCATATTCCAAAATAGACCATGACAACATTTAATGGGCAAACCAAATTATCCATTATCACTGACATCATAATAACCCAAATCAAATCAGTCTGGAAAATTTCTCTAAAAAATCAAAACTCAAATTCACCACAAACAATTTACAACAAAAATATATAGCTAATTAATTTAATAATAACATGCCCCACTAGTTATATAATAAATATTAAGAATGAAACAAACAAAAAACTTCCTTAATTTCATATGAAATCCAAAACCTTCTATTGTGTGATCTAAACCATAGTTTACATTGATGATTGAAGATAAACGAGAACTTACTTAATAACAAAGAAAATAATTTATCATATTAAAAGGTTCAACAACAAGTTAAGTCATTTCAAAGCTTAACTCGAATTTCAAGAATTTTAATTACCAATGCAATAATAATCTTGACTTCAAGAACTGTCACACCCCGATCCTACACCCTAGACATGGCCGATACAAGGTGATCATTTTTGTCCTCGAGCAAGCTCTTGGTCTGGATTGCTTAACTCAGCGGAAGCCTTAAATCAATGCAATAGTCTCATTCAATACCTTAAAGTAAATAAATTGGTCAAAATGACACTTAAGTCTCATAGCAAAAAGTCTTAAATACAAATACAAGAGATTGAACACTAACTGCCTAACTGTCTATGTAGCCTCTATAATACTAAGATGGATGTTAAGACAGACCCCACAACTTCCTTTGAAAGAAAGCGTGAAAAGCGAATAAATGCATCCTCTAGAATACAAAGAGGCTCACCACTAACTATGATGGCTAAGTTTGATCAATGAGGAGCTGCATGATGCTGATCTTGGTTACCACCGTCTACATCATGATAAGATTTAGGTCACCTGACATCAGTACATTGAACGTAAAAGTATGTGAATTGGAACGCAAACAACAAATTTATCTTGAAAAAGAGTAAGAAGAAACATAGCTTGGCTCTTGTCAACTCCTGAATAACTAGACTAAATATAAAGAAATGAGACATATGCAATATATAAAAAATTGTAAAAGGGTTAAAACACTTAGTTCATTAAATAAATACAATAAAAACTTGCTTTTGTTAAATATGAAATATCATAGTTTCTGTGGGAGTTTCTCTAACCAACAACCACAACTATTAGCCTAAGTCGTGATATACCGTCTTGGCAACGCTGCTAGCACTGTCTTATACTTTACGTTCACACAAAACTACTTAACTTATTGAATCCACTAGCTTAAATTATGTGATAATCTAAAAGTATAACTCTTTAATACCCATGATGGCTACCTGATTTATCAAGACTTGAGTTATTATGAACTTACACCTCTATATTGGTGCTCAATTATGAGGAATAATAAATTCCCAAAATATCAAATACCATACAAATAAGATGATGATTCTTGTCTTGTATAGAATATTCTAGAGTGATGTGCTGCAGAAGTCATAGTTCTTACAGGACAAAAAAAATAAGTGGCCTCGTTTTGCTATAACGTGTTTGATGTTCTAGTACGACACTGCATTGTAGTTAATTTTCTTTTCTTCTCAATGTTTCACAGTTTAAAATTATTGTAGTGCTTCCGAATCCTGAAATCACAATGATATAATTATGCCAATTGTATATCTAATATGCTATGTAAATAGTTTACATGAAATACACCAATTTATTGAAAAATAAATTCTTTTCAAATAATCAACAATCATTTTTTGTTACTTTTATACTAATTTGAAGGAGAGAAAAAATAAAATAAGTAGACAATTATTTTCTAAAAAAAGAAAGTTCAATAAGAATATAAAAAATAAAACTTGCATATGATCTATGATTTCAACACAACATACAAGGATATCGATTTGTATATTGATAAATTTGGTATATATTTAATGCAACATTTAAAACATTGGTATAATGAAAAAAAAATTTTCAAGTGAATACTACTGATTCTTTAATTTTTTCGGCCCTCGTTAACACTTGAAGTGAAGACCTAAAAAAATATGCAAAACTAATAAGAAGACATACAATTACATGCTTTTTTTATTAAAGAATATCTTTAATGAAAATATGTTGAACTCTATAAAAAATGTCTTGATTTCTTGGAAGATATACAGAAAACATAGAAGGAAATACATTCATGTAATTGATTTATAAACAAGACTTGTGAAGTATAAATATTGATTATCGAAAGTTGAAAGAATGATGTTCTGATATTAACATTGGATCGGGTACCACATTTCATTATGCTAATAGTTTTTGTTTGTCTCTTATGATAGAAGCGATGACCTTTATAAATGAATATTTTTGAGCATGTGATAATAAATATTTTATATGTTCGGATTTTGCATGTTTATGATGTTTTATTGCATTGCTTATGTTACACCTAACGGGATAGCAGTGTGATCCTACCAGTACACGGTGGTTATATACTGATACTATCCTTGCTCTTAATTTTGTTGAGTACAAGTCAACTTCAGTCGGCTATTGATAGACTTCAACTTGGCAACTATTGAGCTTGACCAGATTCAAGGGTGAGTATGTTCATTAAGGATGCCTTGTATCTCTCCCGTTTTGATACACTGATTTTCAAGTTCTACAGGTTATTCCTCCGCCATAGTTAATTAATGTTTTTTTTAAACCTTTGGAGTTTATGTGGACTCTGTTTTAATTATATATCTAGGTAATTTACCTCCGCTTCGCGCAGTGATAAATAATAATTGCATTGACTTTGCAAAAAAAATTTTTACAAATATTAATACAATAAAATAAGGAAAATAGGTTCTTGAAAAATATTACCAATATTCCAACATTAATTTGATTATTAGTCATTATCATAGAAATGAAAAACGTCAAATGAATGAATAATTCATGAAACAATAGTTCAGTTGTTCTGTAATCAACAATTAAAAGAAAATAAAGAAGAAAATAAGAATATATATACAAAGGAACTTCATAATAAAAAGAAACATTTAAGTTGCGTAGATTAAACAACTGTGACATAGATCTTAGGACAAAAATCAAAATTTTGTTAACATTATCGATAAACAAAGTACGCTTGAAAATTAAAGAAATTATCATTTATGAACTTGCATAATGAATTTCTTCAATTAATAGGTGAGTAATTTCATATCAATGTAAAAATAGATAATATCTAAGCTTATATATAGTACTTTTAAGTTATAGAATATCAAAACATGAATTCATGGAAATGAGTACAATAATTATTTTCTGTACAATGAATATAAGTACTATATATATATATTTTCAATATAACTAAAGATATTAACTTTGTAGGAACATAAAAAACAGAGTTCAAAACTTTACTAAAAATAACAATTAATATCATAAACATAAATTAATGAGTGTGAAAAATAAACCAGGATATGTAAAAATAAAACAAAATAAGAACAAAAAAATTAAATCCACTAAATGAACAATGTCCCCTTTAGAAAACTATTCCTCTCCAATACATGAGGTTTAAAGAATCATATCATCTTAGGGTGAACGATTTTATTCAGAAACCTATTGATGTAAATATATCTGTGTCAGTAAGTCAGTCAACAGGAGCAAAGTAAATGAATGTTGAATTTTGTAGAAGTAGAAGATGATGATTTATGTCCTTCTAAATGAGAGGAAAACCCCCAATTTGTAGACAACAAAGAGTAGTGTTAACAAATATTTATTTTTCCTTATAAGATAGGTTACAACTATATTGAAAAGTTGTAACCATTTGAAAATTTCACAACATTTCATAAAAGTCACAATTTTTTATGAAATCACAACTCTTCAGTAAAGTCGCAACTTTTTATAAGGGTCAAAACTTTTGATAAAAATAACAACTCTTCATTAAAGTTACTACTTTCCATAAAAGTGAGAACTTTTTTAAAAATTTGCAACCTTTCATTAAAGTCGCAACTTTTTATAGAAGTAACATATTTTCATGTAAGGGCAATCGTAGTGTTGCTAACAAATAAATTTAAAAGGAAATTTTGTCTTGTGGTTGATCAACGTCGGCAGGCCTAAGGTTCTCTTTTATATGAATAAATTATATAATATGATATGATATAATTTCTTCATTTAAACTGTCATCCATATATTTAAATGTGTAGAACTTTGATTAATTTTCTTAGTTGGGTTGTAGCAATGGTATTCCCACTTCACTGTTAGTGTGGGAGTCAATCACGACGATATGGATTGTGACAAAAGGTGTAAGTAGGAAATAAAGTGTTTTGAGTCTCTTGAAGAGATAAAAGAGATTTTGGATGCATTAGTACTACTTCAGTTTGTTCCAATATATTTTTTGAGGTAAACTTTTCATAGATGAGAAATATTATTTTTATTTTCATCACAAGTGTATTATAGAATTGAACCCTTTCAGGTTTATTTTTCATGAGAAAAGTTATTTTTTACATTAATGATAAGATGTGCACTTTGATTATTTTTCCTATATTGTTGGTTTTATATAACTATGAGAAAAACTAAATGAACATATGTTTTCTCCTAACACATTTTCACATGAGTTTATTTTCTTGTTGAAATTAAATGTTTTTTAAGGAAAATTTGAATATGATGGAAACTAGGAAGGAAAGGAAAAAATTAGCAAGAAAAGTAAGTTGCATGGAATCATTGTTGACTGATAAAATTTAATGATTGTAAAAATTAGGTTATATCTTTATCACCCTTGATTATTTTTAATATTTCTATCCTTTATATGTTATGAGATTTATTTATTAAATGTTAGAATAGATGATCATTATGTGATGATCTAATAATATATCTTTATTGCTATTACTATGTATTCTATTTAGAGAAGAATTTTTTTGTGTGTAATTTTCTACTATAAGTGCAATTTGATTGTATCTTATATTTGGAAACTTTCCATCCTCTCATTTTTTACTCAGTTGGCTTGAAGAATATAAGAACATCACGAACAAGTAAGATTCAGCATTGATTTGAAGAATATAAAAATTTCACCAATTTGTTAAATACATTGTTTCAATGAATATGTTGACTTCAGGAGTAACTCTTCATCGAGAATCTTAAGGCTAAATGACTTGGAAAAGATAAAATTCTTTTTGGTTTACTAGCAATGTGAAACTAATATAATGAATGTAACAGCGTCATCAGAGTTCACGGTTTATCGTGTTAACGATTAGAAGAACTAGAAACAAGTATTTAAAGATTGAATCTTTATTATTATTATTCTTAATACTAAGTGGTGTTTCTAGTTGTGTAGAAAGGGAAAAAAACTACTAACATAAAATTAGTGATTTTTGAGCCTACAATAGGTGAATCCTTGGATTAAATATCCAACAGAAGGCTTTGTGTTGCCAATTTATAGTTTGATGATAAACTATTTTAAAGCATGAAAAAAGAATATGTGGAAATTTCAAACACTTAAAAAATATTTTTGAGAAAATATTTAAAATTTGTGTGTGTATGGGCGGGGGGGGGGGGGGGGGGGATTCATTACTTGTGTTAAAAAGAAATTTAGTATTACTATGTAATTTGAATTTGAAAGTACTAGATAAGAAATTTAATGGCATTCATCTATTTTATTAGACGCACCAACATCTTGGAGTATATTTTATATTGTAGTCGTTGAGTGTTCTTTTACTAGTATATGTTATGATTAGTATAAAACCATATAATGATATAACTATTTCAGAAGAGTTTTATTCTTTGATGAAAGGTGTCAGTTGAAATTTTGTGATTTTTCATTAAAAGATATGTCTATTTGTATAGATATGAAAATTGGTGAAAAGTGATTTGATATGTTCGTGTTGTAAAACAAACATATGGGTCATATTGTCCGTATTTGACCCAAGAGACTATGTTCATCATTTATTCTATGATAAATTGAATTTTATGAAAAGGTCCTTCATCAAAGGATATCTGGCAAGGTGTTGACTCTAAAACATTGTCTGTTTTGATAAAATTATAAAAAGTAAGGAACAATATATTTGTACAAAAAAGTTACCTCGCGGACAATCTTTTCAAACCCATTATTTTGTTTCTTCTTAGTTGAATAATTTTTTCTGTTACCTGAATGCTTAGAACATGTTAATTCCAAAACCATGCAAAAACGGATCAACTTATATTTTCATAAATTTTGTTGACAATTGCACTAGATTTTCAGAAATTTTATTAGACAATTGCACTAGATAATGTTATGTCTATTTGTTGAATGGTAAGGATGAAACAATAGAAACATATAGACAATATAAAAGTGAAGTTGAAAATCAGTTGGATAAAAGATTGTCATAATTAAAAGTGGTAGATGTGGAGAATATGAATCTTCTTTTGCAGAAACATAATTGGAAAATAGAATCATCTATCAAATTACTGCACATACTCTCCTTAAATTAATGAAATTGTTGACAGAAAAAAAAGTCAAATTTTGAAGGAAATGTTGAATGTCATACTTGTAGGTTTAGGTTTACCACAAAATTTGTGGGATCCTATCATTATAGAAAAACAAAACAACCAATGTTTGTCTAGTCAGAAAGAGAGGAACAAAAGTTTTATTTCTTAGTAAAGGTACCAACAAATAAAAAGAACTTTTGTGTTTTAAGAAATGGAGAAATAAACAATAACTCTTGAATGTTAGTGATCTATCAATTTCCAATATAATCTATTCCACATGAGAAAAGTAAATGAGGGAGCTATTCAAAAACTGGTAAAAACAGGACCTAAGACTGTGAATTTTATGTTCATTTGATATACTACAATTAGTAAATCATATTAATTTATTTTTCGTATTTCCAAGCCGTCGTACAGTTAGGTAAAGTGTCTAAACTACCTTGGAATGAACGAACATTGAATGTTTTTTATATAGTTATCGAGAGGCGTGGTAAAAATTTAATTTCGTAGACTTTGATTTTTTAACATTTCTTCTTGAAAATGAGTCTCATATATTTGAACAAGCTATGCACTCTTTGGACTCATTCTTCTTTGAAAGAAGCACTCAATAACAAGATATATTCAATCTTGAGCAATGATACTTGAAATTTGGTTGATCTAACCCTAGGAAATAACCTTTTTGGTTTAAAGTTGATCTACAAAAGAAAAAGAAAGTTGATGAAACTTTTAACAAATACAAAGAAAGATTTCTTTTAATTGGCTTCAGACAATAAGAAGGCATATCTTCTTATTACATATTCACATGCTAGGAGTACATCAATTCAGATATTAGTTGCTCCAGTTGTGGTATATGACCTTTAAATTTGTCAAAATGGACGCGAAAATATACTTTTTTAAAATTGTATAATTGGAGGAAGAAATTTTCATAGAGCAACACGAGTGATTTATGCTTCTTGGTAAAAAAAAACTATTTAAACTTATTGAATAACTTTATGGACTAAAAAATGGCAAACAAATAATAACATGCATTGTGTAACCAAACTGTGTAGAAAAAGGAATTATAGATTAATGATGTTTTTACATTGAACAAATTTCAAAATAAGAAGGTCATTGTTTGTTTTAATGTTGATGACATATTGATCATCAAAAGAGACATTTCTAACATAAAGGCTACTAAGCATATGGTAGAAAGTAACATCGATATGATAGTCATTGAAGTTATTAATTTGATGGAAAAGGTACTGGACAAGTTCAAGCATTTGGATTTTAATATGATGAAGACTCCAATAAATGTAGCTTTGACTTCAAAAGAATCAAGGCAAAAGTGACTCAGAATTTGATTAAGCTATAGTATTGAGAAGTATGATATATGTAATGAAATGTCCACACTAATATATGTGTTATACGAAGATTTTGGAAATCGTTACATTTATAAGATTTTGAGAGTCGCCACTTAATTTTTACAAGAATAATCAAGAAGAAACTATGTTTTCAAAAGACTTAAAAAGAAAAATCGTTGTGAAAACTTTAAAGGGGTTTGGAGATTCCTATTTATACTTTAGGAAGGTTGTTACGACACCTAAACTATGTGCTAATGTGCAAATATCCGACAAACTAATTTACTTTTATAGAAATGATAATTATAACTTGATTTTAAGATAATAATCTCTTTGAGAATTTTTTAAAACAAAATAATTGATTCGCTACATAAGTGATAATTTGTTTGCAAATTTATTCGTTCTTTTAGAATCCGTTTGAAATCAATTTTAAGTCGATAAAATATTTACGGCGTTTGATGGATTTTTTGGATTCTCATAACTTTAAAACTACCGAAAAATAGAAGAAGATATACAAACAAAAATAAAAGAGAGTGAGAGAGAGATTGGATCCAAACCTGGTTCTGTCCATCTGGACCAACATTTGAACCCTTTTATTTTGGGCTTTTGGCACACATCATCAGTACCTTCTTAGAATAATCTTAAAATAATAAATACAAAAATAGAGGTTTTAGTAAGTTAGTCAACTTATTGATACAAAAATAGTGGTGTCAGTAAGTTAATCAACAAGAGCAAGTAAAACAAATATTTCATTTTGTAGAAGTAGAAGAAGAAGATCGGAATTTTTTTAAAATAAGAAAATCCCTCTATATATAAACAACAAAGGTTAGTGTGAACAAATGTTTGTTGTGACTTATCACAAAGGTTACAACTAAAGACTCACAGCACTTAATTAAAGGCACAACTTTTGATAAAAGTCATAATTATTCATTAAAGTCGCAACTATTCCTAAAAAGTAAAATCTTTACATGAAAAATGAAGGCTAGTTTAGGGAATAAATAAATTTAAAATGAAATTCTTGCTTGTGGTTGCACCACATAGGCAGGCCTAGGGTTCTATTTTATATAAATATATGATTAAAACGAAATTCTTGCTTATGGTTGCGCCACATAGGCAATTGTAGGATTCTCTTTAACCTAAATATATGATTAGTTCTTGACACGTGTTTTTCATGTAAGTCCCACAAATATAAGTATATATATATATATATATATATATACATATATATATATATATATATATATATATATATATATATATATATATATATATATATATATAGTATGACTTTTATTATAATCATTGTTATTTCTCCTAATATCACTATTATGTATTTATTTAATTTACTTATATTTCTCCAATGGACAATCATACCTCAACTCCAAAATGAAAAAGACATTAATATCATAATCTAACATAAAATAAGATCTAAAGGAATATATAAGATATATCTTCTACGGTTAAGTTTAACAATTGAATTATATTATAGGAATGCTTCTCTTTTAATTTGAGAAAGAAGCTATTTGTTCTTCTCCCCAGTTAGCTTCTTGACGACATATATTAATATCATAATCTAGGAAAGAAGAAAAACCAACAGGAGATGATAGGATGACGTAGAAAGAAATTAACTAGAATTTATAGTGCTATTTGATTGTTTTTTCACCTACCAAAATATTTTAATGGGGCACATTGAATGATGATAGATAAATTTAACTAGAAATTCATGTACTCTCTTTGTTCCTAAAAGGATGACCTCCTTTTTTTTAGTGTGCTATTAAAAGAATAATCTCTTTCTTTTTTTTGGGTAAGATTTTAATTTCAACTCTCCATGCGGCATGTTTAGACCACAAGATCAAAGGACAGTTTTGTACATTTTACCTAACATTAATTTAGGACAACCTGATTAAAAAAGTCTTCTTTATACTATTTAACACCGTGTCAAGTCAAACCAGGTCATTCTTTATGAAACGGAGGGATTATAATAATTTATATAAATGGATGAGTAAATAGTAAAAACAATGATTTAAAAAATTAGAAGATAAGATCATTGTGTAAGGTATCCTCCAATATCAAGAACACCAACTACCAAATCAATGTTAATTATAAGATGAAGAGTTCTCCTCTTCTGTTGCAAAGATAAAAATTAAATCAAAATTTAGATTCTCGACAAAAATAGCACCTCCGTATTTCTTCTTTATCATTCTCCACCTACAACTTTATAGCCAACTTCTACTTCTCCATGTATTTATCATGGGGCATTTATGAGTCAGAGTGCATAGTCTTATACATTAGTATTTTTTTGTTAAATGATTGTTATTATTTACAATGATCTTTAGTGGCTCAAAGACATTTTATTTTCCCTAAGCATGATCATGTTGGCAATCTTCTAATTTCAAAAAATTATGTATTATCTCCACTACACTTGTGGAAAACGTTGTTTTGTCCATAAGTATAGAAGAAATAATTGATAAAATTTAAGAAATATAGAGAATCGTTAATGGGATCATGTTGAGGGAAAATAAAATGGCTTTGAGGCATTGGGAGGTCTCCATAAATATTTAGAAGCCTTGAATAAGAAAGAAAACTAAAGAATACTAATTTATAAGGTTATGCACCAAGGATCAAAAATACCTCCAGATAAACAGATGCAGGAGCTAAAGCTGGCAATAAAGTTGCGGTTAGGGGAAGTTCTAGAAGAAACAAAATGTGTTATTTGATCGAGCATTTCAAGTTTGATTAATTAATTCCCTTGATATAGGAATGGGGGAGAGTTGATGAACTCATAATTATCGTGGAGTTGGTAATTAGAGTTCTTAAAATGGGACTTATGTTTGGTAATGACTTAACCAATGGTTTATGCTTTTACTATCACTAATTTTTTTATTTTTTATTAAGTTAATTAGTTGTTGTTTATCTTCGGTTATCCATTTCTACGATGGTTTAGATCATAAAAAAGAATGTTTTGGAGTTCTTCTGAAATTAAGTAAATTTTACTGTTTGTTTCATCTTTAATAATTATGATATTATGTGATTTCTAAATTAGTAAATCAATTGATGCTTTTTCAAAAGCAGTGAACAATTAAAGAGATTGATCAAAGAGAATACTAAGATATGCATATATTAACTACTTCAATGAAAAATCACTACACCGAAATAAATAATTCATGTATAAAAATCCATACAAATTGATGAGCTAATAATAAAAAAAAGATTGACCAAATTAGAAGATTGCATCATTTGAAAGGTATCCCTTGGCTTCAAGAACACCAACTACCAAGTCAATGTTAATTTTAAGATGAAGAGATCTCCTCTTTTTGCTCAAAGACAAAAATTAGATCAAATTTTAGATGCTCGACCAAAATAGCAGTCCTTATTTCTGCTTTATATTTCCCTACCATTAAGTTAATGGAAAGCTTCTACTCCTCGATGTATTTATCATGAGGTGTTTATGAGCCAGGGTGTATAATCTTATACATTAGTATTTGTTTTTGTCATTAAATATTTTTAATTCTGTAGAAAGATCTCTAGTGCCTTAAAGACATTTGATTTTCCCTAAGCATAATCATGTAGGTGATCCTCTACTTTCACTTCAAAAAAGTTATCTATTATCTCAACTATACTTGTGGAAAACCTTGTGTTATCCACATGTATAGAAGAAAAATTTGATAAAATTTTCATAAGGAATGTAGAGAATCCTCAACGCGATTATATTGAGGAAAACTCAAATATCATTCATTCATTGAAGGATCTCTATAGAGATTTAAAAGCAATGAGAAAGAAAACAAAAGAATACTAATTTATCAGGTTATGCACCCTGGATCAGAAATACCTCTAGATAATCACAGGATGGAGATAAACCTGGCAATGAAGGTTCGGATAGGGGAAGTTCTAGAAAAATCATAAAATTCTCATTTGATGTAGATATAAAGTTTGATTTAATTGATGTCCCAGATAGAAAAAACGAGTAGAGTTCTTGAACTCATTATTATGTCGGAGTTAGTAATTGGAGTAATGCTTGGAAATGACTTAAATAGTGGTTGAAACTTTTAAAATAATCAATTATTTTCTTTTTTATTAAGGCATTTATCGTTAATCTTCAGTCATCTATTTATATGATGGTTTAGATCACAAAATAAAAGCTTTTGGAGTTCTTATTAAATTAAGTTTTATTGTTTGTTTCATCTTTAACATTGATGATATTTTGAGTTGTCTAAATTAGTGAATCAATTGAACCCTTTTTACAAAGTGAACAATAAAAGTGTAAATCAAAGAGAACACTTAGCAATGTAGACGTTAGATACATAAAATGCAAAACCATTCTTCTAAAATAAATTTTTGATGAATAAAATTCCGTATAAATCATGAGTTAATAATAAATATAAATATTGATGAAATTGATGTTAATTATAAGTTGAGATCTCTCCTTATCTGGCTCGAAGACAACAATTAAATAAAATTTTAGATGCTCGACAAAAATAACACCTCCTTATTTTTTCTTTATAATTATCCACATGCAACATAAGGGCAAGCTTCTACTACTCCATGTATTTATCATGAGGTGTTTATGAGCCAGGGTGTATAATCTTACACATTAGCATTCGTTTTTGTCATTAAATGTTTATAATTCTGTAGAAAGATCTTTAGTGCATCAAAGCTATTTGATTTTCCCCAAGTATAATCATGTTAGTGATCTTGTACTTTCACTTTGAAAAAATTATCAATTATCTCTACTATACTTGTGGAAGACCTTGTGTTGTCCACAAGTATAGAGGAAATAACTGATAAATTTCCAAAAGGAATCTATTGAATTGTCAACGTGATTATGTTGAGGACAAATCAAATGACTTTTGGGTATTGAAAGATCTCCATAGATATTTAGAAGAATTCAATTAGAATGAAAACAAAAGAATAGTAATTTATCAGGTTATGCACCCTGGATAAGAAATACATCCCAGTAAGCACATGGAGGTGCAAAAGTTGGCACTAAGGTTTTGGGTAGGGGAAGTTCTAGAAGAAAAAATAATAATACTTTTATCGAGCATTTAATGTTTTATTTAATTGTTCCACCTGATATTAAAAAGAAGGAGAGTTCTTGAACTCATAATTATCATGGAGTTGGTAATTTCAGTTCTTGAAATTAGGGTTATGCTTGGAATTAACTTAAACAACCGTCTAAAGTTTTAATATGATGAATTCATTTCTTTTTATTGAGTTAGTTATCGTTAATCTTCACTCATCCATTCATATGATTGTTTGGATCATAAAATAGAAGGTTTTGGAGTTTTATGAAATTATGCATATTATTTTGTTAGTTTTGTTTTTATCTTTAATATTTATTATATTATGAGTTGTTTAAATTTGTAAATCAATTGAAGCCTTTTCTAAACTTGTGAACAATAAAACAGACGGAACAAAGAGAACACTGATGCCTTCGTTAAGGTCTAGTCATGGTTCTATTTCTAAAGAGATTGGTGCATATGTATGTTACACCTGAGCTAGATGTCTATGAGATGTTGAAATCTTGTGTAATGACAACATAACAGATCCATTAACGGTTAGTATTATTTCATGTTGATTAGAATTTGAGATATGAATTTGTGCATTACTTAAAATATCATATGGAGATATCTATAGATACACGATACGAAGAATTTTGTCAAGTATTACTTAATATTCTCTCTTAAAATATGATAAATTGTGAACTATATTTGACATCAAATATCCAACTACTACAGTCCGAATTACTCAACCAAGCTTAATTTACCCGACGATTACAAAAAAGTTGAAACTACACGATATTTTCAATTCTTTTGCACAAATGTTTTCCTACACACTCTTGGTATTAATGATGATATTGGTGCTAGCATGGAAATAATTCATAATTAAAGAGGTCGGAGTTTATAGTAAAAATATAGGATTCAAACATAGTTGATGCAAGTAAATTTGATGTGAGAAAAGTAGTAGTTAACTTTATTGGTAACCAGGATGATCATAAGGAGAATATATGTTATGAGAAAACTATCATTATGATCCCTAACCAAGTAGATGTTATTCAAAAAAATTTATCCCCTCTAAAACGACTCAAGCAATAGGTGTTCCAGAAAAATATTGTTCTCAAGAAAATCTAGATAATCTGCCTATTGAGGCAGAAGTGTCTCCAAGATTGATTAAATCATCCAAAACAGGGAAGAAGCAAAGAAATCAAGATTTCCATCATCTACTCTGGAAACATTAGAGAAGAAATAAATCTTTTGATAATTTATGAAAGCTCTAGTTTGTAATACTCATTCTGTAAAGTCCCAACAAGATTTCTGTAGAGTGCAATTGTTTCATAATTTTTAATATATTTTGTTTATTAACTTGGTGGAACCAATTGAACATGTCAGATATATCAACAAGTATGAAGAAGATTAAAGTTGTCACTAGTAAAAGCAAATTACAATGGAAAAATTTGGTGTTTCATTAATTCAGAGTTTGATGTTACCGTGGTGATGGATCTGTGATGTTACCCGAGTGATGGATACATATCAACAATTGACACTGTTTTTACCACAAAAACGGTTTAATAGATTTCATGTCACTTTAATCCATGATAAATGTAATGTTTAGGATAGAGAAATTCTATGGCAGGATATACATTAGATGACAACATTTAATGATAGACCTTGGTAAATTGTGGAGACTTTAATGTAGTCTTGAATGTTGATGAAAAGATTGGTGGACAGCTTATTCAAGATATTTATTATCAAGACTTCAATAAATGTATTTAGAGTTGGAAATGATTTAACTTATGAAAGCTTAGATAGGATTCTCTCTTATCAGCACATGCAGCACTAATTTATTTTTATGGAAATTAAACATCTTTCGAGACCATGATCATATAATGCCCCTATGATTTTGACCATGAAAGAGAGGATGAATACATATAGGAAACCATTCAGGTATCTAATGTTCTGGACTGACCATGATCAATTTATAGAGGCAGTGAGTTAGAATTTTTGTAAAGATGTCTCCCAAAATCCATTTTTTTTAAAAGAAAACATTGAAAGGTTGAAATCTTCTTTGACCTAATGGATCAGAGAATTTTATGATATTTTTTAACAATTACTAATCAGGGAAGATATTGCCCAAATTAAAGAAAACTACTTGAGAAAGCTCGTAATGTTGAAAATAGAAAAGTATTGCATATAGCTCAGACTGAGTATAAAAAATACTTGCATTTTTAGTAGGTGTTTTGGCAACAGAAAATTTGGTATGACTTTTTTTATAGTGGATATAGTAATAGTAGATCTTTTCACAACACTGTTAATGTTAGAAGGAAAGTGAGATAATTGTTGAAGCTGTTAAATTCTATGAGGATCAGTGTCATAAGGATTGAGTTTCTACATATTTTATTTGTTGAGACATGTTCCTACTGTTGTTACAATCGATGAAAATATTGGTTTCTATGAAACAAAGGGAGTTGTTTTCAATTTTTAAAGAGATAGTGCTGCAGATTTTTATGGATTAAATGGTTTTTTTTAATGTTGTTGGGATAGTGTAGGACGAGATATTGTCAACGCTATTTATTCTATCTGTTGGAATTTTATCTAGCTCTTTAAACTTTTTATTTGAGGATGATCTATTTAAGTGTTGTGGGATGCCAAAATGGAGTACAAATATAAACAATCTTGCTTATGCAGATAATACTATTATTTTTGCATCTACTATTAGCTACTAACTGGTAAAGATTATGTCAATTTCAAGGAATTAAGAAATTCAGTTAGGACAGAAAACTAACAAGGATAAAACTGTCTTCTTTATGCATCAAAATGCAGCAGCTGGTGGAATATTGCTGGTTTAGGAGTGTAGAGGTTTAAATAATGGCAAATTTCAACTAAAATATTTGGAGTTTCCTAAATCACTACCAAGGAAGAGGAAGGATTATTACTATGATCTTATTACAAGGGTACAATATAAACTACAAGCTTGGAAAAGAAATAAGTTATCCTATGGAGGTAAAGAAGTTCTGATCAATAGTCTTTTGCAATGTGTTCCCATTATTGTCTTGTCTGCTATATTCCCCTTATATGTGTCCTCAAAGAACTCCATAGAATATTTGCTAATGCTTCTAGAGTAATAAAGTTTCAGGAAAGATAAAGCAGTAGGCTATTTGGAATGAAGTTTGCTTGCCAAAATAAGAGGGTTATCTTTGTTTTATGTCTTTATTTGAGTTATCTCAATCTTTATAAGATAAACTCTATTGGAGTTTCAGAACTCAAAACTCTTTATGGGACAATATCATGTGGAATAAATATTGTAAGAATCAAATCTCTAGTTTGGTAATATGGATGGGAGGATCGCAATTTTGAAAAAATACATTGATAAACAGGGATATCCTTGAACAACTTATTTGGTGGGAACCTACAAGTTTTACATTTTAAACATTGTTTGATAACTGGACAGTGTAAGGTTCTCTATATTAACAACCAACAGAATGCAAATATGCCACACTTTGACAGATATTAACACCTATATAGATGAAGATTGTTGGAATTATGAGTAAATGCAAATGCAGTTGCCTAAACATGTAGTGGATCATGTGAAATATTCCATGGATCTGATTAGACAGTAAGATTTTGCTGGTGCAGCTGGTGTTTTGAGACCATCGGTTCACGAGAAACTTTTTTTGATAAAAAGGTGAAATGCTAAAGGTAATTCTAGACAAAGAAAACATTTAATGCAATATCTTATTGTTTCTTTGGAAAAGGAGAAATACCATTTTACATGGTCCTGCTTACTATACAAACAGAGTTATTTGGGATGTTTCCAACACTACACATATTTTCAACAAGTTGAAATTTATTTATCTCAATATTCCGAATAATTGGTCTCAGATGGTTGCTCTAATGGATAGTTTTAGGCCTAGTTTTACATCTAGAGTGGTAAGGTGGATTTACCTCCTTTGGGATGGTTGAAATGTAAAAATGGGGCATCAAGAGGTAATCCTGGCGCTATCACTATTGAATTTTTTGTTAGGGATTCTTCTTGCGATTTGGTGGGAGCAGGGGGGCTTAGGATCCAAGAAACAACAAACATAGTAGTTGTAGCTATGGCTTTGAAGGAAGTGTTGGGTTTTATTTTCCCTGATTTTTTTACCATAAATAGGTTTTCCTTTTAGGAAAAGGTTTTGGATTGACTAATCCTTTTCTTGTAGGAAAAGGTTTAGGACTCTATAAGTAGAGGCATGTTCCTTCTAACTTAATCAGCATTCACAATGTAGTCTTAAGGGCTTTGAGAGTTTTGGTTAGGGGGAGAATTTGTGGATCATAAGCTTGATACATTATCACTTGTGTGAACCTCCCATGTATTCCGAGTGAATTGGTTGAGGTTGTTTCTCTCTATATTTTGTACTCTCATATTTATAGTGGATTGCTCATCTCCTTTGTGGACGTAGGTCGATTGACCTAACCATGTTAAATCTTTGTGTCTTTTGGTATATTTCTCCTTGTCTTCATACTCGTGGTCTTTTGAGGTTTTCTTTGCTAGATTTCGCGTTTACACCTTCTTATTTCCTGTCCTAACAAGTAGTATAAGAACCAGATTCAATGATGGAGTCATATCCAGTGGTTTGATAATCGATGATTGAACCAGGTTAGAAAGATGTGTTCATCTTGGCGGTGTAGTTCTACCAGTAACCTTTTTTACAGTAATGAAGATTTTGTTGGAGAAATAGATTCAGAGAGATTCTCTGTGTTGAGACATAAATTTTGCAAAGGAGATTATGGAGAGGAGAAGCAAGTTGTTGAAGATTAAGTGAAGAAGGTGGACAAATTTATTTTGTCAGAAATTCAGGCCAAGAGGGAGATTTGTTGGATTTTATTTGCCCTAATTTTTTTTATCATAAATAGGTTTTCCTTTTAGAAAAAGATTTGGATTGACTAATCCTTTTCTTGTAGGAAGAGGTTTAGGACTCTATAAATAGAGGCATGTTACTTCTAACTTAATCAGCATTCACAATGTAGTCTTAAGGGCTTTGAAAGTTTTTGTTAGGGGGAGAATTTTTGGATCATAAGCTTGATATGTTATCACTTGTGTGAACCTCCCATGTATTCTGAGTGAATTGGTTGAGGTTGTTTCCCTCTGTATTTTGTACTCTCATATTTATAGTGGATTGCTCATCTCCTTTGTGGACGTAGGTCGATTGACCTAACCACGTTAAATCTTTGTGTCTTTTGGTATATTTCTCGTTGTCATCTTACTCGTGGTCTTTCAAAGTTTTCTTTGATAGCTTCCGCGTATACACCTACTTATTTCTGTCCTAACAGGAAGGACTTAAATATTATTTGGTAAATGTTTTTCACCGGTTAAAATGGAATCAAATTCTTTCTCAATGACTTATATGTGGAAGAGAGATAGGATTGTTCCTTGGATGTGACTTTGGAAGTAAATTCATTGATGACAACTAGAGTACTACACACCTTAAGGGAGGGAAATACACTTGCTAATTACTTCACTAATTTAACTTCTAATTTCGAAGGTACTTTTGAATGTAAACCTTTTCAAGATATACAAGTTTCAAGTAGAAGAATCATAAATATAGATAAATATGACACTCCTCGTCGTAGGATAGGACAATCTATACCTCTAAAGCTTTACTGGTTGTTAATAACTTATTCTAGTAGTTGGTTATGTACTAATCACCTTATCTGAATTAGATTCTATTTGTTATATATCATTAACCTAGTGGGATCATTGAGGTGTATTTTATGATTAAAAAACCTTGATGAGTGAATTTGTAATTTCTTTTCGGATAGATAGTTTATTGACCAGTTCACTTACGAGTGTAGTTGGACATTCTGACTACCAATTGTGCTGATCTCATATGAGTATGGTGTAGATGCTATAAAGTTTTAGGCGCAAATTCAATCTCTTTCATTAGTATCTCTTCTCATAGATCCAAATTTAGATTGTGGAATTCATCCTATGTATGGATCAATCAATCAGATAGGCATTTAACGGCAGGGATTACTAATATTATCTAGGATGATCGAGTCCCATTTTTCTGTTTGTAGAAAAGGGGTAATTGATAATTACTAGATAAGACATTCATAAAGAAGTTTGTCTAATTTACTTACATTTATGAATCAACTAGGGATATGCATCAGCTCATTGGATCATCAAGGAGAGGCAGTTGCATCGAGATCAAGAATAGACAAAGCTATAGTTGAAGAGGTTTATGCTTAAAATACATCTCTAATTTTTGTAATGGTTAAATTTTAAAAAAAAATTAATAATATATATTTACAAAAAAATTACCCTTGATTTTTTTAAAAAACAATTAGTTATATTTAACTAGCCGTATATTTTCCAACCTACACCATGCCTTTATTTATGCCCCACTAGAATTTGATAGAGGTTTAATAAAGTAAGAGAGTTTCAATGGAACAGCAACACGGAAAAAAGACTTTCAGTTTAATGAAATAGAACACAATCATTGAAAGGAAGGAAGAGGAAAGTCTACTTCGGTTTAATAGAGAGATCTCGTACTAGTTCAAAAAAGAATTAAAATGAATGGAGAAAGGAGATTAGTTCTTACTTTGAACTTTTTTCTGTAAAAAGAGAATGTGGTGGTGATGTTAGAAAGCTATCTTTTTTTGAACAACAACTAGCTCAGTCATTTCCCTCCAATAGACCGACTTTATTTCGAACCATTAGGTCGTTTTGAGTACATGATTTACACTCGATTGTTTATGTTTCTGGGATTTTAACGTCTCTAGTTATATTGAACATATACACATATAGTATATATATTCATTGTTCTGAATATAATTATTGTATCCTTTTCAAAGAATTCATATTTTAATATTCTATAACTTAAAAGTACTACATATGGCTTAGATATTATAAATTTTTAAATAGATACGAAATTACTCACTTATACATTGAAGAAATTCACTATACAAGTTCAAAAGTAATAATTTCTTTTATGTTCAAGTGTACTTTCTTATTCGAATATGCTAACAAAATTTTGATTTTTTTCCTAAGACATATATAACAATTCCTTAATCTATGCAAATTAAATATTTCTTTTTAATACGAAATTCTTCTGTATATATATTCTTATTTTCTTGATTACTTTCTTTTTAATGTTTATTAAAGAATAAATGAATTATTATTTCTTGAATAGTTCACTTCATTCGACGTTCTTGAGTTCTATGATGATGAATAATCAAATTAATGTTGGAATATTGAAACCTTTTTAAGAACCTCTCTTTTAGTAGTTTTGATGTACTGAATATTAGTAAATAAGTTACTTGCAAGTTCAATGCAATTATTACGGGAAAATTAACTAGTCATATAATTAATAGTACTCCATATAAACTCAGAAGGTTTAACAAAACACTAATTAATTATTGTAAAAGAAAAACCCTACAACTTGAAAGTCGTTATATCAAAACTATATGAACGACAAGTCTAAGAACAAGAGATACAACACCAAAACTAAACTTACACCTTAAACAAATAGTCTAAGTCTGAAAAGAGTTGACTTTAACAGGAGAGATGCACAACATCCTGAGAGAACTTGTTAACCCTTGAATCTGGTCTTGCTCAATAGTCACCTTGTTGAGGTCTATCAATAGCTGTCTGAAGATGATTTGTACTCAACAAAAATGAGATAAATTGCATAGTATCGTGTACTGGTAGGATCACACATGTTTTACATTTAGTGTAACATAAGTAAGTCAATACAAAATTCCAAACATGCACATACAAAAAATATATAATAGTGATTATCACACGCTCAAACACTATTAATTTATATTCATTGGTCCTCTCAGAAAAGTAAAATAACAACTATTTGCATACCAAAATGTGGTACCTGATTCGATATTTACCGGGAACATGGTTCTTGCAACTTCGGATTTTCTATATTTAATTCGAACTACAAAAGTCGTGGTAGTCACTGAAATACATGAATATATTTCCTTTTGTTTTTTCCCTAGATCTTCCGGGAAATCAAGACATCTTTTATAGACTTGAACATATTTTGGTTAAAGTTATTTTAATATTCTTTTGATAAAAAACATGTCATTGTATGTCTTCTTATTGGTTTCAAATACTTTTTTTTTTGTCTGTATTTCAAGTGTTAACGAAGGCTGAATAAGGAAAGAATCACTAGTAATCAATTGAATTTTTTTTTCATTATACTAATGTGTTAAATGTGGATATACCTAATTGAGCAATATACAAATTAATGTCCTTTTATGTTGTGTTGAAATCACGAAGCCATGAAAGTTTTATTTTTATATTCTCAATGAACAGTTCCTTATTAAAAATAATAGTTTTCTTCTTTTTTTTTGCCTTTCCTTCATCTTAGTATGAAAGAAACAAAAAATGATAGTTGATTATTTGAAAGAAAATTATTTTTCATTAAATTAATGTGTTGCATGTAATCTATTTACATAGCAAATCAAATATATAATTGTCATAGTTATTTAAAGTTTATTAAGCACTACAATAATTTTAAATCATGAACATTTAGAACCAAAGAAAATTAACAACAATGCAGTGTCGTACTAGTACATCAAATACCATATGTAAAAATGAGGCTACTTATGATTTTGGCCCTGAAAGAACTATAACTTATGCAACAGATTGCTCTAGAATATTCTATATAAGACCAAAATCTCATATTACCGTTATGGCAGAAAATATTTTGGATATTTATTATTTCTTTGATGGGAGCGTAGTTGTTGTTTTCGCTAATGGAACAAACATATTCTATGTATCCATTGTTTCAAGCAATACTCTTTCCTTTTAGACTTAACTAGGAATGTTTACCGTGTTTTTAGTATTATTAACACGTATTTTAAAGAACTACACCCCATGATTGGAGGAAGTTAATCACGCATATGATTGTATGACATTATCACCGAGACTTACCAATTTAATACAGTTAAATTTTATTTCCCCTTCTCTTTTTTTTCTTTTCAATTATAAATTTATTGCAATATTCACATATCTAGTTTAAGTTTCAGTTTTATGACATACTAATGGACAAAAAATAGTATGTGTATTTCTTCCCACAAATTATGATCTTGAATTTAGGATTTGTTCTCCTTCACGACCAAACATAAAATGTCAATTCAAGATTGAGTAGGGAAGTCATTTTTGAAGGTATGAATCACATCATGTATCAGTCAACAGAAAGATCTATAAGTATGTTCTTGGTGATAAAAAAGATATTTCAGCTAAAATGACATATCAACTGATCAGACCAATTTTTTTTCATCACTATCAAAACTCACTGACACCCAATTCCTTGGGTGTGTTTGGTTTTCATGGAAAATTCTTTCTTCAAAAGGAAGTGAATTGCGGTCTTTGTTTTAAAGAATGACGGAGCAAATTTGTATTGGTTCCACTTTTGAATTTCAAAGAACAAGATGTTAGATATCTTTTTTTAAAAAGGAAAAGAATTAAGATATCAATCTTGGTATACTTTTCAATCTAGAATTATAGGGTAAACTTCGTATGTGATCCTGAATGAATGGTCAAATGAGGTACATGATGCTTCTAATCAAATTAGAAGGAGAGCGTAACTAGTTTATAGGAGCCCACACTGCCTAAAAAAGAATTAGTGGTTGAAATCTGCGCCACATATATATCATTTCTCCATAAGATGCATGTCATTAAAGTTTTTTTTAAAATTTATAATAACAAACACATCGGTAGGTATACTTTGACAACCATGGTTTTACTCTCATGAGCTTTGAAATAACAATTATGGGAGTCTGCATAAGTAATATAAAAATTATTGGCACATTGTACATATACATCAGTCATCCAACTCTTAATAAAGATTTTTAGTTGGCAAGGAAAAACCAAAATGAGAACATCGGAAAATCACATTGTCATTTGGTGCCAATCAACTTCCCCGTAGACATCTACAGCTACACGATAAGGAGAATTTTTTCTAGTATTTTGTAATATTTGCTCTTAAAATCTGATACGCTTTAAACTAGATTAAACATAAAATATCCCACTACTATAGTCCCGATCACCTAATAAAGCTTAATACACGCAACGAGTATAAAAGCAGTTTGAACTGGAAAATCATGTCATATTAAACATCATTCTCAGGTGGATACTACATGTTATTTTACATTCTTCTACTAGAAGTTTTCCCTAATCACTCTTTTAAGTTAGTGGCTCCTAAAATATATATCAAGTTTTGATAATGGTAAAGTTCTAAATGAATTTGTGTTTAATTCCATATCCTCTGGTACCCTTGGAATGTACTTCTCAAATTCAACTTATTCCTTTCCTCGCTCCTTTATTGTGCACATTCAATTACTAAATTATCAAGGTAGGTATTAACTACATAAATGCAAAACTACTCCACTAAAATAAGTAATTCAAGTATAAAAATTCATATTAATGGATGATTTAATAATAAAAATTAAGATTGACAAAAGCAGAAGATTCAATCACTGGTAAGGCATCATCCAATTTCAAGAACAAGAACTACAAAATAAATGTTAATTATATGATTAAGACCTATCCTATGCTAGCTCAAAGACAAAAATTAAATCAAATATGATATTCTTAACAAAAATAGCACCTAATTATTTCTTCTTTATCATTCCCCACCTGCCAGAAAATGGCTAACTTCTACTCCTCCGTGTATTTACCATGTGATGTTTAGAGTCAGGGTGTATAATTTTATACATTAATATTTGTTTTATTCAATAAATGTTTGTAATTCTTTACAAACAGCATTAGTGCCTCAAAGACATTTGATTTACCCTAAGCATAATCATGTTGGCTAACCTTTACTTTAACATTCACAGTTTTATCAATTATCTCTACTATATTTGTGGAAACCCTTGTGTTGTCCACATGTATAGAAGGAATAATTGATAAATTTGTCAAAAGGAAACTAGAGAATCGTCAACATTATTATGTTGAGGACATTATTATGTTGAGGGAAAGTTAAATGGCTTTGAGGCATTGGAACATCTCCATAAAGATTTTGAAGTATTGAACGAGAAAGAAAACAAACGAATACTAGTTTATAAGTTTATGCACCCGGGATCAATAATACTTCCAGATAAACACATGGATCACAAAATTATCCAATTGTCGAAAGTTTTAAGGTGATAAATCTTTTCAATGTTATTAAGTCAGCTCTAGTTTATCTCAAGTAATCCATTTATTTAATGGTTTCAATCACAAAATTAATGATGTTTTTTGGAGTTCTTATGAAATTAATGATGTTTTTTTTTTGTTTCATCTTTAATATTTACTATATCATTAATTGTTTAAATTAGTAAATCAATTGAAGTCTTTTCTAAACTAGTGAACAATGAAAGTAATGGATCAAAGAGAAAAGATAGTAATGTACGTAGACATTAAGTATTTGAATGTAAAAACATTCCACTAAAATAAGTAATTCACGTATAAAAATTCCTCTAAAGGGACAAGTCGATAATTAAAATTTACCTTTACCAGATTCGAAGATTCGATCATTGGGAAGGTTTCCTCCAATTTAAAGAATACAAACTACCAAATCAATGTAAATTACAAGCTAAAGAACTCTCCTTTTCTGGCTCAAATACAATAATTAAATCAAATTTTAAATGCTTGACCAAAGTAGAACCTCCTTATTTCTTTTTTGTTATTCTCCACCTGCAACTTAATGCCCAGCTTCCACTCCTCCATGTAATTCTCATGAGGTGTTTATGTGTCAGGGTGTATAATCTTATACATTTTTATTTGTTTTTCTCATTAAATATTTATAATTTTTTACAAAGATCTTATTTCCTCAAAGCCATGTATTTTCCCTAAGCATAACCATTTTGGCTATCCTCTACTTTCACTTCAAAAAAAAATTATCAATTATCTCTACAATACTTGTGAAAAACATTGTATTGTCCACAAGTATAGAAGATATAATTGATAAATTTTTTAAAACAAATCTAGAGTATCCTCAACGTGTTTATGTTGAGGAACTATCAAATGTCTTTGAGGAATTGGAAAATCTCTATAATGATTTTGAAGCATGCAACAAGAAAAAAAACAAAATAATGCTAATCTATAAGGTTATGCACCCGGGAAAAGAAATACCCCAAATAAACACATGGAGGAACAAAAGCTGGGAATAATGTCATGGGTTGGGAAGTTCTAGAAGAAACAAAAAGTTCTACTTTGGCGAGCATTCAAAGTTTAATTTGATTGATTTACCTGAGATTAAAATGGAGGAGATTTGTTGAACTCATAATTTTCATGGAGTTGGTAATTGGAGTTCTTGAAATAGGAGTTATGCTTGGAAATTACTTAACAGTGGTTGAAAATTTTAATGTGATCAATTCTTTTCCTATTTTTTAAGTTACTTGTCATTAGTCTTCTGTCGTCCATTTATGCAATTTTTTTAATCACAAAATAGATGATTTTGGAGTTCTTATAAAATTAAGTATCTTTTTAGTTTGTTTGATCTTTAATATTTATGATATTATGAGTTGTTTAAATTAGTAAATAAACTGCAGCCTTCTCTAAACTAATGAAAAATGAAAGTGATGGATCAAAGAGAATACTCATGCAATAATGTCACGACCCATAACGGGTCGCGAGTAGCACCCACACTTATCCTACTATGTGAGCGAACCAACAAATCTAAACCCCACCATTTCAACCATATTAAACAAAATAAAATGCGGAAGACTTAAAACTCATTAACGAAATCAATAATTAACTTTTAAAACTCAAACTTATCATTATCCCCAAAATCTGGAAGTCATCATCACAAGAACATCTATCCTCAAATTACTAATTCTAAGAGTATCTAAGAAGCTAAAATAACTAAACAGCTAGTCCATGCTAGAACTTCAAGGCATCAAGACGTGAAGAAGAAGATCCAGTCCAAGCTAGAAACAATAGCTCACCCTGAATTCTGGTGTGATGAAGACTGGCTAGCGTTGCGGTTGAGTTGAAGACGACGATACGTTTGTTGCACTCCACAAATAACAAAGAGAAAACATACAAGTAGGGGTCAGTACAAGCACAAGTACTGAGTAGATATCATCGGCCAACTCAAAATAGAAAGCAATATATATCAGATAATATCATAAAATAAACTACAATACTCAACAGGTAGCAACAACAAGTACAAGAATCATTGATAAATAACGCCAAGTACACACATGAGGACTCAAGCCTCCATACTATACTCATTTGGGAATCAGGTTCATTAAATTGAGTATATTAACATAATTCAAGATTTCATTCTCTTTATTCCTCTTGTGTCGGAACGTGAGACTCTGATCCCCTAATACTATATGTCGGTTCGTGACACCCGATCCCCTAATACTATGTGTCAGTTCGTGACACCCGATCCATTACTATCCTTGTGTCGGAACGTGACACACAAATCCATATACTATCCTAGTGTCGGAACGTGACACCCGATCCATTATTTATCCTGGTGTCGGAACGTGACACTCCGATCCATATACTATCCATGTGTCGGAACGTGACACCCGATCCAATTACTATCCTGGTGCTGGAACGTGACATCCGATTCCCTAATAGTACGTGTCAGTTTGTGACACCCGATCCATTAACATCATTCTTTTAGTTCATCAAGCCTTCTTTTATACCAAGGGATCAGCATTAACAAAGAGGTTTTTAAGATTTAAGATTCAACAGCCTCTTCATGCCTATTTTATCACAATTATATATAATCACAATAATGAAAACACACAATTAAGCATATAGAAGACTTTACAATACTACACAACACATATCATTAGCTATTAAGAGTTTACTATGAGATAGAATAATCCGTAACCTACCTCCACCGAAGAATTGTAATCAAGCAATCTACTTTCCCAAAGTTGCGTTCTTCCTTTCTCTCAATCGATCGTTTCTCCCTCTCTCTCTGTTCTTTTTCTTTTTCTTATTCAAACCCTCTTTCTTTTACCCTAATTAGCATATAATTAAGTATAAAAGATGATAAAATACCCCACTACTTGTTTCAAGGTTCTCTCTTTTAACCCCCAAGTAATTAAATTATTAACATTAAACCACTAACTTTATAATTATAAGCAGGAAAAGTCCAAAACGCCCCTTAAAATATTTAACAGAAATCCGACCCAGTAAGGGTCACGCAGCCTGTGACGGTCCGTCACAACTGTGATTGTCCATCCTGCACGTCCGTCACGAAGTTCAAATAGTTAATTCTGCAGAAGGATTTGTGATGGTCTATCGAGCCCTCAACGGTCCGTCCTGCCATTTCATCGTGAAGTTCAGAGAGTCAATTTCAGTACCCAAATTTCTAAATTCTAAGTGTTTTGGAACGAGACACCGTCGACGGTCCGTCGTGCCCATGACGGTCCGTCGTGGGATCCGTCGACCCAGATAGTGATTTTCAGAAATTAACTCTACTGCTCCAAATGACTAAACAGGTCGTTACAATAGATACCAATTTACCCATCGTTCGTCCTAGAATGATCACAAGAAGAAAAACAAAGGTGAAAAGGAGTACTTGAATCTGTAAACAGGTGTGGGTATCTTTCTCGCATATCAGTCTCCTTCTCCAAAGTGGACTCTTCAACTGGTCGATTCTTCCATTTAACTTTGATGGATGCAATCTCCCTTGATCTCAACTTGCGAATTT
The DNA here is from genome assembly GCA_027789145.1 of Solanum arcanum. Classification (NCBI taxonomy): domain Eukaryota; kingdom Viridiplantae; phylum Streptophyta; class Magnoliopsida; order Solanales; family Solanaceae; genus Solanum; species Solanum arcanum. The sequence goes on from CM050933.1 coordinate 36,872,858, forward strand.
CTCTATCTAGAATGGCAACAGGCTCCTCCTCATAAGTCAAATTCTCATCAAGCAGAACTGAATCCCATCGAATAATGTAGTTTCCATCCCCATGGTATCTTTTCAACATAGACACATGAAATACCGGATGCACTCCTGACAGTCCTGGGGGCAATGCTAATTCATAAGCCACCTCCCCTACTCGCTTAAGTACTTCAAATGGTCCAATATACCTTGGTCTTAGCTTACCTCTTTTTCCAAACCGCATCACCCCTTTCATGGGCGAAACCTTCAGCAAGACTTGCTCACCCTCCATGAACTCCAAGTCTCTAACCTTTCGATCTGCATATTCCTTTTTCCTGCTTTGAGCCGCTAAAAGCTTTTCTTGAATAGATTTCACCTTCTCTAATGAATCCCTTAAAAGATCACTACCCCAAGGTCTAACCTCAAATGCATCAAACCAATCAATGGGAGACCTACATCTCCTCCCATACAATGCTTCGAAAGGAGCCATATCAATACATGAGTGATAGCTATTATTGTATGAAAACTCCGCTAAGGGTAAGAAGTTATCCCAATTACCCCCAAATTCTATCATACATGCACGAAGCATATCTTCCCACACCTGAATTGTTCGCTCAGACTGACCATCGGTATGAGGGTGAAATGCAGTACTAAGGTCCAACCTAGTACCTAATTCAGCATGCAATGTTCTCCAAAACTTAGAAGTAAACTGCGTACCTCTATCTGATATGATGGAAAGTGGAACTCCATGCAATCGAACAATTTCTGAGATGTACAGTCTGTCTAACTTCTCTGCATTGTAGGTCACCTTGACCGGGATGAAGTGAGCAGACTTAGTTAATCTATCCACGATTACCCAAATAGAGTCAAACTTCCCCAATGTCTTTGGAAGACAAACCACAAAGTCCATTGCAATTCTCTCCCACTCCCATTCAGGAATGGGCATTCTATGAAGTGTTCCTCTGGGCCTCTGGTGTTCATACTTTACTTGCTGACAATTTGGACATTTGGCAACAAAATCAACAATGTCTCGCTTCATTCTACTTCACCAAAAGTGTTGCTTTAGGTCACGATACATCTTGGTTGCACCAGGATGTATAGAATATCGGGAACTATGAGCCTCTGTAAGAATAGTGTGGATCAAATCATCAACACGGGGCACACATACCCTTCCCTTAATTCTCAAAACACCTTCCTCATCCATTATTGCTTCTTTAGCCTCTCCTCGCAACACCATATCCCGAATTCGGCTTAGTTTCTCATCATCAAACTGTTTTCCCTTGATCTTGTCAAGAAAAGAAGATTTCGCCTCCACACTGGCCAAAAATCCTCCCTTCTCATTTACTTCTAGCCTGATAAAGTCGTTAGCCAGAGTCTGAACCTCTCTAGCCAATGAGCTCCTAGAAACTTGTAAGTGGGCTAAATTACCCATGCTCCCTGCTTTTCTACTTAAGTCGCCTGCCACAACATTAGCCTTTCCTAGGTGATACAGGATGGTAACATCATAATCCTTCAGTAGTTCCATCCACCTCCTCTGTTTCAAATTCAAATCCCTCTAAGTAAATACATACTGTAGGCTACGATGATCCGTATAGACTTCACACTTGACCCCATATAGATAATGTCTCCATTGCTTTAATGCAAACACAACTGCGGCCAATTCTAAATCGTGGGTCGGATAGTTACGTTCATGCACCTTTAATTACCTCGAAGCATAAGCAATTACATTCTTCTCTTGCATTAGCACTGCACCCAAACCAGAATAGGATGCATCACAATAAATAATGAAATTCTTACCTTCTACTGGCAAGGTAAGGATAGGTGCAGTAGTCAGCAAGGTCTTGAGTTTCTGAAAGCTTTCTTCACATTCATCCGACCACACAAATGGACATTTTGCTTAGTCAAGTTCGTCAATTGGGAAGCAATAGAAGAGAATCCCTTGACAAATCGACAGTAGTAGCTAGCTAAACCAACAAAGCTCCTTATTTCTGACACATTAGTAGGTCTTACCCAATTTCTCACTGTTTCAATCTTAGAAGGATCCACCATCACTCCATTCTTAGAAACCACGTTCCCCATAAAGGACACTGAATCTAGCCAAAACTCACACGTGGAGAATTGGCATAAAGCCTTTTCTCCCTTAACACTTCCAACACAATTCTCAAATGCTCCTCATGTTCCTTCTTTCTCTTGGAGTATATCAGTATATCATCAATAAATACGATCACAAAGAGATCCAGATATGGCTGAAAAATCCCGTTCATCAAGCTCATGAAAGCATCAGGGGCATTCGTAAGACCAAAAGACATTACTACAAATTCGTAATGCCCATACCTTGTTCGAAAAGCAGTCTTTGGCACATCCGTTGCCAGTATTTTCAATTGATGATAACCGGATCACAAGTCAATCTTAGAGAAGACACAAGCACCTTGTAACTGATCGAACAAGTCATCAATGCGAGGAATGGGATACTTGTTCTTAATAATTACCTTGTTCAACTGCCGGTAGTCTATGCACATCCGAAAACTCCCATCTTTCTTCTTCACAAATAACACCGGAGCACCCCAAGGGGATGCACTTGGTCTAATGAAACCTTTGCTTAACAACTCTTGAAGTTGGGCCTTTAACTCCCTTAACTCTGCTGGAGCCATTCTATAAGGAGGTATGGAAATGGGGCGAGTACCCGGCTGCAGATCAATGCAAAAGTCAATATCTCTATCCGGTGGCATACCAGGATGGTCTGCAGGAAACACATCAAGAAACTCACAGACTACCGGAACCGACTCAATCGAAGGTACCTGGGTAGTATCATCCTGGAGATGTGCCAAGAAAGCTGAGCACCCTTTACTAACCATTCTCTTAGCACGAAGAAAGGAGATCATACGAACTGGAGTGGAAATGTAGTCACCCTCCCACACTAACGGATCTGTCCCAGGCTTGGCCAACGTTACAGTTTTAGCATTACAGTCTAAGATTGCAAAATTTGGAGAAAGCCAAGTCATACCCACAATTACATCGAAGTCATCCATTTCTAAGATAACCAAGTATACATGAGTATTGATCCCCACAAAAGTCACCAGACAAGACCTATATACCCTTTCAACTATAACAGACTCACCCACCGGAGTAGAAACACGAATAGGCATGTCAAGCAATTCACAATTTAAATTAAGGCCAGTAGCAAATGCGGAAGATACATATGAAAATGTGAAGCCAGGGTCAAATAATACAGAAGCCATACAATCACAAACCAAAATATTACCTGTGATAACAGTATCTGATGTCTCCGCTTCCGACCGCCTAGGGAAAGCGTAACAATGGTCCCTATCACCTGTCTGCCCGTTGCCTCTACCAGGTTGCGCTGCAGTAGTTCCCATTTGTCCATCACCCCGGCCGTTTTGGTGACCACCATTACCTCGGCCACCACGCCCTCCAGAATGACGGCCTCTTCCATGACCACCTCTACCTCTGACTATTTGAGGTCTGTAACTCTGTTTTGGACAATACCTCTTAATGTGTCCAGTCTCCCCACATCCATAACACTTTCTGGATTCATGCATAGGTCTCTGTGAGAATGACGAAGTCTGGGGATAACCTCCAAACTCAAAGAAGTGTTGACTGTTCTGCGGTGGACCCCCAACTACAGTCTGCAGTGAAGACTGAATAGGTCGGGCTGGATAACCTCCTGAACCCTGCCCTCTGGAGTAAGAACCATTAAACTCACCTCCCTTACGAAACCTTTTAGATGTCTATGTCATGGTGAAGTCATCTGGCTTCACTCCCTCAACCTCTATCACGAAGTCTACCACTTCTTGAAAGGATTTCGCTGTAGCCGCTACTTGTAAGGCTGAAATCCGCAAATCTGACCTCAACCCCTTTACAAAATGGCAAATCCGCTCTTGTGGACTGAAGCAAAGCTGGGTGGCATACCTTGATAATGCACGGAACTTAGCCTCATACGCAGTCACCGACATCTTGCTTGCTCTAGGCTCAAGAACTCATCTCTCCTCCTATCCCTCAAGGTCCGGGGGATATACTTCTCCATAAATAAGCTAGAGAACGACGCCCAAGTCATAGGTGGTGCCTGTGTGGGTTGACACTCAACATGTGACCGCCACCATATTTTTGCACTTCCCAGAAACTGATAGGTTACAAACTCAATGCCAAATCGTTCCATTAATCCCATTTTATGTAGTAACTCATGACAATCAACCAGAAAATCGTAGGCATCCTCGGATTAAGCACCCTTGAAGACTGGAGGTTTCAATTTCAAGAACTTACTGAAAAGTTCATGTTGATCGCTTGTCATTATAGGCCCTGTAGTCAAACGAGGAAACATGCATATTTCCAATGAGGCATCCATGCGGGGAGCGTCAGTAGCGGCCTGTCGTACTTCCGGAACCTAAGGTGCTGGTGCAGAAAATACTGGAGGTGTCTGGCCTTGATCAGTTAACCCGCTAAGATAAGCAAGAACCTGATTAATCATCTCTGGGGTAGGTTGGGGTGGTAATTCCTCATTTTGCACTTGCTCACTTTCCTCTTCCTCACCCTCTCTTACTACTTCCTCAGTCGGTAGAGGAGTCACCGCCCTAGTACTAGATGGGATAAGTGCTTGTCCTCTTCCTCTAGAGGACGTCCTCCCACGACCTCTACCACGACCCCTTGTCACTGCTCTTCTTCGAGCTACAGCCCCAGTGGCTGGCTTAGACGCACCCTGTCCTCCCGGTGCTGGTATTGGCGTAGTTGTTGCTCTAGTTCTAACCATCTGCTAAATAGAGTGAAGATGGTCAGATACCAATTTGTATCACCTAGATACCAATTGGATCCAAGTAATAGCACGAAAGAAAGAAAGAATGAAATTTTCCTAAAGTCTCATAGCCTTTCAAAGAAAAGTAAAGGCGTCCCCCTACCGTTTCTTAAGACTCTACTAGACTCGTTCTTGTGTGATGAGACCAACGAACCTAATGCTCTGATACAAAGTTTGTCATGACCCATAACGGGTCGCGAGTGGCACCCACACTTATCCTACAATGTGAGCGAACCAACCAATCTAAACCCCACCATTTCAACCATATTAAACAAAATAAAATGCGGAAGACTTAAAACTCATTAACGAAATCAATAATTAACTTTTAAAACTCAAACTTATCATTATCCTCAAAATCTGGAAGTCATCATCACAAGAGCATCTATCCTCAAATTATGAATTCTAAGAGTATCTAAGAAGCTAAAATAACAAAACAGCTAGTCCATGCTAGAACTTCAAGGCATCAAGACATGAAGAAGAAGATCCAGTCCAAGCTAGAAACAATAGCTCACCCTAAATTCTGGTGTGATGAAGACTGGCTAGAGTTGCGGTTGACTTTAACACGACGGTACGTTTGCTGCACTCCACAAATAACAAAGAGAAAACATACAAGTAGGGGTCAGTACACGCACAAGTACTGAGTAGATATCATCGGCCAAGTCAAAAAAGAAAGCATTATATATCAGATAATATAGTAAAATCAACTACAATACTCAATAGGTAGCAACAACAAGTACAAGAATCATTGATAAATAACGCCAACTACACCAATGAGGACTCAAGCCTCCATACCATACTCATTTGGGAATCAGGTTCATTAAATTGAGTATATTAACATAATTCAAGATTTCATTCTCTTTATTCCTCTTGTGTCGGAACATGATACTCCGATCCCCTAATACTACGTGTCGGTTCGTGACACCTAATCCCCTAATACTATGTGTCGGTGCGTGACACCCGATCCATTACTATCCTGGTGTCGGAACGTGACACTCCGGTCCATATACTATCCTGGTGTCGGAACGTGACACCCGATCCATTACTATCCTGGTGTCGGAACGTGACACTCCGATCCATATACTATATTGGTGTCGGAACGTGACACCCGATCCATATACTATCCTAGTGCCGGAATGTGACACCCGATCCCCTAATACTACGTGTCGGTTCGTGACACCCGATCCATTAACCTCATTCTTTTAGTTCATCAAGCCTTCTTTTATACTAAGGCATCATCACTAACAAAGAGGTTTTTAAGATTTAAGATTCAACAGCCTCTTCATGCTTATTTTATCACAATTATATATAATCACAATCATGCAAACACACAATTAAGCATATAGAAGACTTTACAATACTACCCAACACATATCATTAGTTATTAAGAGTTTACTATTAGATAGCATAAACCATAACCTACCTCCACCGAAGAATTGTGATCAAGCAATCTACTTTCCCAAAGCTGCGTTCTTCCTCTCTCTCAATCGATCGTTTCTCCCTCTCTCTCTGTTCTTTTTCTTTTTCTTATCCAAACCCTCTTTCTTTTACCCTAATTAGCATATAATTAAGTATAAAAGATTATAAAATACCCCACTACTTGTTTCAAGGTTCTCTCTTTTAACCCTCAAGTAATTAAATTATTAACATTAAACCACTAACTTTATAATTATAAGCAGGAAAAGTCCAAAACGCCCCTTCAAATATTTAACAGAAATCCGACCCAGTCAGGATCACGCAGCCTGTGACGGTCCTTCACAACTGTGACGGTCCGTCTTGCACGTCCGTCACAAAGTTCAGAGAGTTAATTCCGCGGAAGGATTTGTGACGGTCCGTCGAGCCCTCAAAGGTCCGTCTTGCCATTTCGTCGTGAAGTTCAGAGAGTCGATCTCAGTACCCAAATTTCTAAATTCTATGTGTTTTGGAACGAGACACCCTCGACGGTCCGTCGTGCCCATGACGGTCCATCGTGGGATCCTTCGACCCAGACAGTGATTTTCAGAAATTAACTCTGCTGCATAAAACGACTAAACAGGTCGTTACAAATAATTAATGTTCAGTCATAATTCTAACACTAAAGAGATTGGTGCATCTACAAGTTAGACGCGAGCTAGCTGACTTGGAGATGGTAAAATATTTTGTAATGAGATTATAGCACACCCATTAACGGTTAGAATGTGAGATAAGATTTTTTGCATTACTTAGAACCTGATATGGAGATATCTAGAGGAACATGATAAGGAGAATTCTTTCAAAATGTTTGTATTATTCTCTCTTATAATATGATAAGTTGTGAACTAGATCTGTTATCAACTGTCCTTCTACTAGAGTCATGATCACCTAACTATGCTTAATTGACCCCACAAGTATAAATAAAGTGGAATTAAACAATCATGTAATCTTAAGCATCATTCTCATGTGCACACTACATGTTATTTTCAATTCTTCTAGGAGAATGTTTCCCTAATCACTCTTGGTATTAATTATTCTGTCGCTGTTAGCATGACAATAATTAAGGATGTACAGGTTGGAGTTGATAGTACTAACAAAATGTAGGATGCAAACATAGTTTATTAGAGTAATTTAAATTGAGCGAAGCAGTAGTTAAATTTAATGGAAACCAAGAGCATCATAAGGAGGATATTAAAATTTTTGTATCCCCTCATAAGTTTTTGCATGATATAATTACTCATAATTCTGAATACGAGTTTATTGGCATCACAAAAGAGGATCAACCAATAGGGCTTCAGAAAATAATTGTTCTCAAGAAAATCTAAATAATATGCCTATTCAAGCAGATATGTCTCAAAAATTGATTAAATCTGCAAAAACAGGGAAGAAGTAGAGGAATATAGATCTGCACCATCTAATAAAGAAACAGATGAGATGAAATATCTGATAAGAATTTATGAAATCTGTAATATGGAACATTCGGTCTCTAAAGTCCCAAGAAGCTTCCCATAGAGTGCAAATACCACATATTTTTCATTAATTTTATTTTATTATCTTTGTGGAACCATTTCAACATGTCAGATGTATCAACAAATATAGAAGAATGTTAAAGATGCCCCTAGTAAAAGAAAATTTCAATGGAAACATACGGTATTTCATTAATTTAGGGTCTGATGTTACCTTGGTGATGGATACAGAGCAACAATTCACACCGTGTTTAACATAACAAAAACAATCTAATAAATTTCATGTCACTTTAGTCCATGTCAAATGTAATATTTAAGATAGACAAATACTATGGCTGGATATATTAGATGACAACAACTACTGATAGCTATTGGTTAATTGGTGGAGACTTTAATGTAGTCTTGGTTCAGGATATTGATTATGAAGACTTTAAATCATGTATCTAGAGTTGCGATTTATCTGATATTCAATTCAAAGGCAGCCCTTTCACATGGTTGGAAGAAAGATTAGAAAAGTTGGATTCTCTCTTATCAGCATATGCAACACTAATTTAATTTTATGGATATTGAACTTCCTGCAATAACAGGATCAGATCATTCACCTCTGTTATTTACCATGGATGAGGCTATGAATTCTTAAAGGAAACCATTGAGGTTTCTTATGTTCTCGACTGACCATGATGAATACATAACGGAAGAGTTTGTGTATTTTCTTTTTTAAAAAAACATCAAAAGGGAAAAATCTTCTTTCACCAAATGGAGCAAGGAAGTTTATGGTGATATTTTTAAACAACTAATAATCAGGTAACATATCGTCAAAATCAAAGAGATCTATTTGAGAAAGATCGTAATGGTGAAAACAAAAAAGTATTGCATAGAGTTCACGCGAAGTGTACAATGTACTTACATTTTAAGGATGTTTTTTGGCCTCAGTAAGTTGGGTATGACTGGTTAGATAGTGTAGATAGTAATACTACATCATTTCAAAACATTGGTAATGGTATAATAAAAAAACATCAATTAAATAGAATTCAAAATAGACAAGGGGAGTGGTTGGTGAAAGAATGTAAAATAGTTACTGAACTTGTTTAATTATATGAGGATTAGTGTAACCAATATAGAGATGCTACATTCTTTTCGTTGTTTAGACATATTTCACTGTTGTGACAAACAAAGAAAATATTGGTTTCTATAAAGATCCTGATAAGGAGGAAGTAGAACAATTTTAAAGATATTGTCAGAATAGTTCAAGAATTTGTGGCTGGTTATACTCTTGCTAAGTCTATTATTTATACTATGTTGTCTTATTGCCCAAAATTTACCATGTTAATACCTTTGGAGACTTGAGATCAATTTGTTTGAATAATTTTATCAAAAAAATTCTATCTAGAGTAGTTCGTGAAAGAATTGAAGGTATGTTCCTTAAACTCATCTCTGCAAATCAATCTGACTTTATAGAAAATGTTGTCTTAACATAAAAGATTGTCATAAAAATCAGGAAAGAGGGTAATCCTTCTAATATTGTAATTAAGCTTTATACGACAAAGGCTCAAGATAGAGTATCGTGGTTCTTTATGATGAAAGTGTTGATGAAGATGGGTTTTCATGAATTTGAGGTTGATTTAACTTGGAGGTTGCTTACAAACATTTGTTATTCAGTTTTTATTAATAACAAGTGACATGGGTTCTTTCTCTCTACTAGAGTGGTGAAACTAGTTGATCCAGTATCACATGCTGTATTTATTCAATCTGATAGCATTTTATATAGGTTCTTAAAAACTTTATGAAAGGATGATCTATTTCGGGGCTATGAGATGCGAAAATAGAGTACCAATATAAATCATCTTGCTTATGTAGATAGTACCATAAGTTTTGCATCTACTAATAGATATTCATCGGTAATGATCATGTCAATTTTAAAGAAGTATGAAATTTAGTCAGGGCAGAAAATTAAAAAGGATAAAAGTTCCTTCTTCATGTATCAAAATGAAGCTGCTGCTCGCACATTGCTGGTTCAGGAGTGTAGAAGCTTTATTACAAGCAAATTTCCACTTAAGTATTTGGGGTGTCCTATATCACATAAAAGGAGGACGAAGGATCATTACTTTGATCTTATTACAAGGGTCAAATCTGAACTACAAGCCTTGAATGGAAATATGTTACCCTATGAAGGTAAGGAAGTTCTAATCAATAGTGTTTTGCAATGTGTTCCAAATCACGACTTGTCTTCTAGTCTTCATTGAATGATATTTTTCTTGCCCAAAAAATAAGGTTGTCTTTGTTTTAGGTCTTTATTTGATTTGTGTCAATATTTAAATACTAAAATCAATTGGAGGTTTAGAATCGAAACTCATTATGGGCCAATATCATGTTGAATAAACAAGGTAAGAAGCAAATCCCTAGTTTGGTACCATTGAAGGGTGGATCTTAGTTGTGGAAATATACTCAATAACAGGGATATATTTGAACTACTTATTTGGTGGGAACCTAGAGGTTTTACATCTGTAATATTATTTGATAATTCGTCAGGGTTAGGTCCTATTTAATCACAACCAATAGAAGTGAAACCTTCCACAATTTGAGTGGATCAAGTAAAATCTTCCATGGATCAGATTAGACTGTCTGATTAAAGTGATAAACCATGGTGGACATTCCATTTCTGGAAAATTTTCAATTAAAAGTGCTTGGAATAATATAAGAAAGAGAGAGGAGAAAACTGACCCTTAGTAGAAGATATGGGTGCACGACATCCCTTTTAAGATATATTTCTTAACTTTTGAAGTTGTGGAATTTTTTTTTACAGTGGGTACTCAAATGAAACAATGGTTGCTGCGAGGCTCCAGCTGATGAGACTGTGGATCACTTATCTAAAAAAGGAGAAGTTGTAGATTCTTTATGGAGATATTTTTCTTGTGCATGTGGTCTTTTAGGACCATGTGTTCAAATGAAACATGTTTTGATTAAATAGTGGATGTTAAAGGTAAGTCTAGGCAAAAGATGACATTTAATGAAATTTCAAATGTCATCTTATGATTTCTTTGGAAAAGGACAAATACAATTCTACATGGTGCTTATTACTCCATTAAAAGAGTTATTTGGGATATTTCCAACACTACAAAAATTTTAATAAAATTTAAATTTAAATATCCAAATATTCAAAATATTTTGCCTTAGATGGCTTCTCTACTTGGTAGTTTTAGGCCTAGTTCTAAATCAAGAGTGGTAAGGCAAAGTTACCACCTTTGGGATGGTTGAAATTTAACACTGACATGGCATTAAGAGGTAATCTTTGTGCTGGCACTATTGAATTTTATGTTAGAGTTTCTTTTGGTTATCTTTTGGGAGCAAGGAGGGGGGGGGTAGTATATAGTACTATTGAAACTTCACTCTATTCCTATGAAGGTTCAGTGGTTGTTAATAAATTCATCTAGCAATTGCTCATGTACTCTTTACCTTGTTTGAATTAGATTCTATTAGTCATGTTGCTCTTGGTGACGACTTTGAGTTTTTTTATAACAAAAAAAAACCACGACGAGTGAATTTGTATTTTCTTTTCTGCTAGATAGTTTATTCACCAGTTTACCTCTGAGTTTTGTTGGACATTCCAATTCCCATTTGTGCTTATCACATATGAGTATGGCGTTGGTGCTATATAGTTTTAGGCTCACATTTAATCTCTAACATAAGTAGTTTTTCTCATAGCTCCAAATCTAGATGGTAATATTAATCCTATGTGTGGTTCAATCCATCAGATATGGATTGTAGGGAAAAGATACTAATATTAGGTAGGTTGATCGAACCACATTTTTCTATTCGTAAATAGCAGGAATTGATATAAACTATATAAGAAGTCCGTGAATAAGTTATTCTGATTTACTTACCTCTAGGAATCAACTAGGGATATTATTCAACTCATTGCCTCGTCAAGGAGAGGTTGTTGCATAGAGAATCAAGGTTAGACAAAGATCTGATAGAAGAGGGATATGCTTGATCTTACCAGAATAGATCTCCTTACCCAATCTTATCCCCAACGAACTATCAAACGACGACTCAAAGATAATGAAGTGGCTTAGATCAGCCTGCTCTACCAACCATGAAGCCTCAAATTTTTTTGTAGACTTGATTTCTTCTATATTTCTGTAATACGTGTAGGGTTTTCTTTCTTTAGTAATTTTCTGGACCAGATCTCATTTGGGCCCTGCTAGTTTTTTGGCTCCTCTTATGTTAATAAAAAATGGGCTCCTGCCACCTAAAACCCCAAAAAAGAAGAAGTTGATGCCACTTAAAATATATCTCAAATTTTGATAAAAGTTAAATTTAACATTATTTTAAAAAAAGAAATAATTATTGACAAGAAAAGAAAGGCCATAGATTTTTTTTATAAAACAATTAGTTCCATTTAACTACCAATGTATTTTCCAGCATAAAACAACCTTTATTTATGCCCCACTAAAGTGGGATAGAAGTTTGATAATGTGGGAGAGTTTCAAAGGAAACAAAACAGAGAACAAAGATTTTTAATTTAGTGAAGTAGAGCACAATTATTAAAACAAAGGAAGAGGAAAGTCTACTCAGGATTAATAGAGATATCTCGTCGTATCTCCAAAAAGAATTAGAATAAATGGCGCAAGGAGATGAGTTTTTACTTTGAACTTTGTCCTTATAATAGAGAATGAATTAGTGATGTTAGAAAGATATAGTTTTGGCACGATAAGTAGCTATGTCATTCACATCCAAGAGACTGACTCTATAACGACCCATTAGGCCCTTTTGAGTACTAGAGTTTCTTATTTAATAAATGACTTCAGCTTTATTTTTAGGATTAATTTAATTAGGTGGTTAAAGATAATAACTTTTAAATTAGTAGGTCAACTTTTAGAATTTTATAGTTAATCATGTATAATAATAATGGTAGTAAATAATTTGTATATAAGAAAAGAGAAAAAGGGAAAAACTCATTGATTGGGACAGAAGAAGATCGAGAATTAGGTAAATCAATATGCCCCTAGATCTTTAATATATTAGATATATGAGTTGGATAATATTAATATATTAGATAGGAGGGATATTGAATTGATGCACTACAATGTGTTACTACTTTGCATGTCATTTACCTATATGTTTACAACTATCAGTTCAATGATGTTTGTCATTAGAGAATTTAATCATTAGGATTGATTTATGCAGTTTTCATTCAGTGTAAATAATTTAGGTTTGATAGAGTGCGTTTTCGTAAGTAGGTGATTTCAATATTATTATTTTGTTATCATATTATACTTCAGTTTTGATATATTGAGATATATGATTATATATTAAATGTATTGTATTATATGAATTTCATTAGAGTTATGTTACTTGGAAGAATTAAGACTTAACGATAGGCTTGAATATATACGAACAAACAATGTAGTGGATCATGTGAAATCTTCCATAGATCTAATTAGACAGTAAGATTTAAGTGATAAACCATGGTGGTTAGATAATTTATAGACAATTTTCAGTTAAAAGTGCTTGGAATACTATCAGAGAAAGATAGAGGAGGAAAATGATTCTTATTAGAAGATATGGGTACAATGTATCCCTTTAAGATATCTTCTTTATATTGGAATGTGTGGTGAAAATATACCATTTTGTACTTTAATGACACAATGGAATCCTAATGTGTCTCATTTATGTGGTTGCTGCAAGGTTCTAGCTGATGAGACTGTGGATCACTCACTACAAAAAGAAGAAGTAACAGATTCTTTATGGAGATATTTTGCTGGTGCAACTGGTCTTTTGGGACCATGGGTTCACGAGAAACATTTTTTGATGAAAAGGTTGAATGCTAAAGGTTATTCTAGACAAATATAACATTTAATGCAATATCTTATTGTTTCTTTGGAAAAGGAGAAATTTAATTTTACATGGTCCTTCTTACTATACTAACAGAGTTATTTGGGATGCTTCCAACACTACACATATTTTCATCAAGTCAAAATTTCTTTATCTCAATATTCTAAATAATTGGTCTCGGATGGTTGGTCTAATGGATAGTTTCAGGCCTAGTTTTACATCTAGAGTGGTAAGGTGGATTTACCTCCTTTGGGATGGTTGAAATGTAACAGTGGGGCATCAAGAGGTAATCCTAGCGCTATCACTATTGAATTTTCTGTTAGGCATTCTTCTTGCGATTTGTTGGGAGCGGGGAGGCTAAGGATCCTAGAAACAACAAACATAGTAGTTATAGCTATGGCTTTGAAGGAAGAACTTAAATATTGTTTGGTAAATGTTTTTCACCGGTTGAAATGGAATCAGATTCTTTATCAATGATTTATATGTGGAATAGAGATCGGATTATTCCTTGGAAGTGACTTTGGAAGTAAATTCATTGATGACAACAGTACTGCACACCTAAAGGGAGGGAAATACTCTTGCTAATTACTTCACTAATTTAACTTCTAATATTAAAGGTACTTTTGAATGTAAACCTTTTCAAGATACACAAGTTGCAAGTAGAAGAATCATCAATACAGATAAATATGACATTTTTCATCTTAGGATAGGACAATGTATACCTCTGAAGGTTCACTGGATGTTAATAACTTATTCTTGTAGTTGGTTCTGTACTCATCACCTTATCTGAATTAGATTCTATTGGTTATATATCATTCACCTAGTGAGATCTTTGAGGTGTCTTTTATTATTAAAAAACCCTGATGAGTGAATTTGTATTTTCTTTTCTGATAGATAGTTTATTGACCAGTTCACTTACGAGTTTAGTTGGACATTCTGACTTAGATAGTTTATTGAGCAGTTCACTTACTAGTTTAGTTGGACATTCTGACTACCAATTGTGCTGATCTCATATGAGAATGGTTTAGATGCTATACAATTTTAGGCTCAAATTCAATCTCTTTCATTAGTATCTCTTCTCATAGATCCAAATCTAGATTGTTGAATTCATCCTATGTATGGATCAATCCATCAAATTGGGATTCAAGGGCAGGGATTACTAATACTAGATAAGAAATTCATAAAGAAGTTTGTCTAATTTACTTACCTTTATGAATCAACTAGGGATATGCATCAGCTCATTGGCTCATTAAGGAGAGGCAGTTGCATAGAGATCAAGATTACACAAATCTATAGTTTAAGAGGTTTATGCTTAATCTTAACAGAATGGATCCTCTTACCTAAGCTTATATTCAATGAACTCTTGAGAAACGATAAAAAGAAGATGATAAGGCTTAGATCAACCTGATCTGACAAGCATCAAGCCTCATATTTTTATCTAAACTTGATTTCCTCTCAATTCTTTATTATGTCTAAGTTGTTTTTACTTTAATAATTTTCAGGTCAAGATCTCGGTTGTGCCTTTTCATTTTGTTCGCTTCTTTTGTGTTCATATAAAATGTGCTCTTGCCCACCATAAACACAAAAAAAAAGTGAACGCCTCTTAAAATACATCTCTAATTTTTGTAATGGTTAAATTTAAAAACAATTTATTTAAAAAATTTTATATTCACAAAAAAAAGACCCTTGATTTTTTAAAAAAATAATTAGTTCTATAACTAAACGTGTATTTTCCCACCTACACCATGCCTTTATTTATGCCCCACTAGAATAAGATAGAAGTTTCATAAAGTAAGAGAGTTTCAATGGAAAAGCAACATTGAAAAAAGACTTCCAGTTTAGTGAAATAGAACACAATCATTGAAAGGAAGGAAGTGGAAAGTCCACTTCGGTTTAATAGAGAGATCTCGTACTAGTTCAAAAAAGAATTAAAATGAATGGAGAAAGGATATTAGTTCTTTCTTTGAACTTTTTTCTGTAAAAAGAGAATGTGGTGGTGATGTTAGATAGCTATCTATTTTTGAACAACAACTAGCTCAGTCATTTCCCTCAAATAGACCGACATTATTTCGACCATTTAGGTCGTTTTGAGTACATGGTTTATATTTGATTGCTTATATTTCTGCGATTTTATCGTCTCTGGTTAGATTGAATATATACACATATAGTATATATATTCATTGTTATGAATATAATTATTGTATCCTTTTGAAAGAATTCATGTTTAAATATTCTATAACTTAAAAGTACTACATATAAGCTTAGATATTATATATTTTTAAGTAGATATGAAATTACTCACTTATCAATTGAAGAAATTTACTATATAAGTTCAAAAGTGATAATTTCTTTTACGTTCAAGTTGTACTTTCTTATTCGAATATGCTAACAAAATTTTGAATTTTTTCCTAAGACATATATAACAATTCTTTAATCTATGCAACTTAAATATTTCTTTTTATTATGAAATTCTTTTGTATATATATTCTTATTTTCATCATTACTATCCTTTTAATGTTTATTAAAGAATAAATGATTTAATATTTCTTGAATAATTCATTCATTAGACGTTCTTGAGTTCTATGATAATGACAAATAATCAAATTAATGATATTGAAACCTTTTTAAGAACCTATTTTTTAATAGTTTATATGTATTGAATATTAGTAAATAAGTTACTTGCAAGTTCAATGCAATTATTACTGGAAAATTACCTAGTTATATAATTAATAGTACTCCCTATAAACTCCGAAGGTGTAACAAAACCCTAATTAATTATTGTGGAAGAAAAACTCTACAACTTGAAAGTCATTATATCAAAACTATACTAATGACAAGTCTAAGAACAAGAGATACGACCCCAAAACTAAACTTACACCTTAAACAAATAGTCCGAGTCCGAAAAGAGTTGATTTTAACAGGAGAGATGCACAGCATCCTCAGAGAACTTGTTAACCCTTGAATCTGGTCTCGCTCAATAGTCACCTTGTTCAGGTCTATCAATAGCTGCCTGAAGATGATTTGTACTCAACAAAAGTAAGATCAAGTATATAGTATCGTGTACTTGTAGGATCACACGAGTTTTCCATTTAGTGTAACATAAGTAAGTCAATACAACATTCCAAACATGCACATACAAAAAATATATAATAGTTATTATCACCTGCTGAAACACTATTAATTTATATTCATTGGTCCTCTCATAAAAGTCAAATAACAACTATTTGCATACCAAAATGTTGTACCTGATTCGATATTTACCGGAACATGGTTCTTGCAACTTCGGATTTTCTATATTTAATTCGAACTGCAAAAGTTGTGTTAGTAAATAAAATACATGAATATATTTCCTTTTGTTTTTTCCGTAGATCTTCAGGGAAATCATGACATCTTTTATAGACTTGAACATATTTTGGTTAAAGTTATTTTTAATATTTTTTTTGAAAAAAAACATGCCATTGTATGTCTTCTAATTGGTTTCACTTACTTTTTTTTGTCTCTACTTCAAGTATTAACGAAGGCTTAATAAGGAAAGAATAACTAGTAATCAATTGAATTTTTTTTTACTATACTAACGTGTTAAATGTGGATATACCTAATTGAGCAATATACATATTAATGTCCTGTTATGTTGTGTTGAAATCATGAAGCTATGAAAGTTTTATTTTTATATTCTCAATGAACTGTTCCTTATTAAAAATAATAGTTGTCTTTTTTTTTTTGTCTTTCCTTCATCTTAGTATGAAAGAAACAAAAAATGATAGTTTATTATTTGAAAAAATATTATATTTTATTAAATTGATGTGTTGCATGTAAACTATTTACATAGAAAATCAAATATATAATTGTCATAGTTATTTAAAGTTTATTAAGCACTACAATAATTTTAAATCATGAACATTTAGAAGAAAAGAAAATTAACAACAATGCAGTGTCGTACTAGTAAATCAAACACCTTATGTTAAAATGAGGCCACTTATGATTTTGGCCCTGAAAGAACTATAACTTATGCAACAGATTACTCTAGAATATTCTACATAAGACCAAAATCTCATCTTATAGGTATGGTATAGAATATTTTGGATATTTATTATTCCTTTGATGGCAGCGTAGTTGTTGTTTTCGCTAATGGAACAAACATATTCTATGTATCCATTTTTTCAAGCAATACTTTTTCCTTTTAGACTTAACTAGGAATTTTTACCAAGTTTATATTATTATTAACGCGTATTTTATAGAACTATACCCCATGATTGGCGAAAGTGAATCATGCATATGATCGTATGACATTATCACTGAGTCTTACCAATTTGTAAAATTAAATTTTCTTTCCCCTTCTCTTTCTTTTATTTTCAATTATAAATTTATTGCAATCTTCACATATCTAGTTTAAGATTAATTTTTATGACATATTAATGGACAAAAATTAGTATGTGTATTTCTTCTCACAAATTATGATATTGAATTTAGGATTTTTTCTCCCTTCACGGACCAAACTGAAAATGTCAATACACGATTGAGTAGGGAAGTCATTTTTGAAGGTATGAATCATGTATCAGTCAACAGAAATATCTATAAGTATGTTCTTGGTGATACAAAAGATATTTCAGCTAAAATGACATATCAAGTTATTAGACCAACTTGTTTTCATCACTATCAAAACTCACTAACACCCAATTCCTTGGGTGTGTTTGGTTTTCATGGCAAATTCTTTCTTCAAAACAAAGTGAATTGCGGTCTTAGTTTTCAAGAATGACGGAGAAAATTTGTATTGGTTCCACTTTTAAATTTCAAAGAACAGATGTTAGATATCTTTTTTAAAAAAGAAAAAAGAATTAAGCTATCAATCTTGGTATACTTTTCAATCTAGAATTATAGGGTAAACTTCATATGTGATCCTGAATGAATGGTCAAATGAGGTACATGATGCTTGTAGTCATGTTAGAAGGAGAGCGTAACTGGTTTATAGGAGCCCACACAGCCTAAAAAAGAATTAGTGGTTGAAATCTGTGTCACATACACACCATTTCTCGATAAGATGCATGTCATTAAAGTATTTTTTATAATTTATAATAACAAACACATTGGTAGGTATACTTTGACATCCATGTTCTTACTCTCATTAAGTTTGAAATAACAATAATGGGAGTCTGCATAAGTAATGTAAAAATTATCGGCACATAGTACACATACATCAGTCATCCAACTTTTAATAAAGTTTTTTAGTTGGCAAGGAAAAACCAAATTGAGAACATCGGAGAATCACATTGTCATTTGGTGCCAAAAAACATCCCCGTAGACATCTACAACTACACGATAAGGAGAACTTTTTCTAGTATTTTCTAATATTTGCTCTTAAAATCTGATATGCTTTGAACTATATTTAACATAAAATATCCCACTACTATAGTCCCGACCACCTAACAAAGCTTAATATACGCAACGAGTACAAAAGCAGTTTGAACTGGAAAATCATGTCATATTAAACATCATTCTCAGGTGGATACTACATGTTATTTTACATTCTACTGCTAGAAGTTTTCCCTAATCACTCTTTTAAGTTATTGGCTCCTAAAATATATTTCATGTTTTGATAATGGTAAAATTTTAAATGACATTGTGTTTTATTCCATATCCTCTGGTACCTATGGAATGTACTTCTCAAATTCAACTTATTCCTTTCCCCGCTCCTATATTGTGCACATTAAATTACTAAATTATCAAGGTAGGTATTAACTACATAAATGCAAAACCACTACACTAAAATAAGTAATTCAAGTATAAAAATTTGTATAAATGGATGATTTGATAATAAAAACTAAGATTGACAAAAGCAGAAGATTCGATCACTGGTAACGCATCCTCCAATTTCAAGAACAAGAACTACAAAATCAATGTTAATTATATGATTAAGACCTATCCTATGCTAGGTCGAAGTCAAAAATTAAATAAAATAAGAGGTGCTCGTCAAAAATAGCACCTAATTATTTCTTCTTTATCATTCCCCACCTGCCACATAATGGCTAACTTCTACTCCTCCGTGATTTACCATGAGATGTTTAGAGTCAGGGTGTATAATTTTATACATTAATATTTATTGTTTTCATTAAATGTTTGTAATTATTTACAAAGAGAATTAGTGCCTCAAAGTTGTTTGATTTACCCTAAGCATAATCATGTTGGCGAACCTTTACTTTAACTTTCACAAATTTATCAATTATCTCTACTAGTGGAAACCCTTGTTTTGTCCACAAGTATCGAAGGAATAATTGATAAATTTTTCAAAATGAAACTAGATAATCGTCAACATTATTATGTTGAAGGAAAGTTAAATGGCTTTGAGGCATTGGAACATCTCCATAATGATTTTGAAGTATTGCACGAGAAAGAAAACAAACGAATACTAGTTTATAAGTTTATGCACCCGGGATCAAAAATACTTCCATATAAACAAATGGATCACAAAATTATCCAATTGTCGAAAGTTTTAAGGTGATAAATCTTTTCATTGTGATTAAGTCAGCTCTAGATTATCTCAAGTCATCCATTTATATAATGGTTTCAATCACAAAATTATTGAAGTTTTTTGGAGTTGTTATGAAATTAATGATGTTTTTTTTGTTTAATCTTAAAAATTTATTATATCATTAATTGTTTAAATTAGTAAATCAATTTAAGTCTTTTCTAAACTAGTGAACAATGAAAGTAATGGATCAAAAAGAAAAGATAGCAACGTACGTACACATTAAGTTTTTAAATGTAAAAACATTCCACTAAAATAACTAATTCACGTATAAAAATTCTTCTAAAGGGATGAGTCGATATTTAAAATATAGATTTACCATATTAGAAGATTTGATCATTGGTAAGGTTTCCTCCAATTTCAAGAATACCAACTACCAAATCAATGTAAATTATAATCTAAAGAACTCTCCTTTTTTTGCTCAAATACAATTATTAAATCAAATTTTAAATGCTCGACCAATGTAGAACCTCCTTATTTCTTTTTTATTTTTCTCCACCTGCAACTTAATGTCCAGCTTCTACTCCTCCATGTAATTCTCATTAGGTGTTTATGTGTCAGGGTGTATAATCTTATTCATTTTTATTTGTTTTTCTCATTAAATATCTATAATTTTTTACAAAGATCTTATTGCCTCAAAGCCATTTATTTTCCCTAAGCATAACAATTTTGGCTATCCTCTACTTTCACTTCAAAAAAATTATAAATTATCTCTACGATACTTGTGGAAAACATTGTATTGTCCACTAGTATAGAAGATATAAGTGAAAAAATTTTCAAAACAAATCTAGAGTATCCTCAGCGTTTTTATGTTGAGGAACTATCAAAAGTGTTTGAGGAATTGGAAGATCTCCATAAAGATTTTGAAGCATTCAACGAGAAATAAATCAAAATAATGCTAATTTATAAGGTTATGCACCCGGGATAAGAAATACCCCAAATAAACACTTGGAGGACCAAAAGCTGGGAATAATGTCATGGGCTGGGAAGTTCTAAAAGATACGAGAAGTTCTACTTTGGTCGAGCATTTAAGTTAAATTTAATTGATTTACCTGAGATTAAAATGGTGGAGATTTGTTAAACTCATAATTTACATGGAGTTGGTAATTGGAGTTCTTGAAATTGGAGCTATGCTTGGAAATTACTTAACCAGTGGTTGAAACTTTTAATGTGATCAATTCTTTTCCTTGTTATTAAGTTACTTGTCATTAAACTTTTGTCGTCCATTTATGCAATTTTTTGGATCACAAAATAGAAGGTTTTGGAGTACTTATAAAATTAAGTATGTTTTTAGTTTATTTGATATTTAATATTTATGATATTATGGGTTATTTAAATTAGTAAACAAACTGTAGCCTTTTCTAAACTAATGAACAATGAAAATGATGGATCAAAGAAAATACTCGTCCACTAATTAATGTTCAGTCATGGTTCTAATACAACGGAGATTGGTGCATCTACAAGTTACACGTGAGCTAGCTGTCTATGAGATGGTAAAATATTTTGTCATGAGATTATAACACACCTATTAATGGTTAGAATGTGAGATAAGATTTTTTGCATTACTTAAAACCTGATATAGAGATATCTAGAGGAACACAATATGGATAATTTTTTCAAAATGTTTGTATTATTCTCTCTTAAAATTTGATAAGTTGTGAACTATATTTGTTATCAACTGTCCTACTACTAGATTCATGATCACCTAACCATGCTTAATTTACCCCACAAGTTTAAATAAAGTGGAATTAAACAATCATGTAATATTCAACATCATTCTCATGTGGATACTACATGTTATTTTCAATTCTTCTAGCAGAATGTTTCCCTAATCACTCTTGGTATTAATTATTTTCTCGGTGTTAGCATGACAATAATTAATGATGTACATGTTGGAGTTGATAGTATTGACAGAATGTAGGATGCAAACATAGTTGATGAGACTAATTTGAATTAGGCAAAGCAGTAGTTAAATTTTATGGAAACCAAGAGCATCATAAGGAGAATATTAAATTTTTGTATCCCATCATAAATTTTTGCATAATATAATTACTCATAATTCTTAATACGAGGTTATTGGCAGCACAAAAGAGGATCAAGCAATAGTTCTTCAGAAAATTATTCTTCTCAAGAAAATATAAATAATATGCCTATTGAAGCAGATACGTCTCGAAAATTGATTAAATCTACAAAAATAGGGAAGAAAGAGAGGAATGTAGATCTACATCATCCAATAAAGAAATAGATGAGATGAAATAAATCTAGTAATAATTTATGAAATCTCTAATATGGAACATTTTGTCTCTAATGTCCCAAGAAGCTTTCTATATAGTCCAAACACTGCATATTTTTCATCAATTTTATTTTATTAGCTTTGTGGAACAATTTCAACATGTCACATGTATCAACAAATATAAAAGAATGTTAAAGATACCCCTAGTGAATGAAAAGTACAATGGAAACATTTTGTATTTCATTAATTAGGGTCTGATGTTACCGTGGTGATGGATAAAGAGCAACAATTCACACCGTGTTTAACACAACAACAACAATCTAATAAATTTCATGTCACTTTAGTCAATGTAAAATGTAATGTTTAAGATAGACAAATACTATGGCTGGATATATTAGATGACAACAACTATTGATAGCTTTTGGTTAATTGGTGGAGACTTTAATGTATTCTTGGTTAAAGATATTGATTATGAAGACTTTAAGACATGTATTTAGAGGTTCGGTTTATCTGGTATTCAATTCAAAGGCAGCCCTTTTACCTGGTTGGAAGAAAGATTAGAAAAGTTGGATTCTCTCTTATCAGCATATGCAACACTGATTTAATTTTATTAAAATTGAACATCCTACAATAACAGGATCAGATCATTCACCTAGGTTATTTACCATGGATTAGGGTATGAATTCTTAAAGGAAACCATTAAGGTTTCTGTGTCACGACCCAAATCGGGCCGCGACTGGCACCCACACTTATCCTACTATGTGAGCGAACCAACCAATCAAACCCCGATCGTTTACCAATAATAACAGAAAATAATGTGGAAGACTTAAACTCATTAATGGAAACCAATTAAATAACTTCTAAAAACTCAACAACATTTATTATCCCCAAAATCTGGAAGTCATCATCACAAGAACATCTATCCTCAAATTACTAATCTAAGAGTATCTAAGAAGCTAAAATACATAAAAAGCTAGTCCATGCCGGAACTTCAAGGCATCAAGACATGAAGAGGAAGATCCAATCCAAGCTAGAAGCATTAGCCCACCCTGAAATCCGGAGTAATGAAGACAGGCTAGAGGTGCGGTTGAGTTGAAGACGACGGCACGTTTACTGCACTCCACAAATAATCAAACATACAAGTAGGGGTCAGTACAAAACACAGGTACTGAGTAGATATCATCGGCCAACTCAAAATAGAAAACAGTATATATCAGATAATATCATAAAATCAACTACAGTACTCAACATGCGACATTTACAATTACCATAACCCTTGGTCGCAACACCAAGCTCATCAATGAGGACTCACGCCTCCCCATCATACTCATTTGGGAATTAAGTTCATTAAATTGAGTATATTAACATATTTCAAGATTCATTCTCTTTACTAATCCTTGTGTCGGAACGTGACACCCGATCCATATATACTATCCTGGTACCGGAATGCGGCACCCGATCCATATTCTATCCTTGTGTCGGAACGTGACACTCCGATCCTCATATACTATTCTGGTACCGGAACGTGTCACCCGATCCATATTCTATCCTGGTGTCGGAACGTGACACTCCGATCCTCATATACTATCCTGGTACCGGAACGTGGCACCCGATCCCCTAATCTCACTACTTTCGTTCATCAAGCCTTCTTGTATACTAAGGTATCATCATTAAAAAAGTAGATTAGGGTTTCTTTTTCAAGATTTAGAATTCAATAGCTTCATCATGCTTATCTCATCACAATTATATAATCACAACATGCAAACACACAATTAAGCATATAGAAGGGTTTAAAACACTACCCAATACATATCATTCGCTATTAAGAGTTTACTACGAATAGTGTAAAAAAACCATAACCTACCTCCACCGAAGAATTGTGATCAAGCAAGCTAATCCTAAAAATCTTTGCATTCTTCTTCGTTTCTTCTCTCTCTCTCGCTAGTTTTTCCCTCTCTTTCTGTTCTTTTTCTTTTTCTTATTCAAACCCTCTTTCTTTTACCCTAATTAGCATATAATTAAGTATGAAAGATTGTGAATTAACCCATTAATTAATTCAAGGTTATCTCTTTTAAACCTTAATTAGTTAAATTATTAACATTAACCCACTAAATTTATAATTATAGCAGGAATAGTCCAAAACGTCCCTTAAAACATTTAAAGAAATCTGACCTCGCCTGGGATTATGTAGCCTGTGACGGGCCGTCGTGCCTACGACGGTCCGTTCTGATGCTCCGTCACAGAGTTCAGAGACTGAAATTTATAGCAGAGTCTGTGACGGCCCGTCATGCCTGTGACAGTCCGTCCTGTCACTTCGTCACGAAGTTCAGAGAGTCGATTTCAGTACCCAATTTTCAGAATTCTAAGTATTTTGGAAGGAGACACCCTCGACGGTCCGTCGTGCCCATGACGGTCCGTCGTGGGTTCCGTCGTCTCAGCCAGTTTTTCCAGAAATAAAATCTGCTGCTCAAAGCGACTAAACAGATCGTTACAATAGATACCAATTTACCCATCGTTCGTCCCCGAACGATCACAAGAAGAAAAACAAGGGCGAACAGGAGTACCTGAATATGTAAACAGATGTGGGTAACTTTCTTGCATGTCAACTTTTTTCTCTTATGTGGCTTCTTCAACGGGTCGATTCTTCCATTGAACTTTGATGGAGGCAATCTCCGTTGACCTCAACTTGCGAACTTCTCTATCTAAAATAGCAACAGGCTCCTCCTCGTAAGACATATTTTCATCAAGCAGCACTGAATCCCAACGAATGATGTAGTTTCCATCCCCATGGTATCTTTTTAACATAGACACATGAAATACCGTATGCACTCCGGACAGCCCTGGAGGCAAGGCTAACTCATAAGCTACCTCCCCCACGCGCTTCAGAGCTTCAAATGGACCAATATACCTTGGGCTTAGCTTACCTCTTTTCCCAAACCGCACCACCCCATTCATGGGCGAAACCTTCAGCAAGACTTGTTCACCCTCCATAAACTCCAAGTCTCTAACCTTTCGATCTGCATATTCCTTTTGCCTACTTTGCGCCGCTAAAAGCTTTTCTTGAATAGAATTCACTTTCTCTAATGAATCCCTCAAAAGGTTAGTGCCCCAAGTTCTGACCTCAAATGCATCAAACCAACCAATGGGAGACCTACATCTCCTCCCATACAATGCTTCAAATGGGGCCATATCAATACTTGAGTGATAGCTATTGTTGTAGGAGAACTTTTCTAAGGGTAAGAAGCTATCCCAATGACCTCCAAATTCTATCACACATGCACGAAGCATATCCTCCAACACTTCAATTGTTCGCTCAGACTGACCATCGGTCTGAGGATGAAACGCAGTACTAAGGTCCAACCTAGTACCTAATTCAGCATGCAATGTTCTCCAAAACTTAGAAGTAAACTGCGTACCTCTATCTGATATGATGGAGAGTGGCACCCACGCAATCGCACCATTTTCGAGATGTAAAGTTTGGCTAACTTTTCTCCATTGTAAGTCACCTTGACCGGAATGAAGTGCGCAGACTTAGTTAACCTATCAACGATTACCCAAATGGAGTCAAACTTCCCCAATGTCTTTGGAAGACCAACCACGAAGTCCATTGAAATCCTTTCCCACTTCCATTAAGGAATGGTCATTCTCTGAAGTGTTCCTCCGGGCCTCTGGTGTTCATACTTTACTTGCTGACAATTTGGACATTTGGCAACAAAATCAACAATGTCGTGCTTCATTCTACTCCACCAAAAGTGTTGCTTTAGGTCACGATACATCTTGGTTGCACCAGGAGGTATTGAATATCCGGAACTATGAGCCTCTGTAAGAATAGTGTGGATTACATCATCAACACGGGGCACACATACCCTTCCCTTAATTCTCAAAACACCTTCGTCATCCATTATTGCTTCCTTAGCCTCTCCTCGCAACACCATATCCCGAATTCGGCTTAGTTTCTCATCATCAAACTGTTTTCCCTTGATCTTGTCAAGAAAAGAAGATCTCGCCTCCACACAAGCCAACAATCGTCCCTTCTCATTTACTTCTAACCTCATAAAGTCGTTGGCCAGAGTCTGAACCTCTCTAGCCAATGGACGTCTAGAAACTTGCAAGTGAGCTAGACTTCCCATGCTCCCTGCCTTTCTACTTAAGGCATCTGCCACAACATTAGCCTTTCACGGATGATACAAGATAGTGATATCATAGTCCTTCAGTAGTTCCATCCATCTCCTCTGTCTCAAATTCAAATCTTTTTGAGTAAAGACATATTGTAAGCTACAATGATCCGTGTACACTTCACGCTTAACCCCATATAGATAGTGTCTCCATTGCTTTAAGGCAAACACTACCGCAGCCAATTCCAAATCATGGGTCGGATAATTACATTCGTGCACCTTTAATTGCCTTGAAGCATAAGCAATTACGTTCTTCTCTTGCATTAGCACTGCACCCACACCCGAATAGGATGCATCACAATAGACAATGAAATTTTTACCTTCCACTGGCAAGGTAAGGATTGGTGCGGTAGTCAACAAAGTCTTGAGCTTCTGAAAGCTTTCTTCACACTCGTCCGACCATACAAATGGAACATTCTGCTTAGTCAATTTTGTCAATTGGGAAGCAATGGAAGAGAATCCCTTGACCAATCGACGGTAGTAGCTAGCTAAACCAACAAAGCTCCTTATTTCTGACACATTAGTAGGTCTTACCCAATTCTTCACTGTCTCAATCTTAGAAAGATCCACCATCACCCCATCCTTAGAAACCACATGCCCCAAGAAGGACACTGCTTCTAGCCAAAACTCACACTTGGAGAATTTGGCATAAAGCTTTTTCTCCCTCAACATTTCCAATACCATTCTCAAGTGCTCCTCATGTTCCTTCTTGCTCTTTGAGTATACCAATATATCATCAATAAATACGATCATAAAGAGATCCAGATATGCCTTAAAAATCTCGTTCATCAAGCTCATGAAAGCAGTAGGGGCATTCGTAAGTCCAAAAGACATCACTACAAATTCGTAATACCCATACCTGGTCCAAAAAGCAGTCTTGGTCACATCTTTTGCCCGTATTTTCAATTGATGATAACCAGATCTCAATTCGATTGTTGAGAAGGTACAAGCACCTTGTAACTAATCGAACAAATCATCAATGCGAGGAAGAGGATACTTGTTCTTAACTGTTACCTTATTCAGTTGTCTGTAGTCTATGCACATCCGAAAGCTTCAATCCTTCTTCTTCACAAACAGAACAGGAGCACCCCAAGGGGATGCACTTGGTCTAATGAAGCCTTTGCTCAACAACTCTTGAAGTTGGGCCTTTAACTCCCTCAACTCAGCGGGAGCCATTCTATAAGGAGGTATAGAAATGGGGCGAGTACCCGATTCAAGATCAATGCAGAAGTCAATATCCCTATCTGGTGGCATACAAGGAAGATCTGCAGGGAACACATCTAAAAACTCACGAACTATCGAAACCGACTCAATTGGAGGTACTTGGGTAGTATCATCCTTGAGATGTGCCAAGAAAGCTAAAAACCCTTTACTAACCATTCTCTTAGCACGAAGAAAGGAGATGATATGAACCGGATTGGAAGTGTAGTCACCCTCCCACACTAACGGATTTATCCCAGGCTTGGCTAACGTCACAGTTTTAGCATTACAATCCAAGATTGCAAAATTTGGAGAAAGCCAAGTCATACCCAGAATCACATCGAAATCAACCATTTCTAAGATAACCAAGTCTACATAAGTATTGCTCCACACAAAAGTCACCAAACAAGACCTATACACTTCTTCAACTATCACAGAACTCACCCACCGGAGTAGAAACACGAATAGGCATGCCAAGCAATTCACAATGTAAATTAAGACCATTAGCAAATGAGGAAGATACATATGAAAAAGTGGAGCCAGGGTCAAATAATACAGAAGCCATACAATCACAAACCAAAAGATTACCTGTGATAACAGCATCTGATGTCTCCGCTTCTGACCGCCCAGGGAAAGCATAACAATGGACCCTATCACCTGTCTGGCTCGCTGTTCGACCAGGCTGCTACCGCAAAGAGTTCCCATTTGTCCGTCACCCCGACTGTTTTGGTGACAACCATTACCTCGGCCACCACGCCCTCCAGAATGACGGCCTCTTCCATGACCACCTCTACCTCTGACTATTTGAGGTCTGTAACTCTGTTTTGGACAATACCTCTTAATGTGTCCAGTCTCCCCAAATCCAGAACACTCTCTGGATTCAATCATAGGTTTCTATGAAAATGACTAAGTCTGGGGATAACCTCCAAACTCGGAGAAGTGTTGACCAGTCTGCGGTGGACCCCCAACTACAGTCTGTAGTGAAGACTGAATTGGTCGGACTGAGTAACCTCCTGAACCCTGTCCTCTAGAGTAAGAACCATTAAACTCACCTCCCTTTCGAAACCTCTTTGATGTCGTTGCCATAGTGAAGTCATCTGGCTTCACTCCCTCTACCTCTATCACGAAGTCTACCACTTCTTGAAAAGATTTTGCCGTAGTCGCTACCTGTAGGGCTTAAATCCGCAATTCTGACCTCAACCCCTTCACAAAACGGCGAATCCGCTCTTGTGGACTGAAACAAAGTTGGGTGGCATACCTGGATAATGCACGAAACTTAGCCTCATATGCAGTAACCGACATCCTACCTTGCTCTAGGCTCAAGAACTCATCTCTTTTCCTATCCCTCAAAGTCCGGGGGATATACTTCTCCATAAACAAGCTAGAGAATGATGCCCAAGTCATAGGTGGTGCCTCAGCAGGTTGACACTCAACATGTGACCGCCACCACATTTTGGCGTTCCCTTGGAACTGATAAATCACAAACTCAACACCAAACCGTTCTACTATACCCATCTTGTGTAGTAGCTCATGACAGTAAACCAGAAAATCGTACGCATCCTCAGATTTAGCACCCTTGTAGACTGGAGGTTTCAATTTCAAGAACTTACTGAAAAGTTCATGCTGATCATTTGTTATTATAGGCCCTGTAGTCAGGCGAGGAAACGTGCCTATTTCCAATGAGGCATCCATGCGAGCCACAAAGAGTCGTGATGTTGTACTTCCGTAACCCGAGGTCTTTGGTGCAAAAAACACTGGAGGTGTCTGGCCCTGATCAGATAACCCGCTAAGATAAGCAAGAACGTGATTGATCATCTCTGGGTAGGTTGGGGTGGCAATCCCTCATTCTGTACTTGTTCATTCTCCCCTTCCTCACCCTCTCTTACTACTTCCTCAGTCGGTGGAGGAGTCATCGCCCTAGTATCAGATGGGCTAGGTGCTTGTCCTCTTCCTCTCGAGGACATCCTCCCACGACCTCTTCCACGGCCTCTTGCCGCTACTCTTCCTCGAGCTACAACCCCAGTGGCTGGTTCAGACGCACCCTGTCCCGCCGGTGCTGGTGTTGGCGCGGTTGTTGCTCTAGTTCTAACCATCTGCGAAATAGAGTGAAGATGGTCAGATACCAATTTGTATCAACTAGATACCAATTGGACCCAAGTAATAGCACGAAAGAAAGAAAGAATGGAATTTTCCTATGGTCTTATAGCCTCTCAAAGAAAAGTAAAGGCGTCCCCCTACCATTCCTTAAGACTCTACTAGACTCGTTCTTGTGTGATGAGACCAACGAACCTAATGCTCTGATACCAATTTTGTCACGACCCAAATCGGGCCGCGACTAGCACCCACACTTATCCTACTATGCGATCGAACCAACCAATCTAACCCCAATCGTTTACCAATACTAACAGAATATAATGCGGAAGACTTAAACTCATTAATGTAAACCAATTAAATAACTTCTAAAAACTCAACAACATTTATTATCCCCAAAATCTGGAAGTCATCATCACAAGAACATCTATCCTCAAATTACTAATCTAAGAGTATCTAAGAAGCTAAAATACATAAAAAGCTAGTCCATGCCGGAACATCAAGGCATCAAGACATGAAGAGGAAGATCCAGTCCAAGCTAGAAGCATTAGCTCACCCTGAAATCCGGAGTAATGAAGATTGGATAGAGTTGCGGTTGAGTTGAAGACGACGGCACTTTTGCTGCACTCAACAAATAATCAAAAAGAAAACATACAAGTAGGGGTCAGTACAAAACACAGGTACTCAGTAGATATCATCGGCCAACTCAAAATAGAAAACAGTATATATCAGATAATATCATAAAATCAACTACAGTACTCAACATGCGGCATTTACAATTACCATAACCCTTGGTCGCAACACCAAGCTCATCAATGAGGACTCACGCCTCCCCATCATACTCATTTGGTAATTAAGTTCATTAAATTGAGTATATTAACATATTTCAAGATTCATTCTCTTTACTAATCCTGGTGTCGGAACGTGACACCCGATCCATAGATACTATCCTGGTACCGGAACGTGGCACCCGATCCATATTCTATCCTGGTGTCGGAACGTGACACTCCGATCCTCATATACTATCCTGGTACCGGAACATGGCACCTGATCCATATTCTATCCTGGTGTCGGAACGTGACACTCCGATCCTCATATACTATCCTGGTACCGGAACGTGGCACCCGATCCCCTAATCTCACTACTTTCGTTCATCAAGCCTTCTTGTATACTAAGGCATCATCATTAACAAAGTAGATTAGGGTTTCTTTTTCAAGATTTAGAATTCAATAGCTTCATCATGCTTATCTCATCACAATTATATAATCACAACATGCAAACACACAATTAAGCATATAGAAGGGTTTACAACACTACCCAATACATATCATTCGCTATTAAGAGTTTACTACGAATAGTGTAAAAAAACCATAACCTACCTCCACCGAAGAATTGTGATCAAGCAAGCTAATCCTCAAAATCTTTGCTTTCTTCTTCGTTTCTTCTCTCTCGCTCGCTCGTTTTTCCCTCTCTTTCTGTTCTTTTTCTTTTTCTTATTCAAACCCTCTTTCTTTTACCCTAATTAGCATATAATTAAGTATGAAAGATGGTGAATTAACTCATTAATTAATTCAAGGTTATCTCTTTTAACCCTAGAGTAGTTAAATTATTAACATTAATCCACTAAATTTATAATTATAGCAGGAATAGTCCAAAACGTCCCTTAAAACATTTAAAGAAATCCGACCTCGCCTGGGATTACGTAGCCTGTGACGGGCGTCGTGGATCGCGACGGTCCGTCCCCGCCGCTCACACAGAGTTCAGAGATCGAAATTTCTTGAAGAGTCTTTGACGGCCGTCATGCCTGTGGATCGTCTGTCCGCTACTTCACAAAGTTCAGAGAGTCGATTTCAGTACCCAATTTTCAGAATTCTATGTATTTTGGAACGAGACACCCTCGACGGTCCGTCGTGCCCATGACGGTCCGTCGTGGGTTTCGTCGTCTCAGCCAGTTTTTCCAGAAATAAAATCTGCTGCTCAAAAAGACTAAACAGGTCGTTACATTCTGATGTTCTGGATTGACCATGATCAATACATAAAGGAAGAGTTTGTGTATTTTCTTTTATAAAGAAAACATCCAAAGGGAAAAATGTTCTTTGACCAAATGGAGCAAGGAAGTTTATGGTGATATTTTTTAGCAACTACTAATCAGGTAAAATATTGTGAAAATCAAAGAGATCTACTTGAGGTAGATCGTAATGGTGAAAACAAAAAAGTATTGCATCGAGTTCAGGCGAAGTATACAAAGTACTTACATTTTGAGGAGGTTTTTTGGCCTCAGTAAGTTGGCTATGACTTGTTAGATAGTTTAGATAGTAATACTATATCTTTTAAAAACATTGTTAATGGTATAATGAAAGAGCTTCAATTAAATAAAATTCAAAATAGACAAGGGAGTGGTTGGTGAAAGAAAGTGAAATAGTTACTGAACTTGTTTAATTATATGAGGATTAGTTTAACCAATATAGAGATGCTACATTCTTTTCGTTGTTTAGACATATTTCATTGTTGTGACAAATAAAGAAAATATTGGTTTTTATAAAGATCCTGAAAAGGAGGAAGTAAAAAGAACTGTTTTCAAGATATTGTCAGAATAGTTCAAGAATTCGTGGCTGGTAATACTCTTTCTAAGTCTATTATTTCTACTATGTTGTCATATTGCCATAAATTTACAAAGTTAAAACCTTTGAACACGTGAGATCAATTTGTTTGAATAATTTTATCAAAAAATTCTATCTAGAGTAGTTCGTGAAAGAATAGACGGTATGTTCCTTGAACTCATCTCTGCAAATCAATCTGACTTTATAGAAAATGTTATCTTAACAAAAGATTGTCATAGTAATCAGGAATGAGGGTAATCCTTCTAATATTGTAATTAAGCTTTATATGACAAAGGCTCAAGATAGAGTATAGTGGTTCTTTATGATGAATGTTTTGATGAAGATGGGTTTTCATGAATTTGAGGTGGATTTAACTTGGAGGTTGCTTGCAAACATTTGTTATTCAAATTTTATTAATGGCAAGTCACATGGGTTCTTTCACTCTACTAGAGTGGTGAAACTAGTTGATCCATTATCACATGCCGTATTTATTCTATGTGATAGCATTTTATATAGGTTCTAAAAATCTTATGAAAGGATGATCTGTTTCGGGGATATGAGATGCTAAAATAGAGTACCAATATATAATATTGATTATCATATGCTCAAACAATATTAATGTATAAGAATTCATTGGTCCTCTTATAAAAGCCAAATAAAAACGATTAGCATACCAAGACGTGCTAGCCAATTCAATGTTTATACTGGTACATGGTTCATGAAACTTCGGATTACCTATATTTAATTTGAACTACAAAAGATATGGTAGTCAATAAATTACATGAATATATTTCCTTTTGTGTTTTATGTACATCTTCCGGGAAACCAAGACATCTTTTATGGACTTGAACATATTTTCGTTAAAGTTGGTTTTAAAAGTTTTTGAAAAAATCATGTGATTATATGTCTTTTTATTGATTTTGCATACATTTTTTTTGTCTTTAATTCAAGTGTTAACAAAGGCCGAATAAGGAAACAATCACTATAAAATCAATTAAATATTCTTTTTCATTATACTAATTTAGCAATATACAAATCAATGTCCTTTTATGTTGTGTTGAACCGTTCCTTTTTAAAAATAATAGTTGTCTGCTTTTTTTTTTATTGTCTTCCCATCATCTTAGTATGAAAGAAACAAAAAATGATAGCTGATTATTTGAAAAGAATTTATTTTTCATTAAATTGATGTGTTGCATGTAAACTATTTACATAGAAAATCAAATATATAATTGTGACTGCGATTTAAAATTTATGAAGCACTACAATAATTTTAGGTCATTAAACATTTAGAAGAAAAGAAAATTAACTACAATACAGCGTCGTACTAGTACATTCAACACCTTATATAAAAATGAGGCAACTTATGATTTTGGTCCTGTAAGAACAATGACTTATGCAACAATTTGCTCTAGAATATCTATTTAAGATCAAAATCTCATCATATCGGTATGGTACCGATTATTTTGTATATTTATTATTCCTTTGATGGGATCGTAGTTGTTGTCTTGGCTAATGGAACAAACACATTTTATGTATCCATTCTTCCTAGCAATACTTTCCTTTTGGATTTTACAAGGAATGATTCTCGATTTTTTATTACTATTACCGCATATTTTATGGAACTACACCCCATGATTGGAGGAAGTGAATCATGCATTTGATCGTATGACATTACCATTGTGTCTTATTAATTTTCCAATGATAAATTTTCTTTCGCCTTCTTTTTCTTTTCTTTTCAATTATAGATTTATGGTAATCTTCACATAAATAGTTTAAGTTTAGGTGTTATGACATATTAACGGAAAAAAAATACTATGTGTATTTCTTCATACATATTATTATCTTGAATTTAGGGTTTGATCGCCCTTTAAGACCAAAAAGAAAATGTCAATACATGATTGAGTAGGGATGTCATTTTTGAACTAATGAATCACATCCTGTATCAGTCGACAAAAAGATCTAAAACTATGTTCTTGGTGATACAAAAGTTGCTTAAACTAACATGACATATTAACTCATCATTTATAACTTTTTTTTCATCACTATCAAAACTCACTAACATCCAATTCCTTGGGTGTGTTTGGTTTTCATGGAAAATACTTTCTTCAAACGGAAGTGAATTGTTTTCTCAGTTTTCATGAATGAAAGCGCCAATTTGTATCGATTTCACTTTGAAATTTCAATGAACAAGATGTTAGATATCTTTTTTTTCCAAAATAAAAAAATTAACCTATCAATGTTGGTGTACTTTTTAATATAGAATTAGAAGGTAAACTTCGTTTGTGATCATGAATGAATGGTCAAAATGAGGTACAGGATGTCTGTAATCAAATTAGAAGGAGAGCGTAGGTGATTTATAGGCGTCCACACTGCCTATATGAGTGTTAATGGTTGAAATCTGCACCACATATACACCATTTCTCGATAAGATGCATGTCCTTATAGTTTTTTTATAATTTATAATAACAAACACATCGGCAGGTACACTTAGACAACCATGTTTTTTGCTCTTATGAGGTGTGAAATAACAATACTAGGAGTCTGCATAAGTAGCACCTAAATTATCGGCACACACTACACATACATCAGTTATCCATCTCTTAATAAAGCTTTGTAGTTATTAAGGAAAACCCAAATAGAGCACATCGGAGAATCACATTGCCTTTTGCTGCCAACCAACTTCCCCATAGACGTCTATAGCTACACGA
The DNA here is from genome assembly GCA_027789145.1 of Solanum arcanum. Lineage (NCBI taxonomy): Eukaryota > Viridiplantae > Streptophyta > Magnoliopsida > Solanales > Solanaceae > Solanum > Solanum arcanum. The sequence goes on from CM050933.1 coordinate 36,907,948, forward strand.
TGAAGAGAATTTTGTCTAGTATTTTGTAATATTCGCTATTATAATCTGATAGGCTTTGAACTAGATTTGACATAAAATATCCTGCTACTAGAGTCCGGATCACCTAATAAAGCTTGATATACCCAACGAGTATAAAAGCATTTTGAACTGAACAATCATGTAATATTAAACATCATTCTCAGGTGGATACTACATGTTATTTTAAATTCTTCTTCTAGAAGTTTTCCCTAATCTCTCTTTTAAGTTATTGTCTCCTAAAATACATCTCATGTTTTGATAATGGTAATGCTTAAAATGAATTTGTGTTTAATTCCATGTCCTCTACTACCCTTGGAATGTACTTTCTAAAATTCGACTTATTCCTTTCCTCGCTTCTATTTTGTGTACATTGAATTACTAAATTTGAAAGGTAGGTATTAACTACAAAAATGCAAAACCACTCCACTAAAATGAGTAATTCAAGTATAAAAGTTCATTTAAATGGATGATTTTATAATAAAAACAAAGACTTACCCAATTACAAGATTTGATCATTAGTAAGGTATTCTCCAATTTCAAGAACAATAACTACAAAATCAATGTTAATAATAAGCTTAAGAGCTATGCTATGCTCTCTCAAAGACAACAATTAAATCAAATATGAGATTCTCGACAAAAAGAGCACCTCATTATTTTTATCATTCCCGACCTACAACATAATGGCGAACTTCTACTCCTCCGTGCATTTATCATGAGATGTTTAGAGTAAGGGTGTATAATTTTATATATTGATATTTTTTTTCTCATTAAATATTTGTAATTATTTACAAAGAGCTTTAGTTCCTCAAAGCTATTTGATTTACCCTAAGCATAATCATGTTGGCGAACCTCTACTATGACTTTCACAAATTTATCAATTATCTCTACTATATTTGTGGAAACCCTTGTGTTTTCCATAATTATAAAAGAAATAATTGATAAATTTTTCAAAAGGAAACTAGAGAATCGTCAACGTTATTATGTTGAGAGAAAATTAATGGCGTTGAAGCATTGGAAGATCTTCATAATGATTTTGAAGTATTGAAGGAGAACGAAAACAAACAAATACTAGTTTATAAGTTTATGCACCTCGGATCAAAAATACTTCCAGGTAAGCACATGGAGTAGCAAAACCTAAAAATAAAGTTGCGGATAGGGTATGTTCTAGAAGAAACAAAAAGTGCTACTTTGATCAAGGATTTAAAGTTATATTGAATTGTTTCTCCAGAGCTAGAAAAGGTAGAGAGTCCTTGAACTCATAAGTATAATGGAATTGGTAATTGATGTTCTTGATATTTGAGTTATGCATCGAAATGACTTATCCAATTGTCGAAAGTTTTAAGATGATAAACTCTTTTCATTGTTATTAAGTCAGTTCTTGTTTATCTCAAGTCATCCTCTTATACAATGGTTTAGATCACAAAATTATTGAAGGTTTTTGGAGTTCTTATTAAATTAATGAATTTTTTTGTTTCATATTTAATATTTATTATATCATGAATTTTCTAAATTAGTAAATCAATTGAAAACTTTTCTAAATTAGTGAACAATGAAAGTGATAAATCATAGAGAAAACATAGTAATGTACGTTTGTATTAAGTATTTAAACGCCAAACCATTCCACTAAAATGACTAATTCACGTGTAAAAATTTGTCTAAAGGGATTAGTCGATAATAAAAATAAAGATTTACCAGATTAGAACATTCGTTCATTCGTAACGTATCCTCCAATTTCAAGAATACCAACTACCAAACCAAAGTAAATTATAATCTACAGAACTCTCCTCTTCTGCCTCAAATACAACAACTAACTCAAACTTTCAATGCTCGACCAGAATAGGACCTCCTTATTTCTTCTTTATTATTCTCCACGTGCAACTTAATGTCCAGCTTCTACTCCTCCATGTATTTCTCATGAGGTGTTTATGTATAAGGGTCTGTAATCTTATACATTATTATTTATTTTCCTCATTAAATATTTTTTGTAATTTTTTACAAAGATCTTTATAGCCTCAAAGCCATTTATTTACTCTAAGAATAATCATTCTTGCAATCCTCTACTTTCACTTCAAAAAAATTATCAATTATCTCTACAATACTTGTGGAAAACATTTTGTTGTCAAAAATATAGAAGAAATAATTGATAAATTTTTTAAAGCAAATCTAGAGTATCATCAACATTTGTATGTTGAGGAACTATCAAATGTCTTTGAGGAATCGGAAGATGTCTATAAACATTTAGAAGCGTGCAACGAGAAAGAAAACAAAATTATAATAGTTCATAAGGTTATGTACCCCGAATAAGAAATAACTTCAAATAAACACATGGTGGAGCAAAAGCTTGGAATAAAGTCGTGGGCTGGGGAAGTTCTTGAAAAAACAGAATGTTCTACTTTGATCGAGCATTTCAAGTTTGATTTAATTGTTTTACTTGAGATTAAAACGGAGGAGAGTTGTTGAACTCATAATTATCATGGAGTTGGTAATTGGGGTTCTTGAAATTGGAGTTATGCTTGGAAATTACTTAACCTGTGGTTGAAACTATTAATGTAATCAGTTATTTTCCTTGTTATATGTCAGTTATTATTAATCTTCTGTCATCAATTTATACAATTTTTAGATCACAAAATAGAATGTTTTGGAGTTTTTATAAAATTAAGTATGTTTTTTAATTTGTTTGGTCTTTAATATTTATGATATTATGAGTTGTTTAAATTAATAAATCAACTAAAGACTTTTCTAAACTAGTGAACAATGAAAGTGATACTCATGCACTAATTAAGGTCCAGTCATGGTTTTAACACTAGGGATATTGGTGCATATACATGTTACAGTTGACCAAGCTGTCTATGTGATGGTGAAATATTTTGTAATTAGATTATAACACACCCCTTAACGGTTAGTATTATTTTATGTTGATTAGAATGTGAGATAAGATTTTGTGAATTACTTAGATCCTTTTATGGAGATATCTAGAGGAACACGATATGGAGAATTTTTTCAAGTATTTGTTATTGTTCTCTCTTAAAATCTGATAAGTTTTGAACTAGATTTTACATCAAATGTCTTAATACTGGAGTCCTGATCACCTAACCAAGCTTAATTTACCCCACCAGTATAAATAAAGTGAAACTGAACAATCATGTAATATTCAACATCATTCTCATGTAGATACTACACGGTATTTTTTATTCTTCTGGAAGAATGTTTCCCTAATCACTCTTGGTATTAATTATTATGTCAGTGTGAGCATGACAATAATTAATGATGCACATGTCGGAGTTGATAGTATTGACAAAATGTAGGATGCAAACAAAATTGATGAGAGTAAATTTTAAGTGAGCGAATATTTAAATTTAACGATAACCAAGAGCATCATAAGGAGAATATTATAATTTTGGTATCCACTCATAAGGTTTTGCATGATATAATAACTCATAATTCTGAACACGAGGTTATTGGTAGAACAAAAGAGGATCAAGCAATAGAGCTTCGAAAAATTATTGTTCTGAAGAAAATCTAGATAATCTGCATATTGAATAAGATATGTCTCCAAAATTTATTAAATCGTCCAAAACAGGGAAGAAGCAAAGAAATATAGATCTACATCATCCAATCAAGAAACAGATGATATAAAATAAATCTGTTAATGAACATTCGGTTTGTAAAGTTGCAAGAAGCTTTCCATAGACTACAAATACTGCATATTTTTCATAAATTTTCTTTTATTAGCTCTGTGGAACCATTTCAACATGTCAGATATATCAACAAAAATAAAACAATGTTACAGATGCCCCTAGTGAAAGAAAACTACAATGGAAACATATGTGGTTTCACTAATTTAGAGTCTGATGTTACCGTGGTGGTGGATACAAAGCAAACATTTACAGTATGTTTAACACATAACAACAATCTATTAGATTTCATGTCACCTTAGTCTATGTTAAATGTAATTTTTAAGATAGAAAAATTCTATGTCTGTATATATGAGATGACAAAAATTATTGATAGCTCTTAATTAGTTGGTGGAGACTTTAATGTAGTCTTGATTCAAGATATTGATTATGAAGACTTTAAGGCATGTATTTAGAGTTGTGATTTATAAGAGATTCAATTAAAAGGCAGCCCTTTCACTTGGTGGAATGGAAGAGTTTGAAATGATTTTTTTTTTCTTTGAAATATTAGAAAAGTTGGATTCTCTCTTATCACCATATGCAACACAGATTTAATTTTATGGAAATTTAACATCCTTCAAGAATAGGATCTGACCATTCCCCTCTTTTATTGAAACGAGAAGAGGGATGAATTCATTAAGGAAATCATTGAGGATTTTTATGTTCTGGACTGACCATGATCAATACAGAAAGGAAGAGTTTGTGTATTTTCTTTTTGAAGAATACATCAAAAGGGCAAAATCTTCTTGGACCAAATCTAGCAAGGAAGTTTATGGTGATATATTTCAGAAACTACTAATCAGGGAAGATATCGTCAAAATCAAAGAAAAACTATTTGAGGAAGCTCGTAATGCTGAAAGCAAAAAAGTATTGCATTGAGTCCAGTCGAAGTATAAAAAGTACTTACATTTTGAAGATGTTTTCTTGCCTCAGTGAGTTGGTTATGACTGGTTTGATAGTCTAGATACTAATACTATATCTTTTCACAACTTTGTTAATGGTACAAGAAGATAGCTTCAATTAAATAGAATTCATAACAGAAAAGGGGAGTGGTTGGTGAAAGAAAGTGAGATAACTGCTGAAGCTGTTTAATTCTATGAGGATTAGTTTAACCAAGATAGAGATGCTACAATCTTTTTGTTGTTTAGACATATTCCACTGTTGTTACAAACAAAGAAAATATTGGTTTCTACAAAGAGACTGATAAGTAGGAAGTAAAGAGGGTTGTTTTCAAGATATTGTCAGAATAGCTCACGGATTCGTTGCTGGTAATACTCTTTCTAAGTCTATTATTCATACTAAGTTATCTTATTGCCAAAAATTTACCAAGTTAATATTTTTGTAGACTTGAGATCAATCTGTTTGAATAATTTTATCAACAAAATCTATCGAGAGTAGTTCATGAATGAATAGAAGGTATGCTCTTAACACAAAAGATCGTCATAGAAATCAAGAAAGAGGGTAAGTCTTCTACTATTGTAATTAAGTTTAATATGACAAAGGCTCATAATAGAGTATCGTGGTTCTTTATGATGGAAGTGTTTATGAAGATGGGTTTTCATGAATTTGAGGTGGATTTAAATTGTAGGTTGCTTGCAAACTTTTGCTATTCAGTTGTTATTAAATGGAAGTGACATGGGTTCTTTCACTCTACTAGAGTGGTGAAACTAGGTGATCCACTATCTTGTGCCGTATTTATTTTAATTGTTGGCATTTTATCTAGTTCGTACAATTTATATGAGGATGATCTATATCGGGGTTATGAGATGCTAAAATGGAGTACCAATATAAACCGTCTTGCTTATGCAGATAGTACTATAATAGATACTCCTCGGTAAAGGTCATGTCAATTTTAAAGAAGTATTAAATTCAGTTAGACTGAAAATTAATAAGCATAAAAAAACCTTCATTATACATCAAAATGCAGCAGCTAATGTTGGTTCAGTAGTGTAGAAATTTTAATACAAGAATATTTCCACTCAAGTATTTGGGGTATCCTATATCACATAAAGGAAGAGGAAGGAGCATTACTTTGATGCAATTAAAAGGGTCAAATCTGAACTACATGCCTGGAATGGAAATATGATATCCTATGGAGGTAAAGAATTTCTAATCAATAGTGTTTGCAATGTGTTCAAATTCACGTCTTGTCTGCTAGGCTTCTTGGAATGATATTTGCTTTCCCAAAAAAGAGGTTTGTCTTTGTTTTAGGTCTTTATTTGATTTATCTGAAGAAAAATATGCTAAACTCTATTGGAGCATAAGAATCAAAACTCTTTATGAGCCAATATTATGTGGAATAAATATAGTGAGAAGAGAATCCCTAGTTTTGTACAATGGAGGGGTGGATCTCAATTATGGAAAAATACTCAATAACTGGTATATCTTTGAACAATTTATTTGGCGGGAACCTAGAAGTTTAACATCTTCAATTTTGTTTGATAATTGGTCATATTTAGGTCCTCTATATTCACAACCAACAGAAGTGCAAACATGCCACAATTTGACAGATATTAATTAATATTGTTTGATTATGAGAAAATGCAAATGAGGTTGCCTCAACATGTAGGGGATCATGCCAAATCTTCAATAGATTAAATTAGATAGTCAGATTAAAGTGATAAACCATGGTGGAGAATCCATTTCTGTACAATTTTTAGTTAAATGTTCTTGGAATAATATAAGAAAGAGAGCGGAGGAAACTGACTCTTATTAGAAGATATGTGTAAAAGGCATCCCTTTTAACATATCTTTCTTAGCTTCGAAGGTGTGGAATTTTTTTTTTACTGTGGCTACTTAAATGACATAATGGTTGTTGTGAGGTTCCAGCTGATGAGACTATGGATCACTCACTTAAAAAGGGAGAAGTTGAAGAATCTTTATGGAGATATTTTGTTGGTGCAGTTGGTCTTTTGGGACCATGGGTTCAAATGAAACATGTTTTGGTGAAATGGTGGGATATTAAAGGTAAATCTTGGCAAAAGATGACATTTAATGCAATTCCAATTGTCATCTTATGGTTTTTTCGGAAAAAAAAGAAAAACTATTCTACGTGGTTCTTCTTACTTTACTAATAGAGCTTTTTGGGATATTTCCAACATTACAAAGAATTTTATCAAGTTTAAATTTAAATATCCCAATATTCCAAATAATTGACCTCAGATAGGTGCTCTACTTGATAGTTTAAGGCCAACTTTTACATCTATGTTGGTAAGGTGGAGTTACCACCTTTGCCTTAGTAGAAATGTACCATTGATGGGGGATTAAGGGGTAATCTTGGCACTAGCATTTTTAAATTTTGTGTTAGAGTTTCTTCTGGTGATCTTTTGGGAACAAGGCGGGCTTAGGATCTAGCACTATTGAAACTTCACTCTATACCTATGAAGGTTCAGTGGTTGTTAATAAAGTCATCTAGTAGTTGGTCATGTACTCTTCACCTTGTCCTAATTACATTCTATTGGTTATGTATCATGGACTTGTTGAGAGCTTTGAGGTTTCTTTTATGATAAAAAAAGGCATAATATGTTAATTTGTATTTTCTTCTGTTAGATAGTTTATTGACCAGTTTACCTATGAATTTATTGTACATTCCGATTCCCAATTGTGTTTATCACATATGAGTATGGTGTTGGTGTTATATAGTTTAAGGATCAGATTCAATCTCTTACATTAGTAGTTTTTCTCATAGCTCCAAATCTAGATGGTGGTATTAATCATTTCTTGGTTCAATCAATAAAATATGTATTAAGGGGTTACTACTATTAGCTAGGTTGATCGAGCCTCATTTTTCTATTTGTAGATAGCAGGAATTGATAAATACTAGATAAGAAGCCCGTAAATAAGTTTGTTTAATTTAACTAACTCTATGATTCAACTAGGTTTATGATTCAACTCATTGCCTAGTCAAGGAGAGGTTGTTGCATAGAGAATCAGGGTTAGACAAAGCTTTGGTAGAAGTGGCTTATGCTTGATCTTACCAGAATAGATCCTCTTACTTAATCTTATATCCAACGAATACTCGAAAGATGACTCAAACACGGTGAAGAGGCTTAGAGGAGCCTGCTCTCTCAAGCATCAAGCCTCAAATTTTTGTCTACACTTGATTTCTTCTTAGTTTCTTTATTAAGTTAAGGTTGTTTTTTTTAGTAATTTGCTGGACCAGATCTCATTTAGGCCTGTTCATTTTTTTGCTCCTTTTATATTAATAAAAATGGGATCCTGCCACCTTAAACCCAAAAAAGAGCAAGTGAATGCCGCTTAAAATACATCTCGAATTCTGATAAAGGTTAAATTTAACAATATTTTCAAAAAAAAAATGTTTATTCAGAAGAAAAGAAAGACCCTCAAATGGGATAGAAGTTTGATGAAGTGAGAGAGTTTCAATGGAAACGTAGAAGTGAACAAAGACTTTTAATTTAGTGAAATAGAGCACAAATTTTAAAAGGAAGGAAAAGAAAAGTCTACAAGGACTTAATAGAGAGATCTCACCATAGCTCAAGAAATTATTAGAATGAACGTCCCAAAGGAGATTAGCTTTTACTTTGAACTTTCTCCTTTTTACTGAGAATGCATTGGCGATATTAGAAAGCTATCGTTTTGGCATGAAAAGTAGCTCAGCCATTCCCTTCCAAGAGAGACACTGTAACAACCCATTAGGCCCTTTTGAGTACTACAGTTTCTTATTTCATAAATGACTTCAGGTACATTCTAAATGAGTATTTTGGACTATTTGTATGTTCAATTATATAATTAAAGGGGTCATTTGAAGAATTAAAATAAATCTTGGTTAAAGAAAATAACTTTTAAATTAGTAGTGGACAACTTTCAGAACATTATAATTAATCGTATATACTAATAATGGTGGTAAATAATTTTTTAAAAATAAAAGAGAAAAAAGGAAAAACTTAGTGATTGGGAGAGAAAAATATCGAGAATTTTTTAAATCAATACGCCCCTAGATATTTATTATGTTAGATATATGGGTTGGATAATATTAATATATAAGATAGGAGGGAATGTAATTGCCGATGTGAATTTGAATTGATGTGCTACAATGTGTTACTAAAATGCATGTTTTTTACCAATATGTTTACGACTATCAGTTCAATTATATTTGTCATTAGAGAATTCAATCATTAGGATTGAGTTATGTAGTTTTCATTCATTGGATATAGACTATGTTTCTATAAGTAGGTGATTTTAATATTATTATTTTTGTTATCATATTATACTATAGTTTTAATACATGGAGATACATAATTTTATATTAAATGTATTGTATTATATGAATTCCATTAGAGTTATGTTACTAGGACGAATTGAGACTTAACCATAACTTGAATATATAGGAACGAACAAGACGTGATGTATTAGTTGGTACCAAAATTTAGGTTTTTAATAAATTGTATGGATGAGTTCAGTCTAGATATCTAGATATATAGTAGTCTAGATATCTATGGACTCATCTCCTTATGAATATGTACACTTGATACATTAGAAACGTTCTGAGGCATTAAGGATAGAAAAAACAAATAGGGAATTAGCTTCCTTTACTTCGATGAATGTTGGTTATGATTTATTTTCTGTGATATTGAGTCTCTTAATAGTTATTTATAATCATTGAGTAATTTTCAGAAATTTTCTATGTACGTAATTGTTGTGATTTAGATGATTCATGTGTTGTTTGTGATTGGTGTATAATCTCAAAATTGCTAAATACATAATCTTGAACTTATTTTGTTGATGTGATGCCTCGAATAAAGAAGACTTTGTGAGAGTGTTAATGAAGTGTTTGTTATCTAATATATTAAGATTAGAAAACCAAAAAAAAAAAAAAAAAAAAACAAAGAATTAATCCGAGTCCACAGAACATGTTGTGTGTCCTTGAGAAATTTAACCCCTCAAGTAACCTAGGTTGCACATTAATTCCTCCCAATATAAAATTTATTAACTATTAAAGAAGTAGTGGAACCTAAAACTACGATAATTTCAACAAAAACAAAATGACACCAACAAGTCATACACAGACACAATCGATCGATTTTGTTTTGTAAAAAATATTGCATAAAAAGGGAAGAATTCAATGCAGAAAAATGAGAGAAATTTTCTTTATTTATAGCCTACAAAGGGTAAAGGTCACAACTCTTAGGAAAGAAGATAATCTTTCAGAAAAGTCACAACACTTTGGAAAAGGCGCAACCTTTCAAACGGTCACAACCCTTTAGAAAGGACACAAACTTTCATAAAGGTCAAAACCCTTCGGTATAGTCACAATCCTTCAAGAATGTAACACTACACAATTTCTTGTTCACACCTTTAAATCCCAACAATTCCCCACATGAATATGTAGTGACTATTGTTAAAACATATCCATGAAAAACTATGTGATTTGTAAATATGGATTGATTTCATATGAACAAGTGGGTTTCTCTTTGAAATTTCTATAGTGAACATATCTCGGATATACTCGATCAATAGGTAGATTTGATATCATTGAACCGTCAAGATTTGGAGTATAGCTACACATTTTAAGTAATACAATAGACCCTTTAGCTGATTTTGGTTCTAATTATTTTGTTCATTTTAAACATGAGGCTTATAAGTGCGTAAAGATCTAGCCTTACTATATTCTTCTTGAAGCGTTTACGATTCACACTTACAAAGGGATTTGTAAATGTGTTATCCAGTGGATACTCTATTTGACATACCCTGTATCAATCTTAGAAACCATTAAAAAGTATTTAATGTATTTATTATTGTTACTAAACATTTTATGGTCAAGAGAATGGACAATAAAAAAATTGACAATGTTGAACCGTCATAAATGACTTTATTTGATCTCCTTAAACCTAAATCTTGGGATCTCCGGTCTTCTTTCTAGATTTACTGCTACAATGTTTTGTCCTCGGCCATAGTCTCATTCCCTTTGATAATCTACCAACTCCATCTCAAGTCAAGTCTTTTTGTAAGTAGATTCGACATATAATCCTTTGAGTTTACATAGCCAATTATGATAATTCAAGTAGAGAGTAGTACTCTAAAGTTATTATGTCTACATCATATATGATGATAATTATCGTTATACATCATACTCCATGACTTACCTATTAAAAGTTAACTCTCATGTGTATGCATACTAGAGCTAAAAGTTTGGATAAAAATCTTTCAAAAAATTTCGGAGTCATTCAACTTCTTAATCAACCTTATCTTGAAAGATAATCACTGACTTCATAATAGAGGGCATATTTCTTTTTTGAAGATATCTAAGAGATTGATCCTCCATAAAGATAAAATACATATCCACTTGTAGATTTTACTTTATTTGACTTGCTGATTCACTTTATATCACTATATAATTCTAGTGCCTTTGAATAATAGTTATAATGAAAAAAAATTGTTTGTAAGTATCTTTAAAACACTCCAAAAATCTTTTCGTTGTCATCCAATGAGTTTGACTGAGATTACTTGTGAATTGATTCAGCTTACTACTTACACATGCTATATATTGTTGACACCCAATTTATACCCACATCGACAATAATTAATTTTTGAGCCTCTTTATTTCCGAACGAGTCGAAATAATTGACGTTATAAGATTCAAAGTTTTCTTTTAGTCATTCGTTAAAGTTGTTTATTATTTTATATATATATATATATATATATATATATATATATATATATATATATATATATATATATATATATATATATATATATATATATATATATATATATATATATATATATATATATATATATATATATATATATGTAACTCTCTTTTAATTCTTTTACGGGAAAATTGTATATAATAGCAAACTAATAAACTAAAATAAATGGAGTAGCTAGGGTTTGATTTAATTGTGCTCCATAGAAAACGTTAGCAAAAGTTTGCTAGGCGTCTCTCTCTCAAAAATCTCGCTCGCCTCTCTCGCTTTATACACAGAAGTGTATAAAGTTTTTTTTCTGTTTTGTATAAAGCAAGAAAAAATTGTATATACACATGCAAAAATAGATATCTTCGTGTTATATACTTAATTATACAATTTCCAAATATTTTACTTCAAATATTGTAGAGAAAAAGACCAACAAATTATACAATTGTGAATTATACAATTGCAGTAAAATACAATTTTCTCTAGTTTTATACAATAGAAGTGTATATATTGTTTTTCTATTTTTGTATAAAGCGAGAGAAAAACATATATCTTCTTGCTATACACTTATAATTATGCAATATACATACATTTTAATTCGATTCAACTGTATGCAAAACAAATTTTATAAAAAAAGTTGCAGCGAAATAGGCAGCGAATTTTATAATTCTGCATTATACAATCGAAGTGAAATAGGATAGCGAATTATACAATTGAAGCGAAATAGGCCACCGAATTATATAATATAGGCCAACGAATTATACAATTGTATATGTATAGCGAATTATACAGTTTTATGTTTTCTATGGAGCGCAATCATGCAAACTTTGCTCTAGCATACAAATATTAATTTTTTGTTTGCTATATGTGATAGTTGCCCTTCTTTTATTTCCAAAGTCATCTTGTTTTATCCATAAATTACCGGCAGCCCAAGTCGCCCCACCTCAGGCCACATCTTTTAAACCCTCTTCCTGACCCAGCCCATTTTCTCCTAGACCTGACCCATCCCCATTATCTTTCCCCAAAAAGAGGACTCAACACGAACAGAGACGATAAAATGCATAAACATAAACAATCGAATGTACACCATGTACTCAAAACGACCTAACGAGTCGAAATAATGTCGGTCTATTGGAGGGAACTGACTGAGCTAGTTGCTGTTCAAAAAAAGATAGCTATCTAACATCACCACCACATTCTCTTTTTCTAAAAAAAGTTCAAAGAATGAACTAATCTCCTTTCTCCATTAATTTTAATTCTTTTTTGAACTAGTACGAGATCTCTCTATTAAACCGAAGCAGACTTTCCTCTTCCTTCCTTTCAATGATTGTGTTCTATTTCACTAAACTGGATGTCTTTTTTCCATGTTACTTTTCCATTGAAACTCTCTTACTTTATTAAACTTCTATCTAATTCTAGTGGGGCATAAATAAAGGCATGGTGTAGGTGGGAAAATACACGACTAGTTAAATAGCGCTAATTGTTTTTTTAAAAAAATCAAGGGTCTTTTTTTTGTGAATATATTTTTTTTTAATTTTTTTTTTAAATTTAACCATTACAAAAATTAGAGATGTATTTAAGAGGCGTTAACATTTTTTTTTGGGTTTAAGGTGGGCAATAGCTTTTTTTGTATGAACACAAAAGAAGCAAACAAAATGAACAGGCCCAACCGAGATCTTGTCCTGCAAATTATTAAAGTAAAAACAACTTAAACATAATAAATAATAAAGAGGAAATCAAGTTTAGATAAAAATATGAGGCTTGATGCTTGTCAGATCAGGTTGATCTAAGCCTTATTATCGTCTTTGTATCGTCGTTCAAGAGTTCATTGAAGATAAGCTTAGCTAAGAGGATCTATTCTGTTAAGATTAAGCATAAACCTCTTCAACTATAGCTTTGTCTAATCTTGATCTCTATGCAATTGCCTCTCCTTGATAAGCCAATGAGCTGATGCATAATTCTAGTTCATTCATAAAGGTAAGTAAATTAGACAAACTTCTTTATGAATTTCTTATCTAGTAATTATAAATTCCCCCTTTTCTACAAACAGAAAAATGGGAATTGATCATCCTAGAAAATATTAGTAATCTTTGCCCTTCAATCCCAATCTGATGGATTGATCCATACATAGGATGAATTCCACCATCTAGATTTGGATTTATGACAAGAGATACTGATGAAAGAGATTGAATTTGAGACTAAAATATTATAGCATCTACACCATACTCATATGAGATCAGCACAATTGGTAGTAAGAATGTCCAACTAAACTCGTAAGTTAACTTGTCAATAAACTATCTATCAGAAAACAAAATAGAAATTTACTCATCATGGTTTTTTAGTCATAAAAGACACCTCAAAGATCTTACTAGGTGAATGATGTATAACCAATAGAATCTAATTCAGATCAGGTGATGAGTACATAACCAACTACTAGAATAAGACTTTAACAACCAGTGAACCTTCAAAGGTATAGATTGTCCTATCCTAAGATGAGGAATGTCATATTTATCTGTATTGATGATTCTTCTACTTGCAACTTGTATATCTTGAAAAGGTTTACATTCAAAAGTACCTTCAAAATTAGAAGTTAAATTAGTGAAGTAATTAGCAAGAGTATCTCCCACCCTTAAGGTGTGTAGTACTGTTGTTGTCATCAATGAATTTACTTCCAAAGTCACTTCCAAGGAACAATGAGTTCTCTATTCCACACATAAATCATTGATAAAGAATCTTATTCCATTTAAACCGGTGAAAAACATTTACCAAACAATATTTAAGTCCTTCCTTCAAAGTCATAGCTACAACTACTATGTTTGTTGTTTCTCGGATCCTAAGCCTCCCCGCTCCCACCAAATCACAAGAAGAATCCCTAACCGAAAATTCAATAGTGATAGCGCCAGGATTACCTCTTGATGCCCCAGTGTTACATTTCAACCATCCCGAAGGAGGTAAATCCACCTTTCCACTCTAGATGTAAAACGAGGCCTGAAACTATCCATTAGAGCAACCATTTGAGGCCAATTATTCGGAATATTGAGATAAATAAATTTCGCCTTGATGAAAAAATGTGTAGTGTTGGAAACATCCCAAATACCTGTTAGTGTAGTAAGAAGGACCATGTAAAATGGTATTTCTCCTTTTCCAAAGAAACAATAAGATATTGCATTAAATGTTATCTTTGTATTGAATTACCTTTAGCATTCCACCTTTTCATAAAAAAATGTTTCTCGTGAACCCATGGTTCCAAAAGACCAGCTGCAATAGCAAAATATCTCCATAAAGAATCTGTTACTTCTTCTTTTTGTAGTGAGTGATCCACAGTCTCATCAGCTAGAACCTCGCAGCAACCACATAAATGAGAAAAATTAGGATTCCATTGAGTCATTAAAATACCAAATGGTATATTTTCCCCACACATTACAATATAAAGAATATATCTTAAAGGGATACATTGTACCCATATCTTCTAATAAGAATCATTTTCCTCCTCTTTCTTTCTCTGATAGTATTCCAAGCACTTTTGACGGAAAATTATCTAGAAATCTGTCCACCATGGTTTATCACTTAAATCTTACTGTCTAATCAGATCCATGGAAGATTTCACATGATCCACTACATTGTTTGTTCCTGTATATTCAAGCCTAGGGTTAAGTCTCAATTCTTCCGAGTAACACAACTCTAATGAAATTCATATAATACAATACATTTAATATATAATTATATATCTCAATATATCAAAACTGGAGTATAATATGATAACAAAATATTAATATTTAAATCAGCTACCTACAGAAACACACTCTATAAAACCTAAACTATTTACAATGAATGAAAACTGCATAAATAAATCCTAGTGATTGAATTCTCTAATGACACGTCATTGAACTGATAGTTGTAAACATATTGGTAAAAGACATGCATAGTAGTAACACATTGTAGTGCATCAATTCTAATTCACATCAGCAATTACATTCCCTCCTATCTAATATATTAATATTATCCAACCCATATATCTAACATATTAAGATCTAGGGGCATATTGATTTACCGAATTCTCGATCTTCTTCTCTCCCAATCAATGAGTTTTTCCATTTTTCTCTTTTCTTATATATAAATTAGTTACTACCATTATTATTATACATGAATAACTATATAGTTCTGAAAGTTGTCCTACTAATTTAAAAGTTATTTTCTTTAACCACCTAATTAAATTAATCCTATAAATTACCCCATTACTTATATAATTGTACTTATAAATAGTCAAAGTTACACAATTAGAATGTACCTGGAGTCATTTATTAAATAAAAAACTCTAGTACTCAAAAGGGCCTAATGGGTCGTAATAGAGTCAGTCTCTTGGATGGGAATGACATAGCTACTTATCGTGCCAACACTATATCATTCTAACATCACCAATTCATTCTCTATTATAAGGAAAAAGTTCAAAGTAAAAACTCATCTCCTTCCGCCGTTTATTCTAATTCTTTTTTGATCTACAGCGAGATATCTCTATTAATCCTGAGTAGACTTTACTCTTCCTTTATTTTAATGATTGTGCTCTATTTCCTTAAATTAAAAGCCTGTGTTCTCTGTTTTGTTTCCATTGAAACTCTCCCACTTAATCAAACTTCAATCCCACTTCAGTGGGGCATAAATAAAAGCATGGTGTATGCTAGAAAATACATTGGTAGTTAAATGGAACTAATTGTTTTTATATAAAAAATCGAGGGTCTTTCTTTTCTTGTGAATAATTATTTCTTTTTTTAAAATAATGTTAAATTTAACTTCTATCAACATTTTATATGTATTTTAAGAGGCATCAACTATTTTTTTTTTGGGTTTTAGGTGGCAGAAGCCCATTTTTTATTAATATAAAAGAAGCCAAAAAATTAGCAGGGCCCAAATGAGACCTGGTCCACAAATTACTAAAGCAAAAAAACCCTAAACGTAATACAGAAACTAAGAAGAAATCAAGTCTAGACAAAAATTTGAGGCTTGATGCTTGGTAGAGAAGGCTGATCTAAGCCATTTCATTATCTTTGAGTTGTCGTTCGAGAGTTCGTTGGGGATACGATGGGTAGGCAGATCTATTCTTGTAAGATCAAGCATATCCCTCTTCTACCAGATCTTTGTCTTACCCTGATTCTCTATGCAACAACCTCTTCTTGACGAGACAATGAGTTGCATCACATCCCTGGTTGATTCGTAGAGGTAAGTAAATCAGAATAACTTATTCACGTACTTCTTATCTAGTATATATCAATTCGTGCTATTTACGAATAGGAAAATGAGGCTCGATCAACCTATCTAATTTTAGTAATCTCTTCCCCACAATCCATATATGATGGATTGAACCACACAAAGGATTAATATTACCATCTAGATTTGGAGCTATGAGAAAAACAACTAATGTTAGAGATTAAATCTGAGTCTAAAACTATACAGCACCAACACCATACTCATATGTGATCAGTACAATTGGGATATTTTAATTTAAACTTGATTAAGTTTTTTGTAGTGGTCGAAATATCCCAAATAACTCTATTAGTAGAGTTAGAAGCACCATGAAGAATTGTATTTGTCCTTTTCCGAAGAAACCATAAGATGACATTTGAAATTTCATTAAATGTCATCTTTTGCTTAGAGTTATCTTTAATATCCCACTATTTACTCAAAACATGTTTCATTTGAACACATGGTCCTAAAAGACCACTTGCACAAGCAAAATATCTCTATAAAGAATCTGCAACTTCTCCTTTTTTAAATGAGTGATCTACAGTCTCATCAGCTAGAGCCTCGCAACAACCGTTGTTTCATTTAAGTAGCCACTGTAAAAAAATTCCACAACTTCAAAGTTAAGAAATATATCTTAAAAGGGATGCCTTGTACCCATATCTTCTAATAAGGGTCAGTTTTCTTCGCTCTCTTTCTTATATTATTCCAAGAACTTTTAATTGAAAATTGTCTAGAAATCAAATGTTCACCATGGTTTATCACTTTAAGCAGACTGTCTAATCTGATCCATGGCAGATTTGACTTGATCCACTCAAATTGTAGAAGGTTTCACTTCTGTTGGTTGTGAATAAAGAGGACCTAACCCTGACGAATTATCAAACAATATTACAGATGTTAAACCTCTTGGTTCCCACCAAATAAGTAGTTCAAAGATATCCTTTTTATTGAGTATATTTCCAAAACTAAGATCCACCCCTCAATTATACCAAACTAGGGATTTGCTTCTTACCATATTTATTCAACATGATATTGGCCCATAAACAGTTTTAATTCTGAACCTCAAATAGATTTTAGCATATAAATCTTGACACAAATCAAATAAAGACATAAAACAAAGACAACCTTCTTTTTTGGGCAAGCAAAATATCATTCCATGAAGCCTACCAGACAAGACGTGAATTGGAACACATTGCAAAACACTATTGATTAGAACTTCTTTACCTCCATAGGATAACATATTTCCATTCAAGGCTTGTAGTTCAGATTTTACCCTTGTAATAAGATCAAAGTAATGCTCTTTCATCTTCCTTTTATGTGATATAGGACACCCCAAATACTTGAGTGGAAATTTTCTTGTAATAAATCTTGTACACTCCTGAACCAGCAATGTGCGAGCAGCTGCTACATTTTGATACATAAAGAAGGAACTTTTATCTTTTTTTAATTTTCTGCCCTGACTGAATTTCATACTTCTTTAAAATTGACAAGATCTTTACCAATGAGTATCTATTAGTAGATGCAAAACTTATAGTACTATCTACACAAGCAAGATGGTTTATATTGGTACTCCATTTTAGCATCTCATAGCCCCGAAAAAGATCAGTCTTTCATCAAGGTTTAATGAACCTGTCTAAAATGCTATCAGATAGAATAAAATGCTAAGCAAGCAACCTCCAAGATAAATCCACCTCAAATTCATGAAAACCCATCTTTATCAACACTTTCATGATAAAGAACCACGATACTCTATCTTGAGCCTTTGTCATATAGAGCTTAATTATAATATTATAAGGATTACCCTCTTTCGTGATTTCTATGACAATCTTTTGTGTTAAGAAAACATTTTCTATAATGTCAGATTGATTTGCAGAGATGAGTTTAAGGAACATGCCTTCTATTCTTTCACGAACTACACCAGATAGAATTTTTTTGATAAAATTATTCAAACAAATTGATCTCAAGTCTGCAAAGGTATTGACTTGGTAAATTTTGGGCAATAAGACAACTTAGTATATATAATAGGCTTAGAAAGAGTATTACCAGCCACAAATTCTTGAACTATTCTAACAATATCTTGAAAACAGTTTTCTTTACTTCCTCCTTATCAGGATCTTTATAAAAACCAATATTTTCTTTGTTTGTCACAACAATGAAATATGTCTAAACAACGAAAGAATGTAGCATCTTTATATTTCTTAAAATAATCCTCATATAATTAAACAAGTTCAGTAACTATTTCACATTCTTTCACCAACCACTCCACTTGTATATTTTGAATTCTATTTAATTGAAGTTCTTTCATTATACCATTAACAATGTTTTGAAAAGATATAGCATTACTATCTACACCATCTAACAAGTCATACCCAATTTACTGAGGCCAAAAAACCTCCTTAAAATGTAAGTACTTTGTATATTTCGCCTTAACTCTATGCAATACTTTTTTGTTTTCACCATTACGATCTTCCTCAAATAAATCTCTTTGATTACGATATGTTACCTGATTAGTAGTTGTCAAAAAATATCACCATAAACTTCCTTGCTCCATTTGGTGAAAGAAGATTTTGCACTTTTGATGTTTTCTTTAAAAAGAAAATACACAAACTCTTTCTTTTATGTATTGATCATGGTCTGTCCAGAACATAAGAAACCTCAATGGTTTTCTTTAAGAATTCATACCCTCATCCATGGTCAATAACAGAGGTGAATGATCTGATCCTGTTATTGCAGAAAGTTCAATTTCCATAAAATTAAATCAGTGCTGCATATGTTGATAAGAGAGAATCCAACTTTTCTAATCTTTCTTCCAACCAGTTGAAAGGGCTGCCTTTGAATTTAATATCAGATAAATCACAACTGTAAATACATGTCTTATTGTCTTCATAATCAATATCTTGAACCAAGACTACATTAAAGCCTCCACCAATTAACCAAGAGCTATCAATAGTTGTTGTCATCTAATATATCCACCCATATTATTTGTCTATCTTAAACATTACATTTGACATGGACTAAAGTGACATGAAATTTATTAGATTGTTGTTGTTGTGTTAAACAAGGTTTGAATTGTTGCTCTGTATCCATCAACACGGTAACATCAAACCCTAAATTAATATAGTACCAAATCTTTCCATTGTAATTTTTGGGATAATGCCAAAGTACCCTCTCAACCTATGCCCAAAATTTCATAGACACACTTATACTATACTAAGGTCCTATTACCCCCCCTGAATTTATTTTATTAATAATTTTTTACCCCTTTTCGACCTACGTGGCACTATCTTGTGGGCTATACGATGGTTGACATTTTTTTCCAAACCAGTGCCACGTAGGCTAAAAAGGGGTAGAAAATTACTTATAAAATAAGTTCGGGGGGGGGGGGGTAATAGGAATTTAGTATAGTATAAGTGTGTCTCTGAGATTTCTTGCATAGGTTGAGGAGGTACTTGTGCATTATCCCGTAATTTTTTTTCCCTAGGGGCATCTTTAACATTCTTCTATATTTGTTGATTCATCTTACATGTTGAAATGGTTCCACAAATATAATAAAATAAAATTAATGAAATTTATGCAGTATTTGCACTCTATGAAAAGCTTCTTGGGACTTTAGAGACCGAATGTTCCATATTAGAGATTTCATAAATTATTACCACATTTATTTCATGTTATCTGTTTCTTTATTGGATGGTGTAGATCTACATTCCTCTGCTTCTTCCTTTTTTTTGCAGATTTAATTAATTTTCGAGATATATCTGCTTCAATAAACATATTATTTAGATTTTCTTGAGAACAATAATTTTCTGAAGCCTTATTGGTTGATCCTCTTTAGTGTTTCCAATAACCTCGTATTCAGAATTATGAGTAATTATATCATGCAAAAACTTATGAGGGGATACAAAAATTTTAATATTCTCCTTATGATGCTCTTGGTTTCCATTAAATTTAACCACTGCTTCGCTCAATTCAAATTACTCTCATCAACTATGTTTGCATCCTAAATTTTGTCAATACTATCAACTCCAACTTGTACATCATTAATTATTGTCATTCTAACACCGACAGAATAGTTCATACCAAGAGTGATTAGGGAAAAATTCTTCTAGAAGAATTGAAAATAACATGTAGTGTGCACATGACAATGATGTTGAAGATTACATGATTGTTTAATTCCACTTTATTTATACTTGTGGGGTCAATTAAGCATGGTTAGGTGATCATGACTCCAGTAGTAGGACAGTTGATAACAAATCTAGTTCACAACTTATCAGATTTTAAGAGAGGATAATACAAACATTTTGAAAGAATACTCTGTATCATGTTCCTCTAGATATCTCCATATCAGCTTTTAAGTAATGCAAAAAAATCTTATCTCACATTATAACCGTTAATGGGTGTGTTATAATCTCATTACAAAATATTCTACCATCTCATAGTCAGCTAGCTCACGTGTAACTTGTAGAAGCACCAATCTCCCTAGTGTTAGAACCATGACTGAACATTAGTTAGTGCATGACTTTAGTGGTCCTTACTCTAGAGGGCAGAGTTCAGGAAGTTACCCAGCTCGTCCTATTCAGTCTTCCCTACATGCTGTAGCTGGGGGTCCATCGCAGACCAGTCAATATTTTTCTGAGTTTGGAGGTTATCCCTAGACTTTGTCATTCTCACAGAGACCTATGCTTGATTCTAGAAATTGTTATGGATGTGGAGAGACTGGACATATTAGGAAATATTATCCAAAACAGAGTTACAGACCCCAAATAGCTAGAGGTAGAGGTGGTCATGGTAGAGGCCGCCATTCTGGAGGACGTGGTGGCCAAGGAAATGGTGGTCACCAAATTAGTCGGGGTGGCGGGCAAGTTCGAACTACTCAGCGCATCTTGGTAGGGGCAATGGACAGACAGGTGATATGGCCCATTGTTATGCTTTCCCCAGGAGGTCTGAAGCAGAGACATCGGATGTTGTTATCACAGGTACTCTTTTGGTCTGTGATTGCATGGATTCTGTATTTTTTGATCCTGGATCCACACATTCATATGTATCCTCCTCATTTGTTGCTGGTCTTGATTTATATTGCTATTTGCTTGACATGCCTATTAGTGTCTCTACTCCTGTGGGTGAGTATGTGATAGTTGAGAAGGTGTATAGGTCTTGTCTTTTGACCTTTGTGGGGAGCAATACTCATGTAGATTTGATTATTCTAGAGATGGTTGATTTTGATGTAATTCTGGGTATGACTTGGCTTTCTGCAAATTTTGCAATCTTAGATTGTAATGCTAAAACTGTGACATTGGCCAAGCCTGGGACAAATCCGCTAGTGTGGGAGGGTGACTATATTTCCACTCCAGTTCGTATTATCTCTTTTCTTCGTGCTAGGACGATGGTGATTAAGGGTTGTTTATCTTTCTTAGCACATCTCAGGGATGATACTTCCAAAGTACCTTCGATCGAGTCTATTTCGATTGTCCGTGAGTTTCTGGATGTGTTTCCTGCAGACCTTTCTGGTATGCCACCGAATAGGAGTATTGATTTTTGTATTGATCTGGAGCCGGGTACTCGCCCCATTTCCATTCCCCCTTATATAATGGCTCCGGCTGAGTTAAGGGAGTTAAAGTCCCAACTTCAGGAGTGGTTAGGTAAAGGTTTTATTAGACCAAGTGCATCCCCTTAGGGTGCTCCTGTTTTATTTGTGAAGAAGAAAGATGGAAGTTTTCGAATGTGCATAGACTACAGGCAGCTGAATAATGTAACTATTAAGAACAAGTATCTCATTCCTCGCATTGATGATTTGTTCGATCATTTACAAGGTGCTTGTGTCTTCTCTAAAATTGATTTGATGTCCGGTTATCACCAATTGAAAATACGGGCAGCAGATGTGCCAAAGACTGCTTTTCGAACCAGATTGGGCATTATGAATTCTTAGTAATGTCTTTTGGACGTACGAATGCCCCTGCTGCTTTCATGAGCCTGATGAACGAGATTTTTAAGCCATACCTAGATCTCTTTGTTATTGTATTTATTGATGATATACTGATATACTCAAAGAGCAGGAAAGAACATGAGGAACATTTGAGAATCGTATTGGAATTGTTGAGGGAGAAGAGACTTTATGCAAAATTCTCCAAGTGTGAGTTTTGGCTAGATTCAGTGTCCTTCTTGGGGAACGTGGTTTCTAAGGATGGAGTGATTGTGGATCCTTCTAAGATTGAAGCAGTGAAGAGTTGGGTAAGACCTACTAATGTTTTAGAGGTAAGGAGCTTTGTTGGTTTAGCTAGCTACTATTGTCGGTTTGTCAAGGGATTTTCTTCTATTGCTTCCCAGCTGACGAATTTGACTAAGCAGAATGTTCCATTTGTATGGTCGGACGAATGTGACGAAAGCTTCCAAAAACTCAAGACCTTGTTGACTACTGCACCAATTCTTACCTTGCCAGTGGAAGGTAAGAATTTTATTGTTTATTGTGATGCATCTTATTCTTGTTTGGGTGCAGTGCTAATGAAGGAATGGAATGTAGTTGCTTATGCTTCGAGGCAATTAAAAGTGCATGAACATAACTATCCGACCCATGATTTTGAGTTGGCTGCAGTTGTATTTGCATTAAAGTAATGGAGACATTACCTATATGGGGTCAAGTGTGAAGTTTATACAGATCATCGTAGTTTACAGTATGTCTTTGCTCAGAAAGATTTGAATTTGAGGCAGAAGAGGTGGATGGAACTATTGAAAGACTATGATATTACTATTTTGTATCACCTAGGAAGAGCTAATGTTGTGGCAGATGCCTTAAGTAGAAAAGCAGGGAGCATGGGTAGTTTATCCCACTTACAGGTTTCTAGACGCCCATTGGCTAGAGAGATTCAGACTTTGGCTAATGACTTTATGAGGCTGGAAGTACTAGAGAAATGAGGATTTTTGGCCAGTGTGGAGTCAAGATCTTCTTTTCTTGAAAAGATTAAGGGAAAGCAGTTTGCTGATGATAAGCTGAGCCGAATTCGAGATATGGTAATGCGAGGAGAGGCTAAAGAGGCAATAATTGATGAGGAAGGCATTTTAAGAATTAAGGGAAGGGTATGTGTGCCCCGTGTTGATGATTTGATTCACACTATTCTTACAGAGGCTCATAGTTCAAGGTATTCTATACATCCTGGTGCAACCAAGATGTATCGTGATCTAAGGCAACATTATTGGTGGAGTAGAATGAAGCGTGACATTGTTGATTTTGTTCCCTAATGCCCGAATTGTCAGCAGGTAAAGTATGAACAACAGAGGCCTGGAGGTACACTTCAGAGAATGTCCATTCTGGAATAGAAGTGGGAAAGAATTGCAATGGATTTCGTGGTTGGTCTTCCAAAGACATTGGGTAGGTTTGATTCTATTTGGGTAATTGTTGACCGGTTAACTAAGTCTGCTCACTTCTTTCCGGTCAAGATGACCTACAATGCAGAGAAGTTAGTCAAACATTATATCACAAAAATTGTTCAATTGAATGGAGTTCCACTTTCCTTCATATCAGATAGAGGTACGCAATTTACATCTAAGTTTTGGAGAACATTACATGCTGAATTAGGGGCTAGGTTGGATCTTAGTACTGCATTTCACCCTCAGACCGATGGTCAGTCTGAGCGAACGATTCAGGTGTTGGAGGATATGCTTCGTGCATGTGTGATAGAATTTGGTGGTCATTGGGATAAATTCTTACCCTTAGCAGAGTTTTCATACAATAATAGCTATCACTCAAATATTTATAGGCACTGTATGGGAGGATATGTAGGTCTCCCATTGGTTGGTTTGATGCATTTGAGGTGATACCTTGGGGTACCGATCTTTTGAGGGAATCGTTAGATAAAGTAAAATTCATTCAGGAGAAGCTTCTAGCAGCTCAGAGTAGGCATAAAGAATATGCAGATCGAAAGGTTAGGGACTTAGATTTTATGGAGGGTGAAGAAGTCTTGATGAAGGTTTCACCCATGAAAGGTGTGATGCGGTTTGGGTTATCGAGGTAAGCTTAGTCCGAAGTATATTGGTCCATTTGAAGTTCTAAAGCGCGTGGGGGATGTGGCTTATGAATTGGCATTGCCTCCAGGGTTTTCAGGAGTGCACCCGGTATTTCATGTATCTATGCTTAAAAAATACCATGGTGATGGAAATTATATTATTCGTTGGGATTAAATTCTTCTTGATGAGAATCTGTCTTATGAGGAAGAGCCTATTGCTATTCTAGAAAGGGAGGTCCGCAAGTTGAGATCAAAGGAGATTCCATCTATCAAGGTTCAGTGGAAGGATCGACCAGTTGAAGAGTCCACATGGGAGAGTGAGGTCGAGATGAAGGAAAGATATCTACATGTTTTTACAAATTCAGGTACTCTTTCTCGCTCTTGATTTTCTTCCTGTGATCGTTCGAGGACGAACGATGGGTAAATTGGTATCTATTGTAACAACCTATTTAGTCGGTTCGAGCAGTAGAATTATTTTTGATAAAAGTTTACTAGGTCGATGGACAACGCGACGGACCGTCATGGCCACGACGGACCGTGATGGAATCCGTCGTCCCATACTGGTGTAATATTTTTTTCTGCTGCTCTCCTCATTACCCTCGACGACAAGCAGCACAAACCGTCATAGGAACAACGGTCCGTCAAGGGTCTTCATTCCAAAACACTTCAACACTGGAATCTGGGTACTGTGATCGATTCTCTGAACTTCACGACGGACCTGCAGCACGGACAGTCGTAGAGACGACGACCGTAACAAGCTGCGTAACCCCGACTTGGTCAGACTTCCGCTAATATTTTTAAATGGGTGTTTTGGACTATTCATAATTATTATTATGAAATTAGTGGGGTAATTTTTATAATTGAGTTAGTTGGGGGTTAAAGGAGATAACCTTAAAATAAATAGTGAGTTACTTTTATCATCTTTTATAATTGATTATATGATAATTAGGGTAAAAAGAATCTGTAGAAGAAACATAAAAAGAGCAGAAGAGTAGAACGAAAGAGAGAGCGTGAACGAAAGAAGAGAGCAAGCGACTTAGACTTCAGATTGAAAATGTTCATAGGCACTGAGGAAGGCAAAGGCATTGGAGAGGTAGCTTGCTTGATTTCGGTTCTTCGGTGGAGGTAGGTTATGGTTTATTTCTATGTGATAGATAAAATCTAAATAGCGATTGATATGTATTGAGTGATATTGTAAAGTCTCCTATATACTTGATTGTGTGGTTGTATGTTTTGACTGTGTGGTTTTTGGTTGGCCTAACATAAGGAGATTGTTGGATTTCTAATCTTGAACCCTCTCTATTAAAATGACGCCTTGAATAAAGAAGGCCTGATGAATAAATAATGAGATAATTGGATCGGAGTGTCACGTTCCGACACGGTATTAGAGGATCGGAGTGTCACGTTCTGATACGGTATATGGGAGGATCGGAGTGTCACGTTCCAACACGATATATGGGATCGGAGTGTCACATTCCGACACAATAACATTAAAGGAAAGAAATCTTGAATTAACTTAATATACTCAAACTCAAAGAACCTATTTATTAAATGAGTATGGTGTGGAGGCCTGAATCCTCATAGGTGTACTTAATGTTGTGATTGAGGTGTACCTATCATGGTTTTGTTGTCAATGGTTCATGTGTTTATTTCTTTCTACCTGTTAAGTATTGTATTTTATTTTATAATATTGTTTTATATATACTGATTTCTATTTTGAGTTGCCAGATGATACCTACTCAGTACGTGTTCCTTGTACTGACCCCTACTTGTATTTTCTTCTTTGTTATTTTGTGGAGTGTAGCAACGGTACTATCGACTTCGACTCGCCCTCAACTCTAGCCAGTCTCAAGCACATCAGACTTCAGGGTGAGCTATCATTCTTAGCTCGGGCTGGATTCTCTCCTTCACGTCTTGATGTCCTTGAAGTTCGGACATGGACCATCTTTTTACTTATTTTAGCTCCTTGAATACACTTAGATTTGGTAATTTGAGGATAGATGTTCTTGATGTGATGACTTCCAGATTTTGGGGATAATAAGTATTAAACTTTAGAAGTTTATTTAATTGATTAAGTTAATATGTTTTTGATCTTCCGCGTTATTTTTGCTACTCATAAGTGATATAATGGTAAATGTTGGGTTTAGATTTGTTGGTTCGCTCACCTAGTAGTCTAAAGGTGGGTGCCACTCACGACTCATTTTGGGTCGTGACAGTAAACTTCGTATGTGATGCTGAATGAATGGTCAAATGAGGTACATGATGCTTGTAATCAAATTAGAAGGAGAGCGTAACTAGTTTATAGAAGCCCACACTACCTAAAAAAGAATTACTGGTTGAAATTTGCGCTACATATACACCATTTCTCTATAAGATGCATGTCATTAATGTTTTTTTATAATTTATAATAACAAACACAACGGTAGGTACACTTTGACAACCATGGTTTTAGTCTCATGAGGTTTGAAATAACAATAATGGGAGTCTGCATAAGTAATATAAAAATTATCGGCACATAGAAAACATACATCAGTCATCCAACTATTAATAAAGATTTTTAGTTGGCAAGGAAAACCAAATTGAGAACATCGGAGAATCACTTTGTCATTTGGTGCCAATCAACTTCCCCGTAGACATCTACAGCTACACGATAAGGAGAATTTTTTCAAGTATTTTGTAATCTTTGCTCTTAAAATCTGATACGCTTTGAACTAGATTTAACATAAAATATCCTACTACTATAGTCCCGATCACCTAACAAAGCTTATTATACGCAACAAGTATAAAAGCAGTTTGAACTGGAAAATCATGTCATATTAAACATCATTTTTAGGTTGATACTACATGTTATTTTACATTCTTCTGCTAGAAGTTTTCCCCTATCACTCTTTTAAGTTATTGGCTCCTAAAATATATCTCATGTTTTGATAATGGTAAAGTTTTAAATGAATTTGTGTTTAATTCCATATCCTCGAGTACCCATGGAATGTACTTCTCAAATTTGACTTATTCCTTTCCTCGCACATTCACTTACTAAATTATCACAGTAGGTATTAACTACATAAATGCAAAACCACTGCACTAAAATAAGTAATTCATGTATAAAAATTAGTATAAATGGATGATTTAATAATAGAAACTAAGATTGACAAAAGCAGAAGATTCGATCACTGGTAAGGATCCTCAAATTTCAAGAACAAGAACTACCAAATCAATGTTAATTATAACATTAAGAGCTATCCTATGCTATCTCAAAGACAAAAATTAAATCAAATAAGAGATCCTCGACAAAAATAGCACCTAATTATTTCTTCTTTATCATTCCCCACCTGCCACATAATAGCCAACTTCTACTCCTCCGTGTATTTACCATGAGATGTTTAGAGTCAGGGTGCATAATTTTAGACATAAATATTTTTTTTCATTAAATGTTTGTAATTTTTTTCAAAGAGCATTAGTGCCTCAAAGACATTTTATTTACCCTAAGCATAATCATGTTGGCGAACCTCTACTTTAACTTTAAAAAATTTATCAATTATCTCTACTATATTTCTGGAAACACTTGTGTTGTCCACAAGTATAGAAGGAATAATTGATAAATTTTTCAAAAGGAAACTAGAGAATCGTCAACATTATTATGTTGAGGAATGTTAAATGGCTGTGAGGAATTGGCACATCTCCATAAAGATTTTGAAGTATTGAACGAGAAAGAAGACAAACGAATACTAGTATATAAGTTTATGCACCCGGGATCAAAAATACTTCCACCACATGAATCACAAAATTATCCAATTGTCGAAAGTTTTAAGGTGATAAATCTTTTAATATTTATTAACTCAGCTCTAGTTTATCTCAAGTCATCCATTTATATAATGGTTTCAATCAAAAAATTAATGATGTTTTTTGGAGTTATTATGAAATTAATGATTTTTTTGTTTCATTCTTAATATTTCTTATATCATTAATTGCTTAAATTAGTAAATCTATTGAAGTCTTTTCT
The DNA here is from genome assembly GCA_027789145.1 of Solanum arcanum. Taxonomy (NCBI): domain Eukaryota; kingdom Viridiplantae; phylum Streptophyta; class Magnoliopsida; order Solanales; family Solanaceae; genus Solanum; species Solanum arcanum. The sequence goes on from CM050933.1 coordinate 36,936,524, forward strand.
AAACTAGTGAACAATGAAAGTAATGGATCAAAGAGAAAAGATAGCGATGTACGTAGACATTAAGTATTTAAATGTAAAAGAATTCCACTAAAATAACTAATTCACGTATAAAAATTCGTCTAAAGGGATGAGTCTATAATTAAAATTAAGATTTACCAGTTTAGAAGATTCGATCATTGGTAAGGTATCCTCCAATTTCAATAATACCAACTACCAAATCAATGTAAATTATAAGCTAAAGAACTCTCCTTTTCTAGCTAAAATACAATAATTAAATCAAATTTTAAATTCTCGACCAAAGTAGAACCTCCTTATTTCTTTTTTATTATTCTCCACCCGCAACTTAATGTCCAGCTTCTACTTTTCCATATAATTCTCATGAGGTGTTTATGTAAGGGTGTATAATCTTATACATTTTTATTTGTTTTTCTCATTAAATATTTATAATTTTATAAAGATCTTATTGCCTCAAAGCCATTTATTTTCCCTAAGGATAACCATTTTGGCTATCCTCTACTTTCACTTCAAAAAAAATTCAATTATCTCTATGATACTTGTGGAAAACATTGTATTGTCCACAAGTATAGAAGATATAATCGATAAATTTTTCAAAACATATCTAGAGTATCCTCAACGTGTTTATGTTAAGGAACTATCAAATGTCTTTTAGGAATTGGAAGATCTCTATAAAGATTTTGAAGCATGCAATGAGAAATAAAACAAAATAATGCTAATTTATAAGGTTATGCACCCGGGATAAAAAATACCCCAAATAAACACATGGAGGAACAAAAGCTGGGAATAAAGTCATGGGTTCGGAAGTTCTAGAAGGAACAAAAAGTTCTACTTTAATCGAGCATTTAATGTAAAATTTAATTGATTTACCTGAGATTAAAATGGAGAAGATTTGTTGAACTCATAATTTTCATGGAGTTGGTAATTGGAGTTCTTAAAATTGGTGTTATGCTTGGAAACTACATAACTAGTGGTTGAAACTTTTAATGTGATCAATCATTTTCCTTGTTATTAAGTTACTTGTCATTAATCTTTTGTCGTCCATTTATGCAATTTTTTAGATCACAAAATAGAAGGTTTTGGAGTTCTTATAAAATTAAGTATGTTTTTTAGTTTGTTTGATCTTTAATATTTATGATATTATGAGTTGTTTAAATTAGTAAATAAACTGTAGCCTTTTCTATGCTAATGAACAATGAAAGTGATGGATCAAAGAGAATACTCATGCACTAACTAATGTTCAGTCATGGTTCTAACACTAGGGAGATTGGTGCATCTACAAGTTACACGTGAGCTAGCTGACTATGAGATGGTAAAATATTTTGTAATGAGATTATAACACACCCATTAACGGTTAGAATGTGAGATAAGATTTTTTACATTACTTAAAACCTGATATGGAGATACATAGAGGAACATGATACGGAGAATTCTTTCAAAATGATTGTATTATTCTCTCTTAAAATCTGGTAAGTTGTGAACTAGATTTGTTATTAACTATCCTACTACTGGAGTCATGATCACCTAACCATGCTTCATTGACCCTACAAGTATAAATAAAGTGGAATTAAACAATCATGTAATCTTCAATATCATTCTCATGTGCACACTACATGTTAGTTTCAATTCTTCTAGAGGAATTTTTCCCTAATATATCTTGGTATTAATTATTTTATCCGTGTTAGCATGACAATAATTAATGATGTACAGGTTAGAGTTGATAGTATTGGCAAAATGTAGGATGCAAACATAGTTGATGAGAGTAATTTGAATTGAGCGAAGGAGTAGTTAAATTTAATGGAAACCAAGAGCATCATAAGGAGAATATTAAAATTTTCGTATCCCCTCATAATTTTTTGCATGATATAATTACTCATAATTCATAATACGGGGTTATTAGCAGCACAAAAGAGGATCAACCAATAGGGCTTCAGAAAATTATTTTTCTCAAGGAAATCTAAATAATATGCCTATTGAAGCAGATATGTCTCGAAAATTAATTAAATCTGCAAAAACAAGGAAGAAGCAGAGGAATGTAGATCTACACCATCCAATAAAGAAACAGATGAGATGAAATAAATGTGATAATAATTTATGAAATCTCTAATATGGAACATTCGCTCTCTAAAGTCCCAACAAGCTTTCCATAGAGTGCAAATACTGCATAAATTTCATTAATTTTATTTTATTATATTTGTGGAACCATTTCAACATGTCATATGAATCAACAAATATAGAAGAATGTTAAAGATGCCCCTAGGGAAAGAAAATTACAATGGAAACACATGGTATTTCATTAATTTAGGGTATGATGTTACCGTGGTGATGGATACAGAGCAACAAATCAAACCTTGTTTAATACAACAACAACAATCTAATAAATTTCATGTCACTTTAGTCCATGTAAAATGTAATGTTTAAGATAGACAAATACTATGGGTGGATATATTCAGTTGTTATTAATGGCAAGTCACATGGGTTCTTTCACTCTACTAGAGTGGTGAAACTAGTTGATCCACTATCACATGCCGTATTTATTCTATCATATAGCATTTTAGATAGGTTCTTAAAACCTTTATGAAAGGATGATCTATTTCGGGGCTATGAGATGCTAAAATAGAGTACCAATATAAAGCATCTTGCTTATGTAGATAATACTATAAGTTTTGCATCTACTAATAGATACTCATCGGTAAAGATCATGTCAATTTTAAAGAAGTATGAAATTCAGTCAGTGCATAAAATTAAAAAGGATAAAAGTGCCTTCTTTATGTGTCAAAATACAGCAGCTGCTCGCACATTGCTGGTTCAGGAGTGTACAAGATTTATTACAAGAAAATTTCCACTAAAGTATTTGGGGTGTCCTATATCACATAAATGGAGGAGGAAGGAGCATTACTTTGATCGTATTACAAGGGTCAAATCTGAACTACAAGCCTTGAATGGAAATATGTTATCCTATGGAGGTAAAGAAGGTCTAATCAATAGTGTTTTGCAATGTGTTCCAATTCACGTCTTGTCTGGTAGGCTTCATGGAATGATATTTTGCTTGCCCAAAAAAGAAGGTTGTCTTTCTTTTAGGTCATTATTTGATTTGTGTCAAGATTTATATCCAAAAATCTATTTGAGGTTCAGAATAAAAAGTCTTTATGGGCCAATATCATGTTGAATAAATATGGTAAGAAGCAAATCCCTAGTTTTGTACAATTGAGGGGTGGATCTTAGTTTTGGACATATACTTAATAACAAGGATATCTTTGAACTACTTATTTGGTGGGAACCTAGAGGTTTAACATCAGTAATATTGTTTGATAATTCGTCAGGGTTAGGTCCTGTTTATTCAAAACCAACAGAAGTGAAACCTTCCACAATTTGAGTGGATCAAGTCAAATCTTCCATGGATCAGATTAGACAGTCTGATTAAAGTGATAAACCATGGTGAACATTTCATTTCTGGAAAATTTTAAATTAGAAGTTCTTGGAATAATATAAGAAAGAGAGCGGAGAAAACTGACCCTTATTAGAAGATATGGGTACAAGGCGTCCCTTTTAAGATATATTTCATAACTTTGAAGTTGTGAAATTTTTTTTTACAGTGGCTGCTTAAATGAAGCAATGGTTTTTGCAAGGCTCTAGCTGATGAGACTGTGGATCACTCATTTAAAAAAGGAGAAGTTGCCGATTCTTTATGGTGATATTTTGCTTGTGCAGGTGGTCTTTTAGGACCATGTGTTCAAATGAAACATGTTCTAATTAAATAGTGGGATGTTAAAGGTAACTCTAGGCAAAAGATGACATTTTATGAAATTTCAAATGTCATCTTATGTTTTCTTCGGAAAAGGACAAATACAATTCTACATGGTGCTTCTTACGCTACTAATAGAGTTATTTGGGATATTTCCAACACTACCAAAAAACTTAATCAAGTTTAAATTAAAATATTCCAATATTCAAAATAATTTGCCATAGAAGGCTGCTCTACTTGGTAGTTTTAGGCCTAGTTTTACATCTAGAGTGGTAAGGCGAAGTTACCACCGTTGGGATGGTTGAAATTTAACACTGACAGGGCATTAAGAGGTAATGTTTGCGCTGGCACTATTGAATTTTGTGTTAGAGTTTCTTTTGGTAATCTTTTGGGAGCAAGGGGGGGTAGGATATAGTACTATTGAAACTTCATTATATTCCTATGAAGGTTCAATGGTTGTTAATAAATTCATCTAGAAGTTGGTCATGTACTCTTTACCTTGTCTGAATTAGATTCTATTAGTCATGTTGCTCTTGGTGACAACTTTGAGTTTTTTTTATAACAAAAATAACCAGGACGAGTGAATTTGTACTTTCTTTTCTGCTAGATAGTTTATTCACCAGTTTACCTATGAGTTTTGTTGGACATTTCAATTCCCAATTGTTCTGATCACATATGAGAATGGTGTTGGTGCTATATAGTTTTAGGCTCAGATTTAATCTCTAACATTAGTAGTTTTTCTCATAGCTCCAAATCTAGATGGTAAATCCTATGTGTGGTTCAATCCATCAGATATGGATTGTGAGGAAGAGATTACTAAAATTAAACAGGTTGATCGAGCCTCATTTTTCTATTCGTCAATAGCACGAATTTATATATACTAGATAAGAAGTACGTGAATAAGTTATTCTATTTTACTTACCTCTACGAATAAACTAGGGATGTGATTCAACTAATTGTCTCGTTAAGGAGAGGTTGTTGCATAGAGAATCAGGGTTAGACAAAGATCTGGTAGAAGAGGGATATGCTTGACCTTACAAGAATAGATCTGCTTACCCAATCTTATCCCCAACGAACTCTCGAATGACAACTCAAAGATAATGAAGTGGCTTAGATCAACCTGCTCTACCAAGCATCAAGCCTCAAACTTTTGTCTAGACTTGATTTCTTCTTAGTTTCTGTATTACGTTTAGGGTTTTTTTCCTTTAGTAATTTGCTGGACCAGATCTCATTTGGGCCCTGCTAATTTTTTGGCTCCTTTTATGTTAATAAAAAGTGGGCTCCTGCCACCTAAAACACAAAAAAAAAAAGAAGTTGATGCCTCTTAAAATACATCTAAAATTTTGATAAAAGTAAAATTTAACATTATTTTAAAAGAAGAAATAATTATTCACAAGAAAAGAAAGACCCTCGATTTTTTTTATAAAAACGATTAGTCCATTTAACTACCAATGTATTTTCCATCATACACCATGCCTTTATTTATGCCCCACTGAAGTGGGATAGAATTTTGATAAAGTGGGAGAGTTTCTATGGAAACAAAACATACAACAAAGACTTTTAATTTAGTGAAATAGAGCACAATCATTAAAACAAAGGAAGAGGAAAGTCTACTCAGGATTAATAGAGATATCTCGTCGTAGCTCAAAAATGAATTAGAATAAACGGCGGAAGGAGATGAGTTTTAACTTGGAACTTTGTCCTTATAATAGAGAATGAATTGGTGATGTTAGAAAGATATAGTTTTGGCACGATAAGTAGCTATGTCATCCCCATCCAAAAGATTGAGTCTATTACGACCCATTAGGCCATTTTGAGTACTAGAGTTTCTTATTTAATAAATGAATTCAGGTACATTCTAAATGATTAACTTTTACTATTTATAAGTACAATTATATAATTAATGGGGTAATTTTTAGGATTAATTTAATTAGGTGGTTAAAGAAATTTTTTTTAAAATTAGTAGGACAACTTTTAGAACTTTATAGTTAATCATGTGTAATAATAACGGTAGTAACTAATTTATATATAAGAAAAGAGAAAAATGAAAAAACTCATTTATATGGAGAGAAGAAGATCGAGAATTTGGTAAATCAATATTCCCCTAGATCTTTAATATATTAGTTATATGGGTTGGATAATATTAATATATTAGATAGGAGGAAATGTAATTGCTTATCTGAATTTGAATTGATGCAGTACAATGTATTAGTACTATACATGTCTTTTACTAATATGTTTACAACTATCAGTTCAATGATGTTTGTCATTAGAGAATTCAATCACTAGGATTGATTTATGCAGTTTTCATTCATTGTAAATAGTTTAGGTTTGATAGAGTGTGTTTCCGTAAGTAGGTGATTTCAATATTATTATTTTGTTATCATACTATACTTCAGTTTTTATATATTGAAATATATAATTATATATTAAATGTATTATATGGGTACCATGTATCCCTTTAAGATATCTTCTTTATATTGGAATGTGTGAGGAAAATATACCATTTGGTACTTTAATGACACAATGGAATCCTAATGTTTCTCATTTATGTGGTTGCTGCAAGGTTCTAGCTGATGAGACTGTGGATCACTCACTACAAAAAGAAGAAGTAACAGATTCTTTATGGAGATATTTTGCTGGTGCAGTTGGTCTTTTGGGACCATGGGTTCACGAGAAACATTTTTTGATGAAAAGGTGGAATGCTAAAGGTAATTTAAGACAAAGATAAAATTTAATGCAATATCTTATTGTTTCTTTGGAAAAGGAGAAATACCATTTTACATGGTCCTTCTTACTATACTAACAGAGTTATTTGGGATGTTTCCAACACTACACATATTTTCATCAAGTCGAAATTTATTTATGTTAATATTCCGAATAATTGGTCTCAGATGGTTGCTCTAATAGATAGTTTCAGGCCTAGTTTACATCTAGAGTGGTAAGGTGGATTTACCTCCTTTGGGATGGTTTAAATATAACACTGGGGTATCAAGAGGTAATCCTGGCAGTATCACTATTGAATTTTCTGTTAGGGATTCTTCTTGTGATTTGGTGGGAGCGGGGAGGCTTAGGATCCAAGAAACAATAAACATAGTAGTTGTAGCTATGGATTTGAAGGAAGGACTTAAATATTGTTTGGTGAATGTTTTTTTTACCGGTTAAAATGGAATCAGATTCTTATCAATGATTTATATGTGGAATAGAGATCGGATTGTTCCTTGGAAGTGAACTCATTGTCGACAACAAGAGTACTACACACCTTAAGGGAGGGAAATACTCTTGCTAATTACTTCACTAATTTAACTTCTAATTTTGAAGGTACTTTTGAATGTAAACCTTTTCAAGATATACAAGTTGCAAGTAGAAGAATCATCGATACAGATAAATATGACATTCCTCATCTTAGGATAGGACAATCTATACCTCTGAAGGTTCACTGGTTGTTAATAACTTATTCTAGTAGTTGGTTAAGTACTCATCACCTTATCTGAATTAGATTCTATTGGTTATACATCATTCACCTAGTGAGATCTTTGAGGGGTCTTTTATGATTAAAAACCCATGATAAGTGAATTTGTATTTTCTTTTATGATAGATAGTTTATTGACCAGTTCACTTACGAGTTTAGTTGGACATTCTGACTACCAATTGTGCAGATCTCATATAAGTATGGTGTAGATGCTATACACTTTTAGGCTCAAATTCAATCTCTTTCATTAGTATCTCTTCTCATAGATCCAAATCTAGATGGTGGATTTCATCCTATGTATGGATCAATTCATCATATTGGGATTGAAGGGAAGAGATTACTAATATTATCTAGGATGATCGAGTCCCATTTTTCTGTTTGTAGATAAGGGGGACTTGATAATTACTAGATAAGAAATTCATAAAGAAGTTTGTCTAATTTACTTACCTTTATCAATCACCTAGAGGTTTATGATAATTGGCTCATCAAGGAGAGGCAGTTGCATAGAGATCAAGATTAGACAAAGCAATAGTTGAAGAGGTTTATGCTTAATCTTAACAGAATGAATCCTTTTACCTAAGCTTATCTTCAATGAACTCTTGAACGACGATACAAAGACGATGATAAGACTTAGATCAACCTGATCTAACAAGCATCAAGCCTCATATTTTTATCTAAATTTGATTTCCTCTTTATTCTTTATTATGTTGAAGTTGTTTTTAATTTAATAATTTGCAGGACAAGATCTCGGTTGGGCCTGTTCAATTTGTTTGCTTCTTTTGTGTTCATAAAAAATAAGCTCTTTCCCACCTTAAACCCAAAAAAAAATGTTAACGCTTCTTAAAATACATCTCTAATTTTTGTAATGGTTAAATTAAAAAACAATTTTTTTTAAAAAAAAAATATTCACAAAAAATCTCTTTCCCACCTATGACTTGGGCATCATTATCTAGCTTATTTATAGAGAAGTATATACCCCGGACTTTGAAGGACAAGAGGAGAGATGAGTTCCTAAACCTAGAGCAAGGAAGGATGTCTTTTGCCGCTTATGAGGCCAAATTTCGTGCGCTATCCAGGTATGCCACCCAGCTTTGCTTCAGTCCACAAGAGCGGATTGCCGCTTTGTGAAAGGATTGAGGTCAGATTTGCAGATCCCAGCCTTACAGGTAGCTGCTGCAGCAAAATCATTTCAGGAAGTGGTTGACTTTGTGATAGAGGTGGAGGGAGTGAAGCCAGACAACTTCACTAAGGCGTAGACATCTAAGAAGTTCTGTACGGGAGGTTACATTAGTGGTTCTTACTCCAGAGGGCAGAGTTCAGGAGGTTACCCAGCCTGACCTATTCAGTCTTCACTACAGGCTGTAGCTGGGGGTCCATCGCAGTCCAGTCAACATTTCTATGAGTTTGGAGGTTATCCCCAGACTTCGTCATTCTCACAGAGACCTATGCTTGACTCCAGAGATTGTTATGGATGTGGAGAGATTAAACATATTAGGAGGTATTGTCCAAAACAGAGTTACAGACCCCCAATAATTAGAGGTAGAGGTGGTCATGGGAGAGGCCGCCATTCTGGAGGACGTGGTGGCCAAGGTAATGGTGGTCACCAAATCAGCCGGGGTGGCGAGCAAGTTTGAACTACTACAGCACAACATGGTAGGGGCAACGGGCAGACAGGTGATAGGGCCCATTGTTATGCTTTCCCCGAGAGGTCTGAAGCAGAGACATCTGATGCTGTTATCACAGGTAATCTTTTGGTTTGTGATTGCATGGCTTCTGTATTTTCTGATCCTGGATCCACATTTTCATATGTATCTTCCTCATTTGCTACTGGTCTTGATTTACATTGTGATTTTCTTGACATGCCTATTCGTGTCTCTACTCTTGTGGGTGAGTCCGTGATAGTTGATAAGGTGAATAGGTCTTGTCTTGTGGTTTTTGTGGGGAGCAATACTCATGTAGATTTGATTATTCTAGAGATGGTTGATTTCTATGTAATTCTGGGTGTGACATGGCTTTCTCCAAATTTTGCAATCTTAGATTGTAATGCTAAAACTGTGACATTGGCCAAGCCTGGAACAGATCCTCTAGTGTGGGAGGGTGACTATATTTCCACCCCTGTTCGTATTATCTCTTTTCTTCGTGCTAAGAGGATGGTTAGTAAGGGTTGTTTAGTTTTCTTGTCCCATCTCAGGGATGATACTTCCAAAGTACCTTCGATTGAGTCTGTTTCGATAGTCCGTGAGTTTCTAGATGTGTTTCTTGCAGACCTTCCTGGTATGCCACCAGATAGGGATATTGATTTTTTTATTGATCTGGAGCCGGGTACTCGCCCCATTTCCATACCCCCTTATAGAATGACCCCAGCTGAGTTAAGGGAGTTAAAGGCCCAACTTCAGGAGTTGTTAGGTAATGGCTTTATTAGACCAAGTGCATACCCTTGGGGTGCTCCTGTTTTATTTGTGAAGAAGAAGGATGGAAGTTTTCGGATGTGCATAGACTACAGACAACTGAATAAGGTAACTATTAAGAACAAGTATACTCTTCCTCGCATTGATGATTTGTTCGATTAGTTACAAGGTGTTTGTACCTTTTCAAAAAACGATTTGAGATCTGGTTATCATCAATTTAAAATACAGGCAGCAAATGTGCCGAAGACTACGTTTCGAACCAGGTATGGGCATTATGAAAACTTAGTAATGTCTTTTGGGCTTACGAATGCCCTTGCGGCGTTCATGAGCCTGATGAACGGGATTTTTAAGCCATATCTGGATCTCTTTGTTATTGTATTTATTGATGATATACTGATATACTCAAAAAGAAGGAAAGAACATGAGGGGCATTTGAAAATTGTATTGGAATTGTTGAGAGATAAAAGGCTTTATGCCAAATTCTCCAAGTGTGAGTTTTGGCTAGATTCAGTGTCCTTCTTGGGGCACGTGGTTTCCAAGGATGGAGTGATGGTGGATCCATCTAACATTGAAGTAGTGAAGAATTGGGTAAGACCTACTAATGTTACAGAGGTAATGAGCTTTGTTGGTTTAGCTAGCTACTACCGTCGATTTGTCAAGGGATTTTCTTCTGTCGCTTCCTAATTGACAAATTTGACTAAGCTAAATGTTCCATTTGTATGGTCGGAGGAATGTGAATAAAGCTTCAAGAGCCTCAAGAACTTGTTGACTACTGAACCAATTCTTACCTTGCCAGTGGAAGGTAAGAATTTCATTGTTTACTGTGATGCATCTTATTCTGGTTTGGGTGCGGTGCTAATGCAAGAGAGAAATGTAATTGCTTATGCTTTGAGGCAATTGAAAGTACATGAACGTAACTATCCGACCCATGATTTGGAGTTGGCTGCAGTCGTGTTAGCATTAAAGCAATGGAGACATTATATATATGGGGTTAAGTGTGAAGTATATACAGATCATCGTAGTTTACACTATGTTTTTACCCAAAAGGATTTGAATTTGAGGAAGAGGAGGTGGATGGAACTACTGAAGGACAATGATATTACTATTTTGTATCACCTAGGAAAAGCTAATGTTGTGGCAGACACTTTATGTAGAAAAGCAGGGATCATAGGAAGCCTAGCCTACTTACAGGTTTCTAGGCGCCCATTGCCTAGAGAGGTTCAGACTCTGGCTAATGACTTTATGAGGCTAGAAGTACTAGAGAAGGGAGGATTTTCGGCCTGTGTGGAGGCAAGATCTTCTTTTCTTGACAAGATTAAGGGAAAACAGTTTACTGACAAGAAGTTGAGCCAAATTCGAGATATGGTATTACGGGGAGAGGCTAAAGAGGCAATAATTGATGAGGAAGGTGTTTTGAGAATTAAGGGAAGGGTATGTGTGCCCCGTGTGGATAATTTGATTCACACTATTCTTACAGAGGCTCATAGTTCAAGGTATTCTATACATCCTGGTGCAACCAAGATGTATCGTGACCTAAAGCAACATTTCTGGTGGAGTAGAATGAAGCGTGACATTTTTGATTTTGTTTCCCAATGCCCGAATTGTCAGCAGGTAAAGAATGAACACTAGAGGCCCGGAGGAACACTTTAGAAAATGCCTATTCCTGAATGCAAAGGGGAAAGAATTGCGATGGATTTTGTGGTTGGTCTTCCAAAGACATTGGGTAAGTTTGATTCTATTTAGGTAATTGTTGACCGATTAACTAAGTCTGCTCACTTCATTCCGATCAAGGTGACTTAAAATTCAGAGAAGTTAGCCAAACTCTATATCTCAGAAATTGTTCGATTGCATGGAGTTCAACTTTCCATTATATCAGATAGAGGTACGCAATTTACTTCTAAGTTTTGGAGAACATTGCATGCTTAATTAGGTACTAGGTTGGATCTTAGTACTGCATTTCACCCTCAAACCGATGGTCAGTCTGAGCGAACGATTCAGGTGTTGGAGGATATGCTTCGTGCATGTGTGATAGAATTTGGTAGTCATTGGGATAACTTCTTACCCTTAGTAGATTTTTCATACAATAATAGCTATCACTCAAGTATTGATATGGCCCCATTTGAGGAACTGTATGGGAGGAGATGTAGGTCTCCCATTAGTTGGTTTAATGCATTTGAGGTGAGACCATGGGGTACCGATCTCTTGAGGGAATCGTTAGATAAAGTAAAATTCATTCAAGAGAAGCTTTTAGCAGCTCAGAACAGGCAGAAATAATATGCAGATCGAAAGATTAGGGACTTGGATTTTATGGAGGGTGAACAATTCTTGCAGAAGGTTTCACCCATGAAAGGGGTGATGCGGTTTTGGAAGCGAGGTAAGCTTAGTCCGAAGTATATTGGTCCATTTGAAGTTCTGAAGCGCGTGGAGGAGGTGGCTTATGAATTGGCATTGCCTCCAGGACTCTCAGGAGTGCACCTGGTATTTCATGTGTCTATGCTGAAAAAATACCATGGGGATGGAAACTACATTATTCGTTGGGATTCAGTTCCCTTTGTGAGAATTTGTCTTATGAGGAGGAGCCTGTTGCTATTTTAGATAGAGAGGTCCGCAAGTTGAGATCAAAGGAGATTGCATCTATCAAGGTTCGGTGGAAGAATCGGCCAATTGCAGAGTCCACTTGGGAGAATGAGGTTTATATGCAAGAAAGATATCCACATCTTTTACAGATTCAGGTACTCTTTCTCGCACTTGCTTTTCTTCTTGTGATCGTTCGGGGATGAAGGATGGGTAAATTGGTATCTATTGTAACGACCTGTTTAGTCGGTTCGAGCAGTTGAACATTTTTTTGATAAAAGCTGACAGGGTCGACGTATCACGCGACGGACCGTCATGGTCACGACGGACCGTGATGGACTGTGTCGTCCCACACTTGTGTAGTTTCTTCTGTTGCTCTCCTCATTACCCTCGACGGCAGGTAGGACGAACCGTCACAGGCACGACGTTCCGTCGAGAGTCTTCGTTCCAAAACACTTCAACTCTGAAAATCTGAGTACTGGGAGCGACTCTCTGAACTCCGCGACGGAACTGCAACATGGACCGTCACAAGCTGCGTAACCCCGACTGGGTCGGATTTCTGCTAAAAGTTTTAAAGGGGTGTTTTGGACTATTCATGATTATAATTATGGAATTAGTGGGGTAAGTTTAATAATTTATTTACTTGGGGGTTAAAGAAGTTAATAAGGGAATAAATAGTGGGTTACTTTTATCTTTTTCATTTTGGAGTTAAGGTATGATTGTCCATTGAAATTTTTATAAAACACATATTTTTATGTAATTATGTATTATTTTTCATTGTTATGAAAAAGAATATTTGTTTTTTTTCTTATTATTCTTTTAAGTGCTATTTAATTGAAAAAACATGTATTAATACATGATGAGTTTGATAATACTTGAATGATTTGTGCAAAATAAGTTTTCGTTTGAATAAAAGTAATTTAAATAAATACATAATAGTGGTGTTAGGGGAAATAATAATTAATTTAAATAAAAAGTCATACTCTCTCTCTCTCTCTCTCTCTATATATATATATATATATATATATATATATATATATATATATATATATATATATTTATATATATATATATATACACACACAGACACATATTTCTCAACACGAGTTTTGGATCTAAGTCCCACGAATATATAATATATATACTCGTGCGACTTACATGAAAAACTCGTGTCGAGAACTAATCATATATTTATATAAAAGAGAATCCTAGGCCTGCCCATGTGGCGCAACAACAAGCAACAATTTTGTTTTAAATTTATTTATTTCCAAAACTAGCCTTCATTTTTTCATGAAAGATGTGACTTTTACGAATAGTGGAGACTTTAAGGAAGAATTTTGTGACTCTAATGAAGAGTTGTGATGTCTTTTAAAAGTTCTTATTATCAAAAGTTGCGACTTTAATGAAAAGTTGCGACTTTTGTGAAAGGTTTGTTAACTTTCCGAAGGGTTGCAACTTTTTCATATAGTTGTAACCTTTCCGATAAGGCAGAACAAACATTTCTTCAGACTGACCTTTGTTGTCTATATATAGAGGGATATTCTCTCATTTTAAAAAAATCCGATCTTATAATTCTACTTCCGCAAAATTAAATATTCGTTTTACTTGTTCCAGTTAAGTAACTTACTGACACCGGTGGCTTTGTATCAATAAGTTGGTGAATTAAAACGTTCCATCAGGAGAGGATGTAATTATTTAAGCCTCTAGTATGGGAGTGGAATAGATTTCTTAATGGGGATATTGTGCATTCAGTGGACTCGATTTCTTATTTTCAATTTCATTATATTTTTACATATCCTACTATATTTTTTTACACTCATAAATTTATACGTAAGATATTAAATGTTGTTTTTGAGTATATGTTTTAAAAACTATTGTTAATGTTTCCGCAAAGTTATTGTCTCTGATTATGTTGAACATATACACTGATAGTACATCTATTCATTGTGCACAAAATAATTATTATACTCAACTCCAATGATTCATGTTTTAATAATATTAAATTGTATAACTTAAAATACGATATATAAACTTACATATTATCTAATTTTACATAGATACGTAATTTCTTACTTATCAATTGAATAAATTTGTTATGCAAGTTCAAAAGCTATAATTGATTTCATGTTAAAGCCTAATTTCTTTTTTTGAATATGTTAACAAACTTTTGAATTTTCTCCTAAGACAAATATCACAATTGTATAATTTGACATAAATGATTATCATGAAATACCTTTGTATATATATATTCTTATTTTCTTTGTTTTTTTCCTTTTAATGTTAATTAAAGAACCAATGATTTATTATTTCATAAATAATTCATTTTTTAGAGGTTCTTGGGTTATGTAAAAATGATAAATAATAAAATTCATGTTGGAATATTGCTTGTATTTTTTATGAATCTATTTTCCCATTATTTTTAATGTATGGATATAATTAAAAAATTATTTAAAATTTCAATGCAATAATAATTTATGACCGCACGACGCACGGGAAAATTACCGTGGGTTCTATAATTAGAGATCTATGTATCATTTCCAATAATTTGTATATGATACATAATAGTGACAATGTTGATGACTTTATAAATTAAAAAATGTTGGGATTAACAAAATGTGAATGAGGAAAGACGAGAGAAAAATGGAGAAAGTGAGGGAACCAATATGTAGGGAAAATGAAAAGTCATTTGCCCAGTGCAAATGAATAGTCATTTCTTGCATATCGGTAAAAGAAAGGAATTGTTGTCCTTATATTAGGAAATACTTCCTATACTTATTAAAGGGTTAAGAAGAGGATTTCCCCTCCCGTTGTTGTCGTCGCGCGCTCGGCCTCGGCTTCTGTTTCGGCAAATGATTTGATTGATAAATTTTTTGGACAAAATTTATTTAGTCAATTTTGTTAATTGAATAACTCTTGTTTATCAATTTCTTGTCTCTTATAAATTAATTTAATATGTTTATTGAATAATAATTAATTTTTGCACAAAGTAATTTATTTGAAATTCACGTGCAACGCTAATAACGATCTGATTTTCGAAAAGTCATTAATTTTTCAAAAAGACATATCTTTCTGAAAAGTTCTTATTTTTACCAAAACACACAACCTTTTGGAAATAACGGGTCTTAAAAGATATGTATGGACAGACACGTTTCATGTTTAAATGTGTTATAAAAGGAAGTCATTTTCGTTTTCAAAATTGAAAAACTTTTCTTCTCTACATACATTTTCTCTCGTGAAATAAAATTGTCAATCGAATGAGTCTGTGTGTGGCTTGTTACTGTTCTTACGTTCATTAAAGTTATTGAAGTTTGAGGTACAACTATTTCTTTTACAGGTTATTCATTTTATCTTGAGAGAAATTATTCCGTAACCTCGGGTAAAGTGAGTGCATTAAATTTCTTAAGGAGACACTAATTTATGTGGACTTCCATTAAAAGTTTTTTTCTGTCTATTTCATCTTCTTTGTGTTTCTGTATATTTTTACTAACATTAATACATGTCATAATATCAAATTATCATAATTATCTTTTTTATTCTTATATTCAAATTTTTAGATTCATTGTGCAACACACTAATGTAATTTTCTATTACCTCTGGAAGAAGTAAAAGCTTTAGATTGGCGACCAATTCTGATATATATATTAATGGCTAACGTGTATCACACATATTTGATATACATTATGATCATACTACATTAAAACAAATTACTACTAAACATCAATTGTCTTGACACACTAATGTATCGATCTAAAATCAACTACAAAATACATTACAATAACCAATGATACAACTATACACAAAAAAACCATTGCACAAAATTTTGAATTCACAAATAAAAAAATCAACTACAGTACATCTTTTTGTAAAGAACATAAGGTTCAAGATGAGCTTTGAGTAGATAATCAACACCCCACTTACAAAAATCCGTAGCATGGCTAAGTTCACCACTAGCAGCCATTTGTTTACCATATTCAAAAATAAACCTTGACAGCATGTCATAAGCAAACAAAATTTGACATTATCACCGACATCATAATAACCTCAAACCAAATCAATCTATAAAATTTCTCTACAAAATCAAAACTCAAATTTATACCAAACCATTTACAACAAAAAAATAGCTAATTAATTTTATAATAACATGCCCCACTAGTAATAAAATAAATATTAAGGATAAATCAAACAACAAACTTCCTCAATTTCATAAGAACTCCAAAACCTTCTATTTTGTGATATAAACCATAGTTTACATGGATGACTGAAGATAAAATAGAACTTACTTAATAACAAGGAAAACCATTTATCATATTAAAAGGCTTAACAATTGGTTAAGTCAATTCAAAGCTTAACTGTCGCACCCCGAGTCTATATCTTGAACGTGGCCGACACTCGATGATCATTGTTCTCGAGCAAACCCTTTGTCTTGCTTGCTTAACTCAGCGGAAGACTTAAATCAATGCAATAGTCTTAATCAATAACGTAAAGTTAAAAAATTAGCCAAAATGACAATTAAGTAACATAGTAAAAAAATTTCAATAAAATATAAGAGACTCAACACTAACTGCCTAACTGTCTATGTAGCCTCTATAATATTAAGATGGATGATTGGAAAGACCACACAACATCCTATAAAACGAATGACGGAAAGGGGAATAAATGTATCCTCTAGAATGCAAAGAGGCTCACCACGGACTACTAGTACTAAGTTGGATCAATGAGGACATAAATTGTCACGCCCCAAGACTAACCCCAAGACGCAGACACAGGACATAGGACCACAAGTGATCCCAAGCAAACCCTGTTGGCATGATCATGAGCATACTAAAGAATATAAATTGTTGCGGAAGCTAAATAATACTTAAAATGAAAAGATGGGGAAATACCCATATGCTTAATCTGAGATGTATGAAAACAGATGAGTTTAATACAATGAAAATATTAACTCACTACTAAGATGAAACTTATTATGTCTGAAAACAACCCCTAAACTGGACTAGAAATACTGGGACAACCCCATCTAAATCAAGCAAAAACTGAAACTAAATGACTGAAATGAAACTCATGACTATTGTCCTTGGAAAATGAGGACTCACCACTGAATCCACTGAACTGGAGATCGGGAAAATGATCTATGCGCGATCTAGATGCTGAGAACCTGAAACTACATCACGAGAAGATGTAGCGCACGTATGCTTGAGAACTTGAAGGTACCGAGCATGTAGGATAGAATAAAGCCTCAAATAAAACAAAACTAAACAAGCAGAAAAATAAGTATAATGATATGAACATGATATACTAAATTTCTGATCTAAATTAATGCAATGATAAATTTATAACTTGCTGCAACTGAATACTAAATATACTAATAAATTGTCAATGCATGAGAGTCTGATTGAAATGTGGGAGCTACTAATAATCTATAACAAAATTACATGAGATAAATGTGGAGTCTTATGCATACTTCCTAACGAGAGGACCCAATATACCCTGCCATAGGCATAAAGGCATGCTGGTGTGATCTGTAAACTGTTGCCCACATAGGGGATTTACAACCTACTTGGCTAATAGTTGTGGGACTAATTGGGTATGTTGAACCCTAGTGCAACTCGTAATGATGTTACTCCCATTGATTTATGTACTTAACTAATTATCTCTAAATTTTATGTAAATATTGGATAGCTCAAGTATTAGTTATGTTTATAGGCTTAATCTTACTAAAATCTGATTATTTACAGTCAAAACGACGTAACATAAGGTTTAAATGAAGTGGGAAACACCAAAAACACCTGAGTTAATTGTTGTCAAACCAAACGATGACCTGGACAGACGGCCTGTCGTTCCATAGATGGTCCATCGTTTAGGTCCATCGGTTAGGTCTATTCGACAAGTCTTTACTAAAACGAGCATAACTTTATATTCGAAGATCTAATTTTAGCAAAGTTGGTGAATATGGAAAGATAATTCAATTATCTATCTGTTGGTATGACATGGGACACCTAATTCATCTTGTTCTAAGAGTTATCACAATCTAATGTTTACCCAACCGAATTTCCCCCTAGCTGTCTACTTTCTCTCACATACGGTTAGACCTGCGGAATGTAGATCGAACCAACGATCTGTGCTGGTTAATCGTCGTTCGCATCAGAATATAGGTTCATGGAGTGTTGATCGACGGACACAGAGTACGGACCGTAGTTCCCTCCGTCCTTCGACACTTGGTCAAATTTTTTAGACTGAGATTTTTAGGGGTTTCTGACTCAATCGACGGATGTGCAGGACGGATCGTGGGTCATGCTGCGGTCCATCGATTGCAACCGTCAGTTTCACCTGCAGATTTTCTAAACAATACTTTTTGGTTTGTTTTGGTACGGGCTGGTTCATTACCTCCCCATTGGGAACATTCGTCCTTGAATGAAGACTGAACTAGCTGGAATATAGGGAGAAACCTGCAAATCCTACTACTAAGCACTGAGAATTGATGTTTTGACTGAATAGAGTTTCGAGAACATGCAAATACGCTGAAAATGTAAGTACAAAGTAAGGGACCGTGATTCTAACACTTAATTCACGCATGAATGATTGGAAAACTGAAGAGGAACTACTACTAGAAGCTGGAGTGGAATCGGAAGGAAAGAGGTAAGGATACTTCGCTTTCATGGCTGCTTTAGTTTCCCAAGTAGGTCTCTCTATGGACTCACTCCTCCACAAAACATTTACTCAAATGAATTTTTTGTTTCTCTAACTTCTAACCTGATGGTCAAGAATTTCAACTGGTACATCATCATAATAAAGACTATCTTTCACCGCCACACTCAGTATTTGCACTACAGAGGCTGGATCACCAAGACACTTCTTCAAGAGTGAGATGTGGAAGACCGGATGCACTACTGCTAATTCTTTTGGCAACTCAATCTCATATGCAACCTCATTCATTCCTTTTCAAGATCTTGTAAGGGCCTACATATATATGATTGAACTTCCCTTTCTTGCAAAATCCCATCACCCTTTCATAGGTGAGACACTCAGGAAAAGCCAATCATCAACTCCGAAATCTAGTTCCCTTATCCTTACATCAAAAATATGATTTCAGAGGACTTAGGGTTGCGTTAAGTTTATCTCTAAAGAGTTGCACTTTCTCAATAGCATAAAGGACTGAATCTGGCCCTATGAAAGCTATTTCACCTATTTCAAACAAACGAACAGGAGATCTATATCTATTGCCATACACAGACTCATAGGGGGTTATCTGAATGTTGGAATGGTAGTTATTATTGTAGGAAAACTCAATAAAAAGATGGTGATCATCCCAACTACCCTTCAAATCTATCACATAAGATCTCAACATATCCTCTACGTTTTGAATGGTATGATCTGCCTGTATCGATGAAATGTTGTACTAAGGTTAATTTGAGTACAAAGACCCTTCTGAAATGACTTCCATAAATGAGAGGTAAACTGCGTACCTCTATTTGAGATGATAGGCAAAGGAACCCCATGCATACTCACAATCTCATTAATGTAAAGCTTGGCATAGTCCTCATCCGAATCTATTGTCTTAACCGTCAAAAAGTGAGAGAACTTAGTAATCATTTAGACTATCACCGAAATGGAGTCATGCTGTCTGCGAGTATGATGTAATACTGTGATGAAATACATATTGATGACATCCTACCTCCACGTAGGAATATCGATCTCCTGAGTCATACCTCCTAGTTTCTGATTTTCTACCTTGACTTGCTAGCAATTGGGGAACTTAATCACAAAATATGTTATATCCCACTTCATGCCATTCTACCAATAAACTTCCCATAGATTGCGGTACATCTTAGTTGCAACTTGATGAATAAAATACCTAGAGTTATGGGCTTCTGCAATGAATATGTTTTGCCAACTCAATCACATTAGGAACACAGAATCTACCCTGGTAGCGAAGTACACTATCTCCCCTTTTAGAGAAAACCTCCACTCTTTGATTACAGACTGCACCCTTAAGTTCAAGCAAGATTGAATCACTGTCTTGCTTTTTCCTAACCTCTACTACCAAAGAATATTCTTCACCATTTTGAACTGTTACCCCCACTGTCTGATATGCTCATAAACTAAACTCCTAAGTGAGCAAGCCTATGAACATCCTTCACTAGTTATTTCCATTCTTCCTAAACATGGGATATACTACCCATAGATAATCTACAAAGAGCATCTGCTACTAAATTACCTTACAAGGATGATAATGCACGCTCATATCATAATACTTAAGGAAGTCAAGCCATCTCCTCGGGCGAAGATTCAACTCTTTATGGGTGAGCAAATACCGAAGGCTCTTATGGTCAGTGAAGACATCTACATGAATAATGTACAAGTAGTGTCTCCATATCTTTAGTGCAAACACAATTGCTGCAAGCTCGAGGTCATGAGTTGGATAGTTCTTCTCATGAACCTTAAGTTTTCTAGAAGTATAAGCTATAACCTTGTCTATCTTCATCAACACACAACCTAGGCAAACTCTTGATGCATCACAATAGATCGCATAACCATCTGAACCATTTGGTAGAATCAAGACACGATCTATAGTCAATCTAGTTTTTAATTCTGCAAAAAATTTCTCACAATCATCTTACCATTGAAACTTGACCATCTTCTGAGTTAACCTATTCAATGGTGAGGCTATAAATGAGAATCATTCTACGAACCTTCTGTAAAAACTCGCTAGACCTAAGAAACTTCTTATTTTTGTAGGAGAGGTAGGTTTGGGCCATTGTTTCACTTCTTCTATCTTCTGTGAATCCACTCGGATCCCTTCCCTATATATAATGTGACGAATGAAGGCAACATGTTGCAACCAAAACTCACATTTTCTACACTTAGAGAATAACTGGCGATCTTTGAGAGTATACAGAACAACTCTAAGATGACTCGCATGTTCTTCCTCATTCCTTGAGTAGATGAGGATATCATAAATAAAGACGATAACGAACAAGTCCAGATATTGTTTTAACACTCTATTCATCAGATCCATGAATGTTGCAGGAACATTTGTTAGTCCAAATGACATAACTAAAAATTAATAATGACAATACCGAGCTCGGAAGGCTATTTTTGGAATGTAATTATCTCTAACTCTAAGATAATGATAGCACGAACTGAGGTCTATTTTTATTAATATCTAGAGCCGTGAAGGTGTTCAAACAATTCATTAACCTTGGGGATGGGATACTTATTCATGATTGTTACCTTTTTCAACTGTCTATAGTCAATACACATTCTGAGAGAATCATCTTTCTTCTTTACGAACAAAACTGCTGAACCCCGTGGAGAAATATTAGGTCTGACCAAGCTCTTATCTAAAAGGTCCTTCAACTTCTTTATCAATTGCTTGATTTCTGATGGGGCCATTATGTAAGGAGGAATAGAAATAGGTTGGATATCTAGAAGGATATACAATCCAAAGTCGATTTCCTTTTCGGGAGGGACTCTAGGAAGATCATCTGGAAGCACTTCTGGAAACTCACTAACTACTGGAACTGACTCAATAGTTGAGGTTTCAGAGCTAGAATATTTAACCCATACTAGATGCTAGAGATAACCCTTAGAGATCATCTTTTTATCGTTAAGGTAAGAAGTGACTCAATCAACAGGCACTAAGTTACTACCCTTCTACTCTAAGATGGGTTCATCTGGAAAATGAAAAGGAAAATCCTAGTTATACAATCGACTGATGCATAACAGGAATGTAAACAATCCATGCGTAGAATGACATCGAAGTCTATAATTTCTAACTCTACAAGATGTAGTGAGGCGACTTTCTGAGAGACTGTGACAGGGCAATTTCTGTATACCCATTTAGCTATAACTGGGTCACCTATTTGAGTAGAGACTAAGAAAGGTCCTAAGAGAGTTTATGGACTAATACTGAATTGGAATGCAATATAACGATTTACAAAAGAAAGAGTAGGCCCTGGATCTAACAGTGCATAAACATCATGATCAAAGACACATAACGTAGTAGTGACTACATCAGGAGAACCTTCCTGATTTTGGCGATCTTGAAGAGCATACAAACTTTTCTGACACTGATTCCGACCTTTACCAGATGAGTTACCCTACAATCACATGCTTTTTTTAAAAAAAAAATAATCAAAAATATCTTTAATGAAAATATGTTGAACTCTATAAAACTTGTCTTGATCTCCCAAAAGATCTATGAAAAACATAGAAGGTAATATATTCATGTAATTTATTGATAAACACAACTTGTGAAGTTCAAATAGAGATGAGCAGAAGTTGAAAGAACGATGTTCTTCTATTAACGTTGGATCGGGTACCTTATTTCTTTATGCTAATTGTTTTTGTTTGGATTTTATGATAGAACCAATGGCCTGTTATAAATAAATATTTTTAAAGCATGTGAAAATAAATATTATATACATTCGGTATTTTGCATGCTCATAATGTTTTATTCAATTGCTTATGTTACACTTAATGGGATATAAGTGTGATCCTACCAGTACATGGTGGTTATGTATTTATACTGCGCGTACTCTTAATTTTTTTGAGTACAATTCATCTTTAGTCTGCTATTGATAGACCTCAGCTAGGCAACTATTGAGCGTGACCAGATTCATGTGTGAATAAGTTCATTCAGGATGCCGTTGTATCTCTCCCATTTGATACAATGACTTTCAGGTTCGACGGATTATTCTTCCGCAATAGTTAATTACTGTTTTGATAAACCTTATTTTGGAGTTTATGGGGACTCCTTACAAATTATATAACAGGGTAATTTACGCCCGCTTTGCACGGTTATAAATAATAATTGCATTTAACTTGGAAATATTTCTTTTACAAATATTTATACAATAAATTAAGGAAAACAGGTTCTTAGAAAATATGACCAATATTCCAACTTTAATTTGATTATTTGTTATTACAAATTATAATTCATTTGTTCTTTAATTAAAAAAAAAGGAATGTAAAGAAGAAAACAAGAATATATATACAGAGGAACTTCATAATAAAAAGAATACCCTTAAGTTGCATAGATTAAACACATGTGATATATTTCTTAGGAGAAAAATTAAAATTTTGTTAACATATTCGGAAAAAAAAAAGTAATCTTGAAAATGAAATAAATTATAACTTATGAACTTGCATAATTAATTTCTTCAATTGATAGATGATAATTTCATATGTATGTAAAAAAAGATAATACTTAAGCTTATATGTAGTACTGTTAAGTTACAGAATATCAAAACATGAATTCATGGAAATGAGTACAACAATTGTTTTCTTTACAATGAATAGACGTACTATATGTGTATATTTTCAATATAACTAAAGACATTAACTTTGTAGAAACATAAACAATTGTGTTCAAAACATGTATTAAACAACAAAAATTAATATCAAAAGCACATATTAATGAGTGCAAAAAATATATCAAGATTTGTAAAAATAGAATGAAATAGAAACAAAAAGATCAAGTCAACTAAATTCAAATGTCCCCTATAGAAAACTATTCCCCTCCAATACCAGAGGTTTAAAGAATTACGTCATCTTAGGAATGAACGATTTTATTCAGAAACCTATTGATGCAAAAATATTGGTGTTAGTAAGTCAGTCAACAGGGGCCAAGTACATAAATATTTAATTTTGTAAAAGTAAAAGAAGAAGATGATAATTTTTGTCGTTTTAAATGAGTGGAAATCCCTAATTTGTAGACAACAAAGAGTAGTGTAAACAAATATTTATTTAACTTATTAGAAAGGTTACAATTATTTGAAAAAATTGCAACAATTTGAAAAGTTCACAACCTTTCATAAAAGTCACAATTTTTCATGAAATCACAAATCTTCATTAAAATCGTAACTTTTCATAAAAGACAAAACTTTTGATAAAAACCACAACTCTTCATTTGAGTTACTACTTTTCATAAAAGTGACAACTTTTGGTAAAACTCTCAACTATTCTTTATAGTCGCAACTTTTCATAAAAGTAACATCTTTTCATGTAAGGGGAATGGTACTTTTGGTAACAAATCAATTTAAACAAAATTTTGTCTTGTGGTGGATCAATGTAGGCAGGACTAAGGGTATCTTTTATATGACTATATTATATGATATGATATTATATAATTTCTTCATTTAAACTATCTTTCGTATTTTTAAATGTGTGCAACTTTGACTAAATTTCTTAGTTGAGTTGTAGCAATGGTTCTCCCACTTGAGTGTTAGTGTGTGAGCCAATCACGGCGGTATGGGTCGTAACAAAAGGTATAAGTAGGAAATGAAGTGTTTTGAGTCTTCTGAAGAGATAATATAGATTTGGAATAAATTAATACTACTTCGGTTTGTTCAAATATATTTTTTGTGGTAATTTTTTCATAGATGAGAAAGATTATATTTATTTTCATCCCAAGTGTATTCTAGCATTGAACCCTTTCAGTTTTTTTTTTCAATGAGAAAACTTATTTTGTGCATTAATGATAAGATGTGCATTTTGATTATTTTTCTTATATTCTTGGTTTTTATATAAATTTGAGATGACGTAAATGAACAAATGTTTTTCCTAACAACATTTAAACATGAGTTTATTTTCTCGTGGAAATTAAATGTCTTCTATGGAAAATTTGAATATGATGGAAACTAGGAAGGAAAGGAAACAATTAGCAAGAAAAGTAACTTATATGGAATCAATGTTGACAGATAAAATTTCAATGAGAGTAAAAATCAGGTTATATCTTTATTTCCCTTGAATAATTTTATTATTTCTATCCTTTATATGTTATTAGATTTATTTATTAAATGTTAGGATAGATGGTCATTATGTGATGTTCTCATAATATATATTTATTGCTATTACTGTGTATTCAATTTAGAGGAGAATTATTTTTATTTGTTTTTGTAATTTTCGACTCCATGTGAAATTTGATTTTGTCATAAATTTTGAAACTTTGAATCCTCTCATTTTTAAGTTTTGAAGAATAAAACAACATCACAAACAAATAAGATTGTGTCAAGACCCAAAACGAGTCGTGAGTGGCACCCACCTTTAGCCTACTAGGTGAGCGAACCAACAAATCTAAAACCCAAAATTTACCATTATATCACTTATGAGTAGCAAAAATAACGCGAAAGATCCAAAACTTATTAACTTAATCAATTAAATAAACTTCTAAAGTTTAATACTTATTATCCCCAAAATCTGGAAGTCATCACATCAAGAACATCTATCCTCAAATTACCAAATCTAAGAGTATTGAAGGATCTAAAATAAGTAAAAAGATGGTCCATGTCCGAACTTCAAGGACATCAAGACGTGAAGGAGAGAATCCAGCCCGAGCTAAGAATGATAGCTCACCCTAAAGTCTGATGTGCTGGAGACTGGCTAGAGTTGAGGGAGAGTCGAAGTCGATGGTACCCTTGTTGCACTCCACAAAATAACAAAGAAGAAAATACAAGTAGGGGTCAGTACAAGGAACACGTACTGAGTAGGTATCATCGGCCAACTCAAAATAGAAATCAGTATATATTAAATAATAGTATAACATCAACTACAATACTTAAAAGGTAGCAAGCACTAAACACATGAACCATTGACAACAACAACATGATTGGTACAGCCTCAATCACAACATCAAGCACACCTATGAGGATTCAGGCCTCCACACCATACTCATTTGGGAAATAGGTTCTTTGAGTTTGAGTATATTAAGTTAATTCAAGATTTCTTTCCTTTAATGTGATTGTGTCGGAATATGAAACTTCGATCTCATATATCGTGTCGGAACGTGACACTCCGATCCCATAAATCGTGTCGGAATGTAACACTCCGATCCTCCCATATACCGTGTCGGAACGTGACACTCTGATCCGCTAATACCGTGTTGGAACGTGATACTCCGATCCAATTATCTCATTATTTATTCATCAAGCCTTCTTTATTCAAGGCGTCATTTTAATAGAGAGAGTTCAAGATTAGAAATTCAACAATCTCTTTATGTTAGGCCAACCACAAACCACACAATCAAAACATACAACCACACAATTAAGTACATAGGAGAATTTACAATATCACTCAATACATATCAATCGCTATTTAGAGTTTATCTATCACATAGAAATAAACCATAACCTACCTCCACCGAAGAACCGAAATCAAGCAAGCTACCTCTCCAATGTCTTTGCCTTCCTTAGTGCCTATGAACCTTTTCAATCTGAAGTCTAAGTTGCTTGCTCTCTTCTTTCGTTCACGCTCTCTCTTTCGTTCTCCTCTTCAGCTCTTTTTATGTTTCTTCTACAGATTTTTTTTACCCTATTTGTCATATAATCAATTATAAAAGATGATAAAAGTAACCCACTATTTATTTTAAGGTTATCTCCTTTAACCCCCAACTAACTCAATTATAAAAATTACCCCACTAATTTCATAGATCCTGTTTCATAATCACTCTAGGTATGTCAAATATTTTATTTTGCTGGTTAAATGGTTCAACCTTTTCTCATTTGTTGTTTCTTGTGTTGTTATTTGCTCTGTAGGACTAAGTGTTTCTTATTGACCCTTTCTAAAATGATTATAATCTTTTTTCATATTATATATCCTATCGCATAATCACCATACGTCCCCCAAATATTTTATATTCTTTTTGGTTGCTTTTCCTTGTTTTGAGACCAAACCTGTTTGGACATTGCACTGTTCAAGTTGTTTTGTATAAACATGTTTGATGGAGCAGTCAAGTCAAATAATGGTTTATATGTGTTGTAGCAATCATCTATAAATTAAGTAAATTTATCGCGAAATGGACAATACTTGTTTAATAGCTCATCACAGTTATCTCTAGATGCTGACTGCTCTTTATGATTTTGTATTTACTAATTTGAGAATAGACAACAAACTTTTTGTTTATTCTGTGGTGATGCTTTTGTTGATTCAAAGAAGACAATTTTGTAAAGGTAATCTATCAAACACAATTAATTTCATCGAACACATTTAGGTTAAGCGATATATCACGGTTCAACTTTTCATTCCCCTACTCCTAGATACATGATTTTTCAATTTAATTTGAAGCACCGGTTCTAACGAATATAAGCATTGGCGGTCTAAATGATGTTTTAGTCACGTCGACACTGTTGGAATCTGTGAGGTGATCCCTGTTACTTGAGCATGTTTTGTTTTTCGATCACTATTTAGTAGATATATTGACTCTTTGTTCTCTTGATTTCAAGAAACCAAATGCATTTGGAAGCATTTATTTGAAATTTCTTTCTGTTTCTAAGAAGAAAGTGTTGATCTCTCTGCACATGAATTTGTGGGGAGGGTCCCAGTTTTAGTGAGTTTATCTTCACTAGATGAGGATCAACTTGTTATAGTTTTTCTAGTCATTTTGCCTTTTGGTGATGTTGTCTATTTATTCACGTTTTCCTGATTTATTCGTCTTTTGAGGAACTCTAACTTTTCTAAGGAGGTTGATGAGAAACTTACAAAAAATTAATAATGAATTCTCATAATATTTGTTGATGAAATCCCAATTAAATTCGACCAAGATTGGGAATTACACCCGGATTATTAATTGTTGGTTTGACTGATCGATTCAATGGACTCTTTGCTGACATTAAGAAGGGAAGAGCAGTAAACTCAATAATCAATGTGTTCCATTATATGGTAGCCTCTTCCAATATTTGCCTTTATCTTTTTGTTTTTATCTTTTTTTTTTATGTTGACACTTGACAGTAGTAAAATCATCTTTCTCCGTCAAGACATGGAGCTTCAGGTGCTATTACTGCAATCCAACAATTACATTATCAAACATCTTAAGAATCTTTGCATTTATAATATAGATTTAGAAGTACTCTTGAACTTGTAGATTGTACTTCTAATATTTGATTTCAATAGTAGGTTTACGACATGGATAAATAAGCCAACCAACCAAAGAAAATGAATAATGTGTGGCTGTGTTTATTTGTAAAACATCATTTTCACTAGTATCTGATGGATGTTTTTTGAATTTATGCGTCCACGTATAAGTCAAGGACCAGGTCTCTTGACTTTTTCAAGTATAGTAACTAAATGAAGGCGTCCATCTGTCTCGATGGAACCAAGTCCTAAACACAGTAACAATAATAGACACTAAAATAAATGTTGAAAGTAAGGATTAAATAAGACAACTTTATGAGGAAACATCCTTGCTCAAGGGAGGAAAACCACAAACTGTTCTCAACAGGACTTTTCAAGCCGCTTTCACTAGTCTTCAACAAGCAAAACTAAAAGCTAGTTATAACAAGAGAGTAGCCTTTTAATCTACCCACTAAGTAATACTCCCTATGACTTAGCTTAGCCTGAGTAGATACAACACGGCTCTCTATACTAATCCTACCTGATCAACAGAGACATTGACTAAGAACCTAAGTTACCCTTAAACTAGCCCTTACAATGATTCACCCGCGTTTGAAACGTTTCTTTCGCAAATCAAATGAATACTTAAATAGAAGAACGATTACAAGCATGCAAATGCAGCAACTACAAAAAGCAATGAAAGCACTTCTATCAATTCCCTTGTTGTTCTTTAAGGTTGATTTCTCTTTTTGCATGAATGAATGATTCTTGTTTTTTTTTGTTTGATATATATGATTAAGGGTTATTACCCATCAAATAAAAAACCTCGTTGCTTCTAATTGGTGAAGTACTCTGCTGCTTCACCAACTTTCTGATGCGGACAACTTTTACAATTGTACACCACTTTGACAATTGGACGAGTTTCATACTCTGCAGAACAACACTTCCCCGCACTTGTGAGGATATTATCAAAAGATCTAAGAGAATAAAGACATTCAATGTTCACATTTTTGATAATGACCTACAACCTGCATAACTCCTTACTGAGTGTATAATTATTCATTCATCTGGCCATAAGTAGTAAGCATTATTCACATGACCAATTAGCTCTCCTTCACTCTATAAAGTCCATTTATTGAGTTTAGCAGAGTTATTCCGTGAAGATTGCTTTCTCTTTGGAAGCTTAAGAATTTTGTTTTCGAAATCTTAAGTTGTATTTTGTTGGAAGAGACTATAAAATCAATGCAACTATTTTGGGACAACTCGTTGGCTAAGAGCCTGCTGTTTAGAAAAGTTGTGCACCTACCACATCAGAGGTAGTAGCTTTTCTGACAATGATCTTGTCACCTTTTCATATCGCAGTCTTCCAGGGACCACGTCCCCGTGCAAACGTCCTTGTGAGTTCTTGAAAAGGATTGCTGGTTACATTCCTTCTTTTGATGAATGAATTTAGTATCGAGTTTGTAATTTAGAAGATATACACCATAAAGAGTTATTACTCATTAGATAATCACCCTCTTCCATTCTAATTGGTGTAGTACGATGATGCCTCACCAACCTCTGACATGAAAGCTTTACAGATGTACTCCATTAAGCATCTGATGGAGAGAATTCTATCTCGGACCAGGTCCATACATTTGTGAAATACTGAAACATTATAAGCTCGTCCGCTCTTCCTGTTTGTGTAGGACACTGCACTTTTCAACTACAACATGACTTAACAGCTTTATAATTTTATCCATTTGTATATGCATGAGAGCACTCTTTAAGGGAAAAGGACCCTGCATTTGTGAAGATCATCAAAAAACTTGAGTATAATATTTTTCCCCTTTTGATGAAAAAACACAAATACCTCTCACCGAATTTATCATTCATTGCACTGTCAGCAGTCTTAATAACAAGGATTTGATTCTTAGTTAAATCTATATGTTTGTTAAATCATCAAAACATAATATCAGCTCCATAGTAATATTTCCCCACATTTTGATCATTATAGATTTATTTACCAGATTCCCTATTAACAATAACTGTTGGGGTAAGTGGAGTTTCATAATCCCCGAAGTTTGTCAAATCATCAAAACTCCAAAATAGCATTTTCCCTATTTTTGATGATGACAAACAACTTCTTCACAATTTCCCCTATCACTAGTTCCTCTATCAATAATAACTTTTATGTGACTGAAGTTTCATCATCCCAAAGTTTGTCAAGTCATCAAAACATCAAAATACCATTTCCCCCTTTTTAATAATTACAAACAACTTCTTCCCTATATTGGCAGGACCGGGTCCTCTTAAAGTAGCTAGCATTGATTCTCCCTATTGACATGACCCATGTCATTGATCTCATACCTTAACAATTTTCCCCCTTTTTGACATCATAAAAAAGGTTAACTCACTAAACAAAGTTGATAAAATGTAGTTCAAGCAAATTCATAGAAACTTGAGCAACACTAAGCATGAATAAAAGTGTATAAACGAATAAGACAAGTCAAAAAAAAAGGCATTTTTCATTTAGAAATAAAATATCAATCATCAAAGCATTGCACATATTATTAGGAATGAGAATAAAGGCAATATGCATGAAAATTCGATAAACAAGAAGAATGAGGACTGAAATAAGAATTTTGGGAGATAGAGGATGACTTTTGAGTAAGTAATGGAAACAATAGAATTAATAGAGAATTTCCCTTAGCATGCGATTTTCATAATCTTCTCTTAACGTTCAATATTATTTGCTTCCATGCTTCATGTTGAACCTTTAATGTAACAACCCACAACCTAGATCGACAAAAATTCAAACTTTCCAGAAGTGCAAGTGTCATCTACGGAAGGCACCTACGGACCATTGATAGGACAATAGTCCGTGGACAAGGTTCGTCGATCTTGGTCCAAAAATGATGGCTAGGACCTACAAACCGTAGTTAGGACCATGGTTCATGGACCTAGTTGGTCGGTCACCCTAGATCAAGAATGCAATAAGATTCCATCAATTCCAGCCCCGAAATCTAAAGATATCTCCATGAACTACATCACCAGGTATGAGTGATTTCACGAGGTGGTTCCTTTCACCCATTAGATCCCTACCCTTATCATGATTAGACCTAGGGTATCTGCAACATCATTAGATTATCTCGAATTAGTTAGTTATATGTTCCAAATTAGATTACTATGTTATTACTCAGTTTATTGGAGTAATTTTAGAACCCTAGCTATGTATTTCTTTAGTTATTGAATTACACATGCTAGGTAAGATATTTCAGTTACTTCAGATATACATGCCTCAATTATTAATGAATCATTATCAGATTTATTGTTGCATTCTCAGTTTGCGTGTTATGTTTTGAGTTATCCAGTATATATAAATTCCAGTCATAATATGTTAATCACTTAGTTCATTAGGAGTACCATTATACCGAGTTGGACTAGGGATCAGCAGACCCAAATAGTTCTAGAACTAATGACCAATTTAGTGATCATGCCATCATGGCATTATACCTCTAGCAGGGTATATTCTGTCCTCTCGGTGGGGCGTATACACCGGAATCCACATTTAGCTCATGCAATTTTATAATCAATTATTAGTGGCTCCCACAGTCAAATTCCATTGAATTTACCATTTATAAGTATATCTAGTATTTAGTTTCAGCATGTTATAAATTTGGTAAATGCATCTAGGTGTCTCAGAATTAAGTATATCTTGTTCAGAATATTACATTTGATTTTGTGCTTGTTTAACTATGTTTTATTCCAAATTTACTCTATCCTAGAGGCTCATTACCTTTTAAGTACTAACGCATACGTGCGCTACATATTCTCGTGATGTAGGTTCGGGTTCTCAGCATCCATATCACGCTTAGATCGATTCTCGATATCCAATTCAGCAGAATCAATGGTGAGTCTTCATTCTTCGAGGGAAAGAGTCATGAGTTCATTTGAGTCTTTTAGTCACTTACTTTGAGTTTTTGCTAGACTTAGTAGGGGCTTGTCCCTGCATTTCTAGTCAATTAGAGGCTATTTTAAGGTTAGTATTGAGTTAATACCTTCTTTCTGTTAAACTCATCAACATTAAAATATTTCAGTTATAGTATATGGGTATTCCCATATTTTAATTTAATTATGATTTAGCTTCTGCATCAGTTTATTATCTTCTGTAAGCTCATGATCATGCCAACAGGGATATCTTCGAATAATCTTTTCTCCTAGGTCCCGTCTCCGCGTTTCGGGGGTAGCTCGGGGTTTGACATTCAAGGATACAATTATTTACCTGGTCCCTCCAATAGTTTTGTTTCAGAACCTGAGCCTTTAGGCAAACCATTTTAGTAACATAGTTAGCAATAACATTGTCATAGTTTCAAACATTGGAATGAGTGTCTCATCACAGAACGATTGGTAAAATGAAACGTACTCGAGGTTTCTGAGATGAATCAACAACCGAGGAACAAAAACAAAAATTTTATTTCATTTTCTACTTTAAATTTTTTCTTATAAATCAGACACCCTCCTATTCGGAATACTTTCAGTTTTCAGAATATCAACTTTTCCCTTTTTGAACATCATTTTCTCCACTTCTTCATTTTTCATGGAGGACGTGGTCCCTCTTCAAACTTAAAAACATCTTCGACAGAAAATTCTCCAGTAAGAACAAGATCTTAACAATTTGAAATGTTTTAGAGAGAGGAGAAAAGAGAGTTTCGGAAAAATCTATTATTTGGAAGGAAAATTGAATTTTCTGATGAAATGGAAAAATATGGAATATATAAAATAAATCAAAAGGTATATTATGTGAAAGAAAGTTTCATTTTGGTATTGAAAAAATGGGACAACTGTTTGATAACTGAATGACAGACAAGTGGCAAATTCAAGGTACTCATGCATAATTCAATTTGCAATGATAAGAGTGCAAACCTTCGGGAAGGACTAGGTCTCTCCCGGTAGTTTAAACGCGATTGCCCTGATCTTTCATGATCTCCCCTTTTCTTCAACCCTTTTTCCATATATGTATACCTACAAATGTATAAAACTAAACTTGATAAAACATTCATAACTGACTAGCAAGGATATCTGCTCCCTTTGCATAGTCATGGAAGAATTGATTGCTTTAGGAAAAATCTATTAAAGAAAGTTTTAGCATTTCCATCAGCAACTTTATTATTTCAGCCAGATTTTTAAGAGCTTCAGGCTGCTTCTTGTCCAAAAAGTTGAGCATAGTACACTACAGTAGCTACATTTTCTTCTTCAGTTGTTGAAAGTGTGACTGAATATTGCCTTCTAGTTCCCTATGATTGAGACATCAACCTCTTTTGAAGCCATTGTTGAGGAGGAATTCTGAAAGCCTATCACCTTGTTGGGGAACTGAGTATCATACTTTGATTCTTGTAAACTGAGCTTGATCATCTTCTTCATTCTTACCTTCAATATTCAGATTATCAGTATGAACTGCATCATCTTTTTTCAGCACTGTCTTTAGGACAAGGTCCCTCATCAGCTTCATCATCTCCATTAGCTTCCTTGAAATTGTTGTATTCATGATGAGGATGCTCTTTAGCAAGCTCACTATGAAGAACATGTCTGTGAATATGAATCAACCCTTACATCTCAAAATAATCTTTCTTTTGCAACTTCTCAACTATTCCAAACTCATCAAAAGTCACATAAGTACCCTTTTATACAGTCAATAAGCCTTGTTTGATGAAGAGTATATTGCAACTATTCTTTCAACAATATTGAGATCACACTTCTCAATATCATCCTTTCGGTCACACAACATGTAGTATTTACCACTTAAGCCGAAGTTCATTGGAGGATTAAAAGCCTACTTATTCCATTTCAATGATGTTCTGAACCATTTCTCTTAAACACTGTCATCACAATTTTATCATCTGTAAATTTCATTTTGACGCTAGTTTGTATGGGAGAGAAACACTCACATGAGCGCGTCTCATGAGTCATACCTAAGCATTTTCTTCTTGAACACTAAGGGTAGTGAGACTTTAAGTACGAGGAGTATACAGATCAGCAATATACTATATTTTGCATCTCTTTTATGTCAAGATAGTCAGCCGAGAGACAAAGTCTGTGACAACACATTTTCTGATAGGATTCCACCTTAATTTCATTCATCACATATCTGTGTTACACATAAAATATTGTACATCAACTATTTTAATTGTACAAAATTTTAAAGAAGTGTTTCACAGATTTTCAAGTCTTGACTACACCAAGGATGTACCACACCTCCGCCTTGAACATCCTTGAGAGAGAGAGTTTTTCAGTTTTCCCACTTAAGTTATTGATCATCCGTTGTTCATGAAACGTCATGGATTGTTTCTAATTCCTCTCACTTGCTTAACAAATCACTTTTTAGACTTGGTAATCCATTTGAAACTGAGTTCCCAGTAAGCAAATAACGAAGTGATAAGAAATCTTTTGTCTAGTGAGGCAGACTAGTTTTCTTTAACTTAGAACCATAAGAAGGAGGACCGAGTACCTTCTTCAGTCTATTCCGTAGTTTGGATATTTTTCCGAACTTTCTTCGTTCTTTTTTAACACGGGAACATCTGCCATAAGATGTCCATCTCCCCACAATTAACATACAACACATAATCAGCGTCATAAACAGACTTCTTGTGAGGATCTTATGAGGAATCTATCTTCTCACAACTCAGCCCTCTTTTATTGTTATTTCCTTGACCTATCAGATATGTAAGTATCTTAGAGGAATCGGTCCATTTGAAGGATTTTTAAAGTTTCTCTTTTACACGGACCAGTTCCCTCTCTAGCTTAAGGTTTCTTTCTAAAGCTTATTTCATCTTCATTTCATCAGTGTGCCACTTACTTTTAAGCTCCAGCTGCAAGCTTCTTGCCTCGTTCTTTTCTTTAAACATTGTATTAGTTACCCTTTTCAACTTTTCATTTGGTTCAAGATTTTCAGCTTCATGAACAACCATTTGCTTTTACATATTAGAAATTTTAACAACTAAAGATTTTTTTTAATTGGATAGATGTCTAGACTATTGTTCATAAGATTGTTATCCTTTGTTAACTTATAAATCAAGTAGTACAACAACTAGCTTTCTAAATTTACTGGTAGAAAAATTATTCAAGTTTTGCTTGAGTGTGATAGATACCTTTTAATCAGCATCTTCCTCATCTAATTTTTTCCATGAGAGCATCATTAAAGTGCTCAGAATCATAACAATCACTTCAAGAATTTTCCCATGCTTCCATTTTACTCTCACTTCCTCGAAAAAATCTTCTCTTATTCCAATCATGAGATGGACCTGGTCCCCATCTTTGTTTTAGACTTCGAGAAAGCGACCCTCCATTTTTTTGGTATCTCCAGATCTTAAAGATGCTCAAATAGTGCATCCATAGTTATTACCTCAGGGTCATTTGTGTCATTGCCAGTCACAAAATCATTTATCATAGATCTTGGAAGAATCTCAAGTATCTTAGAGACTTGCTTGACAACAAGGAATGGTTCTTCAAGGAATATGAAATCATCTGTAATGGTGGAGAATCTAGTGCGCGTTTCATGAATGGGTTCACCTCCTTCCATGGTGAAACATTCAAATTGAGTAGTGAAGAGATCTAGCTTAGATTTCCTTATTTCCATAGTACTCTCATCATTTTTCTCAATAGATCCCAGATTCTCTTGGTTGATTCACAAGATGAGATCAGATCGTATTCATCTACACTAAGGCCACATGTTAGTAGCTTCATTGCTTTGTGATTTTTCTTGACTAAATGTCCAAAAGACTCACTATATTGTGTCGATTATTACGACTGACTCTTGTGACCTCTCCATCTTTAACATCCATAGTTGGCACATAAGGACCGTTACAGATGACTTCACATACTTCAATGTCCTCAACCATGAGATACTCTCCCATACAAATCTTCCAATGTTTATAGAACTTACCATCAAGAAGAGGAGGTGTTGTGGGAGACTGACTTATTTACTTATTCAATGGTGAGGCCATTCAATGCATGAATTTCTCTCTTGGTGTTAACCAGATAGAGAGCAAAGCTCTAATACCATTTGTTGGTTATGTCCACTTATCAATCAAGGACAAGGTTCCTTGACTTCTTCAAATACAGTAGATAACATTAAGTGTACACCTGTTTCGATAGGTAATTTACTCAACATAGTTACCATAAAAATAGTAAAATAAGTGATGAATGTAAAGATTGAACAAGCCAACTTTACGTGGAAACCTCCTTGCTCAATGCAGGAAAACCACTACCTTTTTTCAACAAGACTTTCCAAACCGCTTTACCTAATCTTAAACAAGCAAAATTAAAAGCCAGTTACAACAAGAGATTAGCATGCTAATCTCCCCACTAAGTAAGACTCCCTATGACTTAGCTGTGCCTGAGCAGATTCAACACTGCTCTCTATAGTAATCCTACCTAATTAATATAGACTTAGACTAAAAGCGTAAGTTACCATTAACTTAGCCTAATGATTTACCCGGGTTTGAAACATTTCTTTCAAAATTGAAATGAATCTGATAATATAAGAACAATTACAAGCATACAAATGCAAAAGTGCAAAAAGTAATAAATGTACTTCTATAAGTACCATTCCCTTGCTATTCTTGAAGATTGAAATTTATCTCTTTGAATAATAATGAAGTTTGTTGTTTTTTGTTTGATATATACCATCAAGATTTATTACCCATCAAACAAACAACAACGTCACTTCTGGTTGGTGAAATACTCTGCTGCTTCACCAACATTCTAAATACACATATGTTTGGAGGGGGAGGTCAAGTGATGATATCACTAGATATGGACTCATATCTAAATTGTTAGGTGGTTTCTAGTTTTTGTGAGTGTATATTCATTGTATGAGGATTATCTTGTTCAGGTTTGTCTAGTGTTTTTGCCTTTTTGCGATGTATTTTCTAGATTTACATTTTGATGTTTTAATAGACATTTTGAGGACTCCAATTGTGCATACAAGGTTTGGTACAAACTTTAAAATAGGCACATTATGATGAATCCTCATAGTATTTGTTGAGATGATGTCCTAATGAAATTTACCAAACTAGAGTGAACTACACATGTATTCTAAATGAGGTCTTGATCGATTGATTTGATGGGGAACTTTTGGAGTTTTTTTGTTTTGCTGTTAGGTGCTTTCGTGGCCTCTTATCTATGTTCTATTAAAGGTATCCTCACTATGTTTAGTAAAAGGTATCCTCTTCCATTATTTGACTTTTCTTTATTTGATCTTCTTTTCTCCATGTTGAGATCAGTAAAATCATCTTTACCCCTTTAGATTTGGAGCTTGAGGTGCTGCTGCAGCGTGCTATCAATTACTTTAACAAACTTCTTAAAATAAAACTCCACTTTTTCAAATTCATTGCATTTATAGTTTAAATTGGAAGTACTCTTGAACTTTTAGCTTATTTTTCAAATATTTCATTTAAATACCTTGACCTAGTTAAATGCTACAATCTTAGAATAGTAGGTTTATACTTGTATAGAGAAGCTAAAAAAATTATGAAAATTAAAAGTGTGAGGCTGAGTGTTTGTAAAAAGTCATAAGTCATTACATCTCTTGTGAAAAGTCTTTTGAGGTTCAAGTTGCATGCATTGAAAAAATATTTGTTTATGAATTTTTTTCAACTACGAGGAGGATAAAAATAAGCTACTTGAAGATGAAAGAGAATATTTAAAGTAGATGTCCTCTTTTGTTTTTCACATTTCATATCATTTCTTACTTCATTTTTTCCCTTTTAATTCTGGATCCTTGTTTTTTCTCTCACATAACCAAAAAATTCTCTTTGAAAAAAATATAAGCAATCAACTTGAATAATGTAAAATTTTAGCTTAGTGTTGTTTTGCTTTAACGTACGATATTTCATTCCTCTGCATCAGCAAGTTTCTGTCTTTATCCCCAACACATTCACAGAAAAAAAGGTAAAGAGAAGAAGTAGAAGCTACTTTGATAAATGAAAATGATACTCCAATCTGATGCACTGTATCAGAATCAAAAAATTTACTGCTAAACAATTTGTTTTGATGTTACAGGTGAACCTACATTTCCCAGTGACTTGAGCTTAGTTCTCTTTTCCGGATCACTATAATTTAATGAATTCATGACTCTTTGTTCTTGTGAAATTCCATAAGGGAAAAGGGTCTGATATACCCCTCAACTTTGTCATTTGGAGCTGATATATCCCTCGTTATAAAAGTAGCTCATATATGCCCTTACCGTTATACAAACGGCACACATATATCCCTGCCGTTACAACATGGCTCACATATACCCTTCATTTAACGGAAGTTAAAAAATTAGTTTTAAATTTATATTTATTACTTCTAATTTTTTTTAAAAAATTATTTAGGGGTATATATTATTCTTCTATCAAAGTTTAAGGTATATTTTAATTTTTTTTCATACATAAATTATTTTTTGACTTCTTTTATTATAATTATTTGAATTTCTTATTCTTATTTTATTTTTTTCGTTCATTCCTTAGTTTAAAGAATAAAAAACGAAACTATTTTTTTGTGTGTATTTTAATTTAATTTCGTACTTGAAGAAAAAATTTGGTCATCTACAATAAGTTTTACAAGAACATTAGTGAAACATAAATAAATTTGATTATCAAAATAATAATTATAAATTAGTCACTGAAACAAAAAAAAGTCAAAAAAAATATGTTTGACGGGGATTAAATTTACTCATATGGGATTATATTTTTTAGAAAAAAATAATAAAAATTTAGATTAAAATTATAATTTTTTTCATTTCCGTTAGAGGAAAAGGGTATATGTGAGTCATTTGTTTACAAGTAGGGGTATATATGAGTCAATTTCATAACAAGGGGTATATCAGCTCTAAATGACAAAGTTGAGGGGTATATCAGACCCTTTTCCCATTCCATAATTCAAATGCATCGAAAGCATTTGTTACACATTGCTTACTGTGTCTAGGTAAAAAGTGATGATCTTAAAACATATGGAATTATACTTGAATTTGTGACGCGAATTCAAGTTTTACTGAGTTATATTCACTAGAAGGATCAACTTGTGCAGGTTTGTCTACTCTCTTCACCTTTTGGTGATATAGTGTCTAGTTTCATGTTTTCTTGGTTTAACTGGCCATTTTGGAAATACAACTGCGTTTAGGAGGTTGATGGTATGATTTAACTTTTCATAAAATATATGAACACTAATAATCAGTATGTTCCTATGCTCTATCGTTAAGTTGCTACAAAGGCTTGGTCATAGTACTTTGAATTCAGCTGTATTATGTGACTTCTTATTATCCTGTGATGAGCAAAGAAATTTTTTCAGTGATGGCAGTTAGGTTTCTTTTTTACTAGTAGGTCCTTGTTTGAAATTGTGGTTCAACTAATCAATTTATCGAAGTGCTTTTCCATTAAAACCTTAATGACCAAAATGTATTTTTATGCTCAAACACATCACTTTCCCAAACAGTTGCTCAGTTAAACCTTGTGTTGTCAAGTCTGCCTCTGATTTCAGAGCAGTCTGCCCATTTAAAAATCGCCATTTTACATAGTTTTCGTGATCCTCGCGATTTTTCAGCTATAAGGCACTGAAAGGATCCTTGTTTCCATTCCACAACTATTCTCTCACTGCATATCCTAGAATATTGTGCACAGGTTCATGGAAGCAAGCCAGGAAAGGAATCTGCCGAGGTTATATTGGTTGATGAAGAAGATGCCGGAGTACCTGATACTGTTGGATGTGGAGCAAAAGTTCTTCATCGTAGCATTTGACTGGAGAATATTTCCCATCTCTACTGGATCAACAATGACAATGGTTTGTTTCATTTCATCAATAAGCATTTTAAGACAACTTGCCATCTACCCATCACATTATAATTTTTGTGCAGAACTCGAGATAATACGAGAAAATATAAACGCGAAAAACAAAACAATAGATTTACGTGGTTCACCAATAAATTGGTTACGTCCACGGGGAAGAGAGGGAGCAGTTTTATTATGGAGAGGCAAAAACAGAATTACAGAATAGGGTTTTCCATAGCGTCTATATATAGTGCTAAAGCTACGCCCTAACAGGCTTGTGCCCAAAATACAGAATTGACAGATAATTAAGGTCTCAATACAACAACATTGTATACGGGTCTGATTCAAGGCATTCAACAAATCTCCACCTTGACTTGAATTCTCCAAACAGATTCTTCAAACGCACTATGATAGTGCCAGGCCTCCCCCTCTTCCTCTGAATTGCCCCACAGGGCAATTAACAGCTTCTGATGTTGAGCAAGTCCAAACAATGTTGAAACTTGCTCTGTGGAACCGGCTTTGTGAACATATCAGCAGGATTATCAGCAGTTCCTACTTTCTTCACCTTGATTCTCTTCTCACTTCTCAGAAAATGATACCTCACGTCAATATGCTTGGTTCTCTCATGATGGACTTGATCCTTGGCTAGACAAATTGCGCTCAAACTGTCACAATACACCGTAGCCTGATCATGATGCAGACCAAGATCACTAACCAGCCCTTTCAGCCAAATTCCTTCTTTTGCAGCCTCTGTCAAGGCCATGTACTCCGCTTCCGTAGTAGACAAAGTCACTGTAGGTTGCAAAGTTGCCTTCCAACTGACGACAGATCCTCCAAGGGTAAACACATAGCCAGTCATCGATCTTCTTGTGTCAACATCTCCAGCATAGTCAGAATCAGAATAGCCAGTAACCAAGCACTGAGTATCACCTCCATAAATGAGACCAACGTCAGATGTACCTCTAAGGTACCGAGAAATTCTCTTCACAGCCT
The DNA here is from genome assembly GCA_027789145.1 of Solanum arcanum. Classification (NCBI taxonomy): domain Eukaryota; kingdom Viridiplantae; phylum Streptophyta; class Magnoliopsida; order Solanales; family Solanaceae; genus Solanum; species Solanum arcanum. The sequence goes on from CM050933.1 coordinate 36,977,348, forward strand.
GCCAATGTTCTCTCCCTGGTTGTCCCATGAATCTGCTCACTACACTGACTGCATGTGCTAAATCTGGCCTTGTACAGACCATAGCATACATCAAACTTCCTACGGCACTGGCATAAGGGACTCGTGACATATACTCCTTCTCTTCTTCTGACTGTGGAGCGAACATGGCAGTGAGATGGATATTGGCAGCACTGGGGGTATCAATAGGCTTAGATGAAGACATGCCAAACCTCGCCAAGACCTTCTGAATGTAGCTTCTCTATGACAAGAAAAATTTCCTTCTCTCTCTGTCTCTAATGATCTCCATCCCTAGAATCTTCCGAGCGGCTCCCAGATCCTTCATCTCAAACTCAGCACTAAGTAAACCCTTGACCACGAATGTCATACTTCTTCTTTGCAGCTATCAGCATATCATCTACATAAAGCACTAGATAGATGAATGAATCATCCTTGAGCCTATTGTAGTAGACACAACAATCATATGAGCTCCGAGTATAGCCCAACTTGACCATATAGCTGTCAAACCTTTTGTACCACTGCCTTGGAGACTGCTTAAGTCCATATAAGGACTTCTTCAACTTGCAGACGTGATTTTCCTTCCCTGGAACTTGGAAACCATCCGGCTGAGTCATGTATATCTCTTCCTCTAACTCTCCATGTAGAAACGCTGTCTTCACATCAAGTTGTTCAAGCTCCAGATTCTGATGTGTAACTATCGCTAGTAACACTCGGATGGAAGTATGTCTGACCACTGGTGAGAAGATCTCATTGTAGTCCACTCCCTCTCTTTGGTTGAAACCTCTGGCAACAACCCTGGCTTTATACTTGACTCCTTCTGCTGGTGATATTCCTTCCTTCTTCTTAAAAACCCATTTGCAAGTAATAATCTTTCTCCCAGAAAATTTGTATGACCAAATCCCATGTCCGATTCTTGTGTAGGGACTCCATCTCATCTCCCATAGCAGCAAACCATTTTTCAGAATCAGGACTTAAAATGGCTTCTTTGTAAGTAGATGGCTCAGATGGATCTACCTCTTCAGCAACCTGCAGTGCATAACCCACCATGTCCTCAAAACCATACCTCGTAGGTGGCCGAACTCCAACCCTCCTTGGCCGATCTTGAGCTATACTCTGATGGAGATCTGATGGCATAGATTCTGGAATATCAGTTTCTGTCTGTGGCTCTTGATCCTCTTCTTCAGGTTCTTTCAAATCGCTCTCATTCTGAATGACTTGAAACTCCACCTGTTTATCAAGACTCCCAGTTTTTGACGTACTTGTAGGCTTCACAATGGTTCTAAGCACGGAACTTTCATCAAAGACAACGTTCCTGCTCATAATAACCCTCTTTTCTGCTGGAGACCAGATTCTGAAACCTTTCACTCCATCTCCGTAGCCCACAAATACTCCCTTTTTGGCTCTTGGTTCTAACTTACCTTCACTGACGTGATAGTAAGCCGTACAACCAAAAGCTTTCAGATTTGAATAATCAGCAGCTTTTCCTGACCACATCTCTATAGGTGTCTTGAACTGTATGCCTGTATGTGGTCCGCGGTTAACCAAGTAGCAAGCTGTACTAACCGCTTCTGCCCAGAATCTTCTATCTATCCCAGCATTAGATAGCATGCACCTTGCTCTCGCCAAAAGTGTTTGATTCATCCGCTCAGCTACACCGTTCTGCTGTGGTGTATTTCTGACTGTACGATGTCGAGCAATCCCTTCACCCTTACAGAATTGATCAAATTCAGACCAGTGAAATTCGACCCATTATCGATTCGCAACCTCTTGATCTTCTTCCCTGTTTGATTTTCCATCAAAATTTTCCACTCCTTGAACTTCTGGAAAGCTTCACTTTTATGCTTCATCATGTACACCCAAGTCATCCTTGAGTAGTCATCAATAATGGACACAAAAAATCTGCAGCCTCCCAAAGACTCAACACGGCATGGACCCCAGCAATCAGAATGGATATAATCAAGTGTGCCTTTTGTTCTGTGAATGGCCTTTGAAAACTTGTTGCGATGTAGTTTTCCAAAGACACAATGTTCAGAAAACTCTAGGCTCTTAACCTTATGACCAGCAAGAAGATCCTCCTTTGACAGAATTTGCATCCCTCTTTCACCCATATGACCAAGTCTCATGTGCCATAACTTAGTCATATCCTCCTGGTGAACTTCTGACGATGCAACATGGGCTGAACCTGTAACCATGGAACCTTGTAGAAAATACAAAGTACCACGCATGACACCTTTCAGAATAAGATTTGAACCCTTCCAGACCCGCAAGACTCCATCTTTTCCCGACCAGCTGAATCCCTTGCTGTCCAAAAGAATGAGAGATATCAGATTTTTCGTCATCAATGGAATGTGCCTGACCTCGTTCAATGTGCAGAAGCTACCGTCATGTGTCCTTATCTTGATCGAGCCTGTCCCAACCACCTTGCAGACAGAACTGTTGGCCATCGAGATGCTGCCTCCGTCTACCTGTTCATAAGTCGTGAACCACTCTCTCCTAGGACAGATGTGAAAGGATGCCCCAGAATCGAGAACCCACACATATGAATGATGAGTGTGCTCATCCGCAACTAGGGCAATGTCTTCTTCAGAATTGGTGTCTTCTTCAGCAACAGCAGCAGAAACTGATTGTTTTTCTGATTGCTTCTTCTTCTTTGGACAATCAAATTTCCAATGTCCCTTCTCCTTGCAGTAATTACAAACATCATCCAGCTTTGCACCCTTCGACATCGGCTTATTTTTCTTTCCGCCGTTTTTCCTTCCCTTTCCGCTACTGGTGAACAGACCGGAAGGCTGTATGTCCGTACTTGTGCCGTTAGCCTTATGCCGTAATTCCCTGCTATGAAGGGCCGATCTGACTTCTTCAAACGACACAGTATCTTTCCCAACAATGAAGAATTGAACAAAATTCTCAAACGACATTGGGAGAGATACTAACAGAATCAGGGCAGCATCTTCATCCTCGATCTTCACATCGATATTACGCAATTCTAATAACAAAGTATTCAATTGCTCTAAATATTCCCTGAGTTGTGTGCCTTCAGCCATTCGTAAACCGAATAGACGTTGTTTCAGAAGCAGCTTGTTGGTTAGAGATTTTGTCATGTACAAACTCTCCAGCTTCAACCACAGACCAGCAGCAGTCTCTTCATCCGAGACCTCCGTGATGACGTCATCCGCGAGAAACAGCATGATCGTCGAGTGCGCATTTTCCTCCAGAATCGTCATCTCAGGAGTAACGACGGCGTTCATGTCTTTCGACAACGGCGCCCAGAAGCCTTGTTGTTTCAACAAAGCCCGCATTTTGATCTGCCATAAACTGAAACTTTTCCTCCCTGTGAATTTGTCGATTTTCACGTTCAAAGCAGACATCTCAAATTCTCCAAGAACACCGATTAACCGAGAGGCTCTGATACCAATTTGTTATGCAGAACTCGAGATAATACGAGAAAATATAAACGCGAAAAACAAGATAATAGATTTACGTGGTTCACCAATAAATTGGTTACGTCCACAGGGAAGAGAGGGAGCAGTTTTATTATGGAGAGGCAAAAACAGAATTACAGAATAGGGTTTGCCATAGTGTCTATATATAGTGCTAAAGCTACGCCCTAACAGGCTTGGGCCCAAAATACAGAATTGACAGATAATTAAGGGCTCAATACAAGAACATTGTATACGGGTCTGATTCAAGGCATTCAACAATAATCTTAGTATCTACATAACTATCCCTTCAATTATAGAAATGCTTGTCTAGGATTGACCATAAGAATCTACAAATATAATTCTAGCTGATAAGATGTTGGATTTGGCAAAAAAAAATTTACAATTCACCTCCAATGTTCATTCGCCTTCAGATTGTGTTTGATGGGTCTGTGATGCAAACATTTTGCTCTGTCTGATTCGTTTTATTCATCCAAAGGAAACTTGTTTCTCTCTTCACATCAAAGAGAGTTTTCGTGGGTGAGTAAAGATAATTATTATCACCCACATCAGTTGTTGTTGGAGAATGAGAGAACACAAGTTTGTAGTTTCGATGATTGACGAAGAGTCTTGATGATTTGTAGTTCTTGATGTGTAATAAAATATTCTTTATCATCATCAAGAAATGCACACCAGGTTCACTGCAATCATTAATGAAATCTACTCACTAGGATAAATAATTCCTAACGGGAAGGCAGTCTCAAAACTTGACTATTCTACCAGAGGTTTGGGAGAGAAATGTAGAAGCAATTACTGAAGCACGTGATCTAGATAAGTTAGCTATGGATAAACTCATCAGAAAATCTCATGACCTATGAACTCAAGAAAAAACAGGAAAAGTAAATTAAAGGAAAAAGAATAGAGAAGAACCTGGTTCATACAGGCACAACATCAGAAGATTATGAGGATGAAAACATTGCACTAATTACCAAAAGGTTCTCAAGAATGTTAAAAAGGGGACAAGTGTTCAAAGGAAAATACTCTCAAAAAACAACTACAAAACCCAATAGATCAAATATGTCACAAGTGTGAAAGTCCGGATCACTTTATCAAGTCTTGTCCATTAAAATCTCTAGAGAAAACGAGGAATAGTTCTAAGAAAGAAAAGGAAATCAAGAATGGTTTGTACATTCCGAGATATAGACAAATGACCAATCAAGAAGCTGATTCCTCAATGAAAAGGGCCTTTGCACAATAGGGGACTTATCTGAAAAAGAATCTGAGGAAGGAGGGTTCAAAAATCAATTACTACTTGCAATAGAACAAACAAATAAATATGATTATCTTGCACCCATTTCTTAAACAGATTCTGAAGATGTCAAAGAAAACAAAGTAAGTTTTCATCACATTAAAGTTAATATTGAGTGATATTCTAAAAATGAACTAGAGTCCCTAATTAGTACTCTTATAGAGGCATATCAGTAAATTAGTTATGAAAGAGAATAAATAATGGAAAATTATTCATCTTTAAGAGAAGAAAATGACAAGCTTGAGAAACACAATCATTGACTTCAAAAACAATTAAAAGAAAGATTAAAACATCAGAGTTAAGTAACAATGGTAAAAACTCTACTAGTGAACTTTAATTAGCTCTGGAAGAAAAAATAAAATTCTTAACCATAAGTTGTCAGGACTTAACTGAAAGAAATAGGTTGCTACAAGAAAATCTTGATCATACCAACTTGATATGGAACTAAATCTTAGATGGACTAGGTCCTCTGAAATTTTAACTCATATTTAACAAAGGCAAACCACCAGTCCAAGTGGGATAGGTTTTAAAAAACAGAATAATCTTGTAGAACACACTATTCACATGTAAAAAATGTTATGCACTCATTGTGGGAAGTTGGTCATTTAAAACTTCAATGTAAAACTCTATTTGGGGCTTTTAAGAAAAATGTTAAGTTCACCAAGAACCTGGTTCCAAATAAAAATGCTATAGATAAAAGGTTTTCTTATTTGCCTTTATGGTCTAGAAGAAATCTCATTCATCCTCTTACTCAGATAAATGGGCCTAAGCTAATTTGGGTTCCCAAGACTAATCTTTGACTAGTGTTTTATGTGAAGGTGAGAGGGACAAGGTCAACTTGGTACATGAATAGTCTATGCTCCAAACAGGTGCTAAAAATGGTAGAAAATTTCCTGTTGAGCGTTGATTTTTAAGAAGGCGGTGTAGTCCTTGAAAAGGATGAGAAAAATGAACGAGACAAGATCAAAAATGTTGAAGAAAGTGACATGATATCAAACATCTTTGATGATGCAAATTAGGGAACATGGCAAATGAATCTGGTTCACATCTAACAATCATTGATGCAAGTGCAATATGAATTAATGACTAACCTATGGTCTTGGAGATTACGGGAATAATAGAGAAATTGGGACAGTTAGAGTATGGTACACCTTCAGGGGGAACTTCATTGTGTGTACCTGGTCCTTGTTATTCATTAGAATTTTTTGAATACTGATAGGTTGGTTCTTTGTTACTCAGCTTGAGATTTCATTGATCAGGGAGAGAACGATGATGCAGACATACTCATGAAGGCCTTGAATATGAAAAACTTTAAAAAATCAACCGAAGTCTAGGCCTATCAAACAAGCTGATGCATTATCATGATTTTCTTTAATAATTGGCTAGTAAATGAATAATCTTATGCTTGAGTAATTATACAATAATATTATCTCTACTTTTTTTGCTAACACAATTAAGTGAATAATGAAGGAACACATTAAGGGGAACCTGGTTTCTCTGTAATACTAAGAGATGTACTATCTCTTTTCAATGCATAAATTTTCTGTGTTTGGGTAAAAAATAAGCACTAGTGAACCTGGTCGATCTCAAAATCCAAATCATATAAAAACACCAAGAACACTCTTTGAAAATAAGCATTATTCAATCCCAAACCGTTATAATGATGAAAACCTTAGTCTTCAAGCCACTCATGCTTTATTTCAAAGGAAATCTTGCTTTACCCCACACTTATCAACCAGGTTCACAAACTCCGAATTAGTATTTAATCCATTCCAAGTATATAACAAGCCTATCTCTTAGGGATAATGATTCTCATAAGAATAAACTATTATCAGTGCTTTCCTTTATTATTAGGAAACACATCTCTATTGCACCAAAATGTGGTGAATCTCTTACTTGTAGTTGGTACTCCTTCAAATTTCATCAAGAATGAAGCTATAAAAATACTCTATGTCTAATTTGTTATTGGTCCTACTGCTTGAGAAACTCACTTGGTCTGCTTGAATCTGATTATAGACCTCATGTTGCTCTTGATGAAATTTCACATTCTAAGAAAATTGATTAGTATGAAGGAGCTGGTGCACAATAGGTATACTGAAAAAAATTATCAACGGCAGTAAATATTCCTTTCCTCCTCACTTTAGTAATCTTCGTCCCAATCATTATCCTCAATTTTTTAGACTCTCTGACTCGTTGATGTGCTTCTGCTTATCTCATACTCATGATATCATATGCTTTTGATTTAGGTCTCTACGGGCTTAAACTGGTATATATTTGTTTATTTTGTTTCTCATTGAAGATCTTGGTTGTGTATGAGTTTAAAATGACTAATATTCTCATATTAACTTACAATATTGTTGGAGAAGTGTACTTGAAAGTGTTGCCCAGGTGGATATGAGTTAAAATGATATTACACTCATTAAATGTTATTAAAGTCTTTCGGTTAGGGACATATTATGCATAGTTTGTCATCATCAAAAATGGGAAAATTGTTGGAGAATGAGAGAACATGAAGCTTCTATTTTTTATGATTGACAAAGAGTCTTGCCGATTTTTCATTCTTGATGTGTGATAAACATTGTTTATCAACATCAAAAGGGAAAAAATGTTAGGATATTGGAGAAAATATAAAGTAATTTTGATGATTGATAAAGTGAAGGCAAGGTTCACTACTTATTGTCGTATGTGTACTCTATCAAGTGATCCACATTCTTAAACTTGACTACACACGATCTGTACAATTATGAGGGATTTCGGCAACGAAGAAAAAATGCAAAAATAAATAAGAAAAAGAAGGATACAAATATGGAAAGATCTTTTATTGATCAGACTTCAACATTCAATAGTTCAGAATGGAACAGAACTTGCGGACCTGGTCATTACATTGCTGTAACGAATCTCTGTGTTTTTTATCCTATAACTACTGCTCTTAAGATGATAAATTTTGTTAATATACAATAAATAGCGGCTACGTTGAATGCATACTCTATCAGGTGATCCAGATTCTCAAACATTAATGTAGACGATCTGCACAATTATGAGGGATTGAGACAACAAAGAAAAACTATAGAAATAAAGAAGAAAAAGAAGGATAAAAATATGGAAAGAAATAAAGAAGTAGCAATTCAAGTTAAATAAGGAAAGAAATAAAGAAGTAGCAATTCAAGTCAAATAAGGAAAGAAATAAAGAAGTTACAATTCAAGTGAAATAAGGAAAGAAGTAAAAAAAAATCAAGAAGAAAAAGGATTTGTAATTCATCTCCTTGTAGAAATTGATGAAGATAAATCAAACTCTATAAAAGGTGCAAGAAGTTGAAGGAAAATAGTATATTTGCAATAACAAAAATAGAGAGAATTTCTCAAGCAGAATATGAATGATATCTATTGTATATGAACGAAATTTATCATCTTAAGAGCAAAAGTTATTAGAGAAAAAATGCAGAGCTTCGTTACAGCAAAATAAGGTCAAGGCCCACAAGTTATGTTCCACTCTGAACTATTGAATGTTGAAGTCTGATCAGTTAAAGTCTAGGGTAATTAATATTTATTGATTTGTTATAGGTTAATATTGAGTTGTAATAATTCATAAATTGTGTAATAAGAAGTGGGTTTGACTTTTTGGGAGTAGAGTCTTGAGAGAATTGTAACAAGAAATGAGTTTGATTTCTTGCGAGATAGGTTCTGATAATTGTAAACATAAATTGGGTTTGACTTGTTGGGTGGTTATAGTTTAGAAATTTTAGAGTGTTTGTTAACAAGAAGAGAGTTTGACTTCTTGGTGAGTGGACATTTTTCGATTATAGTTAATCAAAAAGGGTAGAAGTTCAAATTAGATTCATTGATTAACAAAGTTGTAAATCTTGAATTAATATAAAACATCGGTGTGATTTTCCCTTCCTTGAGTTAGGACGGTTTCCACGATAAAAGCTTTGTTTTATTGTGTTGCGACAAAAGTACAAGAACCCAGTTCTTGTATCAGGGTAAGGTTTTTTCAGCTGCCAACTCTGGGATTTGGACCTCGAGAAATTCACTTTTCTTCAACTATAGAAGTGTATAATGTTAAGTATTAAGAAGCTTGTTTAGCCCCTTATAACAAATTTTTCTGTCACCAAGATGCTTGAGCGATTATGGAATCGTGAAATGAATGATTTGCGTTTATATTATATATTTTCTTTAATCAAAATAAATTTAGAAAATATAAATGGATTTTCTGGATTTTGTTTCCCATCAGGAACATTATCATAATTTGCAGTTGCAGTTGTATGAAAGAACTGTTTGCTCAAGATTTTCCATGGTCTCTAGAATGTTAAAAGTGCAAATTTCTTGAGTGATTTAGCTATTTTTTAAAAAGAAAAGAAGGAAGCAACAAAATAAGATTTAAACTTTAAGTTTGAGGCTCCGGCAAGAGCTTTGAGATTGTGATCTTAGTGGAGAATACTTCTGGAAAGATTTTTTCATACAATGCATGTTGTTTTTAATGAACCAAATGAAACAATACATAAAAAGTACCTTATGTACAACTAATGTAAGCAAGACTAATGCACTCTACCAAACGCCCGTTACTGTTACTTTATCCCTGTATCAGGTCACTATATGACTGAGAGGAGATTTGATCTTGTAACAGTAAGGTAACTTTTGATCTAATATCCATACCCTATTTATGCATAAGGTCTTCATCTCTATGTTGTAGCCTTCTTGCCTTCGATTTCCTTGCAGCAACGGGATTCCATCAATATTTGCATAAGTTGGATACAACACTCTCCAATCAAAACAGAACATCAAGTTCCTCTTGTGAGATTAATATAAGCTTTGGTTACGTTTTGTTCACAAGTGAATACAAGAATCCCCAATCAAGTCTAACCCCTAGTTCGGTACCCTTTTAAATATTGCAACTTGGGTCATAAGACAAATTATCGAATTTTGTTACATAATGGTGTTGTACCAAAGGTGTTAAAAGATGGGAACTCTTAACGTATTTGATAAAGTTATGTTATAATGATCATAATATCCTCAAAATAGCGATAATAGATAGTCAAGGTGTTCGCATCTAAGGAGAACCGTCTAAAAATGTGAACAACTTGATGGCTCTTCATAGTCAATTCATCAAAGTTTGGAATGTCCGGAGCCAATGGAAAGTGTACTTTAAAGGATAAATTGAAATTTCCTGGTAATTTTTTTTGCTCTATAACAATAGTACCACAAGTGTCTGTATAAATAAAAAAAAATATGCAATTAAATTCATTCTAGTAATGTTAGTCAAGAAGTGTAAAAATTTTGCATAAGACTTTGGGCAATAAAGATAAATATTTCTATAGATCATCCATACTCTACAAGGTTAGGGCTTTGAGTTAAGAGGTGTATGGACGTTTATACAATCTCTTTCATAGAAATTTATATACAAACAATGTAAAAAATAATAAAATCATAGGAGTATCAGATTTTTCCTTTATTTGAATAGTTTTTGTACACATTGTTGTGATAACCCCATTTATTGTTGTTATTTGTAGTTCCATTTGAATGAGAAATGACTAGTGGTTGCTGGTGAAGAGAGTCAAGAAGCCACTAAGCAGGAGTGTAGGAAAAAGGGGGTGATTGAGGCATTTTCCCTAATAAGTGTGCAATTCCTCCAAAGTAAGTAATTTTTGCATTAATTTTTTTATTTGTAGCTTTTATCGTCTTAATTTTACTTTATTTTAATTTGTTATTTTTCTTATTTAACAGTTGTTCCAACTTTTTTGACCCGAAATGAGGTTATGATGACAGCCAAACTCCAATAGTCAGAACAATTACTATAGAAAAAGAAGAAGTTGTAGAAGTTCCAGCCTAAACCACATGCTGCAAATCATTGGTTAGGATAAATTCTAGTTCTTGATTTTCGATCATTTTAGTTTAATCTGTTGTTTTTCTTTTGATTTTTCATCTAGATTATTATCAAGATTGATGAAGATCAGTGTTTTTTTAATCAAAATTGATGAATATCATTTGTTAAAAATTCAAAGAAAATTAATTATTTTGTCTAATGCTTCAGATGATTTAACCTACACTTTTCTCTTTGTTTTGGGTGTTGGTGGGTAGACATGGGATGTATGACATCCCCATTATGTTGTGCCTTGAGGTTTCTAATCGTATAGAAGTTCTCATGGGTGGTTTACTTAAACATACTACACTGATCTCTCTTTCGCATTCAGATTTTTGGTGAAATGAAAAAAATTCCGTCTCTTTTCTCTTAGACATTAAGGTAAGCTTAATTTCTTTCTTTTTTAATGTATATGTTGTATTTCAAGATGTCCGGGATTAGGATTTTATTTTGTATTTCAAGATGTTCGGGTTTAGGGTTTCTCTCTTTTTCAATGTATATATTGTATTTCAAGATGTCCATTTCTTTAGGGTTTTATTTTGGAGAATTTGAATTCTTGATTTTAATTCACAATGTAATTGATCTTCTTTTTGCTTTGTGGTTTTGTATGCTCACTATGTCTTTCTGATATTTTTACCCAAAATTCTAAAATATCTTTTGTGATTTTGGTCACTACTTTTTAGTCTCTTTTCCAGGGTTGTGATTGTTTGTGGAATCTTTAATAGTGAAATACTTGGTTAAGATCAAACAGATTTATGATTATGTATTGTTTTTATTTTTCCTTTAAAATATACCAAGAGTAGAATTTTTTTTTTGTAGTTTTTTAATTTGCTTCACTTTTGCATTATCAGTAGCATAGTTATTCAATTACAAATTTTTTGTTTTCATGATTGCTCGCATGTTGTTGACTTCATTGTTGAAGCTAAAACAACTCTTCAAATATTTGCCTTTTTTTTTAAATCTTTGTTAGATCCATTTAATCCCTTTATGTTGACATCAGTAAAACCATTCTCACCATCCAGATTTAGGGCTTGACATACCTATGGGATTATTGTGCCAACAACTACAGTATCAAACTTCTTCAAATAAACCTCCATTTTTACAAGTCCATTGCATTTATAGTCTAGATCGGAAGTACTCTTGAACTTGTAGCTTATTATTTTAATATCTAATTTAAGTAGTTTGACCTGGTTAAATACTATAATCTTACAATAGTAGTTATATACATGGATAGAGAAGCCAAAAAAGTTATGAAATTAAAAGTGTGAGTATGTGCCCTTGTAAAACGTCGTTTAAACCTGTTGTGAGAAATCTTTTTGAGGTTCAACTCACATGCAATGAGAAATTATTTGTTTATGTATTTTGACTATCATGAGAAGGAAAAAATATGTTGCATGAAGATGAAAGAGAATATTTGAAGTTGATGTTCTCTTTTTCTTTTCACATGTCATATTGTTTCTTACTTCCTTTTTTTTCTTAAATTGTTGATCCTTATTTTTGCTCTCACTTAACACAAAAATGTTCTTTGCAAGAAATACAAGTAATCAGCTTGATTAATGTAATCTTTTGGCTCAGTTAGGTTTAGCTTTTAACGCACGATATTTCATTCTTTAAAAACGAAGTTTTTCTATCTTCATCCCCAACACATGCACAGGAAAAGAAGGAAAAGAGAACAAGAAGCCACTCTTGACAAAAACAATGATACTACTTTGAAAACCTTTAAGTTGGTACGCGGCTAACTTCGCTTTTTCCCTAGGGGTAACACCCATAGCATCTACTACTTTGAAAACCTCATCAATGAAACCTTTTGGATATTCATCCACCTTAGTTCCATGAAAAGTGGTAGAGTTTATCCTCGTGAAGTCAAAAATTCTAGAGGCGAGAGTACTAGCATTAGGTTGGGGATTATCTCCTTGATTAGCTTGGCCAACAAAGTGATTATTGACGACATGAGCTTGATCTATCACTAGTTTGGTAAAATTCATTAGGGCAGCCCTCAACTCCGCATTAGTCATATCTCCTTCAACAAGAGAAGCTTAAGTAATAGGAGGCACATGAGGAAATTTAGGCTCTTGAGATTTCGGAGGCACTTGAGGTTCTTGAAGAGGAACCTCCTCATTCTCTTCCTCTAGGCCAACAATAGTAACTTGGCCAACACGAGGAGGGATCCTCTCATTAACTACACCTCCCTCCTCCATTCTAGCATTTTATCTCCTCGTATTGTAACACCCCGTATCCAAAATAGAACAAAAAAAAAATTTTGCAAAAAAATCTGCAGGTGCACCCAACGGTGGCATCGACGGTCCTTAGGAAAGATGACGGTTCGTTCTGCACAACCGCCGATGGGATCAGAAACTCCCAATAAAATTAAGCCGCAAAAAATTGGCTAAGTCTTGATCGACGGATGGACCGACGGTTCGTAGTCCATGTCCGTTGATCGAATCACCCATTCACCAACTCTCTTACAAGAGCTACGGATGACCAGCACGGTCCGTAGGTGGAAAATTTGAAGATAGTTAAGGGGAAATGCAGTTGGGTCAACTTGAAATAATCATAACTCTTAGAACAAAATGCATTAGGTGTCCCATGACCTACCCACAGATATATACTTAAATTATCTTTCCATAGCCACCAACCTTGCTAAAATAAAACCTCCGAGTAAAAAGTTATGCCCATTTTAGTAAAAGCCTATCGAACAGGCCCTAACGACGGACACAACGATGGGGCGTTGGGCAGACGATGGACCGTCAGTCTTGGCCGTCGTTTGGCCCGACAGTAACTTTACCAGGGTCTTTTTGACCTTTTCCACTCCATTGAAACCCTAAGTTACATCGGTTTAACCCTAAATCATCATATTTTAGTCAGTTTAAGACTAGAAACATAACTAAACATATCTAAGTCCAATTATTAAATAAAAACATAGAAAACTAGAAGCAAGAAAGGAGAAAAAGCTCAAGAACCCTAGTTCAAGAACGAAGCAAGTTTCCAACAGGTCCAGCCCTAAAATCTAAGTGTTTCTCCCTGAATTTCATCACCAGATATGCGGGATTTCACTAGTATGTTCCTTTCATCCCTTGGATCCCTAGTTTTCTAGAACTCTTTTAGAATTTCATGAATTTATTAAATATATGTTCCAAATAAGATCATCATTTTATTACTCAGATTATTGCATGAATTTCAGAACCCTAGCTATGTATTTCTTTAGTTCTTGAATTACACATGCTAGATCAGATAATTCAAACACATCAGATATACATGCCTCAGTTATAAATGCATTATGACCAGATTAGTTATTGCATTCTTAGTTTATATGTTCAGTTTTGAGCTATATTGTATTTACAGAAACTCATACATAATCAATAAATTTATATAATTCATGGGAGTAGCATAAAACCCGATTTAGACTAGGGTTTATCACAGCTTATAGTCTCAGAACTACTAGCCAAGTAGGTTGTAAGTCCCCTTTATGGGCAATAAGTTTAGTGATCACGCCAGCATGCTTTTATAACTTTGGCAGGGTATATTGGGTTCTCTCGATGGGGCGTATACATCGGACTCCACATTTAGATCATGCGAGTTTATTATCAGTTATTATTAGCTCCCACAATTCAATTAAACTCTATCCATTGACCATATATCAGTATATTCAGTATTAAGTTTAAGCTTGTTATAAAATGGTTATTGCATCAAGTTTGCTCAAAATTCAGTTTATCATTTCATATTATTATACTTGAAATTTTTTTTGTGCATTTATGTTTTATTTCACCTTTTACTCTATCCTACATGCTCAGTACCTTTCAAGTACTGACACATACGTGCGCTGCATCTTCTCGTGATGTAGGTTCAGGTTCTAAACATCCATATCACGTATAGATCAAATTTCGATCTCCAGTTCAGTAGATTCAGTAGTTAGTCCTCATTCTCCGAGAACAACAGTCATGAGTGTCATTTACGTCTTTAGTCATTTAGTTTTAGTTATTGCTAGATTTAGTCGGTGGCTTGTCCCAGTATTTCAATTCCAGTTTAGAGGCTATTTTCAAACATAGTTAATTTTAGCTTAGAAGTGAATTAATATTTATTTGTATTAAACTCATGAATTTTCATATATCTCAATTATAGAATATGAGTATTCCTCTTCTTTTCATTATAAGTTATGATTTAGATTCCACATCAGTTTATTATATTTAGTATGCTCATGATCATGCCAACAGGTTTACCTTGGGATCACTTGTGGTTCCAAATTCCGTGTTCGCGTCTCGGGGGTAGCTTGGGGCATGAAAAAACTTGGTATCATAGCACTAGGTTTAAGTGTATTAGGATATCTGAAAAGCCTCACTAAGTATAGTACTTTTCACGGGAGTGAAGTCCACCACATCTAATGAGAGTGAGTCTATGAAATGATTTAGGAAAAACTTCACTTTCTTGTTACTCTTATCGTGCGTAACGTCTTACCAAATTCCATTCTAATTTGACGTTGTGCGCTTAAGATAATGCCTTCTTGTAGAGCTTAGGCATGGAATGCTAATGCACTCAATGCTAACGCAGTTCCTCTAGTTCCAGATAAGGAAGCTCAAATACAAAGTTTCATAATGCCAATTCAGCTTTTGGCTCAGAGTATGGCAAACCAGAACAATCAGTAGGTTCTATTTCGTACTAATAGAAATGACCGATTAGTTGCAGCTAGAGTTTGTGATTTTGTTTAGATGAATCCGCCTATGTTTTTAGGGTCACATGTTGGTATGGACCCACAGAAGTTCATTGATAATGTCAAGAAAATATTTGGTATGATGTTAGTAACCTGTAGTTATAAGTGATATTCGCATCCTACAAACTCAAGGATATGAATCACATATGGTTCACTCAGTTGAAAGACAACCGACATGACTTTGTATTTTGTAACTTAGTATAGCATTCTAATTTAGTGTTAGTCCAAAAACTCTCTCATAACCTTTCTCAGTCTCTACTCTAGTCGGTGACCGAGTTATAGCTAGACCGGTATATAGAAATTTCCCAGTGACAGTATCTCAGAAAGTCACATGAGCAGATCGAGTAGAGTTAGAAATGGTATACTTCGATGTTATTCTAGGCACGGATCTGTTTCACTCATGTTATGCCTCAGTCAATTGCAAAACTAGGATTGTTCGTATTCAATTTCCAGATGAACCAATCATAGAATGAAAGGGTAGTAGCTTAGTGTGTATGGGTCAATTTATTTCTTACCTTACGGCCAAAAAGATGATCTCCAAGGGTTATCTCTATCGTCTCGTTTGGGTTAAGGATTCTAGCCTTGAAACCCCAAATCTTGAGTTAGTTCCATTATTCTGTGAATTTCCATAAGTGTTTCTACAAGATCTTCCCGGAGCCTCTTCCAAAAGGAAAATCGACTTTGGAATTGATCTCCTTCCAGATACCCATCTTATTTCTATTCCTCCTTATAGAATGGCTCCAGTAGAGCTTAAGGAATTGAAAGAGTACTTGAAAGACCTTCTAGAGAAGGGACTCATCAGATCTAGTATTTCACCATGTGGTGCACCAGTGTTGTTCGTAAGGTATAAAGATGGTTCTCTCAGCAGGTGCATTGACTATAGGCAGTTGAACAAGGTCACAATCAAGAATAAGTATCCCATCCCCAGGATTGATAACTTGTTTGACCAACTTCAGGGTGCTAGCCATTTCTCAAAGATAGACCTCAGATCGGTAAATCATCACCTTAGAGTCAAAGATAGTGACATTCCATAAACAGCCTTCAGAACTCAGTATTATGAATTTGTAGTTATGTCGTTTGGACTAACTAATGCTCCTGCAACTTTCATGGATTTGATGAACAGAGTGTTCAAACAGTACTTGGACTTGGTCGTTATCGTCTTTATTGATAATGTCCTCATTTACTCTAGGAGTGAGGAAGAACATCCAAGTCATTTGAGAGTTATTCTGGAGACTCTCAAGGATCGACAGATTATTCGCTAAGTTTAGTAAATGTGAATTCTGGTTGCAATCCGTTGCTTTTCTTGGTCATATTGTATCTAGCAAAGGGATCCAAGTGGATTCACAAAATATAGCAGCAGTGAAACAGTGGCCCAGACCTAATTCTTCTACATATATCAGAAGTTTTTTAGGTCTAGCTAGTTATTAAAGAAGGTTTGTGCAAGAATTTTCATTCATAGAGTCACCATTGACTAGGTTGACTCAAAAGATGGTCAATTCCAACGGTCAGATGATTGTTAGAAAAGATTTGAAAAATTGAAAACTAGATAGACTACAACTCCTGTCGTGACTCTACTAGAGGGTTAAGATGGTTATGTGATCTATTGTGATTCATCCAGAGTTGGCCTAGGTTGTGTGTTGATGCAGTGAGGTAAGGTGATAACTTATGCCTCTAGAAAACTTAAGGTTCATGAAAGGAACTATCCTACTAATGAACTCGAGCTTACATCATTGGTATTTTCACTCAAAATCTGGAGACATTACTTGAATGGTGTTCATGAAGATGTATTCACTGACCTTAAGAGCCTTCAGTATGTGTTCTCCGAGAAAGAGTTGAATCTTCGCAAGAGGATATGCCTTGAGTTACTTAAGGATTATGATATGAGTGTGCTTACCATTCTGGTAAGGCAAATGTAGTAGCATATGCTCTTTGTAGATTATCTCTGGGTAGTGTAGCCTATGTTGAGGAAGAAAGGAAGGAGCTAGTGAAGGATGTTAACAGGCTTGCTCGCTTGGGAGTTTGCCTTATGAGTATATCAGTCAGCGTTGTAATAGTTCAGAATGGGGCAAAATCGTCTTTGGTAGTGGAGGTTAAGAAAAGCAAGACAGTGACCCAATCTTGCTTGAAATTAAGGATGCAGTCCATAATCAAAGAGTGGAGATTTTCTCCCAAGGGGGATATGGTGTACTTCTCTACAAGGGTAGATGTGTGTTCCTGATGTGGGAGAGATTGAGACAACATATTATTGCAGAAGCCCATAACTCTAAATATTCTATCATCCAGGTGCCACTAAGATGTACTGCGATCTGCGAGAAGTCTATTGGTGGAATGGCATGAAGAGGGATATAGCAGATTTTGTGAGTAAGTGCCCCAATTGCCAGCAAGTCAAGTAGAGCAGCAGAAACCAAGAGGTGAGACTCAACAGATCGATATTCCTACAAGGAAGTAGGATGTGTTCAATATGGATTATATCACTGGGTTACCTCGTACTCGCAGATAGCATGACTCCATTTGGGTGATAGTTGATCGGATGACTAAATCTTCTCTCTTCTTGGCGGTCAAGACTACATATTGGGAAGAAGACTATGCAAGGCTTTACATTAATGACATTGTGAGGTAACATGGGATTTTTTTGTCTATCATCTCAGATAGAGGTCCTCAGTTTACCTCTCATTTCTGGAAGTCATTTCAGAAAGGTCTTAGTACTCAAGTTAAGCTTAGTAAAATATTTCATCCACACACGGATGGGGAGGTAGAGCGTACCATTCAGACCTTAGAGGATATGTTGAGATCTTGTGTGGTCGATTTAAAAGGTAGTTTCGATGATCACCTTCCTATTATTGAGTTTGCCTACAATAATAGCTACCATTCCAGCATTTAGATGGCCCTATATGAGGCTTTATATCGGTGTAGATGTAGATCTCCTGTTGGTTGGTTTGAAGTAGGTGAAGCAGCTTTGATTGGACTATATTTAGTCTTTTATGGTAAGGAGAAAGTGCAACTCATTAGATATAGACTTAAGACATCCCAAAGTCGTCAGATATCTTATACAGATGTAAGGACAAGGGAACTAGAGTTCCAAGTTGATGATTTGTTTTTTCTAACAGTTCACCTATGGAAGGGGTAATGATATTTGGAAAGACTGAAGCTCATCCCTAGATATGTAGGCCCTTACAAGATCTTGAAAAGGGTTTGCAAAGTGGTATATGAGTTAGAGTTGCCACCGGAAATAGAAACAGTGCATGCGGTCTTCCACATCTCACTCTTGAAGAAGTGTGTGGGTGATCTAGCCTCTATAGTGCCATTAGAGAGTGTGGCGGTGACAAATATTCTTTCTTATGAGGATGTAGCAGTTGAAATTCTTGATCATCAAGTCAGAAGGTTGAGAAACAAAGAAGTCTCTTCAGTCAAGGTTTTTTGAAGGAGTCAGTCCGTAGAGGAAGCTAATTGGGAAGCAGAAGCAGACATGAAAATCAAGTATCCTCACCTCTTTCCTTCCGATTCAACTCAAGATTGATGTAATAGTTCCACTCTAGTTTTCCAGTCATTCATGCATAAATTCAGTCTTAGAATCATGTTCCCTCAGCTTGTACTTGCATTTTCAGCATATTTGCATGTACTAAGAACTCAATTCAGTCAGAAACTTAATTCTCATTGTTTAGTAGTGGGATTTGCAGCTCTCTCCCTTTATTTCAGCTAGTTAAGTCTTCATTCGAGGACAAGTGTTCCCAAAGCGGAGATAATGTCACACCCTTTAGCCACAATAGACCAAAAATAATTTTTTTCTGATAAAAATCTATAGGTGAAACAAACAGTGGCATGATGGTCCGTTCTGCACAACAATCGATGGGATCAGAAACTCCCTAAAATTTTACCCAAAAAAATTTGCTAAGTATAAATCGACAGATGGACAGACGGTCCGTAGCATAGACGACAGTCTGTACTCCATGAGCGTCGATCAAGACCCCCATTCACCCACTCCCTGATAAGAGCTACGGATGACCAGCACGGTCCGTAGGTGGACCTACTGTCTGTAGGTGGACCTACGATCCGTAGGTGAAAAATTTGTAGAGAGTGAAGGAGAAATGTAGTTGAATCAACTTCAAATTTTCATAACTCTTAGCACAAAATTGATTATGTCTCCCATATCCTACCCACAAATATATAATTGAATTATCTTTACATAGCCACCAACATTGCTAAAATCAGACCTTGGAGTAAAAAGTTATGCCCATTTTAGTATAGGCTTGTTGAACCGGCCCTAATGACAAACCCAACGATGTGGCGTCGGGAAGACGACGGACCGTAAGTCCTAGCCGTCGTTTGGCCCAACAACAAATTTCCTAGGGTCTTTTTGACTTTTTCCACTATGTTTAAACCCTAAGTTACGTCGTTTTGACCCTAAATCATCATATTTTAGTCAGCCTAAGCCTAGAAACATAACTAAAACATATCTAAGTCAAATCATTAAATCAAAACTTATAAAACTTGAAGCAAGAAACCAGAAAAAGCTCAAGAACACTAGTTAAAGAACGAAGCAAGTTTCCTGATGTTCGAGCCACAAAATCTAAGTGTTTATCCGTGAATTTTATCACTAGGTATGTGGGATTTCACTACTGGGTTCCTTCACCCATTAGATCCCTAGTTTTCAGTCAGATTCTTGATTCTCTTATCATGATTAAACCTACAGTTTCTAGAATTTTGGTAGAACTTCATGAATTTATTTAATATATGTTCCAAATCAAATTATCATGTTACTACTCAGATTATCGCTCGAATTTCATAACCATAGCTAGGTATTTCGTTAGTTCTTGAATTACACATGCTGGGTCAGATATTTCAAACACTTCAGATATACATGCCTCAGTTTTAAATACATAATTCCCAGAATAATTGTTGCATTATCAGTTTGCATGTTCAATTTCAAGTTATCCAGTATGTACAGAAACACAGACATAATCAGTAAATTTACAAAATTCATGGGAGTGGCAGAAAACCGAGTTGAACTAGGGTTTAGCATACCCAATAGTACAAGAACTACTAGCCAAGTAGGTTGTAAGTCTCATCTGTGCGCAATCTGTTTAGTGATCACGTCAGCATGCCTTTATATCTTTGGCAGGGTATATTAGGTACTCTCGATGGGGAGTATACATTGGACTCCAAATTCAGCTCATGTGGTTTTATTATCGGTCAGTATTCAATTTCATAATGTTATGAATTAGTCAATGCATCCAGTTAGCTCAAAATTCAGTTTATCACGTCAAAATATTATACTTGCTACGCTTGTTTAGTTATGTTTTATTTCAGTTATACTATATCCTACATGCTCAGTATCTTTCAAGTACTAACGCATATGTGCGCTACATCTTTTCTTGTTGTAGGTTCAGGTTCTCAATATCCAGATCACACTTACATCGATTCTCGATATCCATTTCAGCAGAATTAATGGTGAGTCTTCATTCTTCGAGGGCAAGAGTCATGAGTTCATTTGAGACTTTTAGTCACTTAGTTTAAGTTTTTGCTAGACTTAGTTGGGGCTTGTCCCAGCATTTCTAGTCAGTTAGAGGCTATTTTAAGCTTATTATTGAGTTAATAACTTCTTTGTGTTAAACTCATCACCTTTAAAATATTTCACTTATAGTATATGTGTATTGCCCATATTTTAATTTAATTATGATTTAGATTCCGCATCAGTTTATTATCTTTAGTACGCACATGATTATGCCAACAGGGATAACTTCGGATAATTTGTTCTCCTAGGTCCAGTGTTCGCGTCTCGGTGGTAGCTCAGAGCGTGACATTCAAGGATGCAATTTTTTACCTTGTCCTTCTAATAGTTTTGTTTCAGAACCTGAGCCTTTAGGAAAACCATTTGAGTAACTTAGTTAGAAATAACATTATCATAGTTTCAAACATTAACATGAGTGTCTCATAACAGAACGATTGGTAAAATTAAACGTACTTGAGGTTTTTGAGATTCAATTTTTTCTTATAAATCAGAAACCCTCCTATTCGGAATACTTTCAGTTTACTTAGAATATCAACTTTTCCCTTTTTGAACATCATTTTTTCCACTTCATCATTTTTCATGGAGGACGTGGTCCCTCTTCGAACTTAAAAACATCTTCATCAGAAAATTATCCAGTAAGAACAAGATCTTAACAATTTGAAATGTTTTAGAGAGAGGAGAAAAGAGAGTTTCGGAAAACTCTCATATTTGGAAGGAAAATTGAATTTTCTGAAGAAATGGGAAAATATGGAATATATAAAATAAATTGAAAGGTATATTATATGAAAAAAAGGTTCATTTTGGTACTGAAAAAATGGGACAACTGTTAGATAACTAAATGACAGACATGTGGCGAATTCAAGGTACTCATGCATAATTCAAACTTCAATGATAAGAGTGCCAACCTTTGGGAAAGACCAGGTCTCTCCCGGTAGTTTAAATGTGATTGCTCTGATATTTTATGACCACCCCTTTTATTCAACCCTTTTGCCATATGTGTATACCTACAAAGGTATAAAACTAAACTTGCTAAAACATGCATAACTGAGTAGCAAGGATATCTGCTCCCTTTGCATAGTCATTGAAGAGTTGATTGCTTCAGAAAGGATCTATTGAAGAAAGTTTTAGCATTTCCATCAGCAGCTTTGTTATTTCAGCTAGATCTTTAAGAGCTTCAGGCTGCTTCTTGTCCATAAGAGCTGATCACAATACACTACACTAGCTACATTTTCTTCTTATGTTGTTGAAAGTGTGACTGAATCTTGCCTTCTAGTTCCCTATGATTGAGACATCAACCTCTTTTGAAGCAATTGTTGAGAAGGAATTCTGAAAGCCTATCACCTTGTTGGGGAACTGAGTGTCATACTTTTATTCTTATAAACGGAGCTTCATCAGCTTCTTCATTCTTACCTTCAATATTCAGATTATTAGTTTGAAGTGCATCATCTTTTTTCAGCACTGTCTTTAGGACCATGTCCCTCATCAGCTTCATCATCTCCATTAGCTTCCTTGAAATTGTTGGATTCATGATGAGGATGCTCTTTAGCAAGCCTACTATGAAGAACATGTCTGTGAATATGAATCGACCCTTACATCTCAAAATCATCTTTGTTTTGCAACTTCTCAACCCTTCAAAACTCGTCAAAAGTCACATGAGTAATCTTTTATACAGTCAATGATCCTTGTTGGATGAAGAGTATACTGCAACTATTCGTTCAACAATATTGA
Source organism: Solanum arcanum (assembly GCA_027789145.1). NCBI lineage: Eukaryota > Viridiplantae > Streptophyta > Magnoliopsida > Solanales > Solanaceae > Solanum > Solanum arcanum. The sequence continues at coordinate 36,999,893 of CM050933.1, forward strand.
GATCACAGTTCTCAATATCATCCTTTTGGTCACACAACATGTAGTATTTACCACTTCAGCCGAAAGTTCTTAGGAAGATTAAAAGCCTACTTATTCTACTTGAATGATGTTCTGAACTGTTTCTCTTAAACACTATCATCACAATTTTATCATCTGTAAATTTCATTTTGACGCTAGTTTGTGTAGGAGAGAAGCACTCCCATGAGCGCGTGTCATGAGTCATACCTGAGCATTTTCTTCTTGAATACTAAGGCTAGTGAGACTTTTAGTACGAGGAGTATACAGATCAGCAATATACATATTTTGCATCTCTTTTCTGTCAAGATCCTCAGCCGAGAGAGAGTTTTTATTCTTATGTTTGTTCCAATTTCCTATTACTCGTGTAAACATTTTTACAAATTCATATCTGTAGTTCCTTGAATTCAACTGTGTTTTCTTTTGAAGTATTTTTTGGAGATCAATAATCTCACTTGCTGAGTTTATCTTTTTTTCTTCTTCATATTGTAAAAGAACCTGACAATAGAGCAGAAAGCATCATGTGGCGATACTATTTTTGTATACTGAATCTATTATAACCTTTTTTATCGAATTTTACTTTTTAAAAAATGCAGGCAAACAGTTTTGTGAGAAAAATAGTTACCACTTGCTATTTGGATGGTAATATAGTTTCACGGTTTTTAGAATCAATTGGACTAAGTTGGAGATGGAAAATAATTTCAACGAGGGAATATTTTTTGGCCAAGGAAAATAAATGTCAGACAATGACCTATTCAACAAACAAGAAACAACACTTATTCAGCTAAACTATATGTTAGGAGTGAAAAGTCAAGGCAAATACTGGTTAATATGCCTTGTAACAATTATCAGCAAAGGTTGTGAAGTTGTACTCTTGTTGTTCTTTTCTTGGGACTAGGAGCTTCTTATTGACCCTACTAAAATGATTATGCAACCAACATTTCTTGTTGCTAAATCAACATCGTCCTGCCAAATAATTAATTTTCCTTGTTAAATGGTTTAACCTTTTCTCATTTGTTGTTTCTTGTGTTGTTCTTGTCTTGGGGCTCAGACCATCTTTTTCAATAGCTCATCGTTGTTCTTTCTAGATGCTAACTACTCTTTATATTTTTCCATACACTTGTCTGCCGATTGCTAAAGCTATCTTTTTTACATGTGCTAGAGCTTATCTTGGTTTAGAGAAGACAAGTCAGAAAGGTTATCCGTCAAAATCAACTAATATCATGAAATACATATAGGCCAAGTAATTTAATATGGTTCAACTTATCATTTTTTTACTCCTAGATTGAAAATTCGAACTAAAAATTAGAGTTGGTGGTCTAACTAACATTGTAGTTACTTCATCACTACTGGAATCTTTGAGGAAATCCATGTGACTTGAGCTTAGTTCTCTTTTCCAGATCACTATAATTTAATGAATTCATGACTCTTTGTCCTTGTGAGATTCTATAAATCAAATGTATCGAAAGCATTTGTTTCACATTGCTTACTATATCTAGGTAACAAGTGATGATCTCACAACATATGGAATTATACTTGGAGTTGTGACGCGACTTCCAGTTTGACTGAGTTATATTCCCTAGAAGGATCAACTTGTGCAGGTTTGTCTATTGTTTTCACCTTTTGGTGATATAGTGTCTAGTTTCATGTTTTCTTGGTTTAACTGGATATTTTGGAACTCCAACTGTGTTTAGGAGGTTGATGGTATTATTTTACTTTTCTTAAAATATATGAACATTAATAATCAGTATGTTCTTATACTCCATAGTTAAGTAGCTACAGCGGCTCCTAGTACTTTGAATTCAACTGTATTGTGTAACTTCTTATTTTCCTGTGACGAGCAAAGAAATTTTTTCAGTGATGGCAGTTAGGTTTCTTTTTTACTAGTCCGTCCTTCTTTGGAATTGTGGTTAAACTTATCAATTTATCGAAGCGCTTTTCCATTCAAATCCTAATGACAAAAATGTATTTTTATGCTCAAACACATCACTTTCCCAAACAGTTCCTCAGTAAAACCTGGTGTTGTCAAGTCTGCCTCTGATTTCAAAGCAGCCTGTCCAATTAAAAATCGCCATTTTTACATAGTTTTCGTGATTCTTGCGATTTTTCAGCTATAAGGCACTCAGAGGATCCTTGTTGCCATGCCACAACTATTCTCTCACCGCATATCCTGGAATATTTTGAACAGGTTCATGGAAGCAAGCCATGGAAAGAATCTGCAGAGGTTATATTGGTTGATGAAGAAGCTGCCGGAATAGGTGATACTGTTGGATGTGGAGCAAAAGTTCTTCCTGGTAGAATTTGACTGGAGAATATTTCCCATTCCTACTGGATCAACAATGACAATGGTTTGTTTCATTTCATTAATAAGCATTTTAAGACAACTTGCCATCTACCCATCACATTATAATCTAAGTATCTGAATAACTAGTTCCTTCAACAATAGAAATGCTTGTCTAGGATTGACCTTAAGAATCTATAAATAAAATACTAGCTGATAAGATGTTGGATTTGGTAAATTTTTTTTACAATTCACTTCCAATGTTTATTCGCCTTCAGATTGTGTTTGATGGGTCTTTGATGCGAACATTTTTCTCTGTCTAATTTGTTTTAATCATCCAAAGGAAACTTGTTTCTCTCTTCACATCAAAGGGAGAGTTTTCATGGGTGAGTAAAGATAATTATTATCACCCACATCAGTTGCTGTTGGAGAATGACAGAACACAAAGTTTGTAGTTTCGATGATAGACAATGAGTCTTGATGATTTGAAGTACTTGATGTGTGATAAAAAATTCTTTATCATCATCAAAAAGGGGGGAAATGTTTGAAAGTAGGAGAACATATAAACTAGTTTTGATGATTGATAAAGTGAAGAGATGGTTCACTACTTGTTGTCGTATATGAACTCTATCAGCTGATCCAGATTCTCAAATGTAATTGCAGACGATCTGTACAATTATGATGGATTGCAACAATGAGGAAAAAATGCAGAAATACAGATGAAAAATAAGGATAGAAATATGGAATGAAATAAAGAAGTAGCAATTCAAGTCAAATAAGGAAAGAAATAAGAAGTAGCAAATCAAATCAAACAAGGAAAGAAATAAAGAAGTTACAATTTAAGTCAAATGAGGAAATAAGTAAATATAAGTTCAAGAAGGAAAATGATTTGTAATTCCTTTTTTCGTAGAAATAGATGATGGCAAATAAAATTCTATAAAAAGTTCAAGAAGTTGCAGGAAAAGAGTATTTTTGCAATTAAAAAATAGAGGAAATTTTTCAAGCAAAGCCTGAACAATATCTATTGCATATTAACAAAATTTATCATATTATGAGCAGTAGTTATTGGAGAAAAAATGCAAAGCTTCTCTACATCAATGTAAGGACAAGGTCTACGAGTTCTGTTCCACTTTGAACTATTGAATGTTGAAGTCTAATCAATTAAAGTCTTTAGTAATTAGACTTTGTTGATTTTTCTAGGTTTATTATTGAGTTGTAATAATTTTTAGATTGTATAAAAAGAAGTGAGGTTGACTTCTTGGGAGTAGAGTGTTGAGAGAATTGTAATATGAAGTAGGTTTTACTTCTTGGGAGAAAGGTTGTGAGAATTGTAAACAAGAAGTGGGTTTGACTTCTTGGGTGGTTAGAGTTAAGAAAGTTTAGTGTTTTTTTAACAAGAAACGAGTTTGACTTCTTGGTGAGTGGAGAGTTTTCGATTATATTTAATCGAAAGGGTAGAATTTTAAATTTAGATTCGTTGATTAACGAAGTTGTAAATCTTGAATTAATATAAAACTTTGTTGTGGTTTTTCCCTTTCTTGAGTTAGGAAGGTGTCCACGATAAAATTTTTGTTTTATTGCGTTGTGACAAAAATACAAGAACCTGGTAAAGGTAAGCTTTCTTCAATTGGTATAAGAGCGAGTCTTTTCATTAAAAGACTAACATATTTAAAATAATCAATGACTTCACCACCTACTCCACAAGAGGAAGCTTCTCAAACTCGACCACCATTGTTTAATGAAAAGTATTATGGATGGTGGAAGAACCGCTTGATGGATCACTTAATAGGAGAAAATCCAGACTTATGGGGAGTTATGTTGGACAGTCCTACCATACCCCATGAAGAATGGAAATGATGGAACCACTCAATTACTAAAGGATAGGAAAGAATGGAATGTTGCGGATAAACCTGCAATTCAACACAATGCTAAAGCAAAAAAGATCTTTATATGCGGAATATGTCCAGATGAATGTAATTGAATCTCATCATGTCAAGATGAAAAAGCAATATGGGAGCTCTGCAAATTGCGCATGAAGGAAGAACTCGGGTAAATAAGTATAAAATAGATAATTTTAATAGACAATACTAATTGTTTTGAATGGAAGAATATGAAACAATTCAAGATATGCACACCAGGTTAACGGCAATCATTAATGAAATATACTCAGTAGGACAAATAATTCCTAATGGGAAGGCAGTCAGAGAACTTGAGTGTTCTTCCAGAGTGTTGGGAAAGCAAAGTACAAGTCATTACTGAAGCACGTGATCTAGATAAGGTAGCTATGGATAAACTCATCGGAAATATCATGACCTATGAACTCAAGAAAAAACACAAAAAAGAAATTAAAGGAAAAGAATAGAGAAGAACTTGGTTCTTACATGCACAACATCAGAAGATTTTGAGGACGAAAACATTACGCTAATGACAAAAGGGTTCTCTAGAATGTTAATAAGGGGACAAGTGATCCAAAGAAGAAACTTTCAAAAAACAACTGAAAATCCAATAGATCAAATATGTCACAAGTGTGAAAGTCCGGATCACTTTATCATGTTTTGTCCATTAAAAGCTCTAGAGAAAAAGAGTAATAGTTTTGAGAAAGAAAAGGAAATCAAGAATGGTTTGTACATTTCGAGAAATAGATGAATTACCAATCAATAAGCTAATTCCTCAATGAAAAGGGCCTTTGCGCAATAGGGGACTTATCTAAAAAAGAATCAGAGGATGGAGTGTTCAAAAATCAATCACTACTTGCAATAGAACAAACAAATAAATATGATTATCTTGCACTTATTGTTGAAACAGATTCTGAAGATGATGAAGAAGATGACAAACAAAGCAATGTAAGTTTTCATCAAATTAAATTTAATATTGAGTCATATTCTAAAAAAGAACTAGAGTCCCTAATTAGTACTCTTATAGAGGCATATGAGTAAATCATTTCTGAAAGAGAACAGATAATGGAAAACTATGCATCTTTAAGAGAAGAAAAAGACAAGCTTGAGAAAAAAATCATTGCCGTCAAAATCAATTAAAAGAAAAGATTAAAACCTCAGAGTTAAGTCACTATGGTAAAAACTCTTCTAGTGAACTTCAATTAGCTCTGGAAGAAAAAATAAAATTGTTACCCACAAATTGTTTGGACTTAACTGAAAAAAATAGATTGCTACAAGAAAATCTTGATCATAGCAACTTGATATGGAACAAAATCTTAGATGAACTAAGTCCTCTGAAATTTTAACTCATATTTAACAAAGGCAAACCACAAGTCCAAGTGGGATAGGTTTTAAAAAATAGAATAATCTTGTAGAACACACTTTTCACATGTAAAACATTTTATGCCTCATTGTGGAATGTTGAGTCATTTAAAAATTCAATGTAAAACTCTATTTGGTGCTTTTATGAAAAATGTTAAGTTCACCAAGAACCTGGTTCAAAATAAAAATGCTACAGCTAAAAGGTTTTCTTATTTTCCTTTATGGTCTAGAAGAAATCTTATTCATCCTTTTACTCACATAAAGGGGCCTAAGATAATTTGGGTTCTCAAGACTAATCTTTGACTAGTGGTTTATGTGAAGGTGAGAGGGAAAAGGTCATCTTTGTACATGAATAGTTTACGCTCCAAACAGGTGCTAAAAATGGTACAAAATTTCCTGTTGCTCTTTGATTTTTATGGCGGGGGTGTAGTCCTTGAAAAGGATGAGAAAAATTAAAGAGACAAGATCAAAAAGGTTGAAGAAAGTGACATGATATGAAAAATCTTTGATGATGCAAATTAGGGAACATTGCAAATGAACCTGGTTCACATCTAACAATCACTGATGCAACTGCAATATGAATTAATGTACTAACCTATGGTCTTGGATATTATGGGTATAATAGAGAAATTGGGAAAGTTAAAGTATGGTACACCTTCAGGGGGAACTTCGTTATGTGAATCTGGTCCTTGTTATTCATTAGAAGTTATTGAAAACTTATAGGTTGGTTCTCTGTTACTCAGCTTGAGATTTCTTTGATCTGGGAGAGTACGATGATGCAGACAAACTCATGAAGGCCTTGAATATGAAGAACTTGAAAAAAATCAGCCAAAGTCTGGGCCTATCAAAACAAGCTGATGCATTATCACGATTTTCTTTAATAATTGGATAGTAAATGAATAATATTATGCTTGAGTAGTTATACAATGATATTATCCCAACTCTTTTTGCTAACACTATTAAGTAAATAATGAAGGAACACACAAAGGGGAACCTGGTGTCTCTGTAATACTAAGGTATGTACTATCCTTTTTCAATGCACAAATTTTCTGAGTTTTGGTAAAAAATAAATACTAGTGTACCTGGTCGATCTCAAAATCCAAATCTCATAAAAACACCAAGAACCCTCTTTTACAAAAAGCATCATTTAAACCCAAACTGTTCTAATGATGAAAACCTTAGTTTTAAAGCCACTGAGGCTTTATTTCAAGGGAAACCTTGCTTTACCTCTCACTTATCAACCAGGTTTACAAACTCCAAATTAGTATTTCATCCATTCCAAGTGTATAACAAGTCTATCTCTTAGGGATGATGATTCTCAGAATAAACTATTATCAGTGCTTTCCTTCATTATTGATAAACACATCTCTATTGCATCAAAATGTGGTGAATCTTTTACTTGTAGTTGGTACTCCATCAAATTTCATCAAGAAAGAAGCTACAAAAAACTCTATAACTAATTTGTTATTGGTCCTACTGCTTGAGAAACTCACTTGGTCTGCTTGAATCCCAAGAAGTAAAACCTACTTCATATTACAATTCTCTCAACACTCTACTCCCTAGAATTCAACCCCACTTCTTGTTATACAATCTAAAAATTATTAGAACTCAATAATAAACCTAGAAAAATCAACAAAGGCTAATTACTCAAGACTTTGATTGATCAGACATAAACATTCAATAGTTCAGAATGGAACAGAACTTGTGGACCTGGTCCTTACGTTGCTGTAACGAAGCTCTGCGTTTTTAACCAATAACTACTGCTCTTAAGATGATAAATTTTGTGAATATACAATAAATATTGGGTACATTGAATATGTACTCTATCAGGTGATCCTGATTCTCAACGTGATTGCAAATGATCTGCACAATTATGAGGGATTGCGGCAACAAAGAAAAACTGTAGAAATAAAGAAGAAAATGAAGGATACAAATATGGAAAGAAATAAAGAAGTAGCAATTCAAGTCAAATAAGGAAAGAAATAAAGAAGTAACAATTCAAGTCAAATAAGGAAAGAAATAAAGAAGTTACAATTCAAGTGAAAAAGGAAAGAAGTAAATAAAAATTAAAGAAGAAAAAGGATTTGTAATTCATTTCGTTGTACAAATTGATAAAGATAAAATCAAACTCTGTAAAAGGTGCAAGAAGTTAAAGGAAAAGAGTATATTTGCAATAACAAAAATAGAGAGAATTTTGCAAGCAAAATACGAACGAAATTTATTATCTTAAGAGCAATAGTTATTAGAGAAAAAACACAGAGCTTCGTTACAACAACGTAAAGTCAAGGCCCACAAGTTATGTTCCACTCTGAACTATTGAATGTTGAAGTCTAATCAATTAAAGTCTAGGGTAATTAGTATTTATTGATTTGTTCTAGGTTTACTATTGAGTCGTAATAATTCTTATATTGTGTAATAAGAAGTGGGTATGAATTTTTGGGAGTAGAGTCTTGAGAGAATTGTAACAAGAAATGAGTTTGATTTCTTGCTAGAGAGTTTGTGAGAATTGTAAACAATAATTGGGTTTGACTTCTTGGGTGGTTAGAGTTAAGAAAGTTGAGAGTGTTTGTTTAAAAGAAGTGAGTTTGACTTCTTGGTGAGTGGAGTGTTTCCGATTATAGTTAATCGAAAAGGGTAGAAGTTGAAATTAGATTCATTGATTAACTAAGTTGTAAATCTTGAATTAATATAAAAATTTGGTGTGATTTTCCCTTCCTTGAGTTAGGAAAGTTTCCACGATAAAATCGTTCTTTTGTTGTGTTGCGACAAAAGTAGAAGAACCCGGTTCTTGTATCAGGGTAAGGTTTTTTCAGCTGCTAACTCTAAGATTTGAACCTCAAGAAGTTCACTTTTCTTTAACTATAGAAGTGTGTAATGTTAAGTATTAAGAAGCTTGTTTAGCCCCTTATAACAAATTTTTCTGTCACCTAGATGCTTGAACGATTATGGAATCGTGAAATGAATGATTTGCATTGATATTTTATTTTTTTTCTTTAATGAAAATAAAATTAGAATATAAATATGGATTTTCTGGATTTTGTTGCCCATCAGGAACATTATCATGATTCGGAATTGAATTTGTATGAAAGAATTGTTTGCTCAAGATTTTCCATGGTCTCTAGAATGTTACAAAGTGTAAATTTCTTGAGTGATTTACCTATTTTTTTTCAGGAAAAGAAGGAAGCAACAAAAGAAGATATAAACTTGAAGTTTGGGGCTCCGGCAAGAGCTTTGAGATTGTGATCTCAGTGGAGGATACTTCTGGAAATTTTTTTTTTATAAAAAAACATGTTGTTTTTAATGAACCAAATGAAACAATACAAATAAGTACCTTACGTACAACTAATGTAAGCAATACTAATACACTCTACCAAACATTCGGTACAGTTTGTTTCTCCTTGTATAAGGTCACTATTGGACTGAGAGGAGATTTGATCTTGTAACAGTAAGGTAACTTTTGATTTAATATCTTTACCCTATTTATCCATAAGGCCTCCAAATATATCTTGTAGCCTTCTTACCTTCAATTTCCTTGCAGCAACGGGATTACATCAGTATTTGCATAAGTTTGATACAACACTCTCCAATCAAAATAGAACATCAAGTTCCTCTTGTGAGATTAATATAAGCGTTGGTTACGTTTTATTCACAAGTGAATACAAGAATCCCCTATCAAGTCTAACCCCTAGTTCGGTACCCTTTTAAATATTGCAACTTGGGACATAAGACAAATTATATAATTTTGTTACATAATGGTGTTGTACCAATGGTGTTAAAAGACAGGAAGTCTTCTCGTATTTGAAAAGGTTATGTTATAATGATCATAATATCCTGAAATTAGAGATAATAGATCGTCAAGGTGTTCGTATGTAAGGAGAACAAACTAAAAATGTGAACAACTTGATTGGCTCTTCATAGTCAATTCATCAAAGTTTGGAATGTCCGGAACCAATGGAAAGTGTACTTTAAAGCACAAATTGAAATTTCCTGGTAATTTTTTTGCTCTATAACTATAGTACAACAAGTCTCTGTATAATTAAAAAACATATGCAATTAAATTCACTGTAGAAATGTAAGTCAAGAAGTGTAAAGATTTTGTGTAAGACTTTGGGCAACAAAGATAAATATTTCTATTGATCATCCATACTCTACAAGGTTAGGGCTTTGAGTTAAGAGGCGTAAGGAGGTTTATCTAATCTCTTTCATAGAAATTTATATACAAACAATGTAAAAAAAAATCATAGGCGTATCAGATTTTGCCTTCATTTGAATAGTTTTTTAGAAATTTTTGTGATGACCCCATTTATTGTTGTTATTTGTAGTTTCATTTGAATGAGGAAGGACTAGTGGTTGCTGGCGAAGAGAGTCAAGAACCCATTAAGCAGGAGTTTAGGAAAAAGAGGGTGGTTGAGGCGGATTTCCCTAATAAGTGTGTAATTCCTCCAAGGTAAAAAATTTTTGCATTCCTTTTTATGTTTTGTAGCTCTCATCGTCTTAATTTTACTTGGTTTTAATTTGTTACTTTTCTTATTTGACAGTTGTTACAACTTTTTTGACCCGGAATGAGATTATGATGATAGCCAAACTCCATTAGTCAGAACAATTCCTATAGAAAAAGAAGAAGATGTAGAAGTTCCAGCCTGAACCATCTGCTGAAAATCATTGGTTAGGATAAGTTCTAGTTCTTGATTTTCGATCATTCTAGTGCAATCTGTTGTTTTTCTTTTGATTTTTCATCTAGGTTATTATAAATATTGATGAAGATCAGTGTTTTTTTTTTATCAAAATTGATGAATATCATTTATTAAAAATTCAAAGAAAAATAATGATTTAGTCAAATGCTTCCGATGATTTCACCTTTATTTTTCTGTTTTTTTGGGTGTTGGTGGGTAGAAATGGGATGTATGACATCCCCATTATCCTGTGCCTTGAGGTCTCTAATCGTTAAGAAGTTCTCATGGGTGGTTTACTTGAACATACTAAACTGATCTCTCTTTCGCATTCAAATTTTTGGTGAAGTGAAAAAAATTCTCTCTTTTATCTTTGGCATTAAGGTAAGCCTCGTTTATCTCTTTTTGAATGTATATATTGTATTTCAAGATGTTCGGTGAAGTCAAAGAAACTCCCTCTCTTTAGGCTCCGTCTTAGGTTCTTTAGGGTTTTATTTTGGAGATTTGAATTCTTGATTTTAATTCACAATGTAATTGATCTTCTTTTTGCTTTGTGGTTTTGTATGTTCACTATGTCTTTCTGATATTTTTACCCAAAATTCTACAATGTCTTTTGTGATTTTGGTCACTACTTTTTAGTCTCTTTTCCAGGGTTGTGATTGTTTGTTGAATCTTTAATAGTGAAATACTTGGTTAAGATCAAACAGATTTCTTATTATTTATTGTTTTTATTTTTCCTTTAAAATATAACAAGAGTTGAATGGTTTTTTTTTTTGTAGTTTTGTAATCTGCTTCACTTTTTCATTATCAGTAGCATAGTGATTTAATTATAATTTTTTTGTTTTCATGCTTTCTCGCATGTTGCTAACTTCATTCTTGAAGCTAAAACAACTCTTCAGCTATTTGCCTTTTTTTTAAATCTTTCTTTGATCCATTTTTTCCTTTATGTTGACATCAGTAAAACCATTCTCACCATCCAGATTTAGGGCTTGACATACCTATGGCTTTATTGTGCAAACAATTACAGTATCAAACTTCTTCAAATACACCTCCATTTTTACAAGTTCATTGCATTCATAGTCTAGATCAGAAGTACTCTTGAACTTGTAGCTTATTATTTAAATCTCTGATTTAAGTAGTTTGACTTGGTTAAATACTATAATCTTACAATAGTAGGTATATACATGGATAGAGAAGCCAACAAAGTTATGAAATAAAAAGTGTGAGTATGTGCCCTTGTAAAACGTCGTTTACACCTATTTTGAGAAATTTTTTTGAGGTTCAACTTGCATGCATTGAGAAATTATTTGTATATGTATTTTGACTATCATGAGAAGGAAAAAAATATGTTGCTTGAAGATGAAAGAGTATATTTGAAGTTTATGTTCTCTTTTTCTTTTCACATGTCATATTGTTTCTTACTTCCTTTTTTTTCTTCAATTGTTGATCCTTATTTTTGCCCTCACTAAATCCAAAAATGTTCTTTGCAAGAAATACAAGTTATCAGCTTGATTAATGTAATATTTTGGCTCAGTTCGGTTTAGCTTTTAACGCACCATATTTCATTCTTCATAAAGGAAGTTTTTCTATCTTTATCCCCAACACATGCACAGGAAAAGAATGAAAAGAGAACAAGAAGCCACTCTTGATAAAAACAATGATACTCCATTCTGATGAAGTGTATCAAAATCAGTCAAGTAACTACTAAACGATTTGTTTGGATGTTTGAGTCGACTTACAGTTTACCAAGACTGCACTTTGAGTCAATGTTGAGGAAGGCATTGCAAAAAACACTGGTGCACAAGGCTTAAGATCTATACTATAAAGTATTCTGACTGAAGCCATGTTTGAGATATTTCATGACACCACATCATTTTGTATTTGGCATCAATTCTGGAAAATCTTGTATAAATACTTCACCCATTTTACTCTTTATCACATTGAGGCTACTAAAGGAAGGAGATATGTCACCTTTTATTTTAGAATTTGAAGTACGTGCTTTTGATACTTACATTTAAAATTTTACGTGAAAATCCTATTTGTGCTGACATAGCTATCTTATGAACAACTTTGACCAAAATGACACTAAACATGACTTTTACATGTCTTTTGAAAAGCGCCTAAGTATTAGTTTCAAGGGCTTGTATTTAATTGTCAAGCAGACTACATGGTTTCATTATTGTAATTTGATTCACTTTTGCACTATCAACAACATAGTTATTCAATTATAAACTTTTGGTGTTCATTTTTTTTTGCAGGTTGCTGACTTGAATGTCGAAGAAGCTCAGCAAGGAGTTGTATGCATAGACAAAGTTGATAAATAGCCAAAAAGGTCCAAAAATTGTTGTCTGCTTTAAAAATTTGGATAATTGACTTTTAAGTAATCATTTTCATAAGTCATGAAAGCCTTGACATTGGCAGCGATGTATCTGAGGAGGACGTTCAACAGACACTGATGGTGATGCTTGGAGGAACTGTGACTATATGTTGTAAATTATTCTTTTGTTTTTCCCAATTGCCTTTAACTCTTGTAAACAAGTTTACAAATATATAAATTTACTTCCTTCACTTAAAATGTATTCTCTTTTAAAACATTTTTCTTGTTAAATAATCTCACTTGCTATGTTTATCTTTATTTCTTCTTCCGAATAGAGCACAAAAGCATCCAAATTGAGATACTATTCATGTATCTGAATTTATTATTGCCTATTTTATCTAATTTTTCTTTTTATAAATTGCAGGGAAATTTTTTTGAGGGAAAAGCACTAACCGCTTGCTATTTGGATAGTAATATAGTTTAGCGCTTTTTAGAATCTATTTGATTAAGTTGCGGGTGGAAAACAGTTCGCTAATGGATAGATTGTTTATCCAAGAAAAATCAACAAACAAGAAGCAACAGTTCTTCAGCTTAACTACACATATATTGGGAGTGGGAAGTCAAGTCAAATACTGGTTTATATGCCTTACAACAATTATCTACAAAGTCTGTGAAATTGTGTTGAAAATTAATTGTTTAAAAGCGCATCACTGTTCTTTCTAGATGCTGATGATGTTTTATATTTTTCCATTTACTAATTTACAGATTGCTAAATATATCCTTTTTATCTGTGGTGGAGAATTTTGTTGTTTAGAGAAGGTAATTTTAGAAATTGTATCTGTCAAACTCAATTAATTTCAGTGATATAAATGGTTCAACTTATATTCCTTTACTACTAAACCACAAGATTCTTCAATTGAATTTGTAGCATCTGTTCGAACTAACATGACAATTAATGACCTAAGTGATGTTGCAGTTAAATCGATACTATTGGAATCTCTGAGGAGGAGATTCCTGTTAGCTGAGCAGAGTTTTCTTTTCCGGATCCCTATTTTGTAAATCTAGTAATTTTTATCCGGAAATCTTTCGTAGTCAGCTGTCAGGGTAGTAGTTTGAAACTAATCTCTCGCAGTCAACCACCATTATCGGAACTTAGATGATTTATACTACTATGACTCTTTATTCTTGTGAAACTCTATAAATCAAATGCATAAGAAGCATTTGTTTGACATTGCTTTCTCCACCTAAGTAGAAAGTAATCATACCTAAATTTTTGGGCCGGTTTCCATATGGAGTAGTTTGATGGATGTTGTTGTCACTGCTTTTAGGCTCTTTTCTAGGGTCGTAATGCAGCTGGTTGTGGAATTTTTATGGTGAAATACTTGGTTAAGATCAAAAATAATTTTGGGTTCTTTATTGATTTTGATTTTTCTTTTAAAATATACCAAGGGTTGAATATCTGATGTTATTTTTCCTTTAATATATATAAAGATTAATAATTAACATGTTCCTATGCTCATAGTTAAGTAGCTACAGTAGCTTCATCATAATTGTGTGTGACATTTCCTTTTTCTTTTTGCTTACTCATAGAGCACTTATTTTCTTGCGATAAACAAAGAAACTTTTTCAAAAATGTAGATTTCCTTTTGATTGGTACATCCGTGTTAGGCACGATACTTGTTAGAGACTTAAAGTTATTATCTTGATTGAAACTTACTCAGTGATTGTTGTTGTTATTTAATAATAATAATAATGTTATCAATTATTAAAATTAATAATTTTTATTTGAATTATCATCTTTTCCATCCATAACCAATTAAACTACAAAATATTTCCTTTTGTTGGTAGAGACTACAAAATACATAGTCTTTTGGAGGTCCCAAAAAGATTGGGAATTAACTATGTCAAGAATAATCGAGAACGTAAACATGTCATGAAATGGGTCTTTTTATCCTTTTATTACACTCATTTGTTTGCAGTACCTAATTCTTGTTGCTCCATCCCAAACATGCAATTTGACTTGGCTTGACTCCATTTTGCTGATGACCGGCATGGACAAAGACTAAAGATATATCTGGAAACTAGTTTTTTTCTAAATGAGTTAAACATAGAGAGGTCTAAACTTGATTTTAGCTTTAAGGGAACTTACAAAACTTTTGAAGCAGCTTGATGATGTAGCCAGTAATTTTTCTGGATTGGTTGTGTAATGGTTAGATTTTTTGTCATTTGTCGTCTCTTATACTCGTTCTGATCTTGACTTGGGATTAGGAGATTCTTATTGACCTTACAAAAATGGTTGTATTTTTTTTTTTTTCATATTATAGATCTTCTTGCATAATCAACATGATCTTGACAAATATTTCATTTTTCTTGTTAAATGGTTTAACCTTTTTCCATTTGTTATTTTTTTGTGTTGTTCCTGTCTTAGGACTAGGAGCCTCCTATCGACCCACTACAATGGTAATACTCTTTTTTATTCTTATTATAGATCCTGTTGCACAGTCACCCTATAGGTCTGTCATATATTCCATTTTCCTTGTTAAATAGTCTAACCTTTTCCCTTTTTTTGTTTCTTGTGCTTCCTCCCAACTCTGAATTGCTTCTATGATCTTGGAAGGCATGTTACATGACATACCCTTAAGATTCAAGAATAACCTTCATAGTATGCCAGTGATCTTGCCGTTTAGAAAGAGCTAGTTAACTGTCTAAACATTTTCCCCACAAAATAAACATCTAGAACATGTTGGTATTCTCCTTCTCTTTAGGTTGTCTTGAGACTCTTTGGCTAACAACTAGACAAAACATGTCACTTTGAGTGGTGGAACTAGGATCTTCTTATTGACCATACTAAAATGGTAGTAATTTTTTTCGTATTATAGATTCTATTGCATAATCACTCTAGGTCTATCAAACATTTTATTTTGTTGGTTAAATGGTTCAACCTTTTCTCATTTGTGATTTCTTGTGTTGTTCCTTGCTCTGTGGGACTAGGTGCCTCTTATTGACCCTTACTAAAATGATTTTAATCTTTTTTCATATTAAAGATCCTTTCGCATTATCACCATAGGTCTCCCAAATATTTTTCTTTCCTTGTTGATGCTTTTCTTGGTGTTGAGACCAAACAAACTGCTCAAGTTGTTTTGTGTAACCTTGTGTGATGGGGGAGTCAAGTCAAATACTTGTTTATATGTGTTGCAGCAATTATCTATGAATTATGTAATATTCTAACGAGCTGGACAATACTTGTTCAATAGCTCATCACTGTTCTTTCTAGATGATGACTGCTCTTTATGATATTCTATATACTAATTTGAAGATAGACAGTAAAGATTTTCGTTTGGGTGCTTTTGTTGATTCAGAGAAGAAAATTTAAGAAAGGTAATCAGTAAAACTCAATTAATTTCATCGAACACATTTAGATTAAGTAATATATCATGGTTCAACTTTTCATTTCCTTACTCCCGTAGACATGATTCTTCTGTTGTATTTGAAGCACTAGTTCAAACCAACATGTGAAGTCCAATTGATATTGTAGTCACGTTGACACTATTGGATCTGTGAGGTGATTCCTGTGACTTGAAAATGTTTTCTTTTTCGGTCACTATTTTGTAGATATAATGACTCTTTCTTCTCGTGAAATTCAAGAAACCAAATGCATTTGCAAGAATTTTTTTGACATTTCTTTCTGTATATAGGTAGAAAGTGGTGATCTCTCTGCATATGAATTTGTGGGGAGGTTCCCAGTTTTAGTGAGTTTATCTTTACTGGAGGAGGATCATCTTGTTCAAGTTTTTCTACTCTTTTTGCCTTTTGGCGATGTTGTCTGTTTTTTCACGTTTTCCTGATTTAATCATCATTTGAGGAAATGTAGCTTTGCTTAGGAGGTTGACGAACAACTTACAAAAAATTTATAATGAATTCTCATAATATCTATTGGTGAAGTCCGAATTAAATTCGACCAAGAATGGGAATTACACCATGATTTTTAAATTTTGTTTTCATTAATTGATTCGATGGGGAAGATTAGGAGTTCTTCATTTGGCTTTTAGCTTCTATACCATGGACTCTTTGCTGACATTAAGAAGGGAAGAGTAGTAAACTCAATATTCAATAAGTTCCGTTAAATGGCAGCCTCTTCAAAAATTGGCCTTTTATCTTTTTATTTGATCCTTTTTTTGATGTTGACACTAGACAGTAGTAAAATCATCTTTCTCCCTCAAGAATCAGAGCTTGAGGTGCTATTGCCACAGTCCAACAATTACATTATCAAACATCCTAAAAATCTTTGCATTCATAATCTAGATAAGAACTACTCTTGATAAGAACTACTCTTTGCATTCAAATATCTGATTTCAAAGGTAGTTTTAAGGCATGGATATAAAATCCAACCAACTGAAGAAAATAAAAAGTGTGTGGCTGTGTTTATTTGTTAAACATCACTTACACTAGTATCTGATGGATGTTGTTGGAATTTATGCATCTGTATCAGTCAAGGATCAGATCCCTTGACTTCTACAAATACAGTAACTAATAGTAAGCGTCACCTGTTTTGATTCGACCAGGTTCTCAGCATAGTTAGAATAATAGACACTAAATAAGTGTTAAAAGTAAGGATTGAACTAGACAACTTTACGTGGAAACCTTCTTTCTTAAGGGAGGAAAACCACAACCTTTTCTCAATAGGATTTTTCAAACCTCTTTCACTGCAAGCAAAAGTAAAATCTAGTTATATCAAGAGATTAGACTATTAATCTCCCCACTAAGTAATACTCCCTATGAATAAGCTGAGCCTGAGTAGATATCTAAGTTACCCTTAACCTATCCCTTACAATGATTCACTCGGGTTTGAAACGTTTCTTTCACAATTTAAATGAATCCTACAATATAAGAACGATTACAAGCATACAAATACAGCAAGTACAAAAAGCAACGAAAGCACTTCTATCAATTTTCTTAATGTTCATTAAGGTTAAAATTTCTCTATTTGAATGAATGAATCAATTTTTTTTAATTTTTTGTTTGATATATACCATTAAGATAAACCTCGTCGCTTTTGATTAGTTAAGTAGTCTGCTGCTTCACCAACTTTCTTATGTGGACAACTTCTACTGTTGTACACCACTTTGACAATTGAACAAGTTTCATAGTCTGCAGAGGACCATGTTCCCACACTTCTGAGGAGATCATTAAAACATCTAAGAGAATAAACACTTATCAGTTTCCACCTTTTTGATGATGATGTACAACCTGCATAACTCCTCACATGAGTGTACAATCATTCATTCATATGGTCATAAATGGTAAACATTATTTACATTGTCAATTAACTCTCATTCACTCTATCAAGTCCCTTTTTTGAGTTGAGCAGAGTTCTTCCATGAAGGTGGTTTTCTCTTTGTAAGTTTAAGAATTTGTTGTTTCCCAAATCATAAATTGTATTTTGTTGGAAGAGACTCTATAAAATCAACAAAACTCTTTTGGGACCACTCGTTGTCTTAGAGCCTGCTTTTTAGAAAATCCGTGCACCTACCATATCAGAGGTGGCAGCTTTCCTGACAGTGGTCTTGTTATCTTTTCATATAGCAGTCTTGCAGGGACCATGTCACCTTTAAACCTCCTTGTGTGTTCGTGAAAATTCTTCCTAACTATCTTCCTTCTTTGAATGAATGGATTTACAATGGTGTTTTCCAGGTAGAAGATATACACCATCAAGAGTTATTACCCGTTGGAAAAACACCCTCCTCCATTTTGACTGGTGTAGTGTGCTGACACCTCACCAACGCCTAACAAAATAGCTTTAGAGTTTTACACCATAATGCATCTAATGGAGAGAACTAAGCATGTGACCAGGTCCTACATTTGTGAGATACTGACATACAATCTCGTACTCTCTTCCTATTGGTGTAAGACACTACACTTTTCACCTACAACTTGACATGATAGCTTTACAGTTTTACCCATTTGTATCTGCACGAGAGAACAATGTCAGGGACCATGTCCCTGTATTTGTTAGGATCATCGAAACACCTAGAGTATAACATTTTCCCCTTTTTGATGATAACACACAATTATAGCTCATACCGAGTTTATCATTCATTTGACTGTCAACAGTCTTAATAAATAAGGATTTGATTCCTTGTTACGTGTCCAAGTTTTTTTAAATCATCAAAACTTAATATCAGCTCTGAAGTAACATTTCCCTTTTTTTTTTTTTATGATAACAGACTTATTATCCGGTTCCCCTATCAACAATGACTCATAAGGTAAGGGGAATTTATAATCCCTGAAGTTTTACAAATCATTAAAACATCAAGGTAGATTTTTCCCTATTTTGATGTTGAAAAACAACTTCTACACAATCCCCCCTTTAACTAGTTCCTCTATCAATAAGAACTTTTAGGTAATTGGAGTTTTATCATCCTCAAAGTTTGTCAAATCATCAAAGCATCAAAAAAACATTTTCCCTCTTTTTTATAATGACAAACAACTTCTTCCCCCTAACTGCTCCCAAGGTCCTCTTAGAGTAGCTAGCATTGATTCCCCCTATCGACATGACCATGTCATTGATCTCATACCTTAACAATTTTCCCCCTTTTATCATCATAAAAAAGGGTTAAAACAGTAACCAAGTTGATAGAAATGTAGTTCACACAAATTAATTGCCACTTGGGAAACACTTAGCCTCAGTAAGAATGCATAAAGGAATAAGAAAAGTCAGTAGAAAAAAAGACATTTTTCAATTGGAAAAAAAAATATCCGCCATCAAACCATTGTAGATATTATTATGAACGAGAACCAAGGCAATATCCACGGAGTATCGATAGATAAGAATAATGAGTACTGAAATGGGAATTTAGGGAGATGGAGGATGACTTTGGAGCAAGCGATGGAAAGAATAGAATTAATAGAGCATATCCCTTAGCATGGGATTTTCATAATGTTGTCCAACTTCATATTGAACTTTCAATGTTACAACTCATACCCTAGATAGAAAAAAATTCAAATTTTCTAGGAGGGAGCAGGTGACATCTACGTAGGACACCTATGCATCATATTTAGGACCATGGTCCGTGGAGCAGGTGCGTCAATCTTGGGCCACAGTTAACGGCAAGGACCTACAGACTGTAGGTACAACGGTCCATCGATCTTGTCTACAGAAAACTCAAAGATGCCAAACGACGGCCAAGACGTGTGGATCGTAGGTAGGACGACGATCCTTAGAACATGTCCGTCAGCCATGCTAGGTAGGACGATGGTCTGTTGACAGGTCCATCGATCATGGTCCACAAACCCATTCTCCGAACTAAATGAAGAAGGAACAAGATGGACCGTATGAGGGAGGATGAACTGTGTACCAGACCGTCGATCATAGTCCAGTGACCCGTTTGAGAACCAAACGACGGCCAAGATCTACGAACCATATATAGAACCTCGGTCTGTGAGCTAGGTCCATTGATCTTGATTCACAAATGATGGCTAGGACCTACGATAAGTAGTTAGGACCACGGTTCATGGTACTGGTTCGTCAATCATGTTGAAAAAAAAGGAAACTAACGATTGAAACATGTTAAAGGAACTGGTCCAACACAGATGACAAACTTGTCTACAACAAGTAATGTAAAGTTGGAAGCTGAGGATTGGAACTTGTCGAAGGAAACGAAGCTGACTGACAAGTTTACAACACTGCTAGAGAATTAGAGTCACACTAATATTACACTACCTATGTTCATATATTATATTTCATCTAAGAATTATATTATGATTAAGATTATAATAGGACAATGATTAGATTACTATTAGAATTAGAGTACAATTAGGATTTAATTATTTTATTATTATAGTAGTAATAAGTATTGTAGTAGGACTCTAAGTATAATTTATCTTAGGACTCTACAATTTTCTACTATATAAAGAGTATGTACTTAACATTATTATTCATCAAAACAACAAAAATTGATCAGCATATCAATACTATTAATATTGGTCAACCCATCAATATATCAATATTCATCAATTCTATCAATAGATCAATACAATCCTTGATTTCTCTACGTAAGATTTCTTCATTGATTTCTACATGGTATCAGAGTTTAACATTCATTTTCTATCTGAGAATTGTGAAAAAACATATATTCAAGTAACAAAACCAATTAATTTTGCTAAAGGCATAGGTAAGACACCATATCCCATGCATAATCAATTTGTTAATGTTGTCACATACTTTGATATAAGGGAAGAGGACAAGAAAGTGGCATAACAAAACCATAACATGATCTTGTCTTCCCAAAAGGCAAGGGAAGAGGAAAAACAACATAAACATACTGAAGCATTGACATAATAAGTTTTTTGCTTGATATTCAAAGCAAGCTAAGAGTAATTGTTCCTCTACTCACTAACTTAAGGGAAGTGTTGAAGAAAAAGAAAACTGGCAATTGGAACACGTCAAAGGAACTGGTCCAATCAGTTGAAAAACTTGTCTTCAACAAGTGTTGATGAAGAAGGAAGCTGACGATTGGAACATATCCAATGAAGCTGAATGGCAAGTTTACAACACTGTAGGAGAATTAGAGTCACACTACAATTAGACTACCTATATTAATTAGGATTATATTTTTGTCTATGAATTATATTATGATTAAGATTATAATACGAGTAGGACTAGATTACTATTCTAATTATAGTAAAATTAGGATTTATTTAATTTATTATTATAGTAGTAATAGGTATTGTAGTAGGACTCTAAGTATAGTTAACTTAGGACTCTACAATTCATTCCTATATAAGGAGTATATACTCAATATTATTATTCATCAAAACGACAAATATTGATCAGCATCTCAATACTACTAATATTGATCAACCCATTATTATATCAATATTGATCAATACTATCAATAGATCAATACTATCAATACATCAATCCAATCATTGAATTCTCTAGTAAGATTTCTATATGGATTTCAACAGGTCACCCTAGTTCAAGAAAGTAGCAAGATCCATCAGTTCCATCCCCAAAATCTAAAGATATCTCCGTGGATTTCATCACCAGGCTTTAGGGATTTCACTAGTGGGTTCCTTTCACCAATTAGATCCCTGGATATAGTCGGATTCTTGATTTCCATATCATGAATAGCCTTAGGGTTTCTACAACATAATTAGATTATCGTGAATTAGTTTGTTATATGTTCCAAATCAGATTACCATGTTATTGCTCATTTTATTGCAGGAATTTAAGAACCCTAGCAATAGATTTCTTTAGTTCTTGAATTATACATGATAGGTCAGATATTTAAGTTACTTCAGATATACATGCCTCAGTTATTAATTCATTATTATAAGATTAGTTCTTTCATTCTCAGTTTGCATGTTCAATTTAGAGTTATCTAGTATTTATACAAATTTAGTCACAATATGTTAATCAAATAATTCATTGGAAGTAGCATAATACCGAGTTGGACTAGGGTTCAGCCTACCCAAATAGTCCTAGAACTACTAACCAAGCAGGTTGTGTGTCCCCTCTGTGGGAATCAATTTAGTGATCACGCCAGCATGCTTTTATACATCTGACAGTGTATATTGGGTCCTCTCGGTGGGGCATATACATCGGACTCTATATTTTGCTCATGTGGTTTTATTATCAGTTATTATTAGCTCCCACAGTTCAGTCAGATTCCTCTGAATTTACCATTTATAAGTATATCCAATATTATGTTCAACATGTTATCAATTTGGTCATTGCATCCAGTTTGCTTATCATTCAGTATCATGTTCAGAATATTATACGTGCTTTTGTGCTTGTTCAGTTATGTATTAAATCAGCTTTACTCTATCCTACATGCTTAGTACCTTTCAGGTCATTACACCATTTTAGGCCTACGACCACACTAATGGTGGACAACACCTGTAAAGGGTTTCCTAAAATATTGTTGGGGACACTTTCCAAGTGTAGACTAAGATTTTAACTTTTAGCTATACTTTATATTGACCACATTTGAAAAATATACTCTTTAATAGGATAAGGTACACTTTATAAGTGTTGCTACAATATGATATAATTGACAACAACTATCGACATATATGGCCATTGTTTTAAAGTGTCCTTTTTTTATAATTGTAAAACAACACAATGAAAGTGTGACCTTAAAATTTTTATAAAATGCTACACTCCCTCAAACATTTTTAAATCTCCCTCCTATTTTTATTTTCCAAAAATAATAATTCATAAAACACTATATTTTTAGTAATACACAAAAAATTGTGAGAAAAACATGAGTTCTCTTTCCTTGAAGAACGAGATGAAGAGATTATGTGGAAGAACTTAATAGCTGAAGAATTGAGCTGAAGAGTATTCTCCAATATCAATTCTCTTCTCCCATAACTATTTCGTCAAGCGTGAGTTTGATTCTCTTTTTGGGATAACGATTTCTTCAAGATTGAGTTCAATTCATTGTTCCATAAGTTCTAAAAACAGTCTTGTAGATATTGATTGATTTTCTTTTTTGTGTTTAGAAGAGGAAAATAAGAAGGAATTGATTACTTTGGGGTTTATGGAAAGATGTACTAAAGCTAAGTCCCTTCATGCTTTTCTCTTAAATTTCTCATCAAGAACACAATTTCAGAAAGATTTTTAGCTAAAGAGTTGAAAAGCTTCTCGCTGAAGCACATGATTTACATCATAGTTCTAGCAGAAAATGGTTTCGTTGGAATAGGATTTTTCAAGTAACAAATTCTATCTTTGAAAGTCTAAATTTTAGATTTAGGGTTCTATATTCTTGTGCTTTTATACAATTTTCAAAAGTGTAGCTCGTATTTTAGTTTCAATAGTTGATTTTTAAGAGTGTAGCTTGTGTATTAGCCTCATTAGTTTATTCTTTGCCCTGAGCATTAATCACTAAATAAGTATAAGTGGGTTGATTCTTTACTTGAGAATTTTATTTAATTTACGCTTATAAGTCGATTAGGCTAAAATCGTCCATGATAGTTCAGAATTTTGAGTTCATGTAATCAATTTTGAACTCTTACAATGAAGGTTAGTACTTTGTGTCATCATTTTTTTTTGTTGTGGGTAAGGTGGTGGGGATGGAGCATTTAGTACACTTAAGTGTCTTACGGTTTTGTGTTAGAATAGTTACAAGAACATATTATGTCTTTATGTTTTGCGTAATGGTTGTATCGGGCAATCAAAAGTACTCAATTGTTTAAATCATTCCTGAGCATAATTTTTTGATGGAGAGTTGATTAATATTGGACAAAAGCAAGAAGCCTCGCAAGAACATCATGATCTTATTACATTAAGGAGGTGTTGAGCATGGACAAAGACACATGAGAGAATAATGTTCAAGTATGTAGAGTTATGTGGTTACATTGGAAAGGGGAGGTTTTCCAAGGATGTCCTATTTAAATATTGTTGCGTTTGTCAACAAGTGAACATAAGTTCATTACAGGAGGTGATAAAACAATTTATGCATTTATCCACTTAGAGAGCTAAATTTTCTCGCGGTCAAGCACATGCCTTAGAAGAAGCTCTAAGTGTGGAAGACATAGAAGTTGATAAAAGACCTGAAGATATTCTGTTGAGTTATGTTAGTCGGGCAAAAGGTAAAGATAGTTCTGATCGTGTGTTGGTCACACCCAGGTTTATGTTCTTGTGGGAGCCATATAGAACTGTTCTAGACATCTTGCAGAATAACTCAAAGTTGGAGGCTCTATATGATGTAAGTACCCCCACCCCTCTTTATTTTTTTTTCTTTAGTTGTTATTCTCCTTTTCTTCTACGATTTTTAGTCAACCTCATATTGTAATTTTCTCAGTACATGAGGGATTTGCTTATCCTAATTTTTCAGTGTCTTGTTTTGATAGTAAGTTACTGAGCAAGTTGTTTCAATGTTATTAAAAACTATTGGGTCGTCACTTAAGGTGATAAATAGATACAAGGTAAGGTGCTTCATAGAAGTTTGTGCTTCAAACAAAATGATGTTTCTTTGAAACTCACTTCAAGATTTGGATCACTATTGCACTTATTTACGTTGGATGTTGGGATTTATTATTTTTATTGCAATTTGATTATTAATGGTACTAAATTCATACATGTTCTATATATTTCTGTGAACTGTACTATTAACTTCTATGCTTGGATTTTCGCATAAAAACATGAACCTTGTCACTGTTAGAATTAGTAGGTTGTTTATCCTCTTTCTTTTCTTGTTTACTTTTGAGTCAGTAGTCTTTTTTTTTTGAAACATGACTTTTGAGACAGTATTCACTATAATGTTACTTTATTCTCATGATAAAAATATTTCATATTGATTTACTTCTGATTACATTGACTTATCCTGATGTGATAGAGTCCTATCTGACAACCTCAATTATTCAATCAAAAAGTTATTTCTCTGGTATTATATGTGCGTCTTTAGTTAAAATCATAGGATGGGATCTTGTTTGCATCTTAAACGTTACACCTAAATATGGGTTGTCCTGTGTTGCCCTTGATCTTGTAGCATCATTTTTAAGTGTTTAGAATAATTTCTATATTTGTACCAAGTGGGTTTTTTGGCAAGCTAACAAAAATATGGCTAACTTACAAATATATTCTGCATGTCATCAAATCATCAAATCAAACTCTTTTATCTTAACAAAAGTTTCAATAAGAACTTATGGTAGAAGGATGTCACGACCAGAGTCTAGATCCCAGATGAGACCGGTGTCGTTGACCTGTCAGAGGTCGCAGAGAAGCCTACATATGTGATCGTAACTTCATCTAGGTTAATTTTAGCGGAAAATTTAAAAATTTTGTTACTTAACATACTTACTAATCATTTCTATTATAATCATAATTTGTTCACCGTCAACCATCTAATATTAAGATAATCAAATGAAAAAAAAAGTTTAATATAGCAATAACTAAATACTTGCAAAAATGGTACAAATAAAAAGTCTGAAATAATACTGGAAAGAAACGGTAGTGGAAAATACCCCACTAACTCAATCCTAAGACTAAGCTAAAATATAAAAGGGCAAGAATCCTCGAAAGCATAAGGGCCTACAAGTCTGGAGGAATGCTCGACGTCCAGATAGCTTCAGTGTTAACCTATAGCTCTAGCATCCACCTATGCCTGCACCTAAAATTGTAGAGTTGCATAGGGTTAGTACACACCTGTACTAAGTATAAGTATATTCAAGCACACACCATAGACATGCATGAGAAATAATATCTCTTTGCTAACAACATGATCATGGGAAGTCAAATCAGTGGACTTGCCAAATTTGGATTAAGAAAGCAGTGAGCTTTCCAAATCATGACTAGGAACGTCTTGCCATGAGAGTAACATGCATCATCATACTTATCACATTGCACACATCACATAACATTTTACCCACAACACATATCACATATTATATAGAACATAACATCTTTTATAACATTCATTCATATGCCATTAGATGTTTGAGTCATGGACTTGACATTAAGACTTTCTAAAATTAGGGCTCAACATATGGGACCTCAACTAGGGAGTCTTCATTAGAAAACACAAAGTCTGCTTCATACATTCATGCGTACTTCATTTCAGTCATTCATAAGAAATTGTAAACAATAGCTATACCTAGGATGTAGTTTAAGACTCTTGTCTGATTTGCTCTGCAATGATCAATAATAACCTAGTATCATTACTTGAGTCTAGCTCACCTCTTGATTATCTTATCCTAACACCATTGGTATCATTCATTTCATTGTGTACATCATTCAGGCTGCCCTCATTCATTCATTGGGAACTTTTACTTTAACCGACATAGATCATATGAGCATCATGAAATCCAGTGTTTCCCCCACACTGGAAAGAGGTAGAATCACCGGCCAATGTGACCCAAAACATGCTAGCGTACATGGGATTTGAACCCTGCTATATCCCTATATTGGGAGTATAGGATCGAAGACTAGGACATATAAGGAGACCCATACCCAGCATGCCAAACAGTCTCATCTCATAAGAGTTACGTGAACCTCCACCCTTTTCGAAAGAAAGCATCAACGCTCATAGCTTGTCTATCGTTGCTCAGTATAAAGTTCCATTACATTCAACTCATACATAATGGAAGTTGTCTTATAGTATAAGGACATCATAGCTCAATAGATGATTTCTTATCTCATCGTTAGTATTAAGTATGTTAATCTCAATACTATCATTAGATTGTTCACAGAGACTGGTCTCTTTATTAACTTTACACTCTTATAGGTGAGTACATTTTGGTAACATTTACTTAGTCTCATTTTAGATTGCTATAATCTTTTACATGAGCCCCATATCATGTTGTCACCACATTCATTAGCATTAGCACATTTACTTTTACATGAAGTTCATGTCATCATATGCCAATGTACATGGACATTTAGTGTGTTTCACACTCTTACTTAACCCTTCGAGGGTTCCATAATTTCAATGTTCATTTCATCATTACATTTTTCATTTCATCATATGACAATGTATTTGGATATTTAGTGTGTTTTACACTTGTACTTAACCCTTCTAGGGTTACTTAATTCCATTACATATATCTTAGGTTCACTTATTTTTAAACGTAGGATAGACTTAGGGGTCTATAAATACAATCTATGAAACTTCATTCATAGTTCGTTAAGTGACTCATATCATCCAAAGATTATGTAGTACACGCCTTTTGTATCCTGTGTGTATGCGAAGATCTCAATTTCAATCTAAGTAGGTGGAATTATTCTTGAACATTTATTTCACGTATGACTTATGTATCAATACGGAAATTTGGGCAAGGGAACCCATTTTCGAACCCCTTGGACAATACTTACATTTTTCCTTGACTTTATTTTTAGTCTTCATTACACTAGGGCTCCAGATCGAGCCCCAACATCAACATTCTCTCTTTAATTTTCTCCTGGAATTCTCCTCTTATTTGGATGAAGGGTTGTGGGATCAAACCCCCACATCACCTTTTATTTTTTTTCCATTTAATTCTTCTTGTCCAATTCGCATGGACCTTGAGGTTGTGGGATCGAACCCCCACATCCTCTTTTTATTTATGCTATATTTCACTAAGGGCTGTAAGGTTGTGAGTGCAAACCCACATAGAAACCTTATTTTATTTTTAGTTAAAAGTTGACTTTGCTATGAATTGGCGGTGAGGTTGTGTGATAGAGCCCCAACAACCTCACTTTATTTTCTTTTTATTTCTCCTTTTCTCCTTTACAACCTTGAGGTCATGGGTTTGACTCCTACGCCTCACATTTCCTTTCTTTTATTTTTCTTTCAATTCATTCTTTTCCTGGAGGTCATGTGTTCAATCCCCACGCGTACTAATTTATTTATTTAAATTTTCCATTCTACTTTCTCAGCCAGTATACCCCATTTCGTATCCACTTGACCCCTATTCCATTCTTGCAAATTTAAGGTTTTTCGCGGGTGAGGTCACATGTTCGAATCCTAGTGGCCTCATCCCTCTAAAACCAATTAAATTTCCTGATTACTCCTCTATACTTTAGCCTAAACTAAACTTGTATTATTTTAAAGATGTAAAGTTAGTCATTTTCTTAGATTATTTTCACTAATAATTCCACTTGAAAACTTAGAGAAATTCATGGATCATTTAACACCTTTTTGGGGTGTATTTCATGGATTCGTTTAACACATTCTTAGGTGTAGATTCGTTGTTGTTATAGCTACAACTTTCCACTTAGAATCAGTCACAAACACCTCATACGAACATCACAAATTACACAATTTATGCACGTTAATTTCAGCCATCAAACTAACCATTTTAAGACTTCAAAACGGAAAACAACAATAAACATTTTACATAATGCAACACATCATTTTCTGTTGACATCACTGAACATGCTTGCTATTTCAAAATTCAACATCACATAGAACATC
Source organism: Solanum arcanum (assembly GCA_027789145.1). Classification (NCBI taxonomy): domain Eukaryota; kingdom Viridiplantae; phylum Streptophyta; class Magnoliopsida; order Solanales; family Solanaceae; genus Solanum; species Solanum arcanum. Next base: position 37,028,332 of record CM050933.1, read on the forward strand.
ATATTTAACACTTAGGTACCAGCAACCATACCAAAAACATGATTTTTAACCTAATTTAGATTGAAATCGGAGGGAGACTAGGGACAAGGAATTCAACAATAAAGGGGACAACCCTAGTTTCATACGTTGAATTTTGTAGAAACAAATTTCTCTTGGAGAAAGGATTCTAAGAGAAAAAACCCATACCCTGTTGTAGATTTCCACAACTTCAAAGTGCTGCCCAAATCCTCCTCTAAACCTTCAATACAGTCCCATCGAGAAGATGATGTAAAGTTTTTGTTTCTTAAGTTAGCTTGCTTGATTGTATATTATTTTTCTGAAGTTTTGAGTGTAGAGAACTTTTGATTGCATTCTAATGTTTTTATCTTCTGTTTTTGCAGCCAGGAAAAACATAATGATAGAGAGAGAGAGAGAGAGATTTAGGCGTGAGAGAGAGACAGTTTTTGTGAGATAGTGTCTCTTAAAACTAGGATAGTTGGCAGGACTTAGTCAATTTAAAAAAAATATAAATTACTAAATAAATACTAATTAACAAAAATTTGATTTTTCCTCTTTCTTAAATCAGGCATTAATAATTAATTTATTAAATCAATTCACCAATTAAAAAAATCATATTAAATCATTGCTCCTACCTAGGTACGAACCCATGCGGAGAAGGACTCCCTCTCAAGGGCTCAATTTCGGCCCTCTCTCCCCAAATTGCCCCTCCACTTTACTAAATAATTAATTAATTACATATTTAGGGTAATTAAGATACTACCCTTAGCAAGGAAAAGACCATTTTACCCCAAGATCCTTCAAATATAAGATTTATTCTTTTTATGTATGATAAAGACTTCTACGAGTAAATCTTCGTATTCGAGAGCCCTATATGATTGGACAAAACCTTTTAAAGATCAACTAACTCCCCAAGTTAGTTGTCATGGCTGTAGTAAGGGAACCGAGATCTGGTTCTACGCGCATCAATCCGTCTGAATCGTGTTCTAATCGTAGGCATTCTTGACACATTAAGCATTTCTTATCTTACTCATTTTTCGGATTGTTACATTATCCCACCGTTAGTAACATTAGTCCCCGAATGACACTACCACTATCTAGAGTAATGCCAGTCAGATCATAACATAATCACTATGCATAGCCAAGCAATAGCAAAAAAATATGGAGAGATAAGGAAACATAGACTTAAGAGTAGGAAGTCTAACCTCAAGAACTGAAAAAATGAGGGTAAAGGGATCTCATGTCCGCTTTAGCCTCCCACGTAGCACCCTCAAAAAGATGATTTATCCACAATACCTTCACTATGGCAATCTCCTTGTTCCTCAGCCTCTTGACCTATCTCTCTAAGATCTCAACAGGTATTTCATCATAGGACAGGTCTTCATCGACCCCCAGACCTTTCATAGGTCGAATCAATGTTGTATTACCTAGGCACTTCTTTTGCATGGATACATGAAAGACTGGATGTATATAAGCTAGCTCCGCAGGCAATGCAAACTAATAGGCACCTCACTAACAAGCTGTAGGATCTTGTAAGGCCCAACATGCCTCGAACTCAACTTCCCCTTCATGCCAAACCTCATCACCCCAATTATAGGTTATATCTTCATATAGGCCTGGTCACCAACATCAAGCTCTAAGGATCATTTTCTGTTATTTGTATATGACTTATGCCGACTGTAAGCAGTATTCAACCTGTCCCTAGTCACTCTGACTTCTCTAAGGCCTCATGAATGATATCTGGACCCAAAATGGATGAATCTCAAACCTCGAACCACCCAACTGGAGATCTACACCTCCTACAATACAATGCCTCAAATGGTGCTATCCCAATGCCGGACTAATAGTTATTTTTATATGAGAACTCTATCAAAGGCAAATATTCATCCAAGCTACCCATGAAGTCAATCACACACGCTCTCAACATGTCCTCCAATGTATTAATGGTGTGCTCTGCCTGCCCATAAGTCTGAGGATGAAAGACAGTACTAAACTTTACCTTTTTGCCCAAGTTTTATAGAAATATCTCCAAAAATGTGAAGTAAACTAAGCTCCTCTATCGGAAATGATAGAGCGAGGAATCCCATGCCATCTCACAATCTCATATATATAGAGTCTCGCATAGTCCTCGGCTCAGCAAGTAGACTTCACAGGGATAAAGTGGGCAGACTTAGTCAATCTGTCCATAATAACCTATATGGAGTCATGTTGTTTGTTAGTCCATAGAAGACCAACTATGTAGTCCATATTAATGGCCTCCCACTTCCAAGTCAAAACCTTAATAATCTGAGTAAGACCGTCAAGCTTAAGATGTTCATGCCATCCCACTAATAAATCCGCTTAAGGTCATGATACATCTTGGTGGAACCTGGATTTATTGAATATATGGAACCATGGACCTCTGCAACAATCCTTGTCAGCAAATCATCCACATCTGGTACACACAGCCTATCTTTATACCTAAGTATGTCATCACCTCCTAGAGCAAAAGACTCATTCATCTTTATCAACACTGAGTCCTTCAGCTCCATCAACACAGGATCGAGATGCTGACCCTTCTTGACATAAACTACCAAGGATGATTTAGAACTTGGATGAATTGAAACACCCCCCCTAGTAGAGTCAAGTAATCGCACACCTAGTTTGTCCGGTCTGTGTACATCTTTCTCTAACTCCTTCTTTTAATCTTCAACATGGGTTGTACTACCCATGCTTATCCTTCATAAAGTATCGGCTACAATGTTAGCCTTACCTTGATGGTAGTTAACATTCATGTCATAATCCTTCAACAGCTACAACCATCTTCGCTGATGTAGATTCAACTCCCTCTGTATGAACACGTACTGGATACTTTTGTTGTCTGTGAACCAATCCATATGCAATCCATACAAGTAGTCCGTCCAGAGCTTCAGTGCAAGCACCACAGCTTCTAACTCTATTTTATGAGTGGGATAATTCTTTTCATGAACCTTAAGTTGTCTGGACATATAAGCTATCACCTTACCAGCTGCATAAGAACACTAACCAAACCAACCTTAGATTCATCACAATACACAGTGTATTTCTCACCACACTTAGACAAAGTATGTACCGGGGCTGAAGTGAGTCTATCCTTGAATTCCTTGAATCTCTTCTAACAAGCCTCCGTCTATTCAATCATGTCCTTCTTCTTAGTCAAAGGTGTCAGTTAGGCAGCAATGGAAGAAAAACCCTCCTCGAATTTGTGATAATAACCAGCCAATCCCAAGAAGCTACGAATATCTATGGGAGTAAGAGGCTTTGGCTAGTTTTTTAAGACCTTCAGTCCTCCTAGGATCTACCTCTATACCTTTGTCGGATACATCATGACCCCGGAAGGTCACTGATCTAAGCCAGAATTCACACTTGCAGAAGTTGGCTTCTAGTATGAGGACATCATAGCTCAATAGATGGTTTCATATAACATCATTAGTATTAAGTGCATATTGATCTCAATACTTTCATTAGAGTGTTCATTAAGACTTGTATCTTTATTAACTTTACACTCTCATAGGTGAGTACGTTGTGGTAACATTTACTTAGGAACATTTGAAATTGCTCTCCTCTTTAACATTAGCCTTTTATCATGTTGTCACAACATTCATTAATTTTTTGCACTTTTGCTCTTCATAATTACTCACCCGTAGTACGTGAATGTTCATTTCACCATATGCCAATGCACTTGTTCATTTAGTGTGTTTCACACTCTTACTTAACTCATTTAGTGTTTCCTCAATTCATTTTTCATTTCATCATATGCTATTATACTTGGCCATTAGTGTGTCTCATACTCTTACTTAGCCCTCCCTTCTACGGTTTCATCATTCCATTACATGTATCTTAGTTTCACTTTCTTTTAAACATATGCTAGAGTTATGGGTCTATAAGTAGTAACCAAGAGTCTTCATTCATAGTTCGTTTAAGTGATTCATATCTTCCTATTATTATGTAGTACAAGAATTATGCATCTTGTATGTATGCGAAGATCTTGGTTTTGATCTAAGTAGGAAACATGATTTTTTAAATATTTAATTCACGTATGACTTATGTATCCATACGGAATTTGGGCAAGGAAGCCCTCTTTTGAATCCCTTGGACAACATATACATTATTATTTATTTTTATTTTATCCACACGGCTTGGGGACCCAAGGTCCATCCCCAACACCTTCATTTTATTTTTCCTTAATTTCTCTCTTCATTTTTCGCTCATTAGCACTGAGAGGATGTAGGATCAAACCCCTACAACCTCATTTTCTTTTTATTTCCTTCTCTTTTATTTCTCTACTTTTGGCCGAGGGGTGTGGGTTCGAACCCCCACAACCCCACTTTGATTTTTTTCTCCTTAATTTTCCTTGGTTCTGCCTAGATTTCGTGGGTTCGATTCCCACACGCCTCAACCTTTTATTTTTATTTTTATTGCCTCTTAAATCTGATTGAAAGGTGGTGGGTTGAATCCCACTCCTCTCATTTCTTATATTTTTTATTTCATTTTGGGATCAAGGCACATTGGTTCGAATCCCACATGCCACATTCCCTTTTTCTAACATTCTTTCAATGACTTTTCACATGGTGAGGTCACGCGTTCGATTCTCAGTGGCCTCACATATTTTAATTAATAATTACATAGCATGAAAATGTCCTAATCTTGGCCGAAACTCATCAACAAGATGCTGGAAATTTTTACAGCATAGTTTCTTAACTCTTTCACATTAAATGTTTAAACGTTTTAAGTAGTATTTACTGAGCTCTTTAGTTGCATTTTCATAGATTCATTTGACTATTAGTTTGCACTCAAATCAGCATTTTTACATCACCTATGAACATCACGAATTAAGCAATTTTGTGCACATGAAATAAAACTATAAACGTGTAATTTTTCGAACTTGAATCCAAGAGTGTATATCACGGCTGCACATTGCACACACATCATTTTCACTTAATTTCGGACAACATGCTCAATATTCACATAATTCCCAACATACACACATAAATATAATCATAACAAAAACACATTACATCCCTAATTTTTATCAGCAAACATACCCAACCTATGATTCGAAGGAAGCTAGTGACAACGACATGCAACGGGAAACAACCTTAATTTTCAGAATAGATTCGTCTAAATCTTAGGGGTCTCTTGGGAAAGGTACTAAGATAAAAGAGAACCCATACCTTATTTTGACGTTCAAACCTAGAACTTCCTTAATAAACCTTCTCCAAAAAAATTTATAAGTCCAAAAGCTTCAACACTAACTCGACAGAATTACTTCTCTCTTTGTGTAATGTTTTTGGTTATGTTTTGATAAGTTTTTACGTGAAAATTCTTCAAGTGTAAAGAATTTTCAGTTGCTAAGCAGTTCTTGTGTTTTTGGCAGAGAGAACGTGAAAGAGAAGAGAGATATTGACGTGAGAGAGAGAGAGATAGAGTTAAACTCGAAAGAGAGTTAAAAGAGGTGAAGTAGTTTAGACTTAGTCAACTAGGACTCTTTCAAATAATATAACAAAAATCTGATGTCCCTTTTATTTTAAATCAGCATATAAATATTATTAATTAAATTAATTACGAATTTAAATAAAAAACAATTTAAATCATTACTTCCACCAATATTCGAACCGGGGTGGAGCAAGACTTCACTTCAAGGGAAAATTTTTGTCCCTCTCTTCCCTAAATACCCCTACACCTTATTAATTACATATTTAGAGTAATTACCATACTACCCTTAGTCTGGAAAAAAGACCATTTTACCCCTAGACCCTCCACACTTAAGATTTCCCCTTTTTAAATACGGTAAAGACTCATTTGGATAAATCTTCATATTCAGGAGCCCTACATAGTTGGACCCAACCTTTCCTAGCTCAACTAACTCCCCAAGTTAGTTGTCGTGGCTGTCACAAGTGTTCAGAGGTCTTGTCTATGCACATTAATCCGTGTGAACACGGTCTAACCGTAGGCATTCTAGACACATTAAGCATTATGTAGCATAGCTATTTTTAGGGTTGTTTCTTATCCCCCCCTAGGAACATTCGTCTCCGAATGACACTGCTAAACTATCTAGCATAATGCCAGTCAGATCATTACATAAATACTATTCACAAACAAGCAATAGCAAAAAAGAATGGAGAGATGAGGAAACATAGACTTTAGAGTAGGAAGTCTAAACTCAAGAGATGAAAAGATGAGGGTAGGGGGATCTTATATCAGCCTCGACCTAACTCATAGTACCCTCAACAAGGTGATTCCTCCACAATATCTTCACACATGCAATCTCCTTGTTTCTCAGCCGCTTGACTAGTCTGACTAAAATCTTAATAGGTACCTCCTCATAGGAAAAAAATTCATCAACCCCCAAACCTTCAACAAGTAAAATCGATTATGGATCACCTAGACACTTCTTTAACATAGAGACATGAAAGACTGGATGAGCATAAGCTAGCTCTGCAGGCAATGCCAACTAATAGTCCACCTCACCCACATGTTGTAGGATCTCATATGGCCCAACATACCTCGAACACAACTTCCTTTTCATGCAAAAACTCATTATTCCCTTCATAGGTGACATCTTCAAATATACCTGGTAACCGATATCAAAATCTAAGAATCAGTTTTTGTTGTCTGCATAAGACTTCTACCTATTTTAAATAGTAGTCAACCAGTACCTACTCACCCTGACCTTATCTAAGATCTCATGAATGATCTCTGGACCCAAGATCGATGACTCTCCAACCTCGAACCACCCACCTGGAGACCTACACCTTCTACCATACAACACCTCAAACAGTGCCATGCAAATGCTGGAGTGATAGCTATTATTATACGAGAACTCTATCAAAGGTAGATGGTCGTCCTAGATACCCCTGAAGTGAATCACAGACGCCTTCAACATATTCTTCAATGTCTAAATGGTGTGCTCTGCTTGCCCATCAGTGTGAGGATGAAAGGCAGTAGTAAGCTTCACCTGTGTGCCTAAGCTCTTCTGGAAGGATTTCCAGAAATGTCAAGTGAAATGAGCTCCTCTATCTAAAATGATACACAAAGGTATCCCATGACATCTCACAATCTCTTCAATATAGAGTCTCACATAATCCTCAACTCTGTAAGTAGACTTCACAAGGATAAAGTGCGCAGAATTAGTCATATGGTTCACAATAACCCATATAGAGTCATGATGTTTCCTAGTCTTCGAAAGACCATCCACAAATTCCAAATAAATTGCCACCAACTTCTATGTCGGAACCCCAATCATATGAGTAAGACCGCTAGGCTTAAGATGTTCTTCCTTAAGCTGTTGACAATTAAAACATTTGGCCACATATTCTGCAATGTCCTTCTTCATACCATCCAACCAATAGATTTGCTTAAGATTATGATAAATCTTGGTGGAACATGGATGTATAGAATATCTGGAACCATGGGCCTCCGCAATGATCCAGGTCTGCAAATCATCCACATCTGGTACACACAGCCTGTCCTGGTACCCAAGTATGTCGTCATCTCCCAAAGAAAAAGACTCATTCATCTTAATCAACATTGAGTCCTTCAGCTCCATCAACACAAGATCAAGATGTTGATCCTCCTTGACTTTACCTACTAAGGATGATTCATAACTAGGATGAACTGAAACACCCCCACTAGTAGAGTTAACTAACCGCATACCCAGTCTGTCCAGTCTATGTATACCTTTCACGAAGTCCTTCTTCTCATCCTCTATGTGGGTTGTACTTCCCATGCTCATCCTACTCAATGCATCAGCTACAACATTAGCCTTACCTTGATGGTAGTGGACATTCATGACATAGTCCTTCAACATCTCAAACCATCTCCGCGGACGTAGATTCAACTCCCTCTTTGTGAACACGTAATAGAGACTCTTGTGGTTAGTGAACACATCCACATGCACCCCATAGAAGTAGTGCCTCCACAACTTCAGTGAAAACACCACATATGCTAACTCTATTTCATGAGTGGAAACCTGCATAAGAACACAACCCAAACCAACCCTACATGCATTACAATAAATAATCTAATTCTCACCACACTTAGGTAAACTAAGCACCGGGGCTAAAGTGAGTCTGTCCTTGAGCTCGTGAAAACTCTTCTCACAAGTCTCCGTGCATTCAAACTTGGCCTTCTTCTTAGTCAGCGATATCAGTGGGGCAACAATGGAAGAAAAACCCTTCACGAACCTTCGGTAGTAACTAGCTAATCCTAAGAATCTACGGATATCTGTGGGAGTAAGAGGTTTTGGCCAGTTCAAAACAGCCTTAGTTTTTCTGGGGTCCACCTCTACACCTTGATCGAACACAACATGACCCAGATTGGTCACTGATCTAAGCCAAAATTCACACTTGCTGAATTCATTTTGTCTAAGTACCTACAAGGTTAGTCACAAATGCTATTCATGCTTTTCCTTGGACCTAGATTAAGTGAGAATGTCATCAACGAATAATATGACAATAGAGTCAAGGTATTCATGGAAGACCCTATTTATGAGATCCATACATGTAGCAGGTGCATTCATGAGACCAAATGACATAACAAAGAACTAATGACCATTACGGGCATGAAAGGTTGTCTTTGGGATATCTCCGTCCCTAACCCTAAGTTGATGATACCCTGAAGGAAGATCAATCTTATAGAAGAAACTAGACCTTTGGAATTGATCGAACAAATAATCTATTTTAGAAAGTGGATACTTATTCTTTATAGTGACTTTATTGAGCTACCGATAATCAATACACATTCTAAGGGTTTCATCCTTCTTTTTCACAAAAAACTGGAGCGCCCCAAGGGGATATGCTCTCCTGAAGGAAACCCTTACCAGTTAGATCTTTTAACTGCAACTTCAACTCTTTGAGTTCAGTTGGAGCCATTCTATAAAGAGAAATAAAAATTGGTTTAATATCGGGTTCTAATCGGTACCAAAGTCAATCTATCCACGAGGAGGGACTCCAGCAAAATCATCGGGAAATACATCTACGAACTCATTCACAACAGGCGTTGAGTTTATGGAAGGACTGCCATGATCTAAATTATTAACACTCACAATATAACATAATAACCCCTCGGACATCATTTTGTTGGACATAAGGTTCGAAATCCAGGGATTGGGATTAGTTGAGTTGTACCCCTTCAAGACTAGTTCCTCTTCATTAGGGAAACGAAATCTCACCACTCTACTATGACAATCTATACAAGAATAATGACTATGAAGACAACCATGCCAAGGATAACATCATAATCATGAATGGGTAACTTCACAAGTCTGCACACATAGTCTTACAATTTACAACTATTGGGTAATCTTGTATACTCTCTCAGTTCTTACATTTTCTCCTAAAGGTGTACTAACCACTATAGGATCATGCAGAAATTTAGGAAATATTTCAAAAGTAAGAGCAAGCGAAGGAGTTACAAAGGAAAGCGTAGACCCTGGATCAAGTAAATCATAAACAAAAGTTGAGAATACTTAATGCATACATGTCACCACATCATCAGACTTCTCCTGCTCCTCCATGCCCTTTATGGCATAGAACTTGTTACTCTTTGAAGGCTCGGCTGCTGCTGCACCCTATGGATTAGGCCTAGGATGAGGATAACCTCAAGACTAAACTCTGTTCTGTGGGCAATGTCTAACAATATACCCTCTCTTAGCGCAACAGGAAGAGGCATTAGTGCCCTGTCTGCATTCTCCACTATGAGCAGGGCCACACTTAGCAAAGTTTTTTTTGGGACGCTGCATACAACCTCCATTGCCCTTCTTAGGCTCAGGTCTGCCTTCTCTAGGTATTGTACTCCTCTACGAATAAGAATTCCCTAAGCTCGCTGCCCCTTCTTGAACTTGGGCTGCTCACGGACGCCAAAATTGTTTCATTGGCCTCCATGGCTGGGACCTGCCTGATCATGAGGATTTGGCCTTCTATCATCAAGAACGACTCTTTTTTTGCAGCTATCCATAACCTGTTGGACATGCACCATCAACTTGGAGAGGTCCATGTTATCATGGAGCATCTTAGACTGACATTCCTCTTCCAGATCTCTGTTGATTCCTACAAAGAAACTGCTTGTCTCATCCCTATTGTTAGATACAAGGGAAGTAGCATACCTGGATAATTTAACAAACATCATTACTCATACCATTCTTGTTGTTAGATACTAAGAAAATTAGTATACCTGGATAGTTTGACAAACTTCAGGGAATACTCCCTTCCTATCATGGATCCCTGCTTAAGGTTGATAAACTCCTCAACCTTCGCCTCTGTCATCTCTCTTGGAAAGAATCTCTCCAGGAAAGTTGTCCCTGACTGTCATTGATCCCTGCTTATGGTTGATTAACTCCTTAACCTTCGCCTCTCTCATCTCACTTGGAAAGAATATCTCCAGGAAAGCTATCTTAAACCGCTCCCAACAGAACAAAACTCCGCTTAAAGCTTGTCTATCCTGCCACATCTTACTGTCTGTCCTGCCACATCTTACACCAAGTTTGTGCAACATCATTGAGCTTATAGGAATCCAGCTCTACTTTCACAGTATCTGTGGCCACCATAGCCACCAAAATATTATGCACCTCATCCACAAACTCCTAGGGGTCCTTTGAAGTCTTAGGCACAGTGAAAATAGAAGGGTTTATCCTCGTGAAGTCTCTCAGCTTGTCATCCATGCTACGCACTGGTGGGCTCTCCCTCTAAACATTCTATCGGTTGACCTGGGCAGTCATGGCCTAGGCCTACTAAGTGATGGCCTGTGCCATCTGGGCCAAAGATGCCCGCACCTCCGCATCAGTCAACCTAGCTTGGTTAACTGCCAAAGCTACTCATTGAGTTGGAGCTTGGGGTGGAACCTGATTGTTTTCAGCAGCTGCTCCTCTTCTCCTGTGACCAATATTCCTGCTAGTATTCATTCTCTGAAAACAATAAGGATTGATGTTATACACGCTCATAACACCAAGAAATCAAACATTAGGAAAGGAACGATTAGATCAGAAGAAGGGAAATTTTCCTATGCACCATGCAGTGTCTAATTTAGGATAGTGGTGAACTTCACTATCATTACTTAGAAACTACCCAATCTGGTTGTTGTGACCTTATTAATCTCAAAATTTAAGCTAGTGCTCTAATACCAACTTTATCATGATCGAAATCTAGATCCCATACGAGACCAGCATTGTTGACCTCTTTGATGTCGCAGACAAGCCTACATCTGTCATCGTTCATTCATCTAGGTTAATTTTAGAGGAAAATTTTAACTTTTTGTTACTTAACATTTTCAATAATCATTTTTAATATAATCATAATTTGTCCACTATCAACCATGTAACATTAAGATCATCAAATGAAAGAAATAGTTTAATATAGCAATAACTGAATACTTGCCAAAATGGCACCAATACAAAGTCTTAAATAATATTGGAAAGAAACGCTAGGGGGAAATACTCCACTAACTCATTCATAAGACTAAGCTAGAATATAAATGGGCAAGAATCCTTGAAAGTATAAGGAACTACCAAGTCCGGATGAATGCTCGACGTCCGGATAGCTTCAGCGTCAACCTGTAGCTCTAGCGTCCACCTGTGCCTGCAACTAAAATTGTTGAGTTGTATAGGGTTAGCACACACTTGTATTAAGTATGGGTTTATTCAAGCACACAACACGGACATGCATGAGCAAGAATATCTCTTTCCTAACAATATGATTATGGGAAGTCAAATCAGTGGACTTGCCAAATTTGGATTAGGAAAGTTAAAGAAGTTTCCAAAGTTGGATTAGGAAAGTCAGTGAGCTTTAAAAATCAGGATTATGAAGGTCATGCCATGAGATTAACATGCATCATAATACTTATCATATTTCAAACATAACATAACATTTTACAAATAACACATCACATAGTATATAGAACATAACAAATTTTATAACATTCATTCATATGTCATGAGACGTTGGAATTATGGAATTGACATTAAGACTTTCAAAACTGAGGGCTCAACATATGGACCTTATCTCAGGAGTCTTTATTAGCAATCACAGAGTTTGCTTCATTCATTCAAACATACTTCATTTTATTCATTCATAATCTAGTGTAAACACCAGCTATACCTAGGATGTATTTTAAGACTTTCATCGGGTTTGCTTTGCAATGATCAAGAATAACCTAGTATCATTACATGAGTCTAGCTAACCTCTTGATTATCCTATCCTAACATCTTTGGTATCATTCATTTCATTGTGTACATCATTGAGGTTTTCCTCGTTCATTCATTGGGAACTTTACTTTAACCGACATAATCATTTGAGCATCAAGAAATCGAGTGTCTCCTCTACACTGAAAAGAAATTGAATCACTGGCCGAAGTTACCCAAAACATGATAGCGTATATGGTAATAGGACCCCGCTAGATCCCTATATTGACAGTACAAGTCCAAAAACTAGGATATATAAGGAGACCCACACCCGGCATGCTGGATAGTCTCATCTCATGTGAGTTACGTGAACCTCCGCCCTTGCCGGAAAAAGGCATCACTGCTCAAAGATAGTGTATTGGTGCTCAGTATAAAGTTCCATTACATTCAACTCCTACATCATAGAATCTGGCTTCTAGTATAAGGACATCATAGCTCAATAGATGATTTCTCATCTCATCATTAGTATTAACTGTGTTAATCTCAATACTTTCATTTTGAGTGTTTATAGAGACTGGTCTCTTCATTAACTTAAAACTCTCATAGGTGAGTAAGATTTGGTAACATTTACTTAGTCTCATTTGAGATTGCTCTTATATTTTACATTAGCCTCAAATCATTTTGTCACTACATTTATTAGCATTAGCACATTTACTCTTCATAGTTACTCACCCTTTTTTATGTGGCTGTTCATTTCATCATATGCCAATGCACTTGGCCATTTAGTGTACTTCACACTCTTACTTAACCATTCAAGGGTTTCATCATTTCATTGTTTGTTTCATCATTTCATTGTTCATTTCATAATATGCCAATGTACTTGTCCATTTAGTGTGTTTTACACACGTACTTAACATTTCTAGGGTTACTTCATTTTATTACATACATCTTAGGTTCACTTATTTTTAAACGTATGATTAACTTATTGGTCTATACATGAAATCCATGATGCTTCATTCATAGTTCGTTAAGTGACTCATATATTCCTAAGGTTATGTAGTACAAGACTTCTGTATCTTGTGTGTATGTCAATATCTCAATTTTGATCTAAGTAGGTGGCATTATTCCCTAACATTTATTTCACGTATGACTTATGTATCAATATTGAAATTTGTGCAACGGAGCCCAAGTTCAAACTTCTTAAACAATACTTCCATTTTTCCTTGACTTTTTTTTTAGTCGCCATGACATTGGGACTCTAGATCGAGGCCCAACATCAAAATTCTCTCTTTATTTTTCTCCTTGAATTCTCCTCTTATTTGGATGAATGGTCGTGGGATCGAACCCCCACAATCCTTTTTATTTTTTTTTCATTTAATTCTTCTTGTCCAATTCGCATGGACCATGGGGTTGTGGGATCGAACCCCCATAACCTTTCTTTATTTATGCTATATTTCGCTAGGGGCTGTGAGTTTTGGGTTCGAACCCACACAACCTCACTTTATTTTCTTTTTATTTCTCCCTTTCTCCTTTAGAACCTTGATGTCGTGGTTTCGATTCCCACGCCGCACATTTCCTTTCTTTTATTTTTCTTTGACTTCATTCACTACCTGGAGGTCGTGTGTTTGATCCCCATGCCCCCCATTTTATTTATTTAAATTTTTCATTCTCCGTTATCAGACAGTATACCCCATTTCTAATCCCCCTGACCTGTTTTCCTTTCTTGCAAATTTAAGATGTTACAGGGGTGAGGTCACAGGTTCAATCCTGGTGGCCTCATCCCTTCAAAACTAATTAAATTTCCAGATTACTCCTCTATACTTTAGCCTAAACTAAACTTGTATTTTTTTCCTGGAAACTTAGTCATTTTCTTAGCTTATTTTCACCAATAATTCCACGAAACATAAAAAAATTCATGGATAATTTAATACCTTTTTGGGGTGTATTTCATGGATTCGTTCAACACATTCTTAGGTGTAGATTCATTGTTGTTTTAGCTACAACATTCCACTTAGAATCAGTCACATACACATCATATGCACATAAAAAATTACACATTTTATGCACGTTAATTTCAGCCATCAAACTAGCCATTTTAAGACTTCAAAACGGCAAACAACAACAAACATTTTACATATTGCAACATATCATTTTCAGTTGACATCATTGAACATGCTTGCTTTTTCCAAAGACAAAATCACAAAGAACATCATATTTCACACTTAGCTACAATTAACCATACCAAAAACATGATTTCTAACCTAATTTAGATTGAAATCGGTAGGAGACTAGGGAAAAGCAATTCAAAAATAAAGGGGACAATCCTAGTTTCATACGTTGAATTTTGTAGAAAAAATTCTCTCTTGGCGAAAGGATTCCAAGAGTAAACACCCATACCTTGATGTATATTTTCACAACTTCAAATTGTTTCCCAAATCCTCCCCTAAATCTTCAACACAATCCCATCGAGAAGATGATGTAAAGTTTTCATTTCTTATGTTAGATTGCTTGCTTGTATATTTTTTTTTTGTAAGTTCTTTGAGTGTAAAGAACTTTTGATTGTTTTGTAATGTTTTTATCTTCTCGTTTTTGCAGCAAGGAAAAACAGAATGAATGAGAGAGAGAGAGAGACTTTGCGTGAGATATATCTCTTAAAACTAGGATAGTTGGCAAGACTAAGTCAATTTATAAAAAAAATGTCAATTAATAAATAAGTAATAATTAACAAAAATCTGTTTTTTCCTTTTTCATAAATCAAACATTAATTATTAATTTATTAAATTAATTCACCAATTAAAAAAAACACATTAAATCATTGCTCCTACCTAGGTTTGAACCCTGGTGGAGCAAGACTTGCTCTCAAGGACTCAATTTCGGCCCTCTCTCCCGAAATTTCCCCTCCACTTTACTAATTAATTAATTGGTAACATATTTAAGATAATTACGATACTACCCTTAGCCAGGAGAAGACCATTTTACCCCTAGACCCTTCAAACCTAAGATTTCTTCTTTTCAAGTCCAGTAAAGACTCGTTCGAGTAAATATTTGTATTCGAGATCCTTATATGGTTGGAACCAAACATTCCAAGCTCAAATTACTCCCCAAGTTAGTTTGAATGGCTGTAGTAAGGGTTGGAGGTTTGTTTCTATGCGTATCAATCCGTGTGAACCTTGGTCTAATCATAAGCAATCTTGACACATTAATCATTTCTTATCTTATTCATTTTTAGGTTGTTACAAAGAATTTGCAGTTAATAGCATCATTTGTTGTTCTAGATACACTGTCTGTATCTCCTTATGATAAATTATATGGTTCTTCTCATCTGTCGCTTGAAAATGTGACGGATAGGAGTTTGACGGTGGACAATATCATACACTTTGATGTTTAACCTACATGAGAGAAAAAAATAAGAGGTAATTTTTTTATTTTATAAATAGAGAAGCAAGAGATCAATGTGGTTTGTTATATAACATTTTTCTTGATTTTAGTTTCACACTTTCGTTCCTTTTTGCTTTCTCTTTTTCAGCTTTCCCGGTCTTCAATAATCTCGGAATTGGTAAGCTTATACCCAAATAAATTCTTCTATATTCTTGCACATTGGTGTATTTTTGAATTTAATATATAAAATGATATGCCCCTCAAATTCTTTATCACTTCTTGCTCCCAAATGAAGCTTTTTATGGAAGTATGTACAACATAAGCATATTGATTATTCTAAATAAGTGTCTCATTACGTAAAATAATCGGTGAATTAGCAGGCATCTTGACAAGAATATGAACAAAAACATATTGTATTTAAATTTTCCTTTTATTTTGAGTGAAGGAATGTTGAGAGACAGATGAGAAATCAAAAAGAAGGAAAGAGGGTTTAAAAAGGAATTGAAACTGTTCCTGGTCCTTAATTTGACGTGTCGCTTGAAGAATAATCGATGGGACTAACGGTCAGAATGACCGGTGACTGACACGTGGCATTATCAACGGTAATATTTTATCAATTTAAAATAAATATACAAATCCTAGCCTGGACAGGAATAAGGTCCCATAACACAGTTTTATCATCATTCCTCAGCTGTTCTAGCCATGTCTTTGCTATGATAGTCCTTCCTGAAAGTATACCTACAATAGGTACCAAAATGATCTAATCCAAATAATAAATTATTGACACAAAGGATACGTGTACTGCAAATTTAGCCAGCAAAGAAATTCAACTGTTGAAGCTCCGTAATTTAGTTAGAGATCATCATGCTCAACTTCAACCTATTTCTTTCAAATTGATATTTACTGACAGCCTTGGTGAAGATGTCTGCAATTTGTTCCTTTATTGGACACTATTTAAGTACAATATTCCCTTTTTCAACATTGTCTCTCAAAAAATTATGTCTAACATCAATGTGCTTTGTTCTCTTATGGTGAACTGGATTTTTTCTCATACTAACTGCACTAGTATTGTCACATATAAGAGGAATAGCTTTGATGTTTATACAAAAATCCTTCAAGTGTTGCTTAATTCATAACAACTGTGAACAACATGCAGCAGCTGCTACATACTTAGCTTTAGTTTTTGAAAGAGCCACAGAATTCTGTTTCTTAATTCACCAAGAAATGAGTGAAGATCCAAGGAAATGAGCCATTCCAGAAGTACTCTTCATGTCAACTTGATAACCAGCAAAATCAGCATCTACAAAGCCAACTAGATCAAAAGTGTCACCTGCTAGATAGAAAAGGACCAGGTCCCCTATCTTTTTCAAGTATCTTAGAATACGTTTTGCAGCCTTCAGATGTGAATAACGAGGATACACCTGGAATCTAGCACACATTCTAACACTGTAAACATTATCAGGTCTGCTAGTAGTCAGACACAACAAGGACCCAATGATTCCCCTATACATGGTTTGATTCACTAGAGAATCAGATTCCTCTACTACAAACATGGAGTTTGTTTCCATAGGAGTATCAATAGGTTTTGAGTCAAACATATTGAATTTCGTCAGTAAATCCTTAATGTACTTCTCCTGACTAATTGATATTCCATTTGATGATTGCTTGATTTGTAGGCCAAGGAAGAATGTCAGTTCACTTATCATGCTTATTTCAAATTCCTTTCCCATTAATAATGAGAATTCTTCACACAAGTTTTCTAAAGTAGCTCCAAAAATTATATCATCCCCATAAACCTGAATAATAAGAAATTTCTATTCTCATTTAATAAAAACAAGGTATTGTCTCTTTTTCCTCTTTTGAAACCATTCTTAAACAGGAACTTTGACAGCCTTTCATACCATGCTCTAGGAGCTTGTTTCATGCCATACAGAGCCTTATTCAATCTGAACACATGATCTGGTAGCACAACATCTTCAAACCCAGGAGGTTGTTTAACAAATACCTCCTCTTTCAGATCTCGATTCAGAAATGCACTTTTGACATCCATTTGATACAGCTTGAACCCTATGAATGCAGCAAAAAATATTAAAATTGTGATGGCCTTCATCCTTGCAACAGGTGCAAAAGTCTCATCATAGTCTATTGCTTCTTCTTGATTGTATCCTTGAACCACTAACCTGGATTTGTTTCTAGTAATCACTCCATTTTCATTGAGCTTGTTTCAGAAAACCCATCTAGTTCCTATCAGTTTTCTACCAGCAGGTCGCGGAACCAGGCACTATACCTTGCTTCTTTCAAACTGGTGAAGTTCTTCTTGCATTGAGTTGATCCATTCTGCATAACCTAATGCCTCTTTCACATTTTTAGGCTCAATAGATGATATGAATGCTGAGAATGAAACTAGATTTCTTGTTTTTGATCTAGTGTGAATTCCAGAGTTCAAAGGAGAGATAAGATTATCAAGAGGATGTGATGAACTATGTTTCCATCCTGGTCTCAGGGCAAACTAGTTGAGCGGATCAACATGTTCTTCTTCTTCAATGATGTCATCATTTTCTGGAGAGTTTGAGGTACTCTGACTGGAATTCAGAGTAGTACCAGGTACCTCATCACACTTTTCAATTTCATCAATCTTTTTAGATAGACTATGATTATTATTATCATAGTCATTTCTCAAACGATGGTCTGCACCAGCTTCACTTCCTTCAATTTTTTGTGAATTAAACAGCTTAATCACCTCATCTTCATCATTTGATGCATTGTTTTTCAAATTTCCATATTCATAAAAAAGAACATGTTCTTTTGTTGAAAATTTTGTTTGCTTTACTTGATGAAGAATATCCAACAAACACTCCTTCATCACTTCTAGGATCAAATTTTCCCAGATTATCTTTTCCATTGTTCAGCACAAAACATCTGCAGCCAAATACCCTAAGATAGCTCAACATAGGCTTTCTGTTATTGAGCAACTCATAGGGAGTTTTATCCAAAACAGCCCTTATCAAAGACCTGTTTGTAACATGACATGTTGTGTTGACAACTTCAGCCTAGAAACTTTGAGGAAGATTTGACTCAATGATCATGGTCCTGGCAGTGTTCACCAAGGTTCTGTTTTTTCTTTCCACCACTAAATTTTGTTAGGAGTTCTTGGAGAAGAAAAATTATGACTAGAACCATTCTCCATGCAAAATTGATCCAGTTTTGAGTTTTTAAACTTAGTTCCAAGATCAGATCTAATACCAACAATCATTTGATTCAATTTAGTTTGAATCATTTGGAATAACACTATAAATTCTTCAAGTGTCTCTACTTTTGATCTTAGGAATCTTGTCCATGTGTACCTTGAGTAATCATCAATTATCACCAGAATGTATTTCTTACCATTTCTTCTTTGAACCTTCAAAGGTCCACATAAGTCCATGTGTAACAGCTCCAGTACTTTTGATGAAGTTACTTGCTTCTTTGACTTGAAGAATGATCTGATTTGTTTCCCTTTGACACAAGCTTCACATATTTTGTTTTCACAAAACTTTAACTTTGACAAACCTCGGACCAAGTCCTTAGAAATTAGTTTATTCAATAAAGATGAGCTCACATGCCCTAGTCTACGATGCCAAAGATCAGCATTTTCATTTTGAGAAATAAGACATATAAGATCATCTCCATGAGACGTTTCTAAGTTGGCCACATACATGTTTTTACTTCTAAAGGAAGTGAGAATCACTTTCTTTGTGGTTAGACTGGCCACAGTGCACTTCTCAGAAGTAAGTCACAAATTTGATATACACTCAAAAGATGTACTTCAACCCATCAACATGATACACATTGTCAATTGATTCTTCAAGTGACTTTCCCACTTCACCAACTCCCAAATTGTACCCCTTCTTTCCATCACCAAAAGAGACACCTCCTCCTTAAAGTTTCTTGAGTGAGAGGAAATTTTTTATGTCACCAGTCATATGTTTAGAGCATCCACTGTCCATATACCAACATTGATTGATGCTCCTCTCACTCACCTGCAACAAGAATCACTTGTTATGCTTGGAAACCCATTTCAATTTGAGTTCCCAAAAGGCAGACAAAGAAGTGATCAGATTGTATCTAGTCCAATAGGGCAGTTTCTGAATCTTTCTAACAAAAGACTTTGGAGCAGAAATAGATTTTTTCTTTGAAGATCTATTAGTTGAAGCATGTTTGGGGGGACCAGGGATCTCTTTTGATACTCTTTGCTTCTCATTATAATTAGAGAGTCTTTCATGCCCATTTTTACCACAGTGAAGACAAAACAGATTGTCAGACACAAAAACATACTTACTATGAGGATTAAAGGGAGGATTAATATTCAAACTTCCTAGACCCTTCTTATTGAAATTACTCTGATTTGTTACACTTGACAGCAACTTTGAAGATTTTTTCCACTTAAGAGATTTTTCAAGTTCTTCCTTATGTTTGACAATATCCTTTTCTAAGTTGTTGCTCTTCTCCAAAGCAAATCCCAAATTTTTCTTAGTAGTTTTCAGTTTTTCTTCAGTTTCAACTTGTAAACCATTTGACCTTCCATTTAGCTTTTCCGCTTCTTCATATATCTGAGACAACTATTTTTTAATTTCAGTATTGTCAGACTCTATAGAAGCCTTTTTTTCTTCCATTTTGAACATTTTCTCCTCCAATTTAACCTTGTTTTCAGTTAAACTGTCAAGTTTAGCATTCATAATGTCTCTTTCAGAGGTTAACTCAATTACTGAATCAATCATAACATTTTCTAATGTTCTCAATTTTGTAAGAGAATTATTATTAAGATCATGTTTCATATCAAGAAGAGGTACCTTGTCGTCCTGTTCTTCATTTTCTGTATGAGACATGAAAGCAAAAATTTCATTAAATATGGTTTCCTCTTCATGAACCACCACCATAGACACATCATTTGGTTCATCAGGATCTTCTGAGTCACTTGAAGAGTCTCCCCATGCAGCAAGAGCCTTTTTGACCACATAGTTAGCAGCAACTTTGCGATCATTTTTACTAAGTACCATGTCCCTTCTCTTTTCTTTGTCACCTCTTGGTTTTTGATATTCCTTATTTTCAGTTTTAAGCAAAGGACACTCTCTAATAAAGTGCCCATCTTTTCCGAACTTGTAACGTGTATCATTTCGAGTTGCAGTTCGAGGACCATTCGTTCCCCTTCTAAAGTCATTGTTCTTTCTCACAATTTTTTGACATCTATTGATGAGATAAGCCATATCATCATCACTGGAGTCCTACCCATATTTGTATTTCAGCATCAAAGACTTATCCTTTTTTACTTCCTTCTTTGACATATCATGATTTAGATTCATCTCATGAGTCTTCAGATATCCAATGAGAGCATCCATTGTCAGCACTTTCATATCTTTTGCTTCAGTAATTGCATCATACTTGCTTTCCCAAGACTTTACAAGAATTCGAAGCACTTTCCTGACTTGATTGCTCATGCTGATAGGTTCTCCAAGACTTCTCAACTCGTTGGTAATGGAGGACAATTTTGTGAACATCTCATGAATGGTTTCTCGTTCTTTCATCTTGAAATTTTCATACAAAGAAGTGAGCATATCAATCTTTGACTCTTTGACTTGTTCAGTTCCCTCATGAGCTGTTTTTAAGCAGTCCGAAATTTATTTTGCAGACTCACAGGCTGAGACTCGATTGAACTCATCTGTCCCGATCTCACAGACAAGAAGAGTTTTTACCTTTTAACCGTTTTTGATCTTCTTCGTGTGAGTTTCATTATATTTTTGTATAGGATTTGGAACAAGCCTGATTTTCTCTCCGTCCTTTTATTCTATCATCGAATAAATGGTCCATCTAGGACGATGTCCCATAGCTCATTGTCTTCAGCCATAAGAAAATCATGCATTCTAACTTTCCACCAACTGTAAAAGTGTCCATTGAAACGAGGAGGTCTGGTTGAAGATTGACCTTCTTCTAGATTAAGTGAAGCAGCTATCCTAGAACAGATATCACTTCATTGGTGTTAACCAGATAGAAAGTGCCTGCTCTGATACCATTTAATAGAATATATGCCTTCACTTATCAGTAAATGGACCAGGTCCCTTGACACAGTAACAAGTATGAAAAGAAATTAAAATGCAGTTTAACAACACAACAATTATATGTTGAAACCTCCTTGCTTAAGGGAGTAAAACATGACCTGTCTCACATGATTTTCACAATTGTTCCACTAATCTTTGCAAGAAAAAGTAAAACCAGTTACACCAATGTGATAAAAAGTTTTTAATCTCACGTTCAAGCAATAATCTCTATTGCTTGAAAAGCCTAAGTAGAAGTTATTCTACCCACTGAGCTGTCCCTCCTAGACAACTTAGAATTTCAACACCACACACTGATTCCTTTATAGATTTAGGAATAGTTTACAATGTAAGACCAAGAGAATATATTCTTAAACAACTACACTATATGCTCCTGAGATTTCAGTCGTTGTTTGAATAATTCTTCCATTTTGATTTTCGATTGCCTTTGCAAGTGTTCTTGAAAATGCTTTATAAAGTTGCAAAAACTAAGGAATAATGTTTATGAAAGTGACTTTTTTTAGAGACAAGTACCTTTCCTTAAACTCATGTCATTGGTTGGAGAGGTCTGACTTTTCTGACGCCGTTGGGAAACGTGCACCCACTTTGTGTACCTTCTCCAGCTGGCAGTCAACTGTCTAGTCATGTTGGGGAACCTGCTACCTTTACGAGGTCCCTAAATTCGTTACATCTTCAAAACTCATGTTGAGAACCTGGTACCTTTACAAGGTCCCTAAGGTTGTCATATCATTAAAACTACAAATAACATGCCTTATATTCATGGTTGTGTGTCCGTGAGCTTACAACTGTCTGAAGAAGTTTGCTTATGTATGTTTCTTATATAGCAACCATATTTAAATAGCTCTTATTGTATCCTTATGGTTGAGTTGTCAAGAAGCCACAGTTCATATTTATATGAGTTAGGTTTATTCATTTCTTCACCATGGTCTCCTCAAAACTCCTCTTCTCTTCCGACATTTCTTTTTCAATAATACATGTAGTTATTGAAAATTCAAGTTCATCAATTTTCAATATCTCTCTCTATTTGTTTTATGGTATGGATGCATTTATAAACTTTATTTTTTAAAGTTTACCTTTTATAATTTATAAAATCTATATTGCATTTGTGTCTGAATTGCAGTTAGCTTTGAAGCTCAGTAAGAACTACATGGAGGTTCAAAGTACCATGATAAAGTCAAGAATTCTTAATTTATATAACGACAAATTGTGATATCTTACTATGGAGCGTCTCTCCTAAAAAAGGTATGGGTAACCTCACAAAAATTTCCTTGAATTTGAAGAAAAGAGTACTTCAATACGGAAATTCGTGGGGATCCAGTTGTCCAAGACCATTAATACGTTTTGATTCTTAATTTTATCCATTAATTTCATTATATAGTATCATAGAATAAGAATCTATTATAAACAAGTTTTTGCACGGTTATAGTTTGTAGATACTCTTAAGTAATGGATACACTATAATCTTCCACAAAAAAGACATCTAATGTGTATGTGACAAAGGATAAAATGTCCATGTAATGGTAAGTCCCAAATCTTACAAATTATATCACACACAATTAAATTTTCCATTAATGAACTGTAAACACTCGAGAAAAGTTATAATGATACCATCATCATTATATTGGCATTTTCTGATATGGCTTAATATCCAATGCAACTATCATGATAGCAAATTTATGTCTTTCTTTCCTCATATTACATGCCTTTGGACTCGCTAATCCATTCAAAGATTAATAGATAATTAAAATCCTTATTGTGGTCCATTTAAATCTAAAGAGTATGCAAGAGTGATATGGTTTGTGATTTTACTTTTTAAAAATTGTTTCTTTATTAATGGGTGTTTTACTTTATTAATATCCAGTTTGTTCAAGTGGTTTTGTGATAAATTTAGGTGGAACGCTCCAGATTTTCAGTCCTCAAAAGAAGAGGGTTGTGATATTTATCAATATATAGAATCTGAAGTAGTTATCTTGAGTACACTGAAACGAGTTTCCAAGGTGGAAATAATCTGTCAAAACATGAGAAGGTTCAAAAACATGTTACGTAATAGTGGCTAGAATCATTAAGTCGCATTTATATTTGTGTCTAATATAGGTAAAAGTATAATTAGATCCAAAGTATACGTGAACTTAAACAATTATTTGTTTAAGCAAATATGTTGCATTAATATATTTATTAGATAAATAATTATATTCCTAATGTATGTAATACTTTTCATCTTTATATCTTAATTGGATGTCGTTGAATTAAATTAGTTTGATTTTCTTTTGCTTCGGGGCTATTGCACATGTATCTTTGTGTAATTGTATAAATGTAAGTAGCAGTGTTGGGCCCGTGCTTAGCACGACCTATCTAGTATATATATATATATATATATATATATATGTGTGTGTGTGTGTGTGTGTGTGTGTATGTATGTGTGTGTGTGTGCGTGTGTGTGTGTGTGTGTGTGTCTGTTGTGATTTGAATTGGTTGGCTTACAGTTAATACTCATTATCTCTCCGATTGTGCACTTCCACATTTCTTTCACTAACTTGTAATTTTATTTTGAATATGCAGGAAAAAGTCAGTAATTGGATTTAAATTGTGGCCAGAATTAAACTCGATCTATCTTAGTTAACGATGAAGAGTTTTTGTACTATTGTCATATATGTTTAGATGCATATGGTATGTGGAATTTATTGATAGTAGAGATCTTTAAGCAATCACTTTCTAAGTATTGGTTGTTCACGATTTTTTTCTGGAAGATTATGTGAAATACATAGCTTCGAATTAGTTTTAGTTACTTTCGTCCTTTAGGTCACTTATAAATTTAATTATGTAACTATCGAATGTATGCAAATAAAAAATATTTTTCTTAATAATAAAAATTTGAAAGGCAACACTTTTAAGTGTGACCAATAACCAAGTAAAGGCAACGCTTTTACGTGTAGTATAATAAACAAAGTTGTTGCTAATGAATCACTACAATGCGTGCCCTTATACCTCTTTGGTCACGCTTTATAAGTTTAGATATGATGGGAACATTTAAAAAGTGTTTCCTAATGTCAAAGGTTACACTTCTTTAAGTCAGCCCCTAAAAAGTGTAGCTTTTTATCAATGAACACACTTTTGCTAGTTTATGCTACACTTTACTAGCGTGGCCTTAGGCATAAAATGGTGTAGTGAGTATTGACGCATACGTGCGCTACATCTTCTTGTGATGTAGGTTCAGGTTCTCAGCATGATGATCACACTTAGATTGATTTCGATCTCCAGTTCAACAAAATGAGTGGTGAGTCCTCACGTATAAGAGTCATGAGTTCATTTTAGTCATTTAGTCACTTATTTTTACTAGACTAAGTTGGGGCTTGTCCTAGCATTTTTAGTCAGTTAGAGGCTATTTTCAGACGTAGTTAGTTTCAGTTTAGTATTGAGTTAATAACTTCTCTGTATTAAATTCATCACTTATAAAATATTTTAGCTAAAGTATATGGGTATTCTCCATATTTTTATTTTAATTATGATTCAACTTCGGCATCAGTTTATTATCTTTAGAATGTTCATGATCATGACAATAAGGATAGTTTGGGATAACTTGTAGTCCTAGGTCCCATGTCCGCGTCTCGAGGGTAGTTTGGGGCATGACATTCAAGGCTGCATTTTTTTAACGTGGTCCCTCAAATAGTTCTATTTCAGAACCTAATAAATTAGGCAAACCATTTCAGTAACTTAGTAAGAAATAACATTATCATAGCTTTAAACATTGGCATGAGTGTCTCATAGTAGAAAGATTAGTAAAACCAAACTTACTTGAGGCTTCCGATATGAATAATTGAGGAACCAAAGAGAAATTTTTATTTCATTTTCATTACCCTCTTGTTCATAAACTTTCAGTTTTCAGAATATCAACTTTCCCCTTTTTGAACATCCTCTTTTGTACTTCTTCATTTTTCATGGAGGACATGGTCTCTCTTCCCACTTAAAAATACCTTCATCAGAAAATTCTCCTGTAAGAACAAGGGCTTAACAATGTGAAGTGTTTTAGAGAGAGGAGAAAAGACAGTTTTGAGAAACTCTGATATTTGGAGGGAAAGCTGAATTTTCTGAGGAAATGGAAGGAAATATGGAATATATAAAAAATAAAAAAAGGTATATTATGTGAAACAAAGTGTCATTTTTGTATTGAAAAGATGGGACAATAGTTAGATACCTGAATGACAGACATGTGGCAATTTCAAGGTACTCATGCATAAGTCAAACTTCAATGATAAGAGTGCTAACCTTCAGGAAGGACTAGATCCCTCTCGGTAGTTTGAATGTGATTGCCTAGATATTTTATAACCTCTCCTTTCCTTGAGCCCTTTTGACATGTGTGTATACCTACAAAAGATATGAAACTAAACTTTCTAAAATATACATAACTGACTAGCTAGGATACCTTCTCCCTTTGCATAATCATGAAAGAGTTGATTGCTTAAGGAAAGATCTATTCAAGAATGTTTCAGCATTTGCATCATCAGCTTGATTATTTCAGCCAGATATTTAAGAGCTTTAGGCTGCTGCTTGGTCCACAAGAGTTGAGCACATGACACTACAGTTGCTACCTTTTTTTTTCTGTTGTTGAAAGAGTGTCTGAATCTTTGCTTATAGTTCCCTATGATTGAGAGATCAACCTCTTTTTAAGCGATTGTTGAGGAAGAATTCGGACTGCCTATCTGCTTGTTGGGGAAGAATTTGGACTGCCTATCTGCTTGTTGGGGAACTGAGTGTCATACTTTGTTTCTTCTAAACAGAGCTTCATCAGCTTCTTCATTCTTACCTTCAATATATTGATTATAAATTTGAACTGCATCATCTTGGTTCAGTACTTACATTAGGACTAGGTCCCTCATCAGGTTCATCATCTGCATTAGCTTCCTTGAAACTTTTAAATTTATGATGAGGATGTTCTTCAGTTAGCTCACTATGAGATCGTCTCTATGAATCTGAATCATAACCTTCTATCTAAGAATCATGTTTCTTTTGCAACTTCTCAACTCTTCAACACTCATCAAAAGTCACAAGAGTACCCTATTATACAACCAATAATCCTTGTTGGATGAAGAGTGCACTGTAACTATTCTTTCACCAATTTTGAGATCAAACTTCTCAATATCATCCCTTTGTTCACAAACATGTAGTACTTAACACTTAATCCCAAAATTCTTTGTTAGATAAAAGCCTGCTTATTCAACTTGAAAGATGTCCTGAACTGCTTCTTTTCAACACTATAGTCACAATCTTTGTCATCTGCAAATTTCATATTTTGTAGATCGAGGACCAGGTCCCTTAACACAAGTTAGTGTAGTAGAGAAGCACTCACATAGGTGGATCTCTTGAGTCAAACCTGAGCATTTTATTCTTGAACACAAAATCATTGAGACTATTAGTACGAGGAGTATTCAGATCCGCAATATACATGTTTTGCATCTCTTTCTGTGAAGATCATCACTCGAGAGAAAGTTTGTGACAACACATTTTTTGATAGGATTTCACCTTCATTTAATTCATCACATATGAAACACTTCAAATTTTGTGCTCCAACCATTTGCATAGTACACAATTTTAAAGAAGTGTTTCACAGATTTTCAAGTCTTGCCTACCCCAAGAATGTACCCTTTATTCCTATTGCCAAAAGAGACACATACACCTTCAAATGCCTTGAGAGAGAAAGTTTTTAGCTTTTCCCAGTGAAGTGCTTGAGCATCCATTGTTCATGAACCGCCACTAACTTTTACTACTTCCTCTCACTTGCATAACAAATCACTTGTAAGCCTTGGGAACCCATTTGAGATGGAGTTCTTAGTAAGCAGATAACGAAGTGATAAGAAAGTCTTCTATGAAGTGAGGAAGACTAGTTTTCTTCAACTTGAAACCATAAGCAGGAGGACAAAGTCCCTTCTTCAGTCTATTTCGTGGTTTGGAATAGTTTTATGAACTTTCTACATTCTTTTTTAACACATGACAATGTATCTTAAGATGTCCATATCGACCACAACTCACACACAACATATAATCAGCATCATATACAAATTTATTGTGAGCATCGTATAAGGAATCTATCTTCTCACAACTCAGCCCTTTTGTATTGTTCTTGCCTTGACCTATAAGACATGTAAGTATGTTAGAGGAATTGGTCCATTTGAGGAATTTTTCAAGTTCCTCTTTTACACAGACCAGTTCCCACTCTAGCTCACGATTTCTTTCTAAAGCCGCATGTTCATTTTTGCAGTACGCAACTTACTTTCAAGCTCCAGCTACGAGCTGCTTGGCACGTTCTTTTCGTTAAAATTGTATTAATTACCTTTTTTGATCTTTTCCTTTCGTTTAAGATTTTCAGATTCTTGAACAACCATTTAATTTTCAATATCATATATTTGGGCAACTAAAGCATTTTTTTAATCTTGAGAGCTGTCTAGACTATTGTTTATAAGATCATTCTCCGTTGTTAACTCACTCATCAAATCAAGTAGTACAACAACTAGCTTTCTCAATTTACTGGTAGAAAAGGTATTCAAGTTTTGCTTGAAGTATGATAGAGTTACTTTTTCATCGACATCTTCCTCATCAGATTTTGCCATGAGAACATCATTAGAGTGCTCAAAATCACTGAAATCACTTCAAGAATGTTTCCATCCATCCATATCGTTCTTCATTGCCTGCAAAAAATATTCTTTTCTCCTTATCATGGGATGGACCGTGTACCTATATTTGTTTTTGACTGTGAGAATACAACCCTCCATTTTTAGGTATCTCCAAATCTTGCAGATGCTCAAATAGTATATCCATAGTTGTTACATCAAGTTCTTTTGTGTCATAGCCAGTCACAAAATCATTTATCCAAGAACTTGGAAGAATTTCCGGTTTCTTAGAGAATTGCTTGACAACAGCGAGTGGTTCTTCAAGAAACATAAGCTCATTCGTATTGGTGGAGAATCTAGTGCATGTTTAATGAATGATTTCACTTTCTTTCATGGTAAAACCTTAAAACTAAGTAGTAAAGATATCTAGCTTAGAACTCATTATTTCCTCATTACCCTCATAAGTTTTTTTCAACATATCCCATATTTCCTTGGTTGATTAAAAAGATGAGATCATGTCGTATTCATCTAGACTATAAGGCCACACATTAGTAGCTTCTTTGCTTTGTGATTTTTCTTGTCTAATGGTCGGACAGAGTCATTATTTTGTCGTCGAGTTTTGGGAATGACTCTTGTGACCTATCCATCTCTAACCTCCATAGTTGGCACAAAAAGACCGTTACATATGACCTCACATAATTCAATGTCCTCAGCCATGAGATGGTCTCTCATCCAAATCTTCCAATTTTCATAGAACTTACGATCAAGAAGAGAAGGTCTTGTGGGAGACTCACTTCTTTTCTTATTCAGTTGTGATGCCATTCCTCGCATGAACTTGTCTCTTGGTGTTAACTAGATAGAAAATCCAAGATATGATACCACTTGTTGGAATGTATGCGTCCAGTTATTATTTAAGGACTAGGTCCCTTGACTTCATCAAATACAGTTTCTCAAAGTAAGCATCTACATGTTTTGATGGGACCAGTTCCTAAACACAGTTGCAATAACAAAAAGTAATATAAGTGCTAAAAGTAAAGATTGAACCAGACAGCTTTGGAAACCTCGTATTTCAAGGGAGGAAAACCACGAATTATTCTCAACATGATTTTTCTAACTGCTTTAACTAATCTTCAACAAGCAAAAGTGAACGCTGATACAATAAGATATTAGCTTGATAATTACCCCACTATGTAATACTCCCTATAACTTAGTTGAGCCTGAGTAGAAACGACACTGCTCTCTATACTAACCCGACCTAATTAATATAGATTTAGACTAAGAACCTAAGTTACCCTTAACATAGCATTTACAATGATTCACCGGGTTTGAAACGTTTCTTTCACAATTGATATAAATCCTACATTATAAGAAAGATTAAAAGCATACAAATGCAACAAGTACAAAAATTAATAAAAAGCACTTCTATCAGTTCCCCTTCTATTCTTGAAGCTTGAAATATCTCTCTTTGAATGAATGAGTAAATCTTGTTGTTTTTTGTTTAATATATACCCTGAAGATTTATTACTCATCAAACAAACAACCTTGTCACTTCTGATTGGTGAAGTACTTTCCTGGTTCACCATTTTCTAGTTACACTTATGTTGTACGGGGGAGGTCAAGTGATGATCTCACTGCATATGGACTCACATCTAAATTTTTTATGTGGTTTCTAGTTTTAGTGAGTTTATCTTCACTATATGAAGATCTTCTTGTTAAGGTTTGTCTACTGTTTTTTCCTTTTTGCGATGTTTTTTTGGTTTCACATTTTGATGATTTCATTGGGCTTTTGGGAACTCCAACTGTGTATAGGAGATTGATTACCAACTTTAAAATAGTCATATTATGATGAATCCTCATAATATTTGTTGAGATGATGTCCTAGTGAAATTGTCCCAACTATAGTGAACTACACCTGTCATTTAAATGTGATTTTTATAGATTGATTGGATGGGGAAATTTAGGAGTTTGTTTGTTTTGCTTTTGAGTGCTTTCGTGACCTCATAGTATGTTATGTTAAAGGCATCCTAACTATGTTCTGTTAAAGGTATCCTCTTCCAATATTTGCCTTTGCTACCTTTCTCTGATCCTTTTTTCCATATTGACATTAGTAAAATTATCTTTACAACTCTAGATTTGGATCTTGAGGTGTTGCTGCAACGTGCTTACAATTACATTATAAAACTTCTTCAAATAAAACTCAATTTTTGTAAATTATATGCATTTATATTTTAAATCGGAAGTTCTCTTTTGTAGCTTATTTTTCAAATGTCTTATTTAAGTACCTTTGCCTTGTTAAATGCTATAATCTTAGAATAGTATGTTTATACATGGATAGATAAGCCAATAAAATTATGAAACTTAAATCTGTGAGGTTGTGTGTTTGTAAAATGTCATTAATGATTACACCTATGTGGAAAGTCTTTTGAGGCTCAACTTGCATATATTGAAAAATTATTTGTTTATGAATTTTTGAATACCAGGAGGAGGATAAAATGTGCTATTTGAAGATGAAAGAGAATATTTGAAGTTGATGTCCTCTTTTATTTTTCACATTTCATATCTTTTCTTACTTTGTTTTTTCTTTTAAGTGTTGTTCCTTGTTTTTGCTCTCATAGAACCAAAAAATGCATATTTGCAAGAAATACAAGCAATAAACTTGAATAATGTAAGATTTTATCTTAGATTTGTTTAGCTTTAACGTACGATATTTCATTCCTCTGCATAAGGAAGTTTCTGTCTTTATCCGCAACATATTCACAAGAAAAAAGTGAAAGAAAAGAAGTAGAAGCCACTTAGTTGTTAGAAAATGATTCTCCAATTCGATGAACTGTATCAAAATTAGTCAATTTACTGTTAAACAATTTGGTTTGATGTTCAGGTGAAACTACATTTTACCGCGTATGCACTTCGAGTTATTGTTGAGGAATGCATTGCCAAAAGCACTGTGCATGAGGCTTAACATCATACTAGAAAGTATTGTGACTGAAGCCATGATTGAGGTATTTCATGTCATATGGCAAACTTTTTGTGTTTGGATTTAATTCTTGAACAACTTGGAAAAATATTTCACTCATTTTACTCTTATCACATTGAGGCTACTAAAGGGAAGATATATGCCACCATTTATTTGAGAGATTGATGTACCTGCTTTTGAGTGGTGTTGGGTTTAGAAAGTATGAATGAAAAATGAAGAGTTGTGAATTTTATGAAGATATCTGTCAAGAGTGGAGTCTAGACCCCAGACGAGACCGGCATCGTTGACCTCTAAGAGGTCGTAGAAAAGCCTTCTTACGTGATTCTTACTTGGTCTAGGTTAATTTTAGTGTAAAATTTAAAATTTTTTGTTTCTTAATATACATAGTAATAATTATATTATATTCATAATTGTTCACCACCAACCATCTAACATTAAGATCATCAAATGAAACAAATAGTTTAAGATAGCATTAAAAGTATACTTGCCAATACGGCACCAATACACTATCTGAACAAAAGTGGAAAGAAACATTAATAGAACATACTCCACTAGATAAATCCTATAAATAATCTAGAATATAATGGGCAAGCATCCTCGAAAGAATGAGGTCCTACCAAGTCCGGATGTATGCTCCACGTCCAGATAGTTTCAGTGTCAACCTGTATCTTTATAGTCCACTTGTGCCTGCACCTAAAATTATAGAGTTGTATGGGGTTAGTACACACTTGTACTAAGTATGGGTATATTCAATCACACAACAAGGATATACATGAGTAAGAATAGCTCTTTACTAACAACATGATTATGGAAAGTCAAGTCAGTGGACTTGCCAAATTAGAATTAGAAAAGTTAGTGAACTTTCATAATTTGGATTAGGAAAGTGAGTCAACTTTCCAAATTTGGATTAAGAAAGTGAGTGAACTTTCCAAATTTGTATTAGGAAAGTCATGCCATGAGAGTAACATGCATCATCATAATTATCATATTGCACACAACACATAACATCTTGTGCATAGCACATAAAATATTGCATATAGCACATAGCATTTCGCATATCATTCGTTCATATGCCATGAGACCTTGGAATCATGGAATTGACATTAACACTTCCCAAAAATGAGGGCTCAACATATGGGACATAAACTAGGGAGCTTTTTTTAGCAAACACAAAGTCTGCTTCATTCATTCATACGTACATCATTTCATTTCATTCATAGGCTAGTGTAAACACCAATTATACCTAGGATGTAGTTAAAGACTTTTATCGGGTTCGCTGTGAAATGATCAAGAGTGACCTAGTCTCATTACTTAAGTCTAGCTCACCTCTTGATTATCCTATGCTAACACCTTTGTTATCATTCATTTCATTATGTGCATCATTTGAGTTTGGCCTCATTCAGTCATGGAAAACTTTAACTTTAACCGACATAGACCATGTAAGTATCATAAAATCAAGTGTCTCCCCCATACCGAAGAGAGGTGGAATCATCGACCAAAGTGACCCAAAATATGCTAGTGTACATGGGAATTGAACTTCGCCAGATCCCTATATTGGCAATATAGGTTCAAAGACTAGGAGATATAAGGAGACCCATAATCATCATGATAACATCTCATATCATGAGAGTTACGTGAACCTACGCCATTCCCAAAAGAAGGCATCACTGCTCATAGCTAGTCTATCGATGGTCAGTATAAACTTCCATTACATTCAACTCATACGTATGAAAAATGTCTTTTAGTATGAGGACATCATAGCTCAATAGATGGTTTCTCATCTCATCATTAGTATTAATGTGTTAATATCAATACATTCATTAGAGTGTTCATAGAGACCGGTCTCTTCATTAACTTTACATTCTCATAGGTGAGTATGTTTTGGTAACATTTACTTAGGCTCATTTGAGATTGCTTTCATCTTTCACATTAGCCTTATATAATGTGTCACCACATTCATTAACATTAGCACATTTATTATTCATAAGAGCTCACCCCATTTTACGTGAATGTTCATTTAATCATATGCCAATGCACTTGGCCATTTAGTGTGTTTCACACTCTTACTCAACCCTTATAGGGTTTCATCATTTCACTTATTCATTTCATTATTTCTTTGTTCATTTCATCATTTCATTGTTCGTTTCATCACATGACAATGCACTTGGCCATTTTTTAGTGTTTCACACTCTTACTTAACCCTTCTAGGGTTTTATCATTCATTTTTCATTTCATTGCGTACACCTTAGGTTCACTTATTTTTAGACGTATACTAGACTTATGGATCTATACATACAAGCCATGAGACTTCGTTCATAGTTCGTTTAAGTAATTCATATCATCCTAAGATTATGTGGTACAAGACTTATGCATCATGTATGTATGCCAAAATCTCAATTTTGATCTAAGTAGGTAGCGTTATTCTTGAATATTTACTTCACGTATGACTAATGTATCAATACGAAATTTGGGCAAGGGAACCCAGTTTCAAATTCCTTGGAGAACACTTACATTTTTTTCATTTACTTTATTTGATCCATATGTCTTGGGGACGCAAGTTCGAGCTCCAATGCCTTCATTTTATTTTCCCCTTAATTTCTCTCTTTATTTTTTCGCTTAATAGCACTAAGAGGCTGTGGGATAGAACCCCCACAACCTAATTTACTCTTTATTTTCATTTTTTTAATTTCTCTCCTTTGGCCGAGGGGTTGTGGGTTCGAACTTCCATATCCCCTCTTTAATTTCTTTTAATTTTCTCCTTCAATCTGCCTAGGAGGTTGTGGGTTCGATTCCCACGCCTCCCATTTCTTTTCTTTCTTTTTTCTTTGAATCTCATTCGCTTCCTAGAGGTTTTGGGTTCGATTCTCATGCCTCACATTTCATTTATTTCATTTTCTTTACTCTCCTTCACTGACTAGAGGTCGTGGGTTTGACTCCCACTCCTCACATTTCTTTTTCATTCATTCATAACTTTCTTATAGTGAAGTCTTGGGTTCAATCACAACAGACCTCACATATTTTAAACATTATTTAAAAAACCCCTAAACTTCAACATTAGCCGAAATTAAACCATCAACATGCTAGAAATTTTAATCACGTTGCAAACTTGTTTCTTCAACATCTATATATAATTTCATAAGATAATTCGCAGATCACTTAATACGTTCTTAGGTGCATTTTTCATGGATTCGTTTAGCCAAGATATTGTCACTCAAATCATCCATATTTCAACTCATTTGAACATCACGAATTACATAATTATTTGTAGATGAAATACAACCACAACATCACATTTTTAAAGCCTTAACCTGAGGCACATAGATATGGTTCACATTGCACACACACGTACACATAATTTTGGAAAAACATTAACATAAGTCACATAATTCCCTACATACATATAAACACATAATTATCACGAAAAAACGATTCATCCCTAGTTTACTACCAGGAAACATAACCAACCAACGATTCAATGGTAACTAGTGATAGGGACATGCAACGGGGAACAACCCTAGTTTTCGGAATAGATTAATCTGAACCTTAGGGGTCTCTTGGAAAAGAGACCTATAGAGAAGAGAACCTATACCTTTTTGACGTTAAACCCACAACATTCTTCCCAAAAACATCAGCAAAGATCACGTCCATATGCCTTCAAAGTCAACACCAACTCGACGGACAAACTTCTCTTTGCCTACGTGATTGATTTCATTTGTTTTCTTATATAATTGTTGTGAGTTTTTCAAGTGTGAAGAAAATTCATTTACCTACTTTTTCTTAAAGTTATTTGGCAGAGAGAATCATGAGTGAGAGTGATAGAGACGTGAGAGAGAGATGAGCGCGGGAGAGAACAATTTTCTTAGGATTAGGAGTCTAGTTTAGGACTTAGTCAATTAAGGTTTTTATTTAACTATTAAAAATATGATTTACTTTTATTTTAAATAAGATAATGAATAATAAATATAAATTAATTACATCAATTTACCAATATAAATTAAAAATAATTTAACTCATTTCTTCCCCCGTGGTTCGAACCCGGGTTGAGCAAGACTTCACTTCAATAGCCAATTTTTAGCCCTCTCTCCCCAAAATTACTCTCCACATTACTAATTAAATATGTAATTATATATTTAGGGTAATTACGATACTACCCTTAGCCTGGGAAAAGACCATTTTACCCCTAGACACTCCAAACCTAAGGTTTTCCCTTTTAAAGTCTGGTAAAGACTCTTTCAAGTAAATCTTCGTATTAGAAAGCACTACATGGTTGGGGCCAACCTTTTATAGCTCAACTAAATCCCCAAGTTAGTGGTCTTGGATGTAGCAAGGTTTCAAAGGTCCGGTTCTACCCGCATCAATCTGTGTGAACTCGGTCTAATCGTACGCATTCTAGACACATTAAGCATTACTTAGCATATTAATTTTTAGGGTTGTTACATTAACCCCCCTCCCCTCCCCTTAAGAATATTTGTCCCCAAATTACACTACTAACTATCACGCGTAATGCCAATCAGATCATAACATAGTTACTATACACAATCAAGCAATAGCAACAAACAATGAAGAGATAAGGAAACTTAGACTTAAGAGTAGGAAGTCTAACCTCAAGAGCAAAAAAGATTAGGGTAAAGGGATCTCATATCGTCCTCGGCCTCCCACGAAGCACCCTCAACAAGATGATTTATCCACAATACCTTCACGGTTGCATTCTTCTTTTTCCTCAGGCGCTTGATCCGTTTGTCTAACTGGATGAATAGAATCTAGCTCCGCAGGCAATGCAAACTCATAGGCCACCTCACTTACACACTGTAGGATCTCGTATGGCCAAACATACCTCGGACTCAACTTCCCTTTCCTGTGAAACCTCATCACCCCCTTCATAGGTGATATCTTCAAATAGACTTGGTCACCAACATCAAACTCTAAAGGTCATTTTCTATTATCTGAATAAGACTTCTCCTGACTGTAAGTAGTGGCCAACCTGTCCCTAATCACTGATACCTTCTCTACATCAATCAAACCCAATAGCTTGATCTTGTAAAGTGCTATCTTGGTCCATCTGTACCATCGTTGTCCTTACTTCTCTATCTGTCAACCCAGCTGGGTTAACAGGCATTTCTATTCCAGCAGTTAGAGCCTGGGAAGGAACCTTATTTACCCCCTTAGCTGCTCCTCCAATCTCTCCGCCTGCTTTTCTACTTGTATTCATTTTTTGGAAACTTTAAGAGTTGATGTTATATAAGCTCTTAACACCAGGAAATCTGATATTAGAGAAGGCAAGATAAGATTAGAAGAATCAAAATTTTCCTACGCATCATGCAGTCTCTAATTTGAGATAGTGGTGCACTTCACTACCATAACTTAGAAACTACTTAATGCGGTTGATGTGAACTTATTATCCTCATAATTTAACCTAGTGCTATGATACAAACTTTGTCAGGATCGAAGTCTAGACCCCAGATGATACCGGTGTTTTTGACCTATCAGAGGTCGCAGACAAGCCTACTTACGTTATTCTTACTTCGTCTAGGTAAATTTTAGCAAAAAATATGAAACTTTTTTTTCTTAATATGCATACTAATCATTCTATTAGATTCATAATTTTTCACCATAAACCATCTAACATTAAGATAACAAATGAAAGAAATAGTTTAATATGGCATTAAATGTATACTTGCCAAAACGCCACCAATATAATGTCTAAACAAAAGCGGAAAGAAATGCTTGTGGAACATACTCCCATAGCTCAATCCTATAACTAAGCTAGAATATAATGGACAAGCATACTCAAAAGCATGAGGGACTACCAAGTCCGATGAATGTTCTACGTCTGGATAGTTTAAACGTCAACATGTATCTCTTGCGTCCAGCTATGCCTGCACCTAAAATTGTGGCATTGTATAGGGTTAGTACAGGCTTGTACTAAGTATGGGAATATGCAAGCACACACCAAGGACATGCATGAGTAAGAATAGCTTTTTTCTCACAACATGATTATGGAAAGTCAAGTCAGTGGACTTGCCGAATTGAGATTAGGAAACTTAGTGAGCATTCCAAATTTAGATTAGGAAAGTGAGTGAACATTCCAAATTTGGATTAGGAAATTCATGCCATGAGAGTAACATGCATCATCATACTTATCATATTGCACACAGCACATAACATCTTCCACAGAGATCATAAAATATTTCATGTAGCACATAGCATTTTGCATATCATTCGTTCGTATGCCATGAGACCTAGGTATCATGGACTTGACATCAAGACTTCCCAAAAATGAGAGATCAGCATATGGGACCTCAAATAGGGAGCCTTCTTTAGCAAACACAAAGTCTGCTTCATTCGTTCATACGTATGTCATTTCATTTTATTCATAGGCTAGTGTAAACATCAACTATACCTAGGATGTAGTTAAAGACGTTCATCGGGTTCGCTGTTCAATGATCAAGAATAACCTAGGGTCATTACTTAAGTCTAGCTCACCTTTTGATTATCCTATCCTAACACCTTTTGTATCATGCATTTCATTATGTGCATTATTTAAGGCTGGGATCATTCATTCATGTAGAACTTTTACTTTAACCAACATAGATCATGTGAGCATCATGAAATCCAGTGTCTCCCCCACACCGAAAAGAAGTGGGATCACCGGCCAAAGTGATCCAAAACATGCTAGCTTACATGGGAATTGAACAACGGTAGATCCCTTTAGTGGTAGTATAGGTTCGAAGACTAGGAGATATAAGGAGATCCATACTCGTCATGCCACACAGTCTTATCTCATGAGAGTTACGTGAACCTCCGCCTTCCTTAAAGAAAGCATCATCGCTCATATCTAGTCTGTCGGTGCTTAGTATAAAGTTCCATTACATTCAACTCATACATCATGAAAGGTGGCTTCTAGTATGAGGACATAATATCTCAATAGATGATTTTTCATCTCATCATTAGTACTAAGTGTGTTAATCTCAATACTTTCATTTGAGTGTTCATAGGGACAGGTCTCTTCATTAACTTTACACTCTCATAGGTAAGTAAGATTTGGTAACATTTACTTAGGCTCATTTGAGATTGCTCTCATCTTTTACATTAGACTCATATCATGTTGTCACCACAGTCGTTAACATCAGCACATTTACTCTTCATAATTACTCACCCCATTTTACGTGACTGTTTATTTCATCATATGCCAATTCACTTGGCCATTTAGAGTGTTTCACACTCTTACTTAACCCTTTAAGGGTTTCATCATTTCTTTGTTCATTTCATAATTTTATTTTTCATTTCGTCATATGCCAATGCACTTGGCCATTTAGTGTGTTTCACACTCTTACTTACCCTTCTACGGTTTTTTTTCAGTTCATTGTTCATTTCATCATTTCATTGCGTACATCTTAGGTTCACTTATTTTTAGAAGTATGCTAGACTTATTGATCTATACATACAAGCCATGAGACTTCATTCATACTTCGTTTAAGTAATTCATATCTTCCTAAGATTATGTGGTACAAGACTTATGCATCATGTATGTATGCCAAAATCTCAATTTTTATCTAAGTAGGCAACATTATTCTTGAATATTTAATTCACGTATGACTTATGTATCAATACGAAATTTGGGCAAGGGAATCCGGTTTCAAATTCCTTGGAAAAAACTTACATTTTTTCATTTACTTTATTTGATCCATACGGCTTGGGGATGCATGTTCGAGCTCCAATGTCTTCATTTTATTTTCCCCTTAATTTCTCTCTTTATTTTTCGCTTAATAGAACTAAGAGGATGTGGGATTGAACCCCCACAACCTCATTTACTTTTATTTTCATTACTTTTAATTTCTCTCTTTTAGCCGAGGGGTTGTGGGTTCGAACTTCCATATCCCCTCTTTAATTTCTTTTAATTTTCTCCTTGAATCTGCCTAGGAGGTTGTGGGTTCGATTCTCATGCCTCCGATTTCTTTTTCTTTAATTTTTCTTTGACTCTCATTCGCTGCCTAGAGGTTGTGGGTTCGATTCCCATGCCTCACATTTCATTTATTTCATTTTCTTTACTCTCATTCACTGCCTAGATGCCGTGTGTTCGATTCCCACGCCTTACATATCTTTTTCATTCTTTCATAGCTTTCTTATAGTGAAGTCTTGGGTTCAATCCCAACTGACCTCACATATGTTAAATATTATTTTAAAACACCCCTAAACTTCAACATTAGCCGAAATTAAACCATCAACATGCTGGAAATTTTAATCACATTGTAGACTAGTTTCTTCAACATCTATATATAATTTCATAGGATAATTCGTTGAACATAACGAATTACATAATCATTTGTAGATGACATACAACCACAACATCACATTTTTAAAGCCTTAACCCGAGGCACATAGATATGGTTCACATTGCACACACACGTACACATAATTTTGGAAAAACATTAACATAAGTTACATAATTCCGAACATAAATATAAACACAAAATCATCACGAACGATGTTTCATCCCTAGTTTACTACCAGCAAACATCACCAATCAATGATTCAATGGTAACTAGTGAAAGGGACATGCAACGGGGAACAACCCTAGGTTTCGGAATATATTAATATGAACCTTAGGGGTCTCTTGGGAAAGGGACCTAGAGCGAAGAAAACCTATACCTTTTTGACGTTAAACCCACAACATTCTGCCCAAAATCTTCACCCAAGATCACGTCCAAATTCCCTCAAAGTCAACACCAACTCGACGGACAAACTTCTCTTTGCCTACGTGATTGATTTCATTTGTTTTCTTTTATAATTGTTGTGAGTTCTTCAAGTGTGAAGAACTTACGTTTACCTACTATTTTTTGAATTTATTTGGGCAGAGAGAATCGTGAGTGAGAGTGATAGAGATGTGACAGAGGGAGATGATCGTGGGAGAGAAGAGTTTTCTTAGGATCAGGAGTCTAGTTTAGGACTTAGTGAATTAAGGTTTTTATTTAATTATTAAAAATCTGATTTAGTTTTATTTTAAATCAGATATTAAGTAATAAATATTAATTAATTACATTAATTAACTAACTTAAATTAAAAATAATTTAATTCATTGCTTCCACTTAGGTTTGAACCGGGGTGGAGCAAGACTTCACTTTTAGAGCCAATTTTTAGCCCTCTCTCCCCAAAATGCTTGTCCAACTTACTAATTAAATATGTAATTATATATTTAGGGTAATTACGATACTACCCTTAGCCAGGGAAAAGACCATTTTACGCCTAGACCCTCCAAACCTAAGATTTTCCCTTTTTAAGTCTGGTAAAGACTCCTTGAAGTAAATCTTCGTATTCGAGAGCCCTATATGGTTAGACCCATCCTTTTCCAGAACAACTAACTCCCCAAGTTAGTTGGCTAGGCTGTAGCAAGGGTTTCGAGGTCCGGTTCTACCCGCATCAATCCGTGTGAACCAGGTCTAATCGTAGGCATTCTAGACATATTAAGCATTACTTTAGCATATTCATTTTTAGGGTTGTTACAAGCTGTTACTTTTATGAAGAGGTTTCCTTTTGATGAAAGGTTTTTTTTTTCTTCTAAAGTTTGTGACTTTTTCAAAGGTTTGTGACCTTTTTGGAAAGGCACAATAAGAAACTTTTCACACTACCCTTTGTTTTCTATAAATTGAGGGATTCCCTCTCGTTTTTCAAAGAACCTGATTGCTGGACTTCTTCTACTACTTCTAAATCTAGTATTTTAAGTGTATTTTATTATCGTTGAGTGGATCGCTGACACCAGTGTTTTGAGTATCAACACAGTGGTGATTGAGATCATTCGATCTTAGGAGGACATATTCCAGATTAAACCTTTGATACAAGAGGGGAATAATTTTTGTGCATTCAGTGGGCTTAATCATTTTTTTTCAAATTCATGTATGTTTACAGATTTTAGATTTGTGAATTAATTTTTTTATTCTATTCTTCACTGGCTCATTAAACTTTGGTAACTTCGTGTTTCTGCAAAGTTTGTTGGAATCCATAAGATACTTTAAAGACAGATTGACAACAATTCTTCTTTAAAAAAAATATTTCGCATATTTTTCATAATATTTTTCTTATTCTAGTTTCTCTACTGGTTTTAATATTCTAGTTGTTAAAATGTTCATAAACTTTGTTGTGTCTTACCAAGTACAAAAAATTTTGTTCTAAATATCTTAAGGATACAAGAGTAAAAAACATTCTAGTTTCTCTACTAGTCCTAATTTTTTGTTGTGAAAGTGTTCTTAAACTTTGTTGAGTCTTACCAAGATCTTCAAAGTTTTGTTCTAAGAATATTAGGAATACAATATGAACAACAAGTGGTACTTTAAAAATTTTACGTGAGCACCCCATGAGTGTTGAAATAAGTATTGGTTTCACAGTCTTGTAGTTCATTGTCAAGCATGGTTTCTCGTATGTAATTTGGTACTCTTTTTGCACTATCAGCATCATAGTAGTTCAATTATGAACTTTTGGTGGGTGCTGACTTTAACGTCGAAGCGGCTCAGCAAGGGGTTTTATACACAGATGAAGTTGATAAAATATCCAAAAAAGTTCAAAAAATATTATCTACATGAATTTGGATAATCAACTTTAAAGTTATCATTCTCATCGCTTACCTGTTTAGGCTAAGAGTCTTAACATTTGCAGAGATGTATGTGAGGAGGACATCGAACAGGCGCTACTCAAGATGTTTGAAGGAACTGTGGGTATTTATTGCAAATTATTTCTTCTGTTTGTTCCAATTTCCTATTACTCGTGTAAACATTTTTACAAATTTATATCTGTAGTTCCTTTACTTCAAATGTGTTCTCTTTTGAAGTATTTTTCGGAGATCAATAATCTCACTTACTGAGTTTATCTTTATTGTTTCTTCAGATTGTAAGTGAACCTGACAATAGAGCATGGAAGCATCCATGTTACGACACTATTTTTTATACTGACTCTATTATAACCTTTTTTATCTAATTTTTCTTTTAAAAAATGTGGGCAAACAGTTCTGTGAGAAAAATATTTACCACTTGCTATTTGGATGGTAATATAGTTTCTCTGTTTTTAAAATCAATTGGATTAAGTTGGGGGTGGAAATTAATTTCAACGAGGGAAGAATTTTTGCCAAGGAATATCAGATGTCAGACATTGACCTATTTAACAAACAAGAAACAACACTTCTTCAGCTAAACTAATTGTTGGGAGTGGGATGTCAAGGCAAATACTGGTTTATATGCCTTGTAACAATTGTCAACCAAGGCTGTGAAGTTTTACTCGTGTTGTTGCTGTCTTGGGACTAGGAGCTTCGTATTGACCCTTCTAAATCACACATAGGTCTACCAAATATTTAATTTTCCTTGATATATTGTTTAATCTTTTGCTTTTTGTTGTTTCTTGCGTTGTTCCTTTCTAGGGGCT
Source organism: Solanum arcanum (assembly GCA_027789145.1). Classification (NCBI taxonomy): domain Eukaryota; kingdom Viridiplantae; phylum Streptophyta; class Magnoliopsida; order Solanales; family Solanaceae; genus Solanum; species Solanum arcanum. Next base: position 37,070,911 of record CM050933.1, read on the forward strand.
AAGAGCTTCTGTTTCAATAGCTCATCGTTGTTCTTTCTAGATGTTGACTGCTCTTTGAATTTTTCCATACACTAGTCTGGAGATACATAAAGCTATTTCTTTCGTTTGTGCTGGAGCTTTTCTTGGTTTAGAAATGACATTTCAGAAAGGTTATCCATCAAAATCAACTAATTTTATGAAATATATATAGGCCAAGTGATTTGATATGGTTCAACTTATGAATTCTTTACTCCCAAATTTCGAAATTTGAACTAACATTAGAGTTGGCGGTCTAACTATTGTTGTAGTTACTTCATCACTATTGTAATCTTTGAGGAAATCCCAGTGATTCAAAAGAAATTACAAGTCTCAAATGATCTTGTTTCTATAGTAGAATAAGATCATAAATACGAGTAAGGAGGTCTGTTGAGATGACAAACAACTACCTCACAAACCTCCAAGAAGCCTCAAAAAAAAAGTATACATCACAAAGGTCCGGGCTAGTAACCAACCAAAAATATTGTAGAAGCAACGGGTGAGTACAAAGCCACACGTTACTCAACAAGCAAACCTCTAAAAGCAAGTTAAGGATGTCGAATATGGGTACTCCTTACACCCCAACCGAATCTTTATACTACAACCTGCATAAAACCAGCACAACCTAATAGTTCACAGTTTACAACGCTCATAGTTCAACAACAACCCTTAACCAAATTACCTATCCTCAACAACAACACTTTGACAAATTACATGTCCTCAACAACAACACTTTAACAATTTACATGTCCTCAACACGAATACATTAAAAAGTTACATATCCTCAACAACAACACTTTAACAAATTATATGTCCTCAACAACAACACTTTAACAAATTACAGATCCGAAATAACAAGTTCAGTATTCATCAATCACCAATTCCAAAGAAAGGCATTCACAAGACCAGCAAAAAAAAAATCAAGCACGCTAATGATAAGTATGTGCAATGCAATGGAAGACAATGCCACGTATAATGATCTATGTCTGACCTAGTGATACACACCCGCTACCTCTCAGTCTGGGATCCATGAAGGATATATTTGTCCATGCATATATTGCGGTGCACGACACGATCCTCGATAATAGTAACCATCGCACCGCGCGATACGTCTCTCCAAATGGGTAAATCCTGTTTAAGTTCTTATTCTTTGTTAATGCACATAATACTTGTCACAACTATGTCCAGAATAGTGCAACTGACATGTTCACACAAATAATGAGGAGATGACCATTTTTATAATATCGCACAATTCACAACAACACAAACATGATATCACATTAGCAATTATTCAACAAGATTTTAAACCTTCCTCAACACATCACACACGAACAACTAATCACATTGTCATTCGTTACCCCTTTTTCATCATAAGAATTAATCAATGTGGACAAGTCAACCCATCACCAAGACTCATTACTCCCGAACATATAACACAAGGAAATACACGTATTCCATACACTTAATAAGAGTTTAGAAATCCCCTTGCCTTAATAAATTACAATTCACTCTGAGACTTGAGCCTTCCCTTTTTGTTGAGCTCCCAAATCAATGTGATCTATTCAATTACATATTCATATAAGATTTCAAAATAAACAATACTCACATTATTAGGTGTTTATCCTTGACCTAAACTTTCAGCAGAATTTATAATCAAGTTTATAAATCTTGATGTCAATTAACATTTCAATAATGGTAATTGTCCAAGCTTCAAATCTAGGATTGAGTCATAATATCTCAAAATAGTATATAACAATTAATTTTGATATAATATAATACATTCAATATTTAATTATGCTAACCTATTATCTTAAAATTGAGAACTAAATCATACCTATAAAATTTTTTCTAAGATGGACACAACCTATTAAAATAGTAACAACTATGCAGAAATTATATCCACACGCCCCTTTTTATCACTTTAGTTTTCTTCATTATTAATCACAATAATTATGCAATAATTATTCGAAAATGGCCACTAACGCCGCATCAGAAATTCAACTGTAAATCTTGGAATTCTACCAACAATTTCTCAGAAACAAAAATAATAATAAATAACCAATGATATCATATGATAGTCAACAAATTATTAGACCCATATTTCTCTAATATCAGTAAAGTGGCACAATATTTCAACTTCCACTTCTTTTTTATTCAAACCCATTTTCTTGTATTCTTTTTCTATTACAATCAACTATAATGATAATAATAATAAAATAATGATAACATGAAATATTTGAAATACGCCAACACACTGATTAAGGTATAATAATGTTTACCTATGGGAGTTTTGTCACCTTTGCTTGTGCCGACTGCCAAGGTTACATCGTATTTCTTTGGAGATTTCTATTATTTTTAAAATTTAAAAGTATGATCTAAACTAATTTAGGTTATTGATGTAAATCACATTATATATGGACTTGGCCCAATAACCACCAACTAAATAAATAAATTATTTAATATATACTCATCAATCAAAAAAAATCTAGTTATATAATATTTTACAATTTCCAAATCAATTTCATCGACTAATCAAAAATTACTTCAGACAACTACCAAGAGGGGTAAAATTCTAATTTTTATGAATGTGCCCTTTCGGGTAATAACATTATCCACCACTAAAAACCAAGTTCGTCCTCAAACATAAGTAAGAATGGAAAAACAACTAATGTTATTAAAAGCTTTACTAATCACATATCTTTCAGAGTTTATCCCTCAAATTGAGCTCCTCCTTAAGACAATTTCATCAAGATCAACTACTAAGGATTGAACTTCTGAATCATATTTTGGAAGATCTATAAATAAAGAGTGATTATCAAGTAACAAACTAACTCATGAACACAATCTAAACTGATACTCCAAGGATCATCACACAACCATAAAGACACCTTTTTCTCAAATAACTACGATAACCTTCTGAATTTATACAAGCTACATTCAGAAGTGAACCTGAACAAAACTGCCACATACTCATAATGCACCATCACAAATCCTATCACAATTCCCTTTTCACATCAGAATCTTTTCTCGAGCTGAAGTTATAAAAATCGGATCTTTAGATATCAGGTACTCACCAAGAGAAAATCAAACTTATCTAACCCAAAAAACAATGTGATTAAGTAAACACCCAACAAGCAGACACTTCAAAGGACAAACCATTTAACAACACTCTTAGACAATAGTAACTCTTCATAACTCTTATATAAGTTCACATAAGTAAGGTTATGCGTGTCAATTTATTGGTATACTCCAACTATCTAAAAGAACACCAAATTCGTCATAACTTAAATGATTAAATCCATCCAAGAATTTCACTCTGCCAAGAAGACAATCACATGATCGGTACACCCATCCACCACTAGAAAATCACCTAAAGAAGTGGAAACACGCGTGTATATACACATTGAATCATACTCCCAATCATGTAAGAAATGAAGTAGGTGGTCGACATAAAAATGTAGATAACATGTCAAGACCCAAAAGCGCCCCCTAGAAGCTAGGACGAACGCTTGGGTCGTAACAAGGCGTACTTGACCCTTTGGGGTCTTGTACAAGCACTTTAACTATTGTTCATTACATAAAACATGAAAAGTAGTTCAGAATTTAAAGATTTTCACGAATAAATTATTTAAAAAAAATATAACATAAATACTTAACAATGTCATCATCACAAGCGAACTTAAAGACACGACATAATATCTTAAGGACACGACCCTTTACAATGAAAGAAAATACAGAATAAGTCTTTATAATAAAAGTAGGAAACATAGATTATGTCCTAGAATATACGAGGACATACCAAATCTTGAAAGAGTTGATTTCTCAAGATTCACCTTTAAACATTCAAACTCTTCCAACCTATACTTATAGAGTATAGAAAAGTATGGGGTTAGTACAAAATAAAGTATTGAGTATGACATATGAAAAATCATGCAAAAAGGGATATTTTAGTATAATAACCTTTCATGCCAATAAGTAAAACATTCATGACTTAAGAGTTGAAATAGTATAAGTATCATCATTTAACACATAATAAAACAATCTCATAATTTTAACATTAAAGAACACATTACATTGAATGGCATAGTCCAAGTCATGTGAATCCTTCTCCTTTGAAGTTTCCCTAACAAAGTTATCCTTAGACTCCATAAGGTATGACAAGAAGGGACCGCCCATAAACCTCCTATAAGGCACACCAAAAAGATCATTAAGACCAAAACTATAGGCTTACCTCGTATGGAAACAAAGTCCACGCTCTTGGTTAAACATGTGCCAAACATTCATTCATACAGACTTCATGTAAGTACCACTCTCCAATAGGACTTATAGGTAAGACTAAGTGAAATGTGAGAGTAGAATCTCATACTACTACTCCAACTTAGTGCTCCAAAAGGATTTCCTTGGATTTAGCACTTCACAATAACTTAACCAAAATTAAAGTGAACTATGTAAAACATTACAGTAACCTAAAAAGACCTATAAAATAGTGAACTTCAAAGGTATTGGCAATCAGCAAGTGAGCTTATCTCTGTAGAAGCTTCACTAACCGAGGTTATCCTAAGACTTACAAGGTAAGACATGAAGGAAATGTCTAAAGACCTTCTTAAATACACACCAAGGAGATACTTAAGAATACCAACCAAAGGCTTACTCCACTCGGGAGAACAAGTCAGCACTCAATCACAAGACATTAAAAGAACACTCAACAAACCACCAAAGACATCCCTTTCGGAATTCCTACTTAGTTCAGTGAGTACATAGAGTCCCATACCACCACCTACCCTAAGTAGTACACTCGTTTAGAAATTTTGGCACCTAGACTTCCCTTTCAAAAGGTCCTACTTATTGCAATGGATATATAGCATCCCATACCACCACCTACCCTATGTTGTACATTCTTTTAAAAGACTTAGTTCATTCATTTATTTTGTGGTTGTTAGCTTAACCGACATAGAACATCAGAGCTAGACATGGAATCCCGATATTAACCCCTATCGGATGAGGGATCCTCATGCCTAGAGTAAGGTCATACTTTTTAACTTTTTCATGGCTTTCCTTATAGCTACAGCTATGTGGGCACATAGTTAAGGGATAAGGAGATTGCTACTAACTAAATCATTCTAACTAACGAGGAGTACTCATCTCAAGAGGTACATTGAAATACAAAATCTCAAATCACGAAGTGTAACAACCCCTTTCTCATATCCTCTAGGTCCTAGGCATAACTCCCCACGGATTCTCAACATTATAAACTATAGGTTAAGGATAGCTAGTGACACCACATCTAAACTCAAGAAGGGTATTCATCATCCGACCTATCTTAGAAAGCTCATAGGATGTAGTGAGGTTGCTACAAAACACTTTATCTCAAATCACGAATAGTGTTTACCTCAAAACTCCCTTTTTTCTCAACTTAGCTTCATACATTCATTTAAGTGTGTCTGTATACATGTGAGCACACACTGAACATGAACATCATCTCATTCACATTAAATTATATACATGTTTTAGACCTACATTTATCAATTTACACAATTTAAATGCTTCACATAATCATTTAATTCATTTAGGAATAATCTAAGTCAAACATGAAATTCAAGTTTCACAAAACATAACGCAAGACCCATATTCATTACCATTTCCTTTCACATATTAAACCATCAAAGAAACACTCCAAAAACATACCAAACATAACAATATTCATCAAGTAAACACCCCCACCAAGAAGGTGGACCATACCACTCAAGAGCATTTCATAACTAAAACTTAAACAACATAACCAACTTACCCTTTAAACCAAGCCTATATCATTTTACTCAATTATTCATCATAAATTAGCCGTTAGGGAGGTATCTAAACAACAATATCAACATAAGCAAACCAAAGTTCAAGGACTACAAAACTATGCTCATTTAACTCATTTCTTAAGACAACATTTGATGAAAAGATTTAACATGATTTCATTGAAGCTTTAACCATTAAATCATCAAATAAAATTAGAAATATCATTATTAAGTCATTCAAAACGATTTCATGCAAGACCCATATTTAGATTTGAAGATCGAAGAAACTAGGGTTCAAAATCCTTTTTGAAAATCCATTTGAAGGGACTCCTTGAATGGAAGACAGTTAAAGGTTTGATACTATACCTTAGATTAAAGAAATCCAAATATTTTGATGAATAACATGGCCACCAACAGCCCTTCTAGCTCTTCTCGACTTCTAGCTCAAATGATTACTTTGAGAGAGTTCTAAGGGAGAGGGGTCTTAGGTTTTCGGAAGTGCGGTCTAAAATTAGGTTTTAGGGTTTATAACACTTCTACATACGTGATTAAACCTAAAATAAACGTCCTAGGTTCATAAAATACTTGAGGTGAATTTACCAAACACGCCAAGACTTGGAAGAAACTAGATAGCTTTTGGACAGTCTTCATCGATAGACCAACCACCGGACCATTTGTCAACCAACGGCCCGTTGGTGGGGTATTGTTTAGTTCGTACTTAGCCTCCTTCATAGGGAAGTTGTCCTGCCTTGAAGGTTTAGTCGACGCCCATTGTGGACGGACCGTTGGTCAACAAACGGTCCGTCCCTTGGGTCGTCGTTTGGTCACTATTTTGGCAGCTTCTTGCCAAGAGGTGGGGTCCTCATCTAGGGACCCTCGTGGGTCCTAGGTGGGGACGTACCCTAATGTTAAACCCCTAGACGTAGTCGTATAGGTCTCAGAAACATCTCATACTAAATTCAAGCAAAACAAACTCGTAAAACTCACTCAAACACATCATCACACACAAGTACTTTCTAAGGCACACCTTACGAACGTCATGGACGTTTGACCACCAAACTTCACACACTGCCTAAGAAAACTAATGCAACTCATTTTAACATAAAATTAACTCAAGAAACCATCATGAATCTCTAGATCACTTTAGTTCATTTTAGGCTGATACATTCTCTCCACTTAGAATAACATTCGTCCTCGAATAACACTAAAACTTTAAGACCATAAAAAACTCACTTAGCATCACATAACACACTACAATCATGATCAGAGCACTCAAGACCAAAGCATCAACTCAAAAGGAGCACAAATTCACAATGTTAACACTAGCAACACAGTCAACTTTTGTCGAACTTCACAAACTTCAAAACTCACCTTTCACCATATTTTATGGAGGAACTATCTTATCCAACATAAAACATGCTAATATATATCACTTTTGCAAACATTGAAACTTCAATTAGGACAAGGAAGATAAGACAAACGCTTGGGTTGTAACAAGGAGTACTTGACCCTTTGGGGTCTCGTACAAGCCCTTAAACTATCGCTCATTACATAAGACATGAAAAGTAGTGTGGAATTTAAATATTTTCACGAATAAATTATTAAAAGGAAAACTTATATATATACTTAAGAATCTCAATGTCACAAGCCAACTTAAAGACACGACATAATATCTTAACGATGCGACCCTTTACATTGAATGAAAATACATAATAAGTCTTTATAATAAAAGTAGGAAACATTGACTATGTCCTCGAATAGATGAGGATATACCAAATCTTTAGAGAGTAGATTTCTTAAGATTCACCTTCAAACCTTCAAAAGCTTCCAACGTATACTTATAAAGTAATGAAAAGTATGGGGTTAGTACAAAACAATTTGCTAAGTATGTCATATGCAAAATCATGTAAAAGGGGACATTTTAGAAGAAAAACCTTCCATGCGAAATAAGTAAAACATTCATCACTTAAGAGTTGAAATAGTATAAGCATCAAAGAACAAATTACAGTAACATCAAGAATTATTACAGTGAACACAATACAGTGAATAACATAGTCCAAGTCGTGTGAGCCCTTTTCCTTTGAAATTTCCCTAACCAAGTTATCCTAAGACTCCCTAAGGCAAGACAAGAATGGACCACCCATACACCCCCTTTAAAGCACACCAAAGTGATCCTAAAGATCACCAACCATAGGCTTATATCGTATGGAAATCAAGTCCACACTCTTGTCTAATCATGAGCCAAACATTCATTTATACAGACTTCATGTATGTACCATTCTCCAATAGGACTTATAGGTCACACTAAGTGCAATGTGAGATTAGCATCCCATACTACTACTCCCACTTAGTGCTCCTAGTGGATTCCCTTTGATTAAGCACTTTACAATAACTTAACAAAAATTACAGTGAACTATGAAACATTACAGTAAACTAAAAGGACTCGAAAAATAGTGAACTTCCAAGGTATTGCCAATGACAAGTAAACTCTTCTCCGTAGAAGTTTCCCTAAGTGAGTTTATCCAAAGACTCTCCAAGGTAATACATGAAGATTATGTCTAAACACCTTCTTCAATAAACACCAAGGAGATCTTTAATACTACCCACCAAAGGCTTACTCCACTTGGGAGGACAAGTCACCACTCAGTCACAAGACATACAAGAACAAACTACAAACCAACACAGAAATTCCTTTTAGGAATGCCTACTTAGTTCAATGAGTACATAGTGTCCCATACCACCACCTACCCTAAGTAGTACACTTTTTTAGAAGGTTAGGCACCAAGACTTTCCTTTCGGAAGTTCCTACTTATTGCAATGCATAGATAGCGTCCCATACCATCAATTACCCTAAGTAGTACGTTCTTTTAGAAGACTTAGTTCATTTAATTCTTTTGTGGGGGTTATCTTAAGCTACATAGACCATGAGAGCTAGACACGGAAACTCGATATTAACCCCTATCGGATGAGGGAACCTTACTTTCCTAGAGTAAGGTCATACTTTTTATCTTATACATGGCTTTCCCAATAGCTACACCTATGCGAGCACGTAGTTAAGGGATAAGGAGATTGCTACTAAGTAACTCATTCTCTTCTAACGAGGAGTACTCTTTTCAAGAGGTACATTGGAATACAACATCTGAACTCACGAAGTGTTACCAGCCCTTCTTTATATTTTATCGGTGGTAGGCATAACTCCACACGGATTCTCAACATTATAAACAATAGGTTAAGGATAACTAGTGAACACCACATCTAAACTCATGAAGGGTATTCATCCTCCGGCCTATCTTAGAAAGATCTTAGGAAGTAGTGAGATTGCTACTAAACACTTCATCTCTACTCACGAAGAGTCTTCACCCCAAAACTCCCCTTTTTACTCAAATTAACTTCATACATTCATTTAAGTTTGTGTTTGTGTATATGTGAGCACACCTTGCACATAAACATCGTCTCATTCACATTAACTTCTATACTTTAGACCTACATTCATCAATTCACACACTTTACATGCTTCAAATAATCATGTACTTCATTTAGGCATAACCTTAGCCAAACATGCAATTCAAGCTTCACAAAACTTAATACAAGACGCATCTTCATTACCATTTCCTGTCATATATTAAGACATCAAATACACACTACCAAAACATACCAAACATAACAAAATTCATCAAGTAAACACCGCCACCAAGAAGGTGGACCATACCACTCAAGAGCATTTCATAACTAAAGCTTAAACAACATAACCAACTTACCCTTTAAACCAAGCTTCCATCACCTATATCATTTTACTCAATAATTCGTCATAAATTAGTCATTAGGGTAGTATCTAAACAACAATATCAACATAAGAAAACCAAAGGTCAAGGACTACAAAACTAAGCTTATTTAACTCATTTCTTAAGCCAACATTTGATGAAAAGCTTTAAAATGATTTAATTGAATTATAACCTTAAAATCATAAACAAAAATTAGAAACATCATTATTATGTCATTCAAAACGTTTTAATGCAAGACCCATACTTAGATTTGAAGATAGAAGAAACTAGGGTTCAAAATCCTTTTTGAAAATCCATTTGAACGGACTCCTTGACTGGAAGAAAGTAAAAGGATGGATACCATACCTTAGATAAGAGAAATCCAAATATTTTTATGAAGAACTTGTCCACAAACAGCCCTCCTAGCTCTTCTCGACTTCTAGCATCAATGGTTACTTTGAGAGAGTTCTAAGGGAGAGGGGTTTTAGGTTTTAGGAAGTGAGGTCTAAAATAAGGTATTAGGGTTTAGAACACTTTTATATACCTAATAAACCCTAAAATAAACGTCCTAGGGTCATAAAAGACTTGAGGTGAATTTACCAAACACGCCAAGACTTGGAAGAAACTTGACAGCTTTTGGACAGTCTCCATTCGACAGACCAACCAACGGACCGTTTGTCAACCAACTGACCATTTTTCAACCAACGGACCGTTAGTGGGGTATCGTTAGTTAGGACTTATCCTCGTTCACAGGCAAGTTTTCCTTCCTTGAATGTCTAATCGACTCCCATGGTCGACGGACCGTTGGTTGACCAACGGACCGTCCCTTGGGTTGTCATTTGGTCACTGTTATGGAAGCTTCTTGCCAAGAGGTGGGGTCCTCTTCTAGGGACAATCGTGGGTCCTAGGTGAGGTCGTACCCGAATGTTAAATCCCCAGACCTAGCATTCTAGGTCTTAGAAACATCTCACACCAAATTCAAGCAAAAAAAACATGTAAAACTCAATCAAACACATCATCACCACAAGTACATTCTAAGGCACACCATACGAATGTCATGGACATTTTTGGACGTTTGACCTCCAAACTTAACCAAACTTCACATAGTGCCTAAGAACATTAACTTGACTCATTTTTCTTTAAATTAAACTTAGCAAACCATCAGGAAACTCTAGTTCACCTTAGTTTGTTTTAGGGGATTTCATAACAAAATTGAATAACACAATATATATTCTCTATAGCACCCATATCAAACATGTCATTCAAATGACTCCCTTTCTTTGATTTTAGGTCACCCATAATCAATCCGTCTAATCCTTATTATAATATAACAACTACTTGATTCATCAAATCTAATATACTTCTCACAATACTCCATTAAAGACATTACTCTTGATACTAACAAACATCATAACCATAGCAATCATTTACCATACTCTCAGGTTGTCATTAATATCAAATTTTTTCCTAGCAAAGACATTGTAGCCTTTAAAAAAAATTCAACTATGGTTCTCCTTATTTCCATTTAACCATTTCACGACAAATATGGGTCACACTCAAATTGATGACAATTTCAAATCTAAAAGTACTTTCCCATCGCGGTACAATAATTGAATCACACCCATTGACAACATCACACAACCACTCACATACCAAGTTTTAACTATCCTTCAAACCATTATATACCTCATGTCAAAACTCAAAGACACCATTGGTCTCTCCAATACTTATGTATAATATAAGTTCATAACGTCTAATCACCATCAAATGCTTATGTAAAATATCATAATAGTCTATATCGTCGTTTCAATAAAGAAGGTTCAATCCCCTAAAAATTCTAATTAACAATGTAGAATTGTAGGTCCACACTATTGAACCTCCATAAGTTTTCCTATCACATTTTGAACAATCAAGATCAACATCACCACCTAAAATCTTAACACATCATTGCTTGTCACCCAAATCAAAACTCAATTAAAATCCTACTAAGCCTATGTAGAACCAATTCACAACCATATTCATATTAAGAAATATATAAGAAAATCCATACAACTTTCATCTTCAAACCAAAAGTAAGAGGTCTTATTCCTTCGCATCCCTTAAATTCTTTCCATGACATAAATGTTAGATACCTTGAACTTTTTAATACACCAGACTCTTTTTTCTTTAGCTAACTCGCTTACCAATCTTCTCCTTTGAGTAACAACCCATGATATTTTGTCTTATATTATAAATAAAAATTTAAGATAAGTCTTTTCAGGTCCTTTAATAATATAAAGTAACAAATACTACGACCCAAACCGTGCACATGTCACTCCAATATCTCAATATGCCACACCATTAATTATTTCTTCCTTTATCAATTCATACGTTGATTACATCTATTATCACGAATGTAAAATTGCGATGAGAACTTGAATTACGATTCAAACTGTGTAGACAAATTCCATTTTCTTTCATCAGGAGCTCATACATTAAAGGTCTTTATGAATTCATATATTTTTCCTTATCATTGATCGCCTCTTCGTCAATCTTACCAGATGCTTCATTAAAAATCCATTTCTACTAGTTACCAAACTCGATAAGAGAACTTACCACCATACTCGAGTAACACGTATGTAGACTTATTTATCAAATCTTATCCAACAACTTTTAGCTTATATGCATGTCGTGTAACACTATCACAATAATCTAGGCAGAATAGATGGAACCAAATGTTTCTAAATAACATTATCCTCTCTTTCTAAAGATACATTTTTAGCCTTTGCAATCAAGTTAAAAATCATTATTCTCGCCTCCTTCCCAAGGATACGCTATATCCCACCAATTCTTTTCATTTATGACTTTAGTTCCTTTCAATTCTATTTGAGTGGTGGCTTAACAGATCCTAAAGTTTTTCGCCACTCACCAAATAATAATAATGTCAAACTTAGGTACTCATAAGTCAACATTACGATACCAAAAAAAAAATTAAAAAAAACATCTTATCATATAGCTATATCTGAGTCATAATCCATCACGAATTCTTATTACTGTTATGCTCACTTAGCCTTTTTCACCACGACAAAGTGCACATTTTCAACGACATGACAACTTAAACCCAGTTAAACCAATCAAATCCAAAAGGGTCACTTAGTCTTATATGTACTTCTGTAGTAATATTCTTAATGAACTTCAGACAAGTATACTCGTTGAGACTTCTTCTACCTATAAGCTTGTCATCCTAATATCAATCCACTTTCATAGAGCTTACGATAAAATCACCACTCATTTTAAATCCTTGAGATACGCTTCACAACCTAAACACATCAATATCGTACAAAAGATCCACCAATAAAATTTTCCTTATAAATAATGCTTAAGCCATTCGTGTTTATAAACAAGCTAGTCGGTTTCTCAAATCTGAATATAACATTGAATCTCATTATACGAGCATGTGATACAAATAATAAGTCTTTATGTATTTAGTAAATGCATTTGACATCACCGTATTCATTTCCATATACCAGTAGTATCACGTTGTCAAAATTTTATTAAATCCACCACTAGAACACATCATATCTAACGAGAAGATCATATCCAAATAGGCCGCACACTTTTATCCATCAAATAGTTGCAAAATATTAACACATTAGTTTTGTATCTAGCGCAAGCTATGTGTTTTATTTTGTAGGTCAGGTCAACACCAAAAATAGCACACTTCATTACTCTAACCAAGTCAGCATTGATACTATTGTAGTAGAATTCTAACCTTAATTGGTGCATCATTATTCTCATTATTTCCTAAGCAACCCATTTATGTTACGATAACATTACTAATTGTAGTTTCCAAAGTTACATGCCATTATCCAGTCGTCCATTTAATCATTCCATTTTCAATTGGTAAACCAGTCTAATTATTGTTTATACCATACAAGTACTATTCATTTTACTAGTTCACACAAGCCCTTCAAATTTTTTAACATTCTAAATCTAACCAAACATCATTTCAATAAGTATATTACTTTCACCTTAATTTTGGATCTAACATTCAAGCTATACACAACACACCAACTACTCATATGAGGAACCACGCACGAGTCATCACTATAAGTGAAAGTGAATGGTGTGAAGAGATAAGAATTCAAACCGGACCAAGTACGCACAATAGATATCAAAGAAATGATTTTTTCCCTAAAAGTCATTATAGCCTCTCAAAGATAAGTACAGACGTCTCCGTACCGATCCTCGAGACTCTACTTAGACTCAACTTGTACACACGTGAGACCTATTAATCTGTGTCTATGATACCATATTGTCACGACCCTAAAATGGACGTGACGGCACTCGTCTTACCCCACCAAGAACAGTCAGCCTAAAACTCAAAACCATTATACAAAAATGCCAAAATTCATTAATAAGCTCAACAACACCCTAAAAATCTGGTTGTCACGTGTACAAGCCTCTATAGTATTACAATTGATTCAAAAAGAAGTCATGAAAAAGAAGAGAATACATCACAAAGGTCCGAGCTGGTAATCTTCAAAAAAATTATAGAACCAAGGGGTGAGTACCGAACCACACAATATTCAGCAAGCAAACCTCTAAAAGCAAATTAAGGGGATAGAATACGGGTACCCTTTACACCCCAACCCAACCTCTATAAGTACAACCTACATAAAACTAGCCCAACCTAACAGTTCACAGTTTACAACGCTCATAGTTAAACAAAAACCCTTCGGCAAAATATCTATCCTCAAAATCAATTCTTTGACAAATTACATGTCCTCAGCAACAACACTCTAACAATTTACATGTCCTCAACAACAACACTTTAACAAATTACATATCCTCAACAACGACACTTTAACAAATTACATGTCCTCTACAACAACTCTTTAACAAATTAAATATCCTTAACAACAAGCTCAGTATTCATTAATAACCAATTCCACATAATGGCATTCAGATGACCAAAAAAACATAATATAAAGCACACTAATGATAAGTATGTACAACGCAATGGAAGACAATGTCGCGTATAGTGATCCATGTCTGACCTAGTGATACACACTTGTTGCCTCTAAGTCCGAGACCCATAGGGGACATATCTGTCCATGCATCTGTCACTGTGCACGACACGACCCTCGATAATAGTAACTCTATGCAATACATCCCCCAAAATATAGTTTCCATCGTCGCGCACGGTACGTCTCACGAAATTGTAAATCCTCTTTCTGTTTTCATTCTTCATCAATGCACAAAACACTTGTCACAACTATGTCTCAGAATAATGCAAATGACATGTTCACATAAATAATGAGGAGATGATCATTTTTATAATACTGAACAATTCACAACAACACAAACATGATACCACATCAACAATGATTCAACAAGATTTCAAACCTTCCTCTACACATCACACATAAACAATTCATTACAATGCCTTTTGTTACCCGTTTTTCATCATTAGAATTAATCAATGTGGACAAGTCAACCCATCACCAAGTCCCATTACTCCCAAACATAAACCAAAAGGAAATACACATATTTCATACACGTAACAAGAGAATAGAAACCAACTTGCCTCAAGTAATTACAATTCACTCCAAGACTTGAGTCTTCCCTTTTCGCTGAGCTCCCAAATAAATGCGATCTATTCAAGTACATATTATATATGATTCAAAATTAACAACACTCACATTATTAGGTGTTTAGCCTTGACCTAAAAATTCAGTAGAATTTATAATCAAGTCCGTAAATCTTAATGTCAATTAACATTTCAACTATCATAATTTTCCAAACTTCAAGTCTAGGGTTAAGTCATAATCTCTCCAAACAGTATAAGACAATTAGTTTTCATATAATATTATACACTCAATATTTAATTATGCTAACCTAATATATTAAAATATTTCAACTAAATCATACCTATAAAAATATTTCTAAGATGGACACAACCCACCAAAATAGTAACAACTATGCAGAAATTATATCCACACGCCCCTTTTTAGCACTTTAGTTTTCTCAATTATTAATCACAATAATTATTCAATAATTATTTGAAAATGGCCATTACACATCAAAAATACAAATGAAAATATTGGCATTTTTTTAAAGGAAACACCAACAATTTCTCAAAAACAAAATAATAATAAATAACCAATGATATAATTTAATGGTCAATAAATTCTTAGACCCATGTTTCTCTAATTTCAATAACGTGGCACAATATTTCAACTTCCACTTTTTTTTTTTATTCAAACCCATTTTCTTGTATTCTTTTTCTATTACAATCAACTATAATCATATTAATAAAAGATAACACGAAATATTTGAAATACACCAACACACTCATTAAGGTATAATAATGTTTACCTATGGGAGTTTGGTCACCTTTGCTTGTGCCGACTGCCGAGGTTACATCGTATTTCTTTGGAGATTTCTCTTATTTTTAAAATTTAAAAGTATGATCTAAAATAATTTAGCTTGGCCCATTAACCACCAACTAAATAAATAAATTATTTAATATATACCCATCAATCAAAAAAATTGTAGTTATAGAACATTTTAAACGGAAAAAGGCCTAATATACCCTTAAAGTATCAGTAATGGTACAAAATTACCCTCCATCCACCTATTGGATTCAAAATACCCTTCTCATCCACCTATTGGCTCTAAAATACCCTTCACATCCACCTTCGGGCTCAAAATTAACCACTTATTTAACAATTTCAAATTTATACTATTTAAATATTTTTTAGTGCTTAACTATTTGTTATAATTTAACTTATTAATATAATTTGTTAACCATTCTACTACCCAACCATTACTAATTAAATCATACCCAATTAATAAATTCGCCCCATTATTAATATACAACAGGAAAATTACTACCAATGAATGTTTCTAAAAATTTAAGGCGAAAATGTCTATAAAAGTATATTATCATACATTCAAGTCATCAATCAACACATAATATAATTCAAATGTTCAAATAAAAGTTACCGATAAACATAAGAGTCTACTATGTTCATCTTAATTATTCTCTCGCCTCAATTAAAGTTTTAATATTTAAAACAAATAGTAAATTTTTATAAAATTATATTTTTAAAAGTGCATGAATTAATTCGAGATGTGATACTTCTTTACCTTTAACTCATAAATTTTGAATTCAAGCTTAAAACATAATCCTATTGGAAGTGTCCTCCTAAATAAGTGGCTCAACATAAATTTAATTGGGGATTCAATTTGGACTCAAATAATTTTGAATGTCATTTTCAGGAATCGGTAATCGTCATGCTTTAGTAATGTTTAAGGCGATTTTGATATTAAAATGGTATATTAATTGAGTGGAGCTTGATAAATGGGTAGGTAGTGGGTTGATTTATAAATGATATTAATAAATTAAATTATATCCAACAATTGAGCGTCAAATATTTTTAAAAATATTTAAATAGATTAAATTTGAAACCGTTAAATAAATGGTCAATTTTGAACCCAAAGGTGGATGACAAGGGTATTTTTGAGCCAATAGGTGGGTGGAAAAGGGTAATTTGGAGCCAATAGGTGGATGGAGGGTAGTTTTATACCATTTCTAATACTTCGAGGGTATTTTATCAAGATGGTTAAAATGCTAATTTTTATGATGTTCTGAAAAATGACCTTTCGGGTCATTACATTATCCACCACTAAAAATCATGTTCGTCCTCAAACATAAGTAAGAATGGAAAAATAACTAATGTTAGTAAAAGCTTTGCTTATCACATATCTTTCAGAGTTTATCCCTCAAATTGAGCTCCTCCTTAAGACAATTTCATCAAGATCAACTACTAAGGATTGAACTTTTGAATTAAATTTTGGCAGATCTATAAATAAAGAGTGATTATCAAGTAACAAACTAACTCATGAACACAATCTAAACTGATACTCCTGGGATCATCACACAACCATAAAGACATCTTTTTCCCAAAAAACTACGATAACCTTTTGAATTTATACAAGCTACATTCAGAAGTGAACCTGAACAAAACTGCCACATACTCATAATGCACCATCACAAATCATATCAAAATTTCCTTTTCACATTAGAATTTTTTTTCGAGCTGAAGTTATAAAAATTGGATCTTTAGATATCGGGTACTCACCAAGAGAGAGTCAAACTTATCTAACCCAAAAAAGAATATGATTAAGTAAACACCCAACAAGCAGACACTTCAAAGTACAAACCATTTAACAAAACTCTTAGACAATAGTATCTCTTCATAACTCTTATATATAAGTTCACATAAGTAAGGTTATGCGTGTGTATTTATTGGTATACTTCAACTATCTAAAACAACACCAAATTCATCATAACTGAAATGATTAAATCCATCCATGAATTTCACTCTGCCAAGAGGACAATCACATGACTGGTACACCCATCCACCACTAGAAAATCACCTAAAGAAGTGGAAACACACGTGGATATACACAATGAAACATACTCCCAATCATGTGTGAAATGAAGTAGGCGGTCGACATAAAAATCTACATAACATGTCAAGACCCAAAAGCGCCCCCTAGATGCTATGACGAACGCTTGGGTCGTAACAAGGAGTACTTGACCCTTTGGGGTTTTGTACAAGCCTTTTAACTATCGTTCATTACATAAGACATGAAATGTAGTGCAGAATTTAAAGATTTACACAAAAAATTTATTTTAAAAAAATCTTACATAAATACTTAAGAATCTCATCGTCACAAGCCAACTTAAAGATACGACATAATATCTTAAGGACACGACCCTTTACATTGAAAGAAAACATATAATAAGTCTTTTTAATAAAAGTAGGAAACATAGACTATGTCCTCGAATATATGAGAACATACCAAACCTTGGGAGAGTAGATTTCTCAAGATTCACCTTCAAACCTTCAAAAGCTTCCAACCTATACTTATAGAGTATAGAAAAGTATGGGGTTAGTACAAAATTGTAACGACCTGTTTAGTCGTTTTGAGCAGCAGATTTTATTTCTGGAAAAACTGGCGGAGACGACGGAAACCACGAAGGAACCCACGACGGACCGTCATGGGCACGACGGACTGTCGAGGGGGTCTCGTTCTAAAACACTTAGAATTCAAATATTTGGGTACTGAAATCGACTCTCTGAACTTCGTAACGGAATGGCAGGACGAACCGTCACAGGCGTCACGGACCGTCACAGACTCTTCAGAGAATTGAGTCTCTGAACTCTGTGACGGAGCAGCAGAATGGACCGTTGCAGGCGCGAAAGGCCGTCACAGGCTGCGTAATCCCAGGCGGGATCGGATTTCTTTAAATGTTTTAAGGGACGTTTTGGACTATTCCTGCAATAATTATAAATTTAGTGGGTTAATGTTAATAATTTAATTACTTGAGTGTTAAATGAGGTAACCTTGAGTTAATTAGTGGGTTAAGTCCTCATCTTTGATACTTAATTATATGCTAATTAGGGTAAAAGAAAGAGGGTTTGAATAAAAAAAAAAGAACAGAAAGAGAGGTAGAAACGATCGAGAGAGAGAGAGAGAAACAAAGAGGAAAGCAAAGATCTTGAGGAAATTGCTTGCTTGATCACGAATCTTCGGTGGAGGTAGGTTATGGTTTTTACACTATTCGTAGTAAACTCTTAATAGCGAATGATATGTATTGGGTAGTGTTGTAAACCCTTCTATATGCTTAATTGTGTGTTTGCATGTTGTGATTATATAATTGTGATGAAATAAGCATGATGAAGCCATTAAATCTTAAATCTTGAAAAAGAAACCCTAATCTACTTTGTTAATGATGATGCCTTAGTGTAAAAGAAGGCTTGATGAACAAAAGTAGTGAGATTAGGGGATCGGGTGCCACGTTCCGATACCAGGATAGTATATGAGGATCGAGTGCCACGTTGCGGTACCAGGATAGTATATGAGGATCGGGTGCCATGTTTCGGTACTAGGATAGTATATGAGGATCGGAGTGTCACGTTCCGATACCAGGATAGTATATGGATCGGGTGCCAAGTTTTGGTACCAGGATAGAATATGGATCGGGTGTCACGTTCCGACACCAGGATAGAATGAGGATTGGAGTGTCACGTTCCGACACCAGGATAGTATATGAGGAGCAGAGTGTCACGTACCGACACGAGAGGAATAAAGATAATGAATCTTGAAAGATGTTAATATACTCAATCTAATGAACGTAATTCCCAAATGAGTATGATGAGGAGGCGTGAGTCCTCATTGATGTGCTTGGTGTTGTAACCAAGGGTTATGGTAATTGTAAATGCTGCATGCTAAGGATATTAGTTGATTTTATGATGTTATCTGATATATACTGTTTTCTATTTTGAGTTGGCCGATGATACCTACTTGTGTTTGTACTGACCCCTACTTGTATTTGTTTTCTTTGTAAATTGTGGAGTGCAGCAACCGTACCGTCGTCTTCAACTCAATCGCAACTCTAGCCAGTCTTCATTACTCCAGATATCAGGGTGAGCTAATGCTTCTAGCTTGGACTTGATCCTCCTCTTCATTTCTTGATGCCTTGAAGTTCCGGCATGGACTAGCTGATTATGTATTTTAGCTTCTTAGATACTCTTAGATTTAGTAATTTGAAGTAGATGTTCTTGTGATGATGACTTCCAGATTTTGGGGATAATAATAGTTGTTGAGTTTTTAGAAGTTATTGAATTGGTTTTTATTAATGAGTTTAAGTCGTCTGCATTACTTTCTGTTGATATTATATTGAAATGTTAAGGTTTAGATTTGTTGGTTCGCTCACATAGGAGGGTAAGTGTGGGTGTCAGTCGCGGCCCGATTTGGGTCGTGACAAACTTGGTATCAGAGCATTAGGTTCGTTGGTATCATCACACAAGAACGAGTCTAGTAGAGTCTTAAGGAACGGTAGGGGGACACCTTTACTTTTCTTTGAGAGGCTATAAGACTTTAGGAAAATTCCATTCTTTCTTTCTTTCGTGCTATTACTTGGGTCCAATTGGTATCTAGGTGTTACAAATTGGTATCTGACCATCTTCACTCTATTTCGCAGATGGTTAGAACTAGAGAAACAACCGCGCCAACACCAGCACCGGCGGGACAGGGTGCGTCTGAACCAACCACTGGGGCTGTAGCTAGAGGAAGAGTAGCGGCAAGAGGCCGTGGAAGAGGTCAGGGGAGGACGTCCTCTAGAGGAAGAGGACAAGCACCTAGCCCATCTGATACTAGGGCGGTGACCCCTCCACCGACTGAGTAAGTAGTAAGAGAAGGGGAGGATGGGGAAAATGAACAAGTACAGAATGAGGAATTACCACCCCAACCTACCCCAGAGATGATCAATCAGGTTCTTACTTATCTTAGCGGGTTATCTGATCAAGGCCAAGCGCCTCCAGTGTTTTCTGCACCAGCACCTCAGGTTCCGGAGGTATAACATGCGGCTACTGTGGCTCCCTGCATGGATTCCTCATTGGAAATAGGCACGTTTCCTCGTCTGACTACAGGGCCTATAATGACAAATGATCAGCATGAACTTTTCAGTAAGTTCTTGAAATTGAAACCTCCAGTCTTCAAGGGTGCTGAATCAGAGGATGCTTATGATTTTCTGGTTGACTGTCATGAGCTACTACACAAGATGGGTATAGTAGAACGGTTTGGTATGGAGTTTGTGACTTATCAGTTTCAAGGGAACGCCAAAATGTGATGGCGGTCACATGTTGAGTGTCTGCCAACAAAGGCTCCACCTATGACTTGGGCATCATTCTCTAGCTTGTTTATGGAGAAGTATATCCCCCGGACTTTGAGGGATAGGAAAAGAGATGAGTTCTTAAGCCTACAGCAAGGTAGGATGTCGGTTACTGTATATGAGGCTAAGTTTCGTGCATTATCCATGTATGCCACCCAACTTTGTTTCAGTCCACAAGAGCGGATTCGCCGCTTTGTGAAGGGGTTGAGATCAGAATTGCAGATTTCAGCCTTGCAGGTAGCGGCTACGGCAAAATCTTTTCAAGAAGTGGTAGACTTCGTGATAGAGGTAGAGGGAGTGAAGCCAGATGACTTCACTATGACAACGACATCAAAGAGGTTTCGAAAGGGAGGTGAGTTTAATGGTTCTTACTCTAGAGGACAGGGTTTAGGAGGTTAATGAGTCCGACCAATTCAGTCCTCACTACAGACTGTAGTTGGGGGTCCACCTCAGACCGGTCAACATTTCTCTGAGGTTGGAGGCTATTCCCAGACTTCATCATTCTCGCAGAGACCAATTCTTGAATCCAGAGAATGTTATAGATGTGGGGACACTGGACACATCAAGAGGTATTGTCCAAAACAGAATTACAGACCTCCCATAGTTAGAGGTAGAGGTGGTCATGGAAGAGGCCGTCATTCTGGAGGGCGTGGTGGCCGAGGTAATGGTGGTCATCAAAACGGTCGGGGTACTGCAGCGCAGCCTGGTAGAGGCAACGGGCAGACAGGTGATAGGGCCCATTGTTACGCTTTCCCTAGGCGGTCAGAAGCGGAGACATCTGATGCTGTCATCACAGGTAATCTTTTGGTTTGTGATTGCATGGCTTCTGTATTGTTTGATCCTGGCTCCACATTTTCATATGTATCTTCCTCATTTGCTAATGGTCTTAATTTACATTGTGAATTGCTTGACATACCTATTCGTGTGTCTACTCCGGTGGGTGAGTCTGTAATAGTTGAAAGGATATATAGGTCTTGTTTGGTGAATTTTGTGGGAAACAATACTTATGTAGACTTGGTTATCTTAGAAATGGTTGACTTTGATGTAATTCTGGGTATGACTTGGCTTTCCCCAAATTTTGCAATCTTGGATTGTAATGCTAAAACTGTGACGTTAGCCAAGCCTGGGATAGATCCGTTAGTGTTAGAGGGCGACTACACTTCCAATCCGGTTCGTATCATCTCCTTTCTTCGTGCAAAGAGAATGGTTAGTAAAGGGTGTTTAGCTTTCTTGGCACACCTCAGGGATGACACTACCCAAGTACCTTCAATTGAGTCAGTTTCGGTAGTCCGTGAGTTTCGGGATGTGTTTCCTGCAGACCTTCTTGGTATGCCACCGGACAGAGATATTGACTTCTGCATCGATCTTGAACCGGGTACTCGCCCCATTTCTATACCCCCTTATAGAATGGCTCCCGCGGAGTTAAGAGAGTTAAAGGCACAACTTCAAGAGTTGCTAAGAAAAGGCTTTATTAGACCAAGTGTATCTCCTTGGGGTGCTCCGGTATTATTTGTGAAGAAAAAGGATGGGAGTTTTCGGATGTGCATACACTACAGACAGTTGAACAAGGTAACTATTAAGAACAAGTATCCCATTCCTCGTATTGATGACTTGTTCGATCAGTTACAAGGTGCTTGTGTCTTCTCTAAGATTGACTCGAGATCCGGTTATCATCAATTGAAAATACGAGCAACGGATGTGCCAAAGACTGCTTTTCGGACTAGGTATGGGCATTACGAATTTGTAGTGATGTCTTTTGGTCTTACAAATGCCCCTGCTGCTTTCATGAGCTTGATGAACGGGATTTTTAAGCCATATTTGGATCTCTTTGTGATCGTATTTATTGATGATATACTGATATACTGAAAGAGCAAGAAAGAACAGGAGGAGCATTTGAGAATGGTACTGGAAATGTTAAGGGAGAAGAAGCTCTATGCCAAATTCTCCAAGTGTGAGTTTTGGCTAGATTCAGTGTCCTTCTTGGGGCACGTGGTGTCTAAGGAAGGCGTGATGGTGGATCCTTCTAAGATTGAGACAGTGAAGAATTCGGTAAGACCTACTAATGTGTCAGAAATAAGGAGCTTTGTTGGTTTAGCTAGCTATTACCGTCGATTTGTCAAGGGATTCTCTTCCATTGCTTCCAAATTGACGAACTTGACTAAACAGAATGTTCCATTTGTATGGTCGGACGAGTGTGAAGAAAGCTTTCAGAAGCTCAAGACTTTGTTGACTACCGCACCAATCCTTACCTTGCCAGTGGAAGGTAAGAATTTCATTGTCTATTGTGATGCATCCTATTCGGGTTTGGGTGCAGTGCTAATGCAAGAGAAGAACGTAATTGCTTATGCTTCAAGGCAATTAAAGGTGCACGAACGTAATTATCCGACCCATGATTTGGAATTGGCTACGGTAGTGTTTGCCTTAAAGCAATGGAGACACTATCTATATGGAGTTAAGTGTGAAGTATACACGGATCATCGTAGCCAACAGTATGTCTTTACTCAAAAAGATTTGAATTTGAGACAGAGGAGATGGATGGAACTACTGAAGGACTACGATATCACTATCTTGTATCATCCGGGAAGGGCTAATGTTGTGGCAGACGCCTTAAGTAGAAAGTCAATGAGCATGGGAAGTCTAGCTCACTTGCAAGTTTCTAGACGTCCATTGGCTAGAGAGGTTCAGACTCTGGATAACAACTTGATGAGGTTAGAAGTAAATGAGAAAGGAGGATTGTTGGCTTGTGTGGAGGCGAGATCTTCTTTTCTTGACAAGATCAAGGGAAAACAGTTTGATGATGAGAAACTAAGCTGAATTCGGGATATGGTGTTGCGAGGAGAGGCTAAAGAAGCAATAATGGATGAGGAAGGTTTTTTGAGAATTAAGGGAAGAGTATGTGTGCCCCGTGTTGATGATTTGATCCACACTATTCTTACAGAGGCTCATAGCTCCGGATATTCTATACATCCTGGTGCAACCAAGATGTACCGTGACCTAAAGCAACACTTTTGGTGGAGTAGAATGAAGCGCGACATTGTTGATTTTGTTGCCAAATGTCCAAATTGTCAGCAAGTAAAGTATGAACACCAGAGGCCCGGAGGTACACTTCAGAAAATGCCCATTCCTGAATGGAAGTGGGAAAGGATTGCAATGGATTTCGTAGTTGGTCTTCCAAAGACAATGGGTAAGTATGACTGTATTTGGGTGATTGTTGATAGGTTAACTAAGTCTGCTCATTTCATTCCGGTCAAGGTGACTTACAATGCAGATAAGTTAGCCAAAATCTATATCTCAGAAATTGTTCGGTTGCATGGGGTTCCACTTTCCATCATATGAGATAGAGGTACGCAGTTTACTTCTATGTTTTGGAAAACATTGCATGCGGAATTGGGTACTAGGTTGGACCTTAGTACTGCATTTCACCCTCAGACCGGTGGTCAGTCTGAGCGAACAATTCAAGTGTTGGAGGATATGCTTCGTGCATGTGTGATAGAATTTGGAGGCCATTGGGATAACTTCTTACCCTTAGCAGAGTTCTCATACAACAATAGCTATCACTCAAGTATTGATATGGCTCCATTCGAGGCATTGTATGGGAGAAGATGTAGGTCTCCCATTGGTTGGTTTGATGCATTTGAGGTCAGACCTTGGGGTACTGACCTTTTGAGGGATTCATTAGAGAAAGTGAAATCTATTCAAGAAAAGCTTTTAGCGGCGCAAAGTAGGCAAAAGGAATATGCAGATCGAAAGGTTAGAGACTTGGAGTTTATGGAAGGTGAACAAGTCTTACTGAAGGTTTCGCCCATGAAAGGGGTTATGCGGTTTGGTAAAAGAGGTAAACTAAGCCCAAGGTATATTGGTCCATTTGAAGTTCTGAAGCGCCTAGGGGAGGTGGCTTATGAGTTAGCCTTGCCTCCAGGGCTGTCCGGAGTACATCCGGTATTTCATGTGTCTATGTTGAAAATATACCATGGGGATGGAAACTACATCATTCGTTGGGATTCAGTACTGCTTAATGAAAATTTGTCTTATTAGGAGGAGCCTGTTGCCATTTTAGATAGAGAAGTTCGCAAGTTGAGGTCAAGGGAGATTGCATCCATCAAAGTTCAATGGAAGAATCGACCCGTTGAAGAAGCCACTTGGGAGAAAGAGGCTGACATGCAAGACAGATACCCACACCTGTTTACAGATTCAGGTACTCATTTTTGCCCTTGTTTTTCCTCTTGTGATCGTTCGGGGACGAACGATGGGTAAATTGGTATCTATTGTAACGACCTGTTTAGTCGTTTTGATTAGCAGATTTTATTTCTGGAAAAACTGGCGGAGACGAAGGAACCCACGACGGACCATCAAGGGCACGACGGACCATCGAGGGGGTCTCGTTTCAAAACACTTAGAATTCTGAAATTTGGGTACTGAAATCCAATCTCTGAACTTCGTAACGGAATGGCAGGACGAACCGTCACAGGCGTGACGGACCGTCACAGACTCTTCAGAGAATTGAGTCTCTGAACTCTGTGACGGAGCAGCAGGACGGACCATCACAGGCGCGACGGGCCGTCACAAGCTGCGTAATCCCAGGCGGGATCAGATTTCTTTAAATGTTTTAAGGGACGTTTTGGACTATTCCTGCTATAATTATAAATTTAGTGGGTTAATGTTAATAATTTAATTACTTGAGGGTTAAAAGAGGTAACCTTGAGTTAATTAGTGGGTTAAGTCCTCATCTTTTATACTTAATTATATGCTAATTAGGGTAAAAGAAAGAGGGTTTGAATAAGAAAAAGAAAAAGAACAGAAAGAGAGGGAGAAACGATCAAGAGAGAGAGAGAGAAACGAAGAGGAAAGCAAAGATCTTGAGGAAATTGCTTGCTTGATCACGAATCTTCGGTGGAGGTAGGTTATGGTTTTTACACTATTCGTAGTAAACTCTTAATATCGAATGATATGTATTGGGTAGTGTTGTAAACCCTTCTATATGCTTAATTGTGTATTTGCATGTTGTGATTATATAATAGTGATGAAATAAGCATGATGAAGCCATTAAATCTTAAATCTTGAAAAATAAACCCTAATCTACTTTGTTAATGATGATGCCATAGTGTAAAAGAAGGCTTGATGAACGAAAGTAGTGAGATTAGGGGATCGGGTGCCACGTTTCGGTACCAGGATAGTATATGAGGATCGGGTGCCACGTTCCGGTACCAGCATAGTATATGAGGATCGGGTGCCACGTTCCGGTACCAGGATAGTATATGAGAATCGAAGTGTCACGTTCCGACACAAGGATAGTATATGGATCGGGTGCCACGTTCCGGTACCAGGATAGAATATGGATCGGGTGTCACGTTCCGACACCAGGATAAAATGAGGATCGGAGTGTCACGTTCCGACACCAGGATAGTATATGAGGAGCGGAGTGTCACGTACCGACACGAGAGGAATAAAGATAATGAATCTTGAAAGATGTTAATATACTCAATCTAATGAACCTAATTCCCAAATGGGTATGATGAGGAGGCGTGAGTCCTCATTGATGTGCTTGGTGTTGTAACCAAGGGTTATGGTAATTGTAAATGCTGCATGCTAAGGATATTAGTTGATTTTATGATGTTATCTGATATATACTATTTTGTATTTTGAGTTGGCCGATGATACCTACTCAGTACTTGTGTTTGTACTGACCCCTACTTGTATTTGTTTTCTTTGTAAATTGTGGAGTGCAGCAACCGTACCGTCGTCTTCAACTAAACCGCAACTCTAGCCAGTCTTCATTACTCCGGATATCAGGGTGAGCTAATGCTTCTAGCTTGGACTGGATCCTCCTCTTCATGTCTTGATGCCTTGAAGTTTCGGCATGGACTAGCTGATTATGTATTTTAGCTTCTTAGATACTCTTAGATTTAGTAATTTGAAGTAGATGTTCTTGTGATGATGACTTCCAGATTTTGGGGATAATAATAGTTGTTGAGTTTTTAGAAGTTATTGAATTGGTTATTATTAATGAGTTTAAGTCTTCCGCATTACTTTCTGTTGATATTATATTCAAATGTTAAGGTTTAGATTGGTAGGTTCGCTCACATAGGAGGGTAGTGTGGGTGCCAGTCGCAGCCCGATTTGGGTCGTGACAAAAATAAAGTGCTAAGTATGACATATGCAAAATCATGTAAAAAGGGAAATTATAGTATAATAACCTTTCATGCCAAATAAGTAAAACATTCATGATTTAAGAATTGAAATAGTATAAGTATCATCATTTAACACATACTAAAATAATCTCATAATTTAAGCATCAAAGAACACATTAAATTGAATGGCATAGTCCAAGTCTTGTGAATCCTTGTCCTTTGAAGTTTCCCTAACAAAGTTATCCTAATACTCCCTAAGGTAAGACAAGAAGGGACCACCCATAAACCTCCTTCAAGGCACATCAAAGCGATCATTAAGACCACAAACCATAGGCTTACCTCATATGGAAACGAAGTGCACACTCTTGGTTAAACATGTGCCAAACATTCATTCAAACAGACTCATGTAAGTACCACTCTCCAATAGGACTTATAGGTAAGACTAAGTGCAATGTGAGAATAGAATCTCATACTACTACTCCAACTTAGTGCTCCTAATGGATTTCCTTGGATTGAGCACTTCACAATAACTTCACCAAAATTATAGTGAACTATGTAAAACATTACAATAAACTACTAAGACCCAAAAAATAGTGAACTTCCAAGGTATTGCCAATGAGGAAGTGAGCTCATCCCCGTAGAAGCTTCCCTAACCGAGGTTATCCTAAGACTCTCCAAGGTAAGACATGAAGGAAATGTCTAAAGACCTTCTTAAATACACACCAAGGAGATATTTAAGACTACCCACCAAAGGCTTACTCCACTCGGGAGAACAAGTCACCACTCAATCACAAAACATCAAAAGAACAATCAATAAACCACCAAAGACATCCCTTTCAGAATTCCTACTTAGTTTAATGAGTAGATAGCGTCCCATACCACCACCTACCCTAAGTAGTACACTCTTTTAGAAGGTTTGGCACCAAGACTTCCCTTTCAAAAGGTCCTACTTATTGCAATGGATAGATAGCAACCCATACCACCACCAACCCTAAGTAGTACGTTATATTTGAAGAATTAGTGCATTCATTTCTTTTGTGGGTGTTAGCTTAACCGACATAGAACATGAGAGCTAGATATGGAATCCCGATATTACCTATCGGATGAGGGATCCTCATGCCTAGAGTAAGGTCATACTTTTTAACTTTTACATGTCTTTCCCAATAGCTACTGCTATGTGGGCACATAGTTAAGGGATAAGGAGATTGCTACTAAGTCAATCATTTTAACTAACGAGGAGAACTCATCTCAAGAGGTACTTTGTAATACAAAATCTCAACTCACGAAGTGTAACAAACCGTTCCTCATATCCTCTTGGTCCTAGGCATAACTCCCCACGGATTCTCAACATTATAAACTATAGGTTAAGGATAGCTAGTGAACACCACATCTCAACTCACGAAGGGTATTCATCCTCCAACCTATCTTAGAAAGCTCTTAGGATGTAATGAGGTTGCTACTAAACACTTCATCTCAACTCACGAAGAGTGTAAACCTCAAAGCTCCCCTTTTTACTCAACTTAGCTTCATACATTCATTTAAGTGTGTGTGTAAATGTTAGCACACCTTGCAAAGTTTCAACAGTATATGACCTAACATCCACACATTGAGATGTTAAAGATTTGACAGATCTAAGCTAGGATTTGTAACCGTTTTTTGACATCATTGCTACTTCATAAATCGTAAGCATATATATACTAGTGAAATATGTTTACGATGAAAATCGTAAGAGAAAAATATGAGTGTGAATTGATGAATAATTTTCTACAATATATTCTGCACCTTTTGTGGTACCTTCACTTTCATTGAATTTCGAACTTAATAAATTGTTGCATATAAAAGTTGAGATTTTTTAAGAAGAAAAGCAGAAAACATAAAAAATCGTACATTAAAAATGACAAGAAACCCTCTATTTGTAGCTAAGAAGTAGTATTAATATGTTCCTTATAAAAAAGTCACAACATTTCGAAAAATCACCGCTTGTCGAAAAAGTCACAACCTTATGAAAAAGTCACAACTCATCTAAAAAGGCACAACCATTTGAAAAAGACACAACCATTTGAAAAAATCACAACCCTTCAAAAAACTAAGAACTTATCGGAAATGTCAGGACCCCTCAAAAAAATCACAACCTTTTGAAAAATGCACAAATCCTTAGAAAAGTCAAAACCCTTTAATGTGAAAATTTAACTAGGCTTAATATAATATAATTAATTAAATGAATAAATAATTAAAATTAAGTATTTTTAATTGCGGGTACTATAGTACTTTACCATTTAAGCTCGGATTTCATATTTTTAAAGTAGTATGTATGTATGTATGTATGTATGTATGTATGTATAGATAGATAGATAGATAGATAGATAGATAAATAAGTATATTTTTTCTCATTTCATTTAATTATTTTTACATTTTTATTTCTGTTTATTATAGTTTGTAGAATGTAATTTGTATAACTGTTTAAATGTTAAGTATTTGTGTTTGTATAAATTAGTTATTAAAAGTTTATTAGTTTTATATACTTTTGAATTTAGTATTACACAATTGTACAAAATATACGTGAATTATACTAACCAACATGCGAATTATACAAACGAGATGTGGATATTACAAATTATTGCCCTCTCTCACTTTCCTCTCTCCTCCCCTAATATATAACTACGAGCCGTAATTAGCAGATCAAAACTATGAAACATAATTAAACATTTTTTAATAGCTATTTGCGAAAGTTCCCATTAAGATTTCCTATATTCATTCATGTACAATCAATTATCCGCATAATGCAAAATAAAAATAGAATTAGCGTATAGGAAAATGTATAAATATAAAAGGTGACATCAAACTGATCTCGCAGTAATAATTTGTTTTGCCCAGTTTTCAAGTTTATAAAAAACATTTTTGTACTCCTCTCTCTAAAATTATTTCAATATGGTTGTGATCTTTAACTTTTGAAAAAAAATGTATTGTTTTTAAAATTACGGAGTAGAGAATAGTACAAGGAGTAATATTTTTAAAAACTTTCTATAATGGACAGGGACGGACATGAAAAAAACAAGCGTTAATTTGAAGTTGTTAACTATATAAATTACGCAAACCTATTCCAGTTTAAATAACCAAAAGTCGAAACGCTCGCATTAAAGTAAGCTTTGTAAAAGAAACTTCCCCTCTCTTCCATCACTGGCATTTTCCTCCACTACTAAAAATACAGTAATTACTGACCTCAAAATTACCGACATCAAATGGAAGTTGGTAATTTTCGATCTTCGAAAGTTAATATTGTTAAAAAGAATAAAATAATACCAAAAATTAACAAAACCGACTACAATTAGTCAATATTATTCAAAATAAAGGGGGAAAAAAATTCCAACATCAAGAGGTTGGTATTTTTCGAGGAAAAAATGAATTACAATAAAAATCGATTTTGATATCGGTATTGAATAAAATAAATAAATAACCATATTTTATTTTTTCTCAATTAATTGAAAACACAAAATTTTGGAAATATTTAGATTTAATAATATATATATCATCTTCCGTAGGACAATTTTGTGTAAAATCAAAAAACTAAAAGTATTATAATACCGAAATAAGGAAGTGGGTAAAATTAAATATTACATAATTATTAATTTTTATTAAAATATTTATATAATGACTTCCATAAAATTAATAAATAAATATTTCTAATTACCTTTAAAAGAATCATCCTCGGATGAAGATTTTATATAAATTTAAAAATAAATTAATATAAAATACCTGCCTTATGAGGTCGGTATTTTTATTTAATCCAGATATCAACATCATGAGGTCGTTATTTTTACTTCATCCAAATACCAACTTCATGAGGTCGGCATTGTTATTTCATGCAAATATCAACCTAATGAGATCGGTATTTTTACTTCATCCAAATATCGAACTCATGAGGACGGTTTTGGGTAAAATAAAAAGAAAAAAATTATAGTACCGACTTTGAAAGTTGGCAAAATTAAATATTATTTAATGAAATTATTTTTAATTATATTTTTATATCGTGACTTTCAAATAATTAATATTTTCAATTAACTTTAACTATATGATCATCCGGATGATGGTTTTATATAAGTTACAAAGTAAATTAATATAAAATACAGATCTTTTGATTTCAATATTATTTAATTAATATGATTACTTTTTATTTATCTTAAAATTTAATGTGATACCGACGTCATGAGGTCGTTATTTTTTATTATATCTAATTACCTTTAATAAAAGCGACATCCGGACGTCGCTTTGTATAAAGTTTTCTATTAATCATAATTTTTGCTAATTTAGCATCATACTAAAATTTCATTTGAAACCTACAATTAATTGTTCAAAAAGTGTAACCATTTTGTATAATTTTATAAATAAGAAGTTAAACTTCATGGAATAAATAAAAAATATCTATAATCCATATTTAGAGACTGAAACTACGTTGATATGAATAAAGATATAATTATACTTATATTTCTAGAGTAATGTACAAATCTGTCAATCCGTCGTCTAATCATGAACTTAATATCTCATGTTATGATGTAGAGGTGAAGATCGTACATAGAATCCATTCTAGTATGAAATGCGAGTTATTATTATTATATACTTTCGATCTTGAATACATGTCAAGTGTAGGGATCAGTCCCAATTATGATGAAGTAAGGGATACTTCCTCTGAGTATGAAATACATTAATTAATTATATATATGATACATTATCAATTAAATAAATATCGATGATCAAATTAAGAAGATTTATATATTAGATTTTATATTGATAACTTTTATTGATCGATAAAATAAATTAATGTAATTAGGAGGTGTATAATTTAAATTTATATACCGATCCTCTCGATGTCAATATTATTTAATTAATATGATTAATTTTTATTTATCTTAACATTTAAAGTGATACGGACCACATGAGGTCAGTATTTTTTGTTATATCTAATAACTTTTAATAAAAGCGACATCCGGAGGTCGGCTTGTTTAAAATATTTCTATTAATCCTAATTTTTTCTATTTAGCATAATACTAAAATTTCAATTAAAACTTACAATTAATTTTTCAAAAAGTGTAACAATTTTGTATACTTTTATTAGTAACAAGTTAGACTTTGTGGAATAAATAAATAAAATATTAATAATACATATTTAGAGGATGGAACGATGTAGAAATGAATTAGGATATAATTGAAATATGAAAAAGATTTCTCATTTCTTATATTATATATATATATATATATATATATATATATATATATATATATATAATGAAATATGTAGAAGATTTACATTTTAATTATAATATCCAGTTGAAAAACATATTTTCCAAATTTTGTTTATTGAAGTGCTTGAAGTGTTATTATTAAGGTAGAACTGTAATATTTTTTATTCAACGAAATTATTGTTGTCAATAAATGGTTCTATCGTAAAGACAAAAATCATACATCCTCGTGTTTGGGATAAATTAGTAGGTTGGTGGGAATCCATACTTGAGTTGAGCTCTTGATGTTTGTGAATCAAATTGAAATACTTTGAAATAAAAATACAAATGACTTAGTGTATGACTTCATGTCCTACTTGATCTTCTTGTATGTAACATGTGCATGTAAATAGGTTCAAACTATATTTTTCAAGTGTTAACTTCTTTCTCTCTTTTAGTGCTAGGCCACTCAGGAAGCTCAACATATAAAAAAAATTGATACAAGATTATAATGCTTCTTTTATCAATGTAGAAAATAACGTTTGGTGATTCTAAATTTCTGAAGTTAAAGTACAATTGTTTTCTATATTGTGTTTGTATCCATCTAATATTGATACTTAGCTTCAAATACGTCATGATTTTTTTGTGACCATCGAGTACTTGTTAAGCATAAGTACAAACACTAGTTGATCCTATTGATGACAAAATTGATTTTCTTGCAAGATATTTGTGTCCATCTAGTGTTGACACTTAGAATTAAATTTAGAAATAACATATTTGTTAAGCATAAGTATCAACATTACTTCATCCTATTGAT
Organism: Solanum arcanum; assembly: GCA_027789145.1. NCBI lineage: Eukaryota > Viridiplantae > Streptophyta > Magnoliopsida > Solanales > Solanaceae > Solanum > Solanum arcanum. The sequence continues at coordinate 37,104,359 of CM050933.1, forward strand.
TGCAAAATCGTATCTTGCGAGATCGTTGTGTCCATCTAGTGTTGACACTTAACATTAAATTAAGAAATAATATCTTTGTTAAGAATAAGTACCAGCACTAGTTGATCCTATCGATAACAAAATTGACTTTATTGCAAGATCGATTTGCGTCCATCTAGTGTTGACAATTAGCTTTAAATTTAAAAATAATATATTTGTTAAGTATAAGTACCAACACTAGTTAGTCCTATTGATGACACAATTGATTTTCTTGCATGATCGATTTGTGTCATCTAGTGTTGAAACTTAAATTCAATTAGGAATAATGTGTTTGTTGAGTATAAGTACCAACAATAGTTGATCCTATTGATGATAAAACTGATTCTCTTGCAAGATCGATTTGTGTCCATCTAGTGTTCAAATACTTAGCTTAAGTTTAGGAATAATGTGTTTATTAAGTATAAGTACTAAATATATAATGTGATTTAGTTGGTGAGTAAACTGTTTGAATTAAGTTAAAACTAAATTAAGTAGACTTATAAAGTTGTTAAATTCTTCAAATAAGTTAAAATATGTAATGTGAACTAAATAAACTAGACTTATAAATATGTTAAGTTCTTCAAATAAGTTAAAATATGTAATGTGCTTTAGTTGGTGAATATACGTTGGAATTAAGCTAAAGCTAGCTAATTAGAATTAGAAACTTAGTTAAGTTATTTTAATAAGTTAAATTATATAATGTGGTTTAGTTGGTCAATATAGTGTTTGTATTAAGTTAGAACTAAACAAATTAGACTTTAAAAGTTGTTAAGTTCTTATTAAGTTAAAATATGTAATGTGGTTTATATGGTGAATATAATGTTGGAATTAAGTTAAAACTAATGTAATTAGACTTAGAAAGATGTTAAGTTGTTTTAATAAGTTAAACTATATAATGTGATTTAGTTGGCATATAGTGTTGGTATTAAGTTAAAACTAAAACTATTAGGCTTTTAAAGTTGTTAAGTTCTTCAAATAAGTTAAAATATGCAATATGATTTAGTTGGTGAATATAGTGTACAAAATAAGTTAAACTAAACTAATTAAACTTAAAATTTTATGAAAATCTTCAAATAAGTTAAAATATATGACGTGGTTTAGTTGGTGAATATAGTGTTGGAATTAAGTTAAAACCAAACTAGTTAGACTTAAAAAGTTGTTAAGTTTTAAAAATAAGTTAAAATGTATAATGTGTTTTAGTTGGTTAATATAGTATTCAAATTCAATTGAAACTAAACTAAATAGACTTAAAAAGTTGTTAAATTCTTCAAAGAAGTTATAATACGTTATGTGATTTAGTTGGTGAATAAAGTGTTGATATTCAGTTAAAACTAAAAAAATCAGACTTATAAAGTTGTTAAATTGTTCAAATAAGGTAAATTATGTAATGTGATTTAGTTGGTGAATATAGTGTTGGAATTAAGTTATAACTGAACAAATTCGACTGATAAAGTTGTTAAGTTCCTCAAAAAAGATAAAATATGTATTGTGATTTAGTTGGTGAATAAAGTATTGGAATAAAGGAAAACTAAAGTAATTAGACTAAAAAAGCTGTTAAGTTCTTCAAATAAGTTAAATTATATAATGTGGTTTAGTTGGTGAATATAGTGTTGGAACTAAGTTAAAACTAAACTAATTAGACCTAATAAGTTGTTAAGTTCTTCAAATAAGTTAAAATATGTAATGTGATTTAGTTGGTGAATAAAGTGTTGGTATTATGTTAAAACTAAACAAATTAGACTTATAAAGTTGTTAAATTCTTCAAATAACTTCAAAAATCTAGTGTGATTTTGTTGGGTAATATAGTGTTGGAATTAAGTTAAAACTATACAAATTGGACTTATAATGTTGTTAAGTTCTTCAAGTAAGATAAAATATATAACGTGATTTATTTGGTGAATATAGTGTTGGAATTAAGTTAACCAAAATAATTAGACTTAAAAAGTTTTTAAATTCTTCTAATAAGTTAAAATGTATAATGTGATTTAGTTGGTGAATATAGTATTGAAATTACGTTAAAATTAAACTAAATAGACTTAAAAAATTGTTAAGTTATGAATAAAGTGTTGGTATTAAGTTCAAAATAAAAAAAATAGACTTATGAAGTTGTTCAATACTTCAAATAAGCTAAAATATGTAATGTGATTTAGTTGGTGAAAATAGTGTTTGAACTAAGTTACAACTAAACTAGACTTGAAAAGCTGTTAAGTTGTTCGAAATATAAGTTAAAATATGTTATGTGATTTAGTTGGTGAATAGTGTTCAAATTAAGTTAAAACTAAGTAAATTAAAATTAAAAATTTGTTAAGATCTTCAAATAAGTTAAAATATGTAATGTGATTTAGTTGGTGAATAAAGTGTTAGTATTATGTTAAAACTAAACAAATTAGACTTATAAAGTTGTTAAATTCTTCAAATAAGTTAAAATATGTAATGTGATTTATTTGGTTAATACAGTGTTATAATTAAGTTAAAACTACACAAATTAGACTTATAAAGTTGTTTAGTTCTTCAAATAAGTTAAAATATGTAATGTGATTTAGCTAGTTGTAACGACCCATTTGATCGTTTTTTTATACTAGAGCTTTTTATTTCATTAAATAATTTTTGGTAGATTATAAATGAGAATTTTAGACTATTTTTAACTACAATTATAGAATTAATGGGATAGTCTTAGTAAGTTATGTAGTTGATGGGTATTTATTAATTTTTTTAATTGAAAATGGGCCGAATCTAAAATTTATCTAATATTTTATACCACTTGGTCCATGTTAATTAAAAAAAGTTACTAGGGTTTATCCCTTTAATAGATAATTAATTTAGAAAAGAAAAATAAAAAGTGGAATAGAAATCTAACCTGTGGGTGCGGCTGATACAAAACGGAGATATGAGCAATATTCAAGTAAGCAAAATTTAATTGAATTTTACGTTATGTTTTCATCTAATAATTTCCAATGGTCGACTATACTATTAAATTCAATTCTATAGGAAATTGATTAGGTTAGAAACTGAAATTGCCGCACACATTGACCACTGTATTGATTAGTTTGAATTTGGAAATTGATTAGGTTAGAAATTGAAATTGCCGCATACATTGACCACTGTATTAATTGGTTTGAATTTGGGGCTTAGTGAGTGACAACGGTAGCCTTGCAATGATTACTGATGGTTTCTTATGATAGGGTACATATGAGGAATAGTAATGGTGAAGATGACATATATATAATGTATATTTTGTGCATGATGTTGGAGATTACGAGATTGCAATTCTCTTTGAGTGGTTCATAAATAAATTTATTTTCTTCTTATTATTTGTTAGTTGTTGTTTTGATGATTTGACAAACTTAGGGACCTTGTAAAGGTACCAGGTTTCTTCCTTGAGTATCGCACGTTTCTTACTTGGTATTGCAGATGAAAGAAACCCAGGGACCTAGTAAAGGTACCAGGCTCTCATGATGACGAGCCATTTGTTTGCAAGCTGGAGACGGTACAAAAAGTAGGTGCACACTTCCCGATGGTGTTAGAAAGTGTTACTTTTCCAGCCAATGGCAAAGAGGTTTAGGAAAGTGACTTGTCCATATAAAAGGCACTTTCCTAAACATTTTTGGTAGTTTTTTGCAACTTGAGAGAAACCTCTTCAAGAACATTTGCAAAGGCTGCTAGAAAACAAAGGCAGAATTATTCCAAGAACAACAACAATCTCTGGAGCTTTTCGTATAGTTGTTTAGGAATACATTCTTTTGTTCTTAAACTGTAAACTATTCCTGAATCTATAAAAAAATCAGTGTGTAGTTTTAAAAGTCTAGGTTGTACAAGTGGGATAGCTTAGTGGGTAGATAGTTTTCTACTTAGGCTTGTTAAGCAATTGGGTCTATTGCTTAAACGTGAGATTAAAAACTTTCTCTCACATTTGGTGTAATCGTGTTTTACTTTTGCTTTTGAAGATTAGTGAAAACGATTGAAAATCCTGTGAGACAGGTCGTGGTTTTACTCCCTTAAGCAAGGAGGTTTCCACGTAAAATCGTCGTATTGATTTTACTACATTTAACTTTCTGGTTTTATTCATTAGTGTAGTAAGGGACCTGGTCCATTACTTGTTAAGTGAAGGCATATATTCTATCAAGTGGTATCAGAGCGGGCACTATCTATTTGGTTAACACCAAGGAAGTGATATTTGCTCTAGAATGACAGCTCCACTTAACCTCGAAGAAGGTCAGTCGTCAACAAGACCTCCCCGTTTCAATGGACATTTCTACAGTTGGTGGAAAGTTAGAATGCATGATTACCTCATGGCTGAAGACAGTGAGTTATGAGATATTGTACTGGATGGACCGTTCATTCCAACGATAGAAGAAAAGGATGGAGAGAAGACTATTCTTGTTCCAAAGCCTAGACAGAAATATGACGAAGCTGACAGGAAAAAGATTGAAAAAGGTTTCAAAGCTAAAACTCTTCTTGTCTGTGGGATAGGGCCTGAAGAGTACAACAGAGTGTCAGCTTGTGAGTCTTCTAAGGAATTTTGGGACTGTTTGAAGACTGCACATGAAGAAACTGAACAAGTTAAAGAATCTAAGATTGACATGCTTACCTCACAGTATCAGAACTTCAAAATGAAGGAAGGAGAAACAATACATGACATGTTCACCAAGTTGTCTTCGATTACAAATGAGCTGGGTGAACCTATAAGCATGACCAAACAAGTCAGAAAAGTGCTTCGAATTCTTCCAAAGTCTTGGGAAAGCAAGGTTAATGCCATTACAGAAGCCAAGGATTTGAAGGTGCTGACTATGGATGCTTTGATTGGTAATCTGAAGACACATGAGATGAATCGAAATTACGATTCGTCAAAGAAGGAAGCCAAGAAGGACAAGTCATTGATGCTGAAGTACAAATCAGATGAAGAATCCAGTGATGATGATATGGCATATCTCATCAGCAAATTTCAAAAAATTGTGAGGAAAAACAAAGTTTATAAAAGAGGAACAAATGATACTCGAAATGCTGCTCAAGGTGATACTTTCTACAAGTGTGGAAAAGTTGCGCACTTCATCAGAGAGTGTCCTTTGCTCAAGAATGAAAATAAGGAACATCAAAAACCAAGAAGTTACAAAGAGAATAGAAGGGACCTGTTACTCGGCAAGAGAGATCGAAAAGTTGCTGCAAATTTAGTTGTCAAAAAGGCTCTTGCTGCATGGGGTGATTCCTCAAGTGATTCAGAAGACCCTGATGAGCTAAAAGATGTGTCCATGGTTGCTGTACATGAGGAGGAAACTGTCTTCAATTAAATGTTTGCTATCATGGCTCACACAGAAAATGAAGAAGAGGACAATCAGGTAAATCTTCTAGATATGAAAAATGACTTGGATAAATATTCTCTTAAAAAATTGAGAACTTTGGCAAACGTCATGATTGATTCTGTGATATAGTTAACATCTGAAAAAGACACCATGAATGCTGAACTTGACAGTTTAACTGAAAACAAAGTTAAACTTGAAGAGAAAATGTCAAGAATGGTGTCTTTAGAGTCAAATAACTCTGAACTTAAGAATCAGTTGAACCAGATTACTGAAGAAGCTGAAAAGCTGAATGGAATGTCAAATGGTTTGCAAGCTGAAATTCAAGAAAAATTGAAAAACTCTAAGAAAAAAATTGGTATGTCGCTTGAAAAGAGTAATAAATTAGAACAGGATATTGTGAAACTTAAGGAAGAACTTGAAAAATCCAAGTGGAAAAAATCCTCAAAGTTACTGTCAAATGCAACAAGTCAGAGTAATTTCAATAAGAAAGGACTAGGAAGTCTAAACATCACTCCTCCTTATAATCCTCACAGTAAGTATGTGTTTGTGTCTAACAATCTGCTATGTCTTCACTGTGGTAACAATGGACATTTGAAGGGTGAGTGTTCTAGCTGGAGAAACTCCTGTGAAAGGCTCTCTAATTTTGCTGAAAGCAAAATTTACAAAAAGAGAGACCTAGTCCTCCAAAGCATGTTTCAACAAATAGATTTTCAAAGAAAAAATCTGTCCCTGCTCCCATGTCCTTCGTTAGAAAGCTTCAAAATCTACCCTATTGGACTAAATACAATCTAATCACTCCTTTGTTTGCCTTCTGGGAACTCAAATTGAAATTAGTTCCCAAGCTAAACAAGTGATTATTGATGCAGGTGAGTGAGAGGAGCAGCAGTCAATGTTGGTATATGGACAGTGGATGCTCTAAGCATATGAATAGTGATGTAAAAAACTTCCTCTCACTCAAGACACTTTAAGGAGGAGGTGTCTCTTTTGGTGACGGAAAGAAGGGGTACATTTTGGGAGTTGGCAAAGTAGGAAGATCTCTTGAAGATTCAATTGACAATGTGTTTCATGTGGATGGGTTGAAGTACAGCTTGTTGAGTGTGTCACAAATCTGTGACAAAGGAAATGAGGTCAAGTTTACTTCTGTGAAATGCACTGTGGTGAGCCAACTACAAAAAGGTAATTCTCACTCCACACAGAAGTAAAAATATGTATGTGGAAAACTTAGAAACGTCTTATGGAGATGACCTAACATGTCTTAGTGCTCAGAAATGAGAATGCTAATCTCTTGCATCGTAGGATGGGGTATGTAAGCTCATCTTTATTTAACAAATTGATTTCTAAGGACCTGGTCCGGGGTTTGACCAAGCTGAAGTTTGCTGAAAATAAAATCTGTGAAGCTTGTGTTAAAGGAAAGCAAATCTGATCATCCTTTAAGCCCAAAAAGCAAGTAACATCATAAAGAAAACTAGAGCTGCTTCATATGGACTTGTGTGGACCCTTAAAGGTTCAAAGCAGAAATGGCAAGAAGTACATTTTTGTGATTGTTGATGATTACTAGAGATACACTTGGACAAGATTCTTGAGATCAAAGGCAGACACAACTGAAGAGTTGGCGGTATTTTTCAAAATGATTCAAACCAAATTGAATCAAGTTATTTGAAGCATTTGATCTGATTATGGTACTGAGTTTGAGAACTCAACACTGGATAAATTCTGCATGGAGAATGGTAGGAGCCATAATTTTTCTACTCCAAGAACTCCTCCACAAAATGGAGTAGTGGAAAGAAAAAACAGAACCTTGGTGAACATTGCAAGAACTATGATTATTGAATCAAATCTTCCTCAAAATTTCTGGGCTAAAGCTGTTAACACAGCATGTCATGTTACCAACAGGTGTCTAATAAGAGCTGTTTTGAATAAGACCCCATATGAGCTGCTCAACAACAGAAAGCCAATGATGAGCTATCTTAGAGCATTTGGATGCAGATGTTTCGTGCTGAATAATGGAAAGGATGATCTGGGAAAATTTGATCTTAGAAGTGATGAAGGAGTATTTGTTGGATATTCTTCATCCAGCAAAGCTTACAGAATATTCAACAAACGAACTCAATGCATTCAAGAAAGCATTCATGTTGTATTTGATGAAGATGGAAGCTTGAAGGATGATGGATGAAATGATCATGATGATGTGATGAAAATGTTCAAATCAAAGAAGACTGAAGGAGGTGAAGCTGATGCAGATCAACAACTGAAAAATGATTGTGATGATCTGAATCATAGTCCACCTGAAGAGGCTGCTGAGGTTGAAATGGATGCTATGGTACCTGGTACTACTAGAAATTCCAGCCAGAATACATCAGACTCCCCAGAAAATGATGTCACTCTTGATGAAGAAGAACATGTTGATCAGCTAAATTAGTCTGCTCCAAGGTCAGGATGGAAGCATAGTTCATCACATCCTCTTGATAATCTCATTTCTCCTTTGAATTCTGGGATTCATACTAGATCAGAAACAAGAAATCTAGTTGCATTCTCAGCATTCATATCATCTATTGAGCCCAAGAATGTGAAAGAAACATTAGGTGATGCAGACTGGATCAGTTTTATGCAAGAAGAACTTCATCAGTTTGAAAGAAGCAAGATATGGTACCTGGTTCCTCGACCTGAAGGCAAAACAGTAATAGGAACGAGGTGGGTTTTCTGAAACAAGCTTGATGAAAATGGAGTGATTACTAGAAATAAATCCATGTTGGTGGTGCAAGGATACAATCAAGAAGAAGAAATCGACTATGATGAGACTTTTGCACCTGTTGCCAAAATGGAAGCTATTAGAATTTTAATAGCTTTTGTTGCATTTATGGGGTTTAAGCCGTATCAAATGGATGTGAAGAGTTCATTTCTGAATGGAGATCTCAAAGAGGAGGTGTTTGTCAAGCAACCTCCTGGTTTTGAAGATGCAGAGCTACCAAATTATGTGTTGAGATTGAATAAGGCACTATATGGTCTAAAGAAAGCTCCAAGAGCATGGTATGAAAGGCTGTCAAAGTTTCTGCTGAAGAATGGTTTCAAAAGAGGCAAGATAGACAATACTTTGTTCTTATTAAAAAGAGAACAAGAATTGCTTATCATTCAAGTTTATGTGGATGACATAATTATTTGAGCTACTTCAGAACATTTGTGTGAACAATTCTCATCATTAATGGGAAAGGAGTTTGAAATGAGCATGATGGGTGAATTAACATTCTTCCTGGGTCTGCAAATCAAGCAATTATCAAATGGGATTTCAATATGTCAGGAGAAGTACATTAAGGAGCTGCTGAAGAAATTCAATATGTTTGATTCTAAGTCTATTGATACTCCTATGGGAACAAATTCCAAGATGATAGTAGAAGAATCTGATCCTCTTGTGAATTAGACAATGTATAGGGGAATCATTGGATCCTTGTTATATCTGACTGCTAGTAGGCCTGATATAGTGCATAGTGTTGGAATGTGTGTCAGGTTTCAAGCATGTCCTCGTGATTCACACTTGAAGGCTGCAAAACGTATTCTCAGATACTTGAAGTAAACAGGGGACCTGGTTCTCTTCTATCCTGCAGGTGATACTTTTGATCTGGTTGGTTTTGCATATGCTGATTTTGCTGGTTATCAGGTTGACAAGAAGAGTACCTCTGGAATTGCGCATTTCCTTGGATCATCACTTATCTCTTGGGGTACCAAGAGGCAGAACTATGTGGCTCTATCAACTGCTGAAGATGAATATGTAGCTGCTGCAGCCTACTGTTCTCAGTTGCTGTGGATCAGGCAACACTTGGAAGATTTTGGAATTCACATCAAAGCAATTCCTCTTATGTGTGATAATACTAATGTTGTTAGTATGGGAAAGAATCTATTCCACCATAAGAGAACAAAGCATATTGATGTTAGACATCACTTTTTGAGAGATAATGTTGAGAAAGGAAATATTGTGCTCACATATTGTCCAACAGAGGAGAAAATTGCAGACATCTTCACCAAATCTCTCAGCAAGGATCAATTTGAGAGAAAGATTGAAGTTGGGGATGTTGATATCCAAGTGATGCTATTAGCTTCCAACAGTTGAACTCCCTTGATGGCTAAAATTGCAGTGCAGGTATCCTTTATGTGAATATTCAAATATCTGAACAAAGATCCCTTTTTGTACCGTTTGTAGGTATACTCTTAGTAAGGACCTGCATAGCAAGGGGAGCAACTAGAAAAACTGAGGAATGAAGTTTAACTGTGCTATGGTACCTGGTGCCTGTCCAGGTTAGCATTTTTACATTAAATTGAAACTGAAAAATATGACCGTTGATAATGCCACGTGTCACTCATCGCTCACTCTGACCGTTAGTCCCATCGTTTCTCTCTCAAATGACACATCCAATCACGGACATGACACCTTTTCACACCTTTTAAAAACCCTTTTACTTCTTTTTTTGAAATCCTCATCTGTCTCTTAACTTTCATCTTGTTCACGAAGTGTTTTAGCAAAGCAAAAAAGGCAAAATTTGTTTTCTTCTTCTTCTCCTCACTGTTCAAAGAAACCATTTTCTCGTGTGAAAAACATGTATTCTCCTTCATGTTCCTCCAAATAGATGCTAGATGCTCTTAGTGAAATAGAGCCTCTTGTCTTCTACTCTCCGAGCACTACACACGCCAGACTCAATCCCCCTTCAAGTTCTCTACAAGACACTCCTGATAATCCCTTCTATGCCATAGATCTGAATAGTTCAGTCGAGCCTACCGGACCTGGTCTGTTTCAGGACATGTTGCCTGACAATCTGTTTGAAGGGGATCTACCCAAGCATAAGGCTTCTGAGTCCAACATATTGGCAGCGAGTGAAGAGTTGGTGATTGAAAGCTTGTCTATGATGTGAGAAGAAGCAATGGCAGAGCAAACTGAAGTATTGGAGAGGGAAGAGGTAAGAACCACTCAACCTTTCTTTTGATAAAACCCCTGATATAGGAAGGTACTCTTCTTCCTCTTCCTCTGACTCTGCAAGCGAAGAGGAACCCTTAAAATGGACGGTTGAGAGAAGAGAAGCGGAGAAATCTAGAAAAGGGAAGGAGAAGGTTGTAGAGGAGGCCCCTAGGTGACGACCTACTACTAGGTCTGCCGCTCAAAAGTTGATGGCTGATGCCTTGAAGGGTAGTGCACGTTATACCGCTACAGTTAGTAGTGCAAGAACCTTCAAGGTATCAAATTTTAGAATACCTGAGGCTAATGTGGTTGAGTTGTCTGGTGAAGAAGTGGAAAAGAAAAATAAGAAAAAGAGTTCAGAGAAGAAAAAGGAAAAAGTTTCAAAAAAGGTGAAAAACACAAAGTCGAAAAAGAAGAGTTCTGAGGGAAAAAGGAAGAGGTCACAGGGACCTGGTGCCCAAGCCAGGAGATATGAAGGTGTCAACATGCAGGAAGTTGTTGACAGCCTAAGAAACCAAGCTGTCTTGGCAGGAAGAATTTTTAATATGGGGATCATAACTCTTCATGGCATGGATTCTCTTCACGATATGGTAGAGATCCAATCTTGGTTACACTTGTTCAACAGGAAATCCCCCATCCTCCATGAAGAAGAAGTGCGCAAATTTTACTATAATATTCAATTCAAGGACGATGGGAGCATCCTCACACGGGTAAATAACATTGATGTATGTTTAGATGAGGGTGTGTTGAGCAAAATTCTCAGGGTGCCTAGAGAGGCGACCCAATTTGTACTGGGCATAACTTGCTCTTCTGAGTTTGCTTCTGTGATTTATAAGACACCCACAACCAAGGTGTCACGACCCAAAATGAGCCGTGAGTGGCACCCACACTTATCCTCCTATGTGAGCGAACCAACCAATCTAACCCCAACATTTCAGTCATAATAAACAGAATAAAAATGCGGAAGACTTAAAACTCATTAACGAAATCAATAATTAACTTCTAAAACTCAAAACTTATCATTATCCCCAAAATCTGGAAGTCATCATCACAAGAACATCTATCCTCAAATTACTAAATCTAAGAGTATCTAAGAAGCTAAAATAACTAAACGGCTAGTCCATGCCAGAACTTCAAGGCATCAAGACGTGAAGAAGAAGATCCAGTCCAAGCTAGAAACAATAGCTCACCCTGAAATCTGACGTGGTGAAGACTGGCTAGAGTTGCGGTTGAGTTGAAGACGACGGTACGTTTGCTGCACTCCACAAATAACAAGGAGAAAACATACAAGTAGGGGTCAGTACAAAACACGAGTACTAAGTAGATATCATCGGCCAACTCAAAATAGAAAGCAATATATATCAGATAATATCATAAAATCAACTACAATACTCAACAGGTACCAACAACAAGTACAAGAATCATTGATAACAACGCCAAGTTCACCCATGAGGACTCAAGCCTCCATACCATACTCATTTGGGGAAATAGGTTCATTAATTTGAGTATATTAAGATAATTCAAGATTCATTCTCTTTATTTCTCTTGTGTCGGAACGTGACACTCCAATCCCCTAATACTACGTGTCGGTTCGTGACACCCGATCCACTAATACTATGTGTCGGTTCGTTACACCCGATCCCCTAATACTATGTGTCGATTCGTGACACCCGATCCCCTAATATTATGTGTCGCGTGACACCCGATCCCCTAATACTATGTGTCGGTTCGTGACACCCGATCCCCTAATACTATGTGTCGGTTCGTGACACCCGATCCCCTAATACTATATGTCGGTTCGTGACACCCGATCCCCTAATACTATGTGTCGGTTCGTGACACCCGATCCACTAATACTATGTGTCTGTTCGTGACACCCGATCCACTAACCTCATTCTTTTAGTTCATCAAGCCTTCTTTTATACCAAGGCATCATCATTAATAGAGAGGTTTTAAGGTTTAAGATTCAACAGCCTCATCATGCTTATTCATCACAATTACATAATCACATCATTCAAGCACACAATTGAGCATATAGAAGACTTTACAATACTACCCAATATATATCATTCTCTATTATGAGTTTACTCTGAAATAGCATAAACCATAACCTACCTCCACCGAAGAATTCGCGATCAAGCAAGCTATCCCCCAAAATCTTTGCTTTCTTCTTCGTTTCTCTCTTCTCTCGATCGTTCTCCCTCTCTTTCTCTTTTTTGATTTTTCCTTATTCAAACTCTTTTTCTTTTACCCTAATTACCATATAATTAAGTATAAAAGATGACCAAAGTAACCCACTAATTAATTCAAGGTTATCTCCTCTAACCCCCAAGTAATTGAATTATTAACATTCACCCACTAACTTTATAACTATAAGCAGGAATAGTCCAAAACGCCCCTTAAAACTTTTAACAGAAATCCGACCCACTCAGGGTTACGAAGTTTGTGACGGGCCGTCGTGCCTGCGACGGTCCTTCCTGCTGAGTCGTCACAGAGTTCAGAGACTGAATTTTACTAAAGGGCCAGTGACGGTCCGTCGTGCCTACGACGGTCCGTCATGCCATGTCGTCGCGAAGTTCAGAGAGTTGCTCTCAGTACCCAATTTTTCAGAATTCTAAGTGTTTTGGAACGACACACCCTCGACGGTCCGTCGTGCCCATGATGGTCCATCGTGGGATCCTTCGACCCAGAAAGTTATTACCAGAAATAAATTCTACTGCTCAAAACGACTAACAGGTCGTTACAATAGATACCAATTTACCCATCGTTCGTCCTCGAACGATCACAAGAAGAAAAACAAGGGCGAAAAGGAGTACCTTAATCTGTAAACAGGTGTGGGTATTTTTCTTGCATATCAGCCTCCTTCTCCCAAGTGGACTCTTCAATTGGTCGATTTTTCCATTGAACCTTGATGGATGCAATCTCCCTTGACCTCAACTTGCGGACTTCTCTATCTAAAATGGCAACAGGCTCCTCCTCATAAGACAAATTCTCATCAAGAAGAACCGAATCCCAACGAATGATGTAGTTTCCATCCCCATGGTATCTTTTCAACATAGACACATGAAATACCAGATGCACTCCTGACAGTCCTGGGGGCAAGGCTATTTCATAAGCTACCTCCCCCACGTGCTTCAGCACTTCAAATGGACCAATATACCTCAGACTAAGCTTACCTCGCTTACCAAACCGCATCACCCCTTTCATGGGTGAAACCTTCAGCAAAACTTGTTCACCCTCCATAAACTCCAAGTCTCTAACCTTTTGATCTGCATACTCTTTCTGCCTACTATGAGCCGCTAGAAGCTTTTCTTGAATGCATTTCACTTTATCTAACGATTCCCTCAGAAGGTCAGTACCCCAAGTTCTAACCTCAAATGCATCAAACCACCCAATGGGAGACCTACATCTTCTCCCATACAGTGCCTCAAATGGGGACATATCAATGCTTGAGTGATAGCTATTGTTGTATGAGAATTCTGCTAAGGGTAAGAAGTTATCCCATTGACCACCAAATTCTATCACACATGCACGAAGCATATCTTCCAACACCAGAATCGTTCGCTCAGACTGACCATCGGTCTGAGGGTGAAAGGCAGTACTAAGGTCCAACCTAGTACCTAATTCAGCATGCAATGTTTTCCAAAACTTAGAAGTAAACTGCGTACCTCTATCTGATATGATGGAAAGTGGAACTCCGTGCAATCGAACAATTTCTGAGATGTAAAGCTTGGCTAGCTTCTGTGCATTGTAAGTTACCTTAACCGGAATAAAGTGAGCAGACTTAGTTAATCTGTCAACAATCACCCAAATAGAGTCATACTTACCCATCTTCTTTGGAAGACCAACCACGAAGTCCATTGCAATTCTCTCCCACTTCCATTAAGGAATGGGCATTCTCTGAAGTGTCCCTCCAGGCCTCTGGTGTTCATACTTTACTTGCTGACAATTAGGGCATTGAGCAACAAAATCAACAATGTCCCGCTTCATCCTACTCCACCAAAAATGTTGTTTTTGGTCACGATACATCTTGGTTGCACCAGGATGTATAGAGTACTTTGAAATATGAGCCTCTGTAAGAATAGTGTGAATCAAATCATCGATGCGGGGTACACATACTCTTCCCTTAATTCTCAAGACACCTTCCTCATCGATTTTGCTTCTTTAGCCTCTCCTCGCAATACCTTATCTCGGATCCGGATCAGTTTCTCATCGGTAAACTGCTTTCCTTTAATCTTATCAAGAAAGGAAGATCTTTCCTCCACACAGGCCAAAAATCCTCCCTTCTCATTTACTTCTAGCCTCATAAAGTCATTAGCCAGAGTCTGAACCTCTCTAGCCAATGGCGTCTAGAAACCTGCAAGTGAGCTAGACTTCCCATTCTCCCTGCCTTTTTACTTAAAGCATCTGCCACAACATTAACTTTTCCCAGATGATACAATATAGTGATATCGGAGTCCTTAAGTATTTCCATCCATCTCCTCTGTCTCAAGTTCAAATCTTTCTGAGTAAAGACATACTGTAAACTACGATCATCTGTATAGACTTCACACTGCACCCCATATAGATAATGTCTCCATTGCTTTAATGCAAACACTACCTCAGCCAACTCCAAATCATGGATAGGATAATTACGTTCATGCACCTTTAATTGCCTCGAAGCATAAGTAATTACACTCTTCTCTTGTAGTAGCGCTGCACCCAAACCAGAATAGGATACATCACAGTAAACAATGAAATTCTTACCTTCCACTGACAAGGTAAGGATTGGTGTAGTAGTCAACAAGGTCTTGAGCTTCTGAAAGCTTTCTTCACACTCGTCCGACCATACAAATGGAACACTCTGCTTAGTCAAGTTTGTCAATTGGGAAGCAATGGAAGAAAATCCCTTGACAAATCGACGGTAGTAGCTAGCTAAACCAACAAAGCCCCTTACCTCTATAACATTAGTAGGTCTTACCCAATTCTTCGCTGCTTCAATCTTGGAAGGATCCACCATCACTCCGTCCTTAGAAACTACGTGCCCCAAGAAGGACACTGAATCTAGCCAAAACTCACACTTAGAGAATTTGGCATAAGTTTTTCTCCCTCAACATTTCCAATACCATTCTGAAGTGCTCCTCATGTTCTTTCTTGCTCTTCGAGTATACCAGTATGTCATCAATGAATACAATGACGAAGAGATCCAGATATGGCTTAAAAATCCCGTTCATCAAGCTCATGAAAGCAGCAGGGGCATTTGTAAGCCCGAAAGACATTACTAAGAACTCATAATGCCCATACCTGGTCCGAAAAGCAGTCTAGGGCACATCCGTTGCCCGTATTTTTAATTAATGATAACCAGATCTTAAATCGATTTTTGAGAAGGTACAAGCAGCTTGTAACTAATCGAACAAATCATCGATGCGAGGAAGAGGGTACTTGTTCTTAAGAGTTACCTTATTCAGTTGTCTGTAGTCAATGCACATCCGAAAACTTCCATCCTTCTTCTTCGCAAACAGAACAGGAGCACCCCAAGGGGATGCACTTGGTCTAACAAAGCCTTTGCTTAACAACTCTTGAAGTTGGGCCTTTAACTCTCTTAACTCAGCGGGAGCCATCCTATAAGGGGGTATGGAAATGGGGCAAGTGCCCGGCTCCAGATCAATGCAAAAGTCGATATCCCTATCCGGTGGCATACCAGGAAGGTCTGCGGGAAACACATCCAGAAACTCACGGACTATTGAAACCAACTCAATTGAAGGTACTTGGGTAGTCTCATCTCTGAGGTGTGCCAAGAAAGCTAAACAACCCTTTGTAACCATTCTCTTAGCACATGGGAAGGAGATGATACGAACTGGAGTGGAAGTGTAGTCACCCTCCCACACTAACGGATCTGTCCCAGGCTTGGCCAATGTCAAAGTTTTGGCATTGCAATCTAAGATTGCGAAGTTTGGAGAAAGCCAAGTCATTCCCAGAATTACATCGAAATCAACCATTTATAAGATAACGAAGTCTACATGAGTGTTGCTCTCCATAAAAGTAACAGTACAAGACCTATACACCTTTTCAACTATCACAGACTCACCCACCAAAGTAGAAACACGAATAGGCATGTCAAGCAATTCATAATGTAAATTATGACCAGTACTAAATGAGGAAGATACATATGAAAATGTGGATCCAGGATCAAATAATACAAAAGCCATGCAATCACAAACCAAAAGATTACCTGTGATGACAGCATCAGATGTCTCCGCTTCAGATCTCCCAGGGAAGGAATAACAACGGGCCCTATCACCGGTCTGTCCGTTTCCCCTACCATGTTGCGCTGCAGTAGTTCCAGTTTGCCCGTCACCCCGGCCGTTTTGATGACCACCATTAGCTCGGCCACCATGTTCTCCCGAATAACGGCCTCTTCCATGACCACCTCTACCTCTGATTATTGCGGGTCTGTAACTCTGTTTTGGACAATTTCTCCTAATATGACCAGTCTCTCCACATCCATAACAATCTCTGGATTCAAGCAGAGGTCTTTGTGAGAACGACGGAGTCTGGGGATAACCTTCAAACTCAGAGAAGTGTTGACCGGTCTGCGGTGGATCCCCAGCTACAGTCTGTAGTGAAGACTGAATAGGGCGGGATGGATACCCTCCTTAACTCTGCCCTCTAGAGTAAGAACCATTAAACTCACCTCCTTTACAAAACCTCTTAGATGTCGATGCCATGGTGAAGTCATCTGGCTTTACTCCCTCCACTTTTATCAAAAAATCTACCACCTCTTGAAAGGATTTTGCTGCAGCAGCTACCTGTAAGGCTGAAATCCGCAAATCTAACCACAACCCTATCACGAAACGGCAAATCCGCTCTTGTAGACTGAAGCAAAGCTGGGTGGCATACCTAGATAATGCACGAAACTTAGCCTCATACGCAGTAATCGACATCCTGCCTTGCTCTAGGCTCTCGAACTCATCTCTCCTCCTATCCCTCAAAGTCCGGGGTATATACTTCTCCATAAACAAGCTAGAGAATGATGCCCAAGTCATAGGTGGTGACTGTGCTGGTTGACACTCGACATATGACCGCCACCATATTTTGGCGTTCCCCTGAAACTGATAGGTCACAAACTCAACGCCAAATTGTTCCACTATGCCCATCTTATGTAGCAACTCATGACAATCAACCAGAAAGTCATAGGCATCCTCAGATTCAGCACCCTTGAAGACTGGAGGTTTCAATTTTAAGAACTTACTAAAAAGTTCTTGCTGATTACTTGTCATTATAGGCCCTGTAGTCAACCGAGGAAATGTGCCTATTTCCAATGAGGCATCCATGCGGGGAGCCACAACAGCTGCATGTTGTACTCCCGGAACCTAAGGTGCTGGTGCAGAAAACACTGGAGGTGTCTGGCCGTGATCAGATAACCCACTTAGGTAAGCAAGAACCTGATTAATCATCTCTGGGGTAGGTTGGGGTGGTAATTCCCCATTCTGCACTTGCTCATTCTCCCCTTCCTCCCCCTCTCTTACTACTTCCTCAGTCGGTGGAGGAGTCTCCGCCCTAGTACTAGATGGGCCAGGTGCGTGTCCTCTTCCTCTAGAGGACGTCCTCCCGCGACCTCTACCACGGCCTCTTGCCACTTTTCCTCTTCGAGCTGCAGTCTCATAGGCTGGCTCAGACGCCTCTTGTCTTGCCGGTGCTGGTGTTGGCGCGGTTTTTGCTCTAGTTCTAACCATCTACGAAATAGAGTGAAGATGGTCAGATACCAATTTGTATCACCTAGATACCAATTGGACCCAAGTAATAGCACGAAAGAAAGAAGGAATGGAATTTTCCTAAAGTCTTGTAGCCTCTCAAAGAAAAGTAAAGGCGTCCCCCTACCGTTCCTTAAGACTCTACTAGACTCGTTCTTGTGTGATGAGACCAACAAACCTAATGCTCTGATACCAAGTTTGTCACAACCCAAAATGAGTCGTGAGTGGCACCCACACTTATCCTCCTATGTGAGCGACCCAACCAATCTAACCCCAACATTTCAGCCATAATAAACAGAATAAAAATGCGGAAGACTTAAAACTCACTAATGAAATCAATAATTAACTTCTAAAACTCAAAACTTATCATTATCCCCGAAATATGGAAGTCATCATCACAAGAACATCTATCCTCAAATTACTAAATCTAAGAGTATCTAAGAAGCTAAAATAACTAAACGTCTAGTCCATGCCAGAACTTCAAGGCATCAAGACGTGAAGAAGAAGATCCAGTCCAAGCTAGAATCAATAGCTCACCCTGAAATCTGACGTGATGAAGACTGGCTAGAGTTGCGGTTGAGTTGAAGACGACGGTACGTTTGCTTCACTCCACAAATAACAAAGAGAAAACATACAAGTAGGGGTCAGTACAAAACACGAGTACTGAGTAGATATCATCGGCCAACTCAAAATAGAAAGCAATATATATCAGATAATATCATAAAATCAACTACAATACTCAACAGGTACCAACAACAAGTACAAGAATCATTGATAACAATGCCAAGTACACCCATGAGGACTCAAGCCTCCATACCATACTCATTTGGGGAAATAGGTTCATTAATTTGAGTATATTAAGATAATTCAAGATTCATTCTCTTTATTCCTCTTGTGTCGGAACGTGACACTCCGATCCCCTAATACTACGTGTCGGTTCGTGACACCCGATCCACTATACTATGTGTCGGTTCGTGACACCCGATCCCCTAATACTATGTGTCGGTTCGTGACACCCGATCCCCTAATATTATGTGTCAGTTCGTGATACCCGATCCCCTAATACTATGTGTCGGTTCGTGACACCCGATCCCCTAATACTATGTGTCGGTTCGTGACACCCGATCCCTTAATACTATGTGTCGAATCGTTACACCCGATCCACAAATACTATGTGTCGGTTCGTGACACCCGATCCACTAACCTCATTCTGTTAGTTCATCAAGCCTTCTTTTATACCAAGGCATCATCATTAATAGAGAGGTTTTAAGGTTTAAGATTCAACAGCCTCATCATGCTTATTCATCACAATTACATAATCACATCATGCAAGCACACAATTAAGCATATAGAATACTTTACAATACTACCCATTACATATCATTCGCTATTAAGAGTTTACTATGAAATAGCATAAACCATAACCTACCTCCACCGAAGAATTCGCGATCAAGCAAGCTATCCCCCAAAACCTTTGCTTTCTTCTTCGTTTCTCTCTTCTCTCGATCGTTCTCCCTCTCTTTCTCTTTTTCTGATTTTTCCTTATTCAAACTCTTTTTCTTTTACCCTAATTACCATATAATTAAGTATAAAAGATGACCAAAGTAACCCACTAATTAATTCAAGGTTATCTCCTTTAGCCCCCAAGTAATTGAATTATTAACATTCACCCACTAACTTTATAATTATAAGCAGGAATAGTCCAAAATGCCCCTTAAAACTTTTAACAGAAATACGACCCTACCAGTGGTTACGCGATGCATGACGGCCGTCAGACTGCGACGGTCCGTCCTGCTGAGTTGTCACAGAGTTCAGAGACTGAATTTTATTAAAGGGCCTGTAACGGTCCGTCGTGCCCACGACAGTCCGTCCTGCCATGTCGTCGCAAAGTTCAGAGAGTTGTTCTCAGTACCCAATTTTTCAGAATTCTAAGTGTTTTGGAACTACACACCCTCGACGGTCCGTCGTGCTCATGACGGTCCGTCGTGAGATCCGTCGACCCAGACAGTTATTACCAGAAATAAACTCTACTGCTCAAAATGACTAAATGGTCGTTACACAAGGTTGCTGGGATTTATAGGAAAATCATTAAGAGTGAATACCAGTCGGTCTTTGAGTTCATCAACAAAGTTCTCCTTCCTTGCACTGAAAAGAGGACAGTAGCAACTGCTGCTGATTTGTTTGTGATGGAGATGTTGTGCAGCTTCGAAGCCCTGAACCTCCCTGGTCTAATGCTTGAGCATATCCACAAAACTGACATTGAGAGGAAAGGTGTTCACGGAATGGGTTACGGATACTTTCTCACAGAAATATTTAACCATTTTCAAATTCCTCTCAGTGTTGGAAAAGTTGGGACGGTTAAGCAGACTATCTCCGAAAGTACCTTGGTTGAGTGCGAATGCATTGAAGAAAGAGGCTATACCAAGAGCAAGATGGCCCAACTTATTGATGATCACGATCAGCTTAAACACGAGGTTGAGGAGCTTACTGTGCGGTTACGTGGTAAAGAGGCAGCGATTGCTATACTCAAAGCAGAACTGCTTACAGCACAGAGTGAGGGACCTGGTTCTTCAGTGGTTCAAGTTCTGGAGAAAGAGAATGCTGAGTTTAAGGCGAAGATAACTGCCTTGCAGAAAAAGGCCATCAAAGATAATGATGCTGCCAATGCACGACTCACTCTTGTTATCCAGTCCCTGTCTCATCCTCCCCCTCTTCCTAGCCTGTTGAACAATCCCCTTTTTTGTGTGGCTTATCACTGTGTTGATGGATATGCAGTTTGTTTTTAATGTATTAATGTTATGATGGCATGCTGGTTAATTTATTTCTTTGCTGTTCTGATTATCTTCTTTTGTGCATGCTTTTCCCTTTCTGATTGATTGCTTCTTATCTTTGATCTTGTTTAGTGTTTATGTTGACATCATTGGTTTACCGCATATCTCTTTTATGATGCCAAAAGGGGGAAGTAAAATTGTGAGTAGTGAGTAGCTAAATGATAATTCAGTGAGGGGGAATGTACAGTGAGGGGGAATATAAAATGGGGGACCAAAGTTGGAGAAGATCTTAGATCATTGTTTGTCATCATAAAAACTAGGAAAATGTTATTTGTAGTTTTGACGATTTGACAAACTTAGGGACTTTCTACAGGTACCAGGTTTCTTACTTGAGTATTGCAGGTTTCTTACTTGAGTATTGCAGATGAAACAAACCCAGGGACCTAGTAGAGGTACCAGGATCTCATGATGACGAGCCAGTTGACTGCCAGCTGGAGAAAGTACAGAATGTAGGTGCACACTTCCCGATGGCGTTAGAAAGTGTGACTTTTCCAGCCAATGGCAAAGAGGTTTAGGAAAGTGACTTGTCCATATAAAAGGCACTTTCCTAAACATTTTTGGTAGTTTTTTGCAACTTGAGAGAAACCTCTTCAAGAATATTTGCAAAGGCTGCTAGAAAACAAAGATAGAATTATTCCAAGAACAACAGCAATCTCTGGAGCTTTTCGTATAGTTGTTTAGGAATACATTCTCTTGTTCTTAAACTATAAACTATTCTTGAATCTATAAAGGAATCACTGTGTAGTGTTAAAAGTCTAGGTTGTTCAAGTGGGATAGCTTAGTGGGTAGATAGTTTTCTACTTAGGCTTGTTAAGCAATAGGGACTATTGCTTAAACGTGAGATTAAAAACATTCTCTCACATTTGGTGTAATCGTTTTTTACTTTTGCTTTTGAAGATTAGTGAAAACGATTGAAAATCCTGTGAGACAGGTCGTGGTTTTACTGCCTTAATCAAGGAGGTTTCCATGTAAAATCATCGTGTTGATTTTACTGCATTTAACTTTCTGGTTTTATTCATTAGTGTAGTAAGGGACCTGGTCCATTACTTGTTAAGTGAAGGCATATATTCTATCATTATTATTAGTACAATATAGATTATATTTTGATATATTAACATAAGTAATTAAATATTAGGTGTATCAAATTATTTATATTTGGTTTAATGTATGCTAATAGAAGGAATTGAGATTTACCCTTAGGTTTGAGCTTTAGGAAACTAATTATAAAATTCGGTGAGTTTTTGGGTCTAGATTGGATATAAAATATTATGAGTGTTTATAGACCCGTTAACTTACAAATTATGCATATTTGATATATTATAAATGTTCGGAGGCATTGACGAAAAGAAAAGTATTGGAGAAGTAGCTTGTTTGATTTCGGTTCTTCGTTGGAGGTAGGTTATGGTTTATTCTATTTGATAGCTAAATCTTAATAGTGATTCATATACATTGATGATATTTTGAAGTTGTTTATGTACTTTATTGTGTGATTGTGTGGCTTTGTTGTGTGGTTTGTGAATGGTCTGAAATCCTCAGACCGTAGAATTTATAATCTTGAACCCTCTTTATCGAAGTGATGCATTGAATAAAGAAGGTTTGATGTAATATTATCAATGAATTGAGAAGTGTTGATAATAAATGATAAATTAATGGTATTATTGGATCGGAGTGTCACCTCCCGACACGATATTCTTTGATCGGAGTGTCACATACCAACCCGGATTATTGGATCGGAGTGTCAAATTTTGACACGATATTCTTGGATCGAAGTATCACGTTCCAACACGATATTATTGGATCGGAGTTTCACGTTTCGACACGGTATTCTTGGATTGAAGTGTCACATTCTGGCATGGTATAATTGGATCGGGGTGTAACATTTTGACAAGATAATATTAAAGCAAAAACATATTGAATTAACGAAATGTACTCAATCTCAAAGAACTCAATTTCCCAAATAGTTTAATTGGAGGGATGAGTCCTCATGGATGATCTTGATATTATTTACTTATTACATACTTACTTTAGTGTTTTTGACACTGGTTCTTGTTGTTTATTGTTTATCACCTGTTAAGTGCTATTGTTGAGTTCATACTATTATTCATTGTATATTAGTTTCTCTTTTGGGTTGGCCGATGATACCTACTAAATACATGTTGCCCTGTATTGAGCTCTACTTGTGTTTTTATTTGTATTCCTTTTATAGTGTGTAATGAGTGTACCAATGACTTCAAATTGCGCTCAGCTATAGCTAGTCTCCAGCATATCAGGTTCCAGGGTGAGCTATTCATTCAAGCTTGTGTTGGATTCTCTCGGTCATGACATGATATCCTATGTTTTCGGACACATACCATTCTACTCTTTTATTTTGGCGTATTTGATATTCTTAGTCTTAGTATTTGAAGATTAGATGTCCTTGATGTAATGACTTTCAGGTTTTGGGAAATGATATATTATTAAATTTTGGAGCTTCTACATTATTTTTGTTATTCATAGTTGAATTATTGGTATATATTGGGGTTTGGATTCCTTGGTTCACCAACCTAGGAGGTTAAGTGTGGTGTCAGAGCGTTAGGTTCGATAATATCATCACACAAGGACAAATCTAGTAGAGTCTTGCGGAATTGTACGGGGACGCCTTTACTTTCCTTCAAGAGGCTATAAGACTTTAGGAAAACTCCATTCCTTCTTTCATTCGTGCTACTACTTGAATCCAATTGGTATCTAGGTGATACAAATTGGTATCTGAACTTCTTCACTATGTTTCACATATAGATAGTACTACAGTATTTGTAAAATCCCGAAAATGAGTTAGGGTGTTTAGAGACTCACTTGTTCCTATAATTTTTTTAACATGTTAATTAAGTTTATTAAAGTATGCTTGGGTGAATTGATGTCATTTGGAAGTCAAATGTCAAAGGATGACCAAGACTTTCGACGACTAGTCACCTAAGGGGCCTTATGTGTTTTTATGTGCATATGCGTGTTTCATGATCTTATGAGGTCCTTAAATGAGTAATAATGATGTTTATGAGCATTTCATGAATTTAGGAGGTCAAACATCCAAGAACGTCTAAGACGTTCAAAAGTTAGCCCATAAGACATTCATGTGTGTCTTCAGTGTGCCTTGCATGTTTCGATTTGTTTTACATTTTCATTTTTGGTGAAACTTGCATGGAAGGTATTAAACATGTTAAGGTGTATATTCAAGTTGGAAATGTCCGTTTACGAATTCCCAAGGGCCCCATAAGAGGCCCTCAAGAATAACCCAAAAGCTGTCGAGACACTGCCTTGGCAGTGTCAATCGACGAGCTCAATTGACGCCTCGTCAGTCATCGACGCCTTGTCGACTTGGGTCATAGGTTGAAACTTAGCCTCGGTATCTTAAACCACCAAGAAGTAGCTGCAGTCACCAACGACAGAGCTGCAGGACGCCCCATCATCCAGTCAATCTTGTCCGCCAATGGTGGCTTTCAGCTGCTGCCTTGCAACTGTTTTATTTAAGGGGTGAAAAGGAAATTCACCCCACGTAATAAACTGACCCTACTAGGTTTATTTTGTTATGTTTTGGTGTATATAAGTGATCAAAAACGTGATCAACCCATTCCCAATCCCTTCTACACAAATTAGACTTTTCCTCCAAAAATATTCTCTCTAGAACCTCCATTGAAGGGAAATCTCAAGAACAACTTGGAGCTTGGATTTCCATGGATTATTCATCATGTTTAAGAGTTTTATTTTATATAAAGGTATGATGATCCTTCTTCCCTAGTTACCCTTCCATCTAGAGAGTTAATCTAAAAGTTTTCAAAGAGATTTCATGATCAAACGTCTTCTTCTTTAATCTATCCATGGATTGTTTCTCAAAACATATTCATCGGCTTAATCATGATGAGTTGATGATACTATATTGGTTTTAATGTGAATTTCAATCCAATTGCATTGTGAACCCATGTCCCTTCACAAACTTGATTTAGCCTTTACATGGGCATTGTGATCGTGACTTGTTATTGGATGAATTGTGATTCTACTACGTTGAATTGATTATGTATACTGTTATTTAAATATATTTATGATGAGTTGCTTATGAATGATCCAATTGGATCAATATCTGAACATTTGAACATGACTATCCTATGCCTCTATGTGTTCATTGTAACATTGCCTTTATAATGTATGAATGTGGAATTCGATTATGTTATGATGATGATAGCTCTGCCTTAGGTTAATATCATGGTTGAGAATAATTTTTGTATGATCAAAGTAAAGAAGGATTGGCATTAACTGATCTAGGTTTCTCTAGTCTATTGGTTGATAATACTATGTATGTGATGTGATCTCGACTTTAGGTTAGATGAAGCATGATTCCTCTTCAGTAATGATCTCTTTAGCTACTACCTTATGTTTACATTATTGATAAAATATGGGTGATGATCTATGGATCTGTAATTTCTAATGTATTGATTATGTAGTGTACTTGTTAGTAGCATAATCATATAGTGCTTATGCATGATTTTTGTTGTTTTAAAGTATATCTAAGCTACTTACCTATAAAAATCTAAAAATGACTATGCTAAGTAATGTCTAACGTATATAGAATGCCTAGATTAGACCGGGTTCACACGGATTGATGCGCATAGAACCAGACCTCTGAACCTCCGCAAAAGACAAGCCAACTAACTTAGTGAGTTAGTTGAGCTAGGAAAGGTTGGGTCCAACCATGTGGGGCACCCGAATATGAAGATTACCCGGATGAGTCTTAATCAGACTTACAAAGGGGTAATCTTAAGTTTCGAGGGTCTAGGGGTAAAATGGTATTTTATAGGCTACAATTAGTATTGTAATTACCCATATTAATTAATTAATTAATATGGTTAAGTGGAAATTTGGGTAGAGGTGGTCGAAATTGACCCTTTAAGCAAAATCTTGCTCCACCCGGGTTCATGCCTTGGTGGAAGCAATGATTTAATTAATTTATTGTATTTAGTGAATTAGTTAAATTAATTAATATTTAATTTACTGATTTAATTAAAGTAAAATCATATTTTTAATGAATAATATTAATAATAATAATAATAATAATAATAATAATAATAATAATAATAATAATAATAATAATAACAACAACAACGAGGAGTCCTAGTTTGATTAAGTCTCCACCTAACTCTCCTAATCATAATCCTCTCATTCTCATGTTTGTCACTCTCATTCTCACGTTTTTTATCAGCAAAAGAACCAAAAACAATAGTTCTTCACTCTTTAGGAACTTACACACAAAAACTCAATCAAAAATCTAAGCTAAAAAATGAAAATCAACAACATTCTTCTCGACGGATTGGGTTTGGGATTTTGGTGGTGAGGTAGTGGTGTCGTGGGAATTGGAAACATTTAAACAAATGTTGAATGACATTCAGGTATGGGTTTTTTCCTCTCTTGGTCCCCTAAGTTCAATTTAAATTCCAATCGAGAAACTAAGGTTGTCCCCGTTACATGCACATGTCATTAGATCCTTTGAAAGATTCAAAGCATACGTTGGTATGTTTTCTGGTAGATAATTTTAGGTCTAGTTGTTATTATGTGTTGAATGTGTATCCGGAAATCATGTAAGGAATGAAAAATATATTTCGGAAAAGTGTATTAAGTTGGTTTTTTTAAGTATGTGTGTGCTGTAAATTTACTATGTTTGTTGCCTAAAATTTGTATATTAAAATGTTGTGCTTCGCATGTATAAAAATGTTAAAAATGTGATGTTCAAATAAGGTTAATTTGGCTGACTAAATGTCACTCAAAATACTACAAAAATCAATATAAGGATGAGAGAAAAATGGATTGAAAGAGACATAATTTCCAGCTTGTTGGAAATTGGTAGTCTCGGCCAAAGATATGAAAAATGAACTATGTTATAAAAATTTTAAGAAAACGTAAGGTCATTGGGGATTGAACCCGTGACCTCACCAAAGGCAAATTACATAAAAATTTTATGAGAAAAATGAAAGGAAAAATAAATGTGGTGAGTGGGGAATGAACCCACAACCGCTTGAATATATGAGAGAGTTAGGAGAAAAATAAAGGAGAAAAAAAAATGAGGTGAGTGGGGAATGAACCCACAACCTCTTGAATAGATGAGAGAATTAGGAGAAAAATACAGGAAAAAAATAAAATGACGTGAGTGGAGATTGAATACACAACCTCTTGGATAGTTGAGAAAGTTAAGAGAAAAATTAAGAGAAAAAGAATGAGCTCGTAGGGGATTGATCCCACAACCTCTTTGCCTTAAACGAGAAAGAGAGGAGGGAAAAGAAAGAAAATATTATGGGGGTGATGGGGATCGACCTAGGGTCCCCCAAATCTGAAAAATGCAAGTACCAAGTTTAATATAATATTAAGTGTTGCTCAAGGGATTCGAAATCGGGTTCCCTTTCCCAATTCTGTATTGACACATAAGTCATACGTGAACAAATATTTAATGAATGTTGCCTCTAAGAGTCTAAATCAAGGTCTTGGCATACCAACAAGATGCATAAGTCTTGTACCACATAATCTTGGGTAAGTATGAAACACTTAGACGAATTATGAATGAAGCCTCATGGCTTGCACGTATGGATCCATAAGTCCAGCGTACTTTTAAAAGTAAGCAAACCTAGGATGGATGTATTGAAATTATGTGAACCTAGTAGGTTTATGTAAGAGTGTGAAACATACTAAAATGCCAATTGCATTTGGCATATGATGAAATGAACATTCATGTAAGGGAAGTGTAGAATGATGTAAAGTCAAATCTCAAGCTTACTCCAAAAGAAATTTTTAAGAATGAATTCACAGTTAATATGTAAATAAAAGAGTGACTACATGACTATAGGCTAGTGCAAGTGAGATAAGCTGCATCTATGCCTAAAAAAAATTCTAATAGAGTATATGTATACTAAACGATGAATAAGCAAAGAAAGAGTGTCTACATGAGGATAGGCTAGTAAAAGTGATACAAGTTGTATCTAGGCCTAGAATCAATGTCCCTCAATGTAAACTCCAAGAGAGTATATGTATGTTATACGATGAACAAATAATGAAAGGTAATTAAAGATGAAATGAAAAGATGTTAAGAGAGAACAAGGTGGAACCATAATATAAGGCTAGTGCAAGTGAGACAAGCTATACCTACGCCTATATAAGGTCACCAAAAGTACACACCTCAAAGAGTGTTGAATATTAAGAGACAAGTCTCAATGACACTCTATATGTAAGTGTAAGGACAATTTACACTTAATACACAATGATGAGATGAGAAATCATCTAATGATCTATGATGTCACATGCTATATCCTAGCTTCTATGATGTATGCGATGAATATAATGGAACTTTATACTGAGCACCGATAGGCTAGCTATGAGTCGTGATTCCTTCTTTCAAGAAAGCAGAGGTTCGTGTAATGCTCATGAGATGAGACTGTCCATCCAGACTGGTATGGGTCTTCTTATATCTTCTAGTCTTTGAACCTATACTTCCAATATAGGATTCTAGGAGGGTTCGATTCCCTATATATGCTAGCATGTTTTGGTTCACTTTGGCTGGTGATTCCACCTCTTTTCGGTGTGGGGTTAAACACTAGATTTCATGATACTCAAATGATCTATGTCAGTTATGGTTAAAGTTCCCAATGAAAGAATGAGGCCAACCTCAAGTAATGCACATAATGAAATGAACGATACCAAAGGTGTTAGGATAGGATAATCAAGAGGTGAGCTAGACTTAAGTAATGACGCTAGGTCATCTTGGTCATTGCACAGCGAACTCGATGAGAGTCATAAACTACATCCTAGATATGGCTGGTGCTTACACCAGCTTACGAACAAATGAAAATGAAGTACGTCTGAATAAATGAAGCAAACTCCGTGTTTGCTAAAAAAGGCTCCCTAGTTGAGGTCCCATATGTTAAGCCCTCATTTTGCGAAGTCCTAATGTCAATTCTATGATTCCAAGGTCTCATAGAATATGGACGAATGATATGTAATATATTATGTGCTAATAAGCAATATGTTATGTACAGTGTGCAATATGTTATGTATGATGATGCATGTTACTCTCATAGCATGACTTTCCTAATCCGATTAGGCAAGTCCACTGACTTGACTTTCCATAACTCATATCGTTAGGAGAGAGATCTTATTAATCATGGATGTCCTTGGTGTGTTCTTTCATATACCCATACTTAGTGTGCACTAGTCCCATACAACTCCCTACTTTTAGGTGCAGGTGCAGGTGAACGCTAGAGCTTACCAGACTATGCTAAAGTTATTAGGATGTGTAGAATTCAACCAGACTTGGTAGGCCCTCTTGCTTTCGAGGAAGCCTATCTTTTATTTTCTAGCTTAGATGTTGGCATGAGCTAGTGGAGTATGTTCCACCAGTGTTTCTTTCCCAGTTATTTTAAGATATTGTATTGGTGTCATTTTGGTAACTCTATATTTTTATATAGATACGACTATGTCTCTCATTTAATTAACTTGATATTAGATGGTTGTTGTGAAACGCTTATGAGTTTATGTAGATAGTCTTATACGAGTTCAATGTTTCTCACTATGAAGTCTAAGTAAACAAAAAGTTCAAAATTTTCCGCTAAAAGTAATGTAGATGATGTAACGATGACATATGTAGGATTGTCTACGACCTTTGAGAGGTCAACGACGCCGGTTTCGGTTAGGGTCTAGACTCCGGTCGTGACATTACTCATACTTGCATTGTTGATGAAAGAGTAGTATTGGTCAATGATGACCAAAGGGTAAGAGATGCTAAGAATGGCTTTTCCTCTCTACTTTTCTATAGTATTATTTATTGATGAAGCCTTGTATGACATTGTATGGTATGGTCCACTTAAGTTGGCGGTGTTTACTTTATTGTCATTATATATGTGTTGAGTATGTTATTGAAGGCAAGTTGACAATTATATGAGTGGGTGGTTATGATGATGACCTTATATGTAACTTGTGCCTAGTGTTCTACTCTAGTTGTGAATCTAGGTTATGTTACTATTGTTATGAGAATGATTATGTTAGGGTTATGTATAGGTGATTCCAATAATTAAATGTTAAGGAATAATGTTCCCTTCCTATGTTACCCTATGTAAATGCATGAATAGCAAAAGTTAGGAGTCTTAAGTGTAATATGAAGCTGGATTTTCTCTTATGCTATTATGTGTTGTGTGGTATATTCTTGGTTGTATACTGTGGTCCTAATAGGATGGATGCCCCATTGTGTTTTTGATAGCCATTATGTGATCATGTTGACTGAGGGACACACACCCTCACTCTACATGCTTACAAATAGTATAGGTCATGGTGTCTAAAAGAAAGGTAGTTCTCATATTCATTCATGTCTACTATTATGCATGCTAAGCTTAACATCATGAAAGTATAATATGTGTTTCCTTAAATACAATGACTTGACAACTGTACTAGTATGGGCAAGGGTATGAGACCTTGTCTATGCATTGCACATGTGTACCTTAGTAGGATAGTTCCTAGGTTTGGTTTCTATGTGCATGAAAGTGAATGTATAAACATGTTGTGAATATGATTTATATGCTATGATTCTAAGTATATGATATGATAAAGTATGAATGTGCATAGTGTCTTGGTGTTTATATGAAAGGATTGTTCATATAGTTATATGAATGGACTTGTGCATTGACATATGACCATATGTGACATTTATGGGTTATGTGAAATGTTTTTTCTCATATATGTATAAACTCACACATGTATGATGATCTATTCAATGAGGGGATCTTGAAAGGTATTATCAAGAGTATCCTAAACTAGATAGGTGATTGAATATGCTATGTCCATGTGAAAGGTTTTCTCACATGATATATTTTTGATGAAAGGACTTCTCATCTTTAACCTATGAGCTAAGCATATGGGGAGTGAATCTCCTGAAGCCTATGTTTTATAAAGTAATGTAATAAAGGCTTTTAATAAATAGAATTAGCTTAGCACCGAGTGACCTTGAAGTGAGGGGTGTCCCTTTCCTTTGGAGGAAGGTAGGTCACCATGATTCTTATGAGGTGGATAACTGCAATGCCTCAATAGGAATAAAAAGGGTTTTGATAGTGAATACACATAATGCCCCATTTGGCATAAAGAGAGTTTTCACATATATGCCTCCAAGTTTCCATAACTATGTTGCCCCAAAAGATATAGAAAGGGATATCACCAAATATGCTAGCATGATACCATATCTTGGAAAGTAAGATGCCCTCTTTTGGTGTGAGGGGATAACACCAATTTCCATGTTTGGCTCACATGGTCTTATTGTCGGTTAAGGCTATAGTTTCCTTTAAGTAAAATCGATAATGGAAATAAATGACTAAGACCCTAACTAGGTTGAACTAAGCGAGGTTACTTTGGATAGGTGGAAGTAATGAACCCACCTACACATTGCAAAAGTGTCTCCTTAGGGATCTCTAGGAAGGTGATCTAAGGTGTATGGTTATGGTTATGTCTTTATGGAAAGCATGGTAATACTTTTTACTTGTTATGAATATGTGCATGATATGAGTCTATATGATATGGTATTATTCCTTTATGCACTATGTTGGTCTTATTAACTATATGATGAACGTTGTTGACATAAGTGAAGTTGTCTTCACTTACTTATTGATGTATGAATTGGATGTTAAGGCTTGTGATATCATGATAGTTCTATAAAGTATGTGGTAGGTTATGGGGTTTCATATGTACATTGCACAAGTAGATTTAGATTATGATTATGAATAAGGTCTCATAAGGTTCTATGTGAGGTAAAATAAGTATACGTGCATAATGACTAAAAGTTTACTGTAAGACTCCTAAGGTCTTGGTGTAAATGTGTCTATCATGTGCTATACTTCAATGATAATATGTGATGACTTTTGTAGAATGTATGTATGGTTTTATTGTGGCTTTAGATCATGCATTGCACCAAGTATCACTAGAGGGTTACTTGGGAGGTTAATGAGTTAAAAGGAGAGGTTCACCATAAAGAACAACATGCTCACTGTTAATTGAAAATTGGTTATTGTAACGTGACATAAAAGTGGCTTAAATTCTATATGTGATTTAATATGATCTTTGGCTTTTGAATATGTTTATATGAAGCATGTTAATGATATAAATGTTGTTGTATAAAGGTTTTATGAAGCTTTATTCAAAAAGTCATGACGTATGATTTCAAGAAAATATTCCTCTTAAATGCATGTTTTTGCATGGTTTCCATACTTAGCACATTCTTGTACTAAATCCATTCTTCTCTAATTTTTACACAACGTGTAGGTTATGGATGCTTAAAGGGTGTCTTAAATGGTGAAGAGCTTGATAGATGATTTCCAACCTCAAGGAAAGGAATCCTTAAGTCAAAGGATTCCTAAGTTATGTCTAGTTACTGTAAAGTCTTTTATTATTGTAATTATGTATAATGTTATAAGGGTTGTGTCCCTAATGTACTCTTATGATGTTGAGTCTACGATGGAAAAAAGAGACTAGAGTCTTTAACTATGTATGTTGATATTTTACATATAATTGAAGTAATGTTCTAGCATATAAGTGCTATGAAAGTTTTAAATTTTTTGCTAAATTTACCTACGACAATGCAATGAATGATAACTATGAGACTGTTTAAGACCTTTGAGAGGTCAAGTATTCCATGCTACTTCTAGGGGGCTCTCCCCGGATGTGACAAATATGGTATAAGAGCATGAGGTTTATGAAAGTGGTTTTAGGTTCTAAAAGTCTCATATTGCCACGTCTAGTAGAGTGTCGATCATCGGTGCGAATCGCGACACATCTATGAGTGACAGACTATAGGAAAATAGAGTTTCTCTTCTTCATCATTCTCATGTCATGCCATAGAATTTAACTCTATAAGATCTCTCCCTTATGTTTTCTTGTCCAGTGGTCTTATAGATGTGATTGCTTGTATGAGTTTGTATCTCTATACTTGAGGGAGAAAAGGTGAGTTTTGATTCTTATCCTTGTTTTATGATCTCATGAGTATGTGTAAAGGTGAATTTTGCAATGATGTGTTGATATGATGTCTCTTGTGTCTATATATGAGACCTATGTGAAATGACTTGTTATATTGAGAATTACATGAAATGATATAGTTAAAGCATGTTAGAAGTTAATATGGTTAAAGTGAGTTTGCTTTTGGAATGGTATACTGCTATATGGTTTTTCATGATGGTAGCCTAACGTTATAAATTGAGTTGAAATGCTTAGTGACTACCTATGGAAGCATGTTGCCTAAGTATATGTATAATGGTTCAATTGTTGCCATTGTTTATATGTGTGAACCTTCATGATTGTTTTGTATGGATTGAAGTTTTTGTATAGGCTTGGTCTTAGAATAAATCATAGCATGTTTGCCTTGTAGGGTGATTATATGGGTTCGATTGACCTAGAAGTCACCTTACTGTATGGTTAGATGAAAAGAAAGAGTCTGTATGGTTAAGTCTTTGCAATTGTGTTCCCTAATGTTGCATGACCTTGGTGTCTATTATATTGTTGAAAACCTTATCTTGTTGAAGAATATGAATTAACTTGATAATTGGGGGATAATTTGCATAGATGATAAGGCTTAAAATGCCTTTGAATCCCTTATGGTAAGTTACTGTAACTTCTTTGTTGGTTGAAAAGTAAGATCCTCTTGAAGATTGGGTGACGTTGCTCTTAATTGGGTATACCATAAGTGGGGGACGGTGGTGTGAGTAGTAAGGTTGTAGATATTTCTACCTTGTCCTTCTATTCTTACTTTGGCTTGAGACTAATGAGTTTCTAATAGTTTGTTTATGAGAAGAGACTTGCATTAAAGTATGAATTGCATGACCTCTATATGTTTTGATTGTCTTGATTGACACTATCTTAAGAATATTTTGAGGATTTTAAAAGTGCATGAAAAGAATTTTTGATTAACTTCATGATTTATCATGTTGATTATGCATCTTGATATGCTAGTTGTGCATGTAAACTTTAGCCTTATAATGAGAAATTGAGCCTCTTTAAAATGAAATATGTTGAGTCTCTTCAAAAATATGTGACTTTTTTTATTTGGAAAGCATGATTGTAGGCCCACTTTCGAAAAGTGAAGGCATGTCTAGATATCGTCCTTGTGTGTGCTTATAAATCGTAAGACTTCCCTAAATGATGCATGTCTATGAGAGGAAGTGTTAAGCTAGAAATTGAAATGTTATGAAATGACTTCCTATTGTTGTGATGTGTGTGGTGTAATTTACCATTTTGAATTTAGTAGGAAGGATGTTTAAGCATGCCATTATTAAAGGTTGAGAAATTCTAAAGATGACCTCTGTGCATTTGCTTGGGTATAAACTCATGAAACATGTAAATATGTTGAGGAGAAGGACATTCCTCCGTAGACACCACTAAACATGGTATGGTTGAGTAAGACCCTCATGGCACTAGGTCTAACCAATAAAGATCCTTGTTGATTAAATTGACTCAAGTCTATGTTCATTGAAGTATGAGTGCATAACTAGTATATTGAGTGTTGTTGGAATCTGCCTATGTTTGATCTTAAATGATGAGATATTAGTAAAATAAAGTTTAATGACCATGTCATGATTAGGAGAAGGATGTTCCTCCCATGAACATCATAAGAGTCTATGTGTTAGATTCAATAAAAAGTGAGTGAATAAAAGTTTTTGCTTACTTGTGTTGTATTGAGTGCAAAATGGTTTGAAGTTGTGTTCCTTGAAAGTTTGGTGCATTAAATTCCATATGATGATGTTGTTACTTTTGTGAGCTGCTCAATGATTCATTGAAGGCCTTGTTGTGATTAAAGTGTTCTCAGTGTCATTCGGGGATGAATGTTCCCAAATGGGGGATATCGTAAGACCCACAATATGAGTTAGGGTTTCTAGAGACTTAATTTTGCCTATAAGATTTTTAACATGTTAATCAAGTGTTTTAAAGTATGCATGGGTGATTTGACGTCATTTGGAAGTCAAACGTCCAGGGACGACCAAGACGTTCGACGAGTGGTCACCTAAGGGGCCTTATGTGTTTTTATGTGCTTATGTGTGTGTCATGAGACTATAAGGTCCTTAAATGAGTAATAATAATTTTTATAAGCTGTGTATGGAGTTTCATGATGTTTGGAGGTCAAACGTCTAAGACGTTCAAAAGTTAGCCCTTGAGACATTGATGTGTGTCTTGAAAGTGCCTTGCATGTTTGGATGTGTTTTACGTGTTTATTTTGGGTGAAACTTGCATGGAAGGAGTTCAAAATGTTAAGGTGTATATTCACGTTGGAAACATCTGGGTACGACTTCCAAAGGGCCCTGCAAGAGGCTCTCAAGAAGGACACAAAATTTTTCCAGACACTGCCTTGGCAGTGTCAATCGATGAGCTCAATTGACGCCTCGTCAGTACATAGACGCCCCGTCGACTTGGGGAGTAGGTTGACACTTAGCCTCAGGAGTTGAAGCCACCAAGATGGAGCAGCAGTCACCAACGATGGAGCAGCAGGACGCCCCATCGTCCAATTGATGTTGTCCATCGATGGTGGCCTGCAACTGCTTCCTTGCCACTGTTTAATTTAAGGAAAGAATGGGAAATTCACCCCATGTCCTAACCTGACCCTACTAGGTTTGTTTAGTTATTTTTGGGTGTATATAAATGATCAAAAACGTGATCAACCCATTTCCAATCCCTTCTACACAAATTAGACTTTCCCTCAAAAAATATTCTCTCTAGAACCTCCATTGAAGGTGAAGCTCAAAAACAGCTTGGAGCTTGGATTTCCATGGATTCTTCATCAATTTTTAGAGGTTTTCTTCTAGATAAAGGTATGGTGATCCTTCATCTCTAGTTATCCTTGCATCTAGAGATTTAATCTCAAAGTTCTCAAAGATATTTAATGATCAAACTCTTCTTCTTCAATCTAGCCATGGGTTCTTTCTCAAAACATTACCAAAGGCTTTATCATGATGAATTGATGATAATGTATTGGTCTTAACGTGAATTCAATCCAGTTGCATTGTGAACCCATATCCCTTCCCTAATTCAATTTATCCCTTGCATGGGCATTGTAATCGTTGCTTGTTATTGGTTGAGTTGTAATTCTATTAAATTGAATTTCTTATGTATAATATATATTTAAGTATATTGATGATGAGTTGTTGATGAATGATCCAATTGGATCAATGTATGAAGATTTGAACATGACTAGCCTATGCCTCTGTTTTTTTACTGTAATATTGCCTTTATAACGTATGAATGTGGAATTCGGTTATGTTATGATGATTATAGCTACTACCATAGGTTAATATCACGGTTGAATTGTGAGTATAAATATCTTATGATCAAAGTAAAGAAGGATTGTCATGAATTGATCTAGTATGTGATGTAATCTCGACTTTAGGTAAGATGAAGAATGATTCATATTGAGTAATGATATCTTTAGCTACTGCCTAATATGTAAATTATCGATAAAATATCGTTGATGATCTATGGCTTTCTACTCTCTAGTGTATTATTGATGTAGTGTACTTGTTAGTAGCATGATCATATAGTGCTTATGCATGATTTTCGTGGTGTTATAATATATCTAAGCTACTTACCTATACTTTAATTGTTGATGAAAGAGTAGTATTGGTCAATGATGATCAAAAGGTAAGAAATTGGTAAGAATGGTTTTTCCTCTCTTCTTTTCTATAGTATTGTTAATTGATGAAGTCTTGTATGGCATTGTGTGGTATGGACCACTTGTGGTGGCGGTGTTTACTTTATTGTCATTATATATATATGTTCACTATGGACTTGAAGGCAAATTGATGAATATATGAGTGGGTGGTTATGATGATCACCTTATATGTAACATCTACCTAGTCTTCTACTCTAGTTGTAAATCTAGGTTATGTTACTATTGTTATGCGCATGAGAACGATTATGTAAGGGTTATGTGTAGGTGCTTCCATTAATGAAATACTAAGGAATGATGACCCCTACCTATGTACCCCTATGTGAATACATGAATAGCAAAAGTTAGGAGCCTTAAGTGTAATATTAAGTTGCCTTGTCTCCTATATGTTTTATGTGGTCTATGCTTGGTTGTGTATTGTAGTCTTTAGAGGGTGGCTACCTCAATGTTTTATTGCTAGTCATTATGTGATCATGTTGATCAAGTCACACAACACCCTCACTCTACATGCATGCTTAGAATTAGTATAGGTCATGGTGTCTAAATGAAAGGTAGTTCTCATATTCACTAATGTTTATTGTTATGCATGTTAAGTTTAAGTCTATGAAAGTATGATAGGTGTTTCTTGAACTAGGATAACTTGATAGGTGTACTAGTATGGGCAAGGGTATGAGACCTTGTCTATGTATTGCACATGTGTACCTTGGTAGGATAGTTCCTAGATTTTGTTTCTATGTACGTGAAAGTGAATGTACGAACATGTTATGAATATGATTTATATGCTATGATGATACGCATATGATATGATGAAGTATGAATGTGAAGAGTGTCTTGGTATTTATATAAAAGGATTGATCATATAGTTATACCTATGGACTTGTGCATTAACATATGACCATATGTGACATTTATGTGTTATGTGAAAGGTTTGCTCATATATAAGTACACACACACATATATATGATGATCTAGTCAATGAGGGGCTCATGGAAGGTATTCTCAAGAGTATCATAAACTAGAAAGGTGCTTGAATATGCTATGTCCATGTGAAAGGTTCTCTCACATGATATAGGTTGATTTAATAGGAGTTCTAACTTATAACCTATGAGTTAAGCATACGGGGAGTGAATCTCCTAAGCCTATGTTTTATAAATTAATGTAATAAAGGCTTTTAATAAAGGAAACATAGATTAGAACCTAGTGAACTTGAAGTGAGGGGTGTCCCTTCCCATTGGAGGAAGGTAGGTCACCATAATCCTTATAAGGTTTATAACCACAATGCCTCAATAGGCATAAAGAGGGTTTCCATAGTGAATAACCATAATGCCCCATTTGAAATAAAGCGGGTTTTCACATATATGCCACCAAGTTTCCATAACTATGTTGCCCTATAGGATCTAGCAAGTGATATCACCTAATATTCTAGCAGAATACTCATGTCTTACCTTGGAAAGTAAGATAACCTCTTTTGGTGTGAGGGGATGACACCAAATTCCATGTTTGGCTCACATGGTCTTATTGTCGGTTAAGGCTATAGTTTCCCTAAAGGAAAATAGAGAATGGAAGTAAATGAGTAAAACCTAACTAGGATGGCCTAAGGGAGGTTACTTAAGATGGGTGGAAGCAATGAGCCCACCTAGACATTGCACAAGTGTCTTCTTAGAGAGCGCTACGAAGGTAATCTAAGGTGTATGATTATGGTTATATGTTTATGCATTGCATGGTAGTATTTATCTACTTGTTATGAAGATGTGCATGGTATGAGTCTATATGATGTGGTATTATTCTTATATGCACTATGTTGGTCTTATTTACTATATGATGAAGGTTGTTGACATAAATGAAGTTGTCTTCACTTACTTGTTGATGTATGAATTGGATGTTAAGGCTTGTGATCTCATGATAGGTCTACTAAGTATGTGGGAGGTTATGGGGCTTCACATGTACATTGCACTATCAGATTTAGATTTGAAGTATGAGTAATGTCTCATAAGGTTCTATGTTAGGTAAAATAAGTATACACATATAATGACTAAGAGTTCATTGTAAGACTCCTAAGGTCTTGGCTTAAATGTTTCTATCATGTGCAATACTTCTGTGATGATATCTGATGTCTTGTGTAGAATGTCTGTATGGTTTCCTTGTGGCCTTAAAGTGATGCATTGCACCAATATCACTAGAGGGTTACTTGGGCGGCTAATGAGTTAAAAGGAGAGGTTCACTGTAAAGAAGAATATGCTTACTTGGTTTGAGTTATGAAGTGTATTACTTTTGTTATTGACTTGATCTAAGAAGTAAAAAAAATTGCTTGGCTTAGAGAGAGAACATATTCGATAATGTTTTGCAGTCATTCAATGGGTAGAAATATGTGGGTTATTTGGTTACGATCTTCTCGATAGTTATGATGTGTGATGGATCTAACAAACTTTCACGATATGGTTCTAGTGTTACGTAGAAACGAATATATCAAGTGTGATTATTAACTACTTAAGAAGTTATTAATGGTATGACATGTTTATATAATGAAATTTAGTATTTCTTTCACATTTTAGAAACTAACTAGTTTATTACTACGGGTATTTAGGTTAAGATTTATTTTTAAGAAAGATTTTGGTGGTGAACCTTTGGTACGATATTAATGTATTTAGGTTGTGAAGCCTATCTTAAGAATTCTATATGAGGACTGGTGATTTTATCTTTAACACCAAAAGAATAGATTGATATCATAATGACAATCTTATGGGTAAAGAAGTCTCATTGAGTATAATTGTGTGAAGGTGATTAAGGATTTTAGTAATACATACATATAAAATTGGGTTAGTTATTTGGATTTGGGTGGTATAACTGGGTTTAAGGTGTCATGTCGATAATAAGATTGACTTCGTGATGACGGCAATGACTACAAAGTATATCAATAAGAAGATTCTGATAGGTTATGATTTGGATACAACT
The DNA here is from genome assembly GCA_027789145.1 of Solanum arcanum. Classification (NCBI taxonomy): domain Eukaryota; kingdom Viridiplantae; phylum Streptophyta; class Magnoliopsida; order Solanales; family Solanaceae; genus Solanum; species Solanum arcanum. The sequence continues at coordinate 37,143,823 of CM050933.1, forward strand.
ATATGATAAAAAAAGTTTGGCTAAACGACTTAAGTATGGTAATAAAGCTTGCGAGTATCTAACGTTGTGATTTTCTACTATTGAGTGAGTACTCTGGTTGTACGACATGTTTTAGGAGATGTTGGGGCACTGCTCGAATAGAATTTAAAATAGCTAGAGCCATAAATAAAATAAGATAAAATTTGTGGGATGTGTAGCCTTCAGAAATAGGTGAGAGTAGGAATATTTTCTCTGACTGGAAGGACTAAAAATGTATCCTTGAAGGGGTTGAGAATTGGGTTCATAGACGCGTTGTTTCATCTATTTTAAACTGGTTATGATACTGGTATCATGGATTCGTTAGATTGGTTAAAAACTAGAGGACTAAGCTTGACCAAAAAGTGTAATGACATGATGATAAGTTTTTTTGTGTATTTGAGTTTGGTTATGAGAACAATTAGATTTTTAGGGAAGGATATGATAAGGTTGATAGAAACACAATCAATGATAAGCTAAGATACCCGAATTCATAAAAATCTTTGGGGTATGAGCTAAGGTTGATAGATAGCGGAATTTGGTTATATGATTGAAATCAAAGTTCAAGTTCCTTATTATAAGTCTACATTCATACATGTTCTGAGTTATAAAAATTTTTACTTTTTATTGTTAAAAAATCTAAGGAAGGGTTTCCCTTAGAGTTTTGGTTTAGAGTGTGAAGTAAAACATCATGGGTTGTTGGTAAAAGGATGTGATTGGTGAACGAGCTAGAGGAAAAAATTAGTCTAATATACTGAAGGGTCGAGGTATTTAGAATTTTGCACGATGGTAGGAATTTAAGAAAAGTGAGGGAATAAGACCTCTCGTATAAACCCTTTGGATGTAGTTTAAGGTTGTATTTATTTTTTCCTATGAGTTTAGATATGATTGTAAGATGTAAGCTTGTTCGATACAGACTTACTAAGAGCTTATCATCGAATCTTATAAAAAATGAGTTTTTCTTTGGATGAAAAATTGTGAGGTAAGAAATTTAGAGTTTTACGTATGGTTAGATAGCTCAAATTATGATAGATGACTTAACAATGATGCCTACGGTGAGATATAATCCTACTTGATTAGTATGAATTTAGAGTTTGATTAATACTACTCTATTGAAAGGACTACATAGAATGTTATGATGTGTTCCATATGCATTTGATGGCGAATAGAGGTTATGACCTTATAGTTTACATAATATTTTGAGTGACCAAGAATTTCCCTAAGTGTTGGCGTGATATATGATGGTTTCGAATGATCTCTAAAACATGGTATGTGAAAGTAGTGTGGAGTTGACTTTGGGTGTGATTTAATAGTTTTATCTCGATGTACACGTATTATCAAATTTGAAATTACTACTATCAACCTTTTTTAGGACTCATATTTGTCATGAAATGCTTAAATTGAGAGAGATAACCATAGTTTGAGCATGAATTTGATAATAATACTTTAATACTAATGATGGTTTGGTAGTAAGGTAGATGATCACTGTGGTTATGATATTTTCTTAGTATTAAGAGTGTTGATTTCAGTGAATGTGGGGTTTGATAAACCAAGTATGTGTGCTATTATAATAGGGACTAAATTCGTTATTGTGAGTAGCTTAAAAGTTAAAGAGATAGAGTTAGCTAAATGAAAATGTTTTATATGGGAACTATGGAAGGAGTATCTAGAGTTATTCGATCTTAGTTATGTACGTTCTTATGTGGCCACCTACTTCATTCTAGATGTGGTTTAGAGTATGATTCACTTTCAACGTCCGTGTGTGTTTTCGCTTCTATGGGTTAGTCTCTAGTAGTAGATGGATTGGTTGTACTGATTTTTTCATCTTTGTAGGGTGGCCTTCTTTGTTAGACTTGTCCATTCTAGTTATGTAGGATCTGGTGTTTTTTAGGATAATTAAAGTGTGCTAGTGACTCAATACACACAACTTTGCTTATGAGAATTTATAGGACAGCTACCATAAAAATTTACAGTTGTTCGATAGACTTAAGATTTATCTTATCACCGGTATCATGTTTTGGCTATGTGTGATTTAATATAAGAATCATTGGGTGTAGGTTTATCATTCTTATGTTTTATCTACAATAGCTACTAATCTAAGATTTCGACAAAGTGGTTAGAGATTTTGTATGTTTGGGTGTATCGCTCGATGGGTGTTTATTTGCACCATTTCCTTCTTTGGATTAAATATGTTTGTTTCTCCATTTTAAGTATCTGATGTCTAAATATTAAATTTTATAACTTAAGATCATGGAATGGTTATGTAGTGAGAAACAAATATTGATAAGATCTATGATGGTTTGTATATTACGAGTTTGTGGTGGTTGGTTCAAGTTCCTCTCGAATTATAGCCAATGTTGATTCCGAATTTTATCATGGTTATGTTACAAAATATTTGTCCTGATGGTTGTGTTAAGGTCTAGTGGGAGAATCCGTCAGTTGAAGATTCTACTTGGAAATGATTTTGTTGTTAATGGAGTTGCATACGACAAGAATTATCATTCGAATATTGAAATGACACCATTTAGGGCATTGTATGGGAGGAGGTGTAGATCTCCAATTGGTGACTTTGATACTTTTGATGTGAGACCGTGGTTACTAATATTTTGAAGAAATTGTTGAGAAAACTACCCTTTCTTATCCTCGCCTTCTTTTGATCGTTCGAGGACGAACGATGGGTAAATTGGTATTCAATGTAATGACTCATTTGGTCGTTTTGAACACTAAAACTTTTTATTTCATAAAATAATTTTCGATAGATTATAAATGGGTGTTTTAGATTATTTGTACCTACAATTATAGAATTAATAGAGTAGTCTTAGTAAGTTATTTAGTTGGTGCGTATTTATTACATATTTCACTATTATTTTTGTTGATTGAAAATGGGACAAATCTGAAATTTATCTAATATTATATACCACTTAGCCCATGTTAATTAAAATAAGTTACTAGGGTTTATCTCTTTAGTATATAATTAATTTAGAAAAGAATAATAAAAAGGGGGAATAGAAAACTAACCTATGGGTACGGCGGATACAGAACGAAGAGATGAGCAATATTCAAGTAAGCAAAATTTAATTGAATTTTACTTTATGTATTCAACTAATAGTTTCCATTGGTCAGCTATACTATTAAATTCAATTCTATAAGAAATTGATTAGGTTAGTAACTGAAATTGCCGCATACATTGACCACTGAATTAATTAGTTTGAATTTGGGTCTTAGTGAGGGACAAGTGTTGCCTTGCGAAGATTACTGATAGTTTCTTATGATTGGGTACATATGAGGATTAGCAAAGGTGTAGCTGAATATATATATATATTGTGCGCATGAACTTGGAGATTACGAGATTGCAATTCTCTGTGAGTGGTTCATAAATAAACTTATTTTGTTATTATTATTATTATTAGTACAATATAGTTTATATTTTGATATATTGACATATATAATTAAATAAGGTTTCGAACACGTGCGTTGCACGTGTATGTAATGCTAATTAGTATAACTACTTTTAAGATATATGTGTATGATGTGTCAAATACAAGTTCAACTGATATTATGATCAGACACATCATACAAAATAATTGTTATCTAGTGAATTTGAAAACTAAACCATAACGACTTCAATTATACAATTCTTATAACATACCAAGTATTCAACTCGATAAAAGGTCTTTTTTAATATGTTAGAACACATAATTTAAATTCGACATTATAGTTACAAAATATTTAAGGCAAAAATTTTTGCCTTCTTTAAAAAATAATACTGTAACGACCTGTTAGTCGTTTTGAGCAGTAGAGTTTGTTTCTGGTAATTACAGTATGAGTCGATGGATCCCACGACGGACCGTCATGGGCACGACGGACCGTCGAGGGTGTGTCGTTCCAAAGCACTTAGAATTCTGAAAAATTGGGTACTGAGAACAACTCTCTGAACTTCGCGACGACATGGCAGGACAGACCGTCGTGGGCACGACGAACCGTCACAGGCCCTTCAGTAAATTTCAGTCTCTAAAGTTTGTGACAACTCAGCAGGACGGATCATCGCAGGAACGACGGCCCGTCACAGAGTGCGTAACCCTGACTGGGTCAGATTTCTGTTAAAAGTTTTAAGGGGCGTTTTGGACTATTCCTGCTTATAATTATAAAGTTAGTGGTTTATTGTTAATAATTTAATTACTTGGGGGTTAAAAGAGAGAACCTTGAAACAAGTAGTGGGGTATTTTATCATCTTGTATACTTAATTATATGCTAATTAGGGTAAAAGAAAAAGGGTTGGAATAAGAAAAATAGAGAGAACAGAGAGAGGGAGAAACGATCGATCAAGAGGAGAGAACGAAGAGGAAAGCAAAGCTTTGGGAAAGTAGATTGCTTGATCACAATTCTTCGGTGGAGGTAGGTTATGGTTTATGCTATTCGTAGTAAACTCTTAATAGCGAATGATATGTATTGCGTAGTGTTGTAAACCCTTCTATATGCTTAATTGTATGCTTGCATGAATGTGATTATATAATTGTGATAAAGTAAGCATGATGAAGCTATTGAATCCTAAATCTTGAAAAACCCTAATCTACTTTGTTAATGATGATGCCTTGGTATAAAAGAAGGCTTGATGAACGAAAGTAGTGAGATTAGGGGATCGGGTGCCACGTTCCGGTACCAGGATAGTATATAAGGATCGGAGTGTCACGTTCCAACACCAGGATAGAATATGGATCGGGTGCCACGTTCCGGTACCAGGATAGTATATGAGGATCGGAGTGTCACGTTCCGACACCAGGATAGATTATGGATCGGGTGCCACGTTACGGTACCAGGATAGTATATGAGGATCGAAGTGTCACGTTCCAACACCAGGATAGAATATGGGTCGGGTGTCACGTTCCGACACCAGGATAGTATGATGAGGATCGGAGTGTCACGTTCCGGCACCAGGATTAGTAAAGCGAATGAATCTTGAAATATGTTAATATACTCAATCTAATGAACTTAATTCCCAAATGAGTATGATAGGGAGGCGTGAGTCCTCATTTATGTGCTTGGTGTTGTGACCAAGGGTTATGGTAATTGTAAATACCGAATGTTTAGTATTGTAGTTGATTTATGATATTATCTGATATATACTGTTTTCTATTTTGAGTTGGCCGATGATATATACTCAGTACCTGTGTTTTGTACTGACCCCTACTTGTATGTTTTTCTCTTGTTATTGTGGAGTACAGCAAACGTACCGTCGTCTTCAACTCAACCGCAACTCTAGCCAGTCTTCATTACACCGAATTTCAGGGTGAGCTAACGCTTCTAGCTTGGACTGGATCTTCTTCTTCATGTATTGATGCCTTGAAGTTCCGGCATGGACTAGCTTTTTATTTATTCTAGCTTTTTAGATACTCTTAGAATTAGTAGTTTGAGGATAGATGTTCTTGTGATGATGACTTCCAGATTTTGGGAATAATGATAAGTTTGAGTTTTAGAAGTTAATTATTGGTTTCGTTAATGAGTTTTTAAGTCATCCGCATTATTTCTGTTTATTATTGGTAAATGATTGGGGTTTAAATTGGTTGGTTCGCTCACATAGGAGGGTAAGTGTGGGTGCCACTCGCGGCCCGCTTTGGGTCGTGACAAACTTGGTATCAGAGCATTAGGTTAGTTGGTCTCATCACACAAGAACGAGTCTAGTAGAGTCTTAATGAACGGTAGGGGGACGCCTTTACTTTTCTTTGAGAGGCTATAAGACTTTAGGAAAATTCCATTCTTTATTTCTTTCGTGCTATTACTTGGATCCAATCGATATCTAGTTGATACAAATTGGTATCTGATCATCTTCACTCTATTTCGCAGATGGTTAGAACTAGAGCAACAACTACGCTAACACCAGCACCGGCAGGACAGGGTGCGTCTGAGCCAGCCACTGGGGCTGTAGCTCGAAGAGGAGCAGTGACAAGGGGTTGTGGTAGAGGTCGTGGGAAGACGTCCTCTTGAGGAAGAGGACAAGCACATAGCCCATCTGGTACTAGGGCGGTGACTCCTCCACCGACTGAGGAAGTAGTAAGAGAGGGTGAGGAAGGGGAAAATGAGAAAGTGCAGAATGAGGAATTGCCACCCCAACCTACCCCAGAGATGATCAATCAGGTTCTCGTCTATCTTAGCGGGTTATCTGATCAAGGCCATACACCTCCAGTATTTTCTGCACCAGCACCCCAGGTTCCGGAGGTACAACATGCGTCTACTGTGGCTCCCCGCATGGATGCCTCATTGGAAATAGGAACGTTTCCTCGATTGACTACAGGGCCTATAATGACAAGCGATCAGCATGAACTTTTCAGTAAGTTCTTGAAATTGAAACCTCCAGTCTTCAAGGGTGCTGAATCTGAGGATGCCTATGATTTTCTAGTTGATTGTCATGAGTTACTACATAAAATGGGCATAGTGGAACGATTTGGCGTTGAGTTTATAACCTATCAGTTTCAGGGAAATGCCAAAATATGGTGGCGGTCACATGTTGAGTGTCAACCCGCACAGGCACCACCTATGACTTGGGCGTCGTTCTCTAGCTTATTTATGGAGAAGTTTATACCCCGGACCTTGAGGGATAGGAGGAGAGATGAGTTATTGAGCCTAGAGCAAGGCAAGATGTCGGTGACTGCGTATGAGGCTAAGTTCCGTGCATTATCCAGGTATGCCACCCAGCTTTGCTTCAGTCCACAAGAGCGGATTCGCCGTTTTGTGAAAGGGTTGAGGTCAGGTTTGCGAATTTCAGCCTTACAGGCAGCGGCTACAGCGAAATCCTTTCAGGAAGTGGTAGACTTCATGATAGAGGTGGAGGGAGTGAAGCCAGATGACTTCACCATGGCATCGACATCTAAGAGGTTTCGTAAGGGAGGTGAGTTTAATGGTTCTTACTCTAGAGGACAGGGTTCAGGAGGTTATCTAGCCCGACCTATTCAGTCTTCATTGCAGACTGTAGTTGGGGGTCCACCGCAAACCGGTCAACGCTCCTCTGAGTTTGGAGGTTATCCCCAGACTTCGTAATTCTCACAGAGACCTATGCTTGAATACAGAGAGTGTTATGTATTTGGGGAGACTGGACACATTAAGAGGTATTGTCCAAAACAGAGTTACAGACCCCCAATAGTCAGAGGTAGAGGTGTTCATGGAAGAGGCTGCTATTCTGGATGACGTGGTGGCTGAGGTAATGGTGGTCACCAAAACGGCCGGGGTGACGGACAAATGGGAACTACTGCAGCGCAACCTGGTAGAGGCAACGGGCAGACAGGTGATAGGACCATTGTTACGCTTTCCCTGGGCGGTCAGAAGCGGAGACATCAGATGTTGTTATCACAGGTAATCTTTTGGTTTGTGATTGTATGGCTTCTGTATTACTTGACCCTTGCTCTACATTTTCATATGTATCTTCCGCATTTGCTGCTGGCCTTAATTTAAATTGTGAATTGCTTGACATGCCTATTTGTGTTTCTACTCCGGTGGGTGAGTCTGTGATAGTTGAAAAGGTATATAGGTCTTGTCTGGTGACTTTTGTGGGGAGCAATACTCATGTAGACTTGGTTATCTTAGAAAAAGTTGACTTCGATGTAATTCTGGGTATGACTTGGCTTTCTCCAAATTTTGCAATCTTAGATTGTAATGCTAAAACTGTAACGTTGGCCAAGCCTGGGACAGATCCGTTAGTGTGGGAGGGTGACTACACTTCCAATCCGGTTCGTATCATCTCCTTTCTTCGTGCTAAGAAAGGTTGTTTAGCGTTCTTGGCACATCTGAGGGATGATACTACCAAAGTACCTTCAATTGAGTCGGTTTTGATAGTCCGTGAGTTTCTAGATGTGTTTCCCGCAGACCTTCCTTGTATGCCACCAGATAGAGATATTGAATTTTGCATTGATCTGGAGCCGGGTACTCGCCCCATTTCCATACCTCCTTATAGAATGGCTCCAGCGGAGTTAAGGGAGTTAAAGGCCCAACTTCAATAGTTGTTAAGTAAAGGTTTCTTTAGACCAAGTGCATTCCCTTGGGGTGCTCCGGTGTTATTTGTGAAGAAGAAGGATGGGAGTTTTCCGATGTGCATAGACTACCGACAGTTGAACAAGGTAACTATTAAGAACAAGTATCCCATTCCTCGCATTGATGACTTGTTTGATCAGTTACAAGGTGCTTGTGTCTTCTCTAAGATTGACTTGAGATCCGGTTATCATCAATTGAAAATACGGGCAACGGATGTGACAAAGACTGCTTTTCGAACCAGGTATGGGCATTACGAATTTATAGTAATGTCTTTTGGTCTTACGAATTCCCGTGCTGCTTGCATGAGCTTGATGAATGGGATTTTTAAGCCATATCTGGATCTCTTTGTGATCGTATTTATTGATGATATACTGATATACTCCAAGAGTAAGAAAGAACATGAGGAGCACTTGAGAATGGTATTGGAAATGTTGAGGGAGAAAAAGCTTTATGCCAAATTCTCCAAGTGTGAGTTTTTGCTAGATTCAGTGTCCTTTTTGGGGCACGTGGTTTATAAGGATGGAGTGATGGTGGATCCTTCTAAGATTGAAACAGTGAGAAATTGGGTAAGACCTACTAATGTGTTAGAAATAAGGAGCTTTGTTGGTTTAGCCAGCTAGTAACGTCGATTTGTCAAGGGATTTTCTTCAATTGCTTCCCAATTGACGAACTTGGCGAAGCAGAATGTTCCATTTGTATGGTCAGATGAATGTGAAGAAAGCTTTCAGAAACTCAAGACTTTGTTGACTACTGCACCAATTCTCACCTTGCCAGTGGAAGGAAAGAACTTCGTTGTTTATTGTAATGCATCCTATTCTGGTTTGGGTGCAGTGCTAATGCAAGAGAAGAGTGTAATTGCTTATGCTTTGAGGCAATTAAAGGTGTATGAACGTAATTATCCGACCCATGATTTGGAGTTGGCTGCGGTAGTGTTTGCATTAAAGCAATGGAGACATTATCTATATGGGGTGCAGTGTGAAGTCTATACAGATCATCGTAGTTTACAGTATGTCTTTACTCAGAAAGATTTGAACTTGAGACAGAGGAGATGGATGGAACTACTGAAGGATTATGATGTTACCATCTTGTATCACCCAGGAAAGGCTAATGTTGTGGCAGACGCCTTAAAGAGAAAAGCAGGGAGCATGGGTAGTTTAGCCCACTTACAAGCTTCTAGACGCCCATTGGCTAGAGAGGTTCAGACTCTAGCTAACAACTTTATGATGTTAGAAGTAAATGAGAAGGGAGGATTTTTGGCCAGTGTGGAGGCGAGATCTTCTTTTCTTAACAAGATCAAGGGAAAACAGTTTGATGATGAGAAACTAAGCCGAATTCGGGATATGGTGTTGCGAGGAGAGGCTAAAGAAGCAATAATGGATGAGGAAGGTGTTTTGAGAATTAAGGGAAGGGTATGTGTGCCCCGTGTTGATGATTTGACCCACACTATTCTTACAGAGGTTCATAGTTCCGGATATTCTATACATCCTGGTGCAACCAAGATGTACCGTGACCTAAAGCAACACTTTTGGTGGAGTAGAATGAAGCGCGGCATTGTTGATTTTGTTGCCAAATGTCCAAATTATCAGCAAGTAAAGTATGAACACCAGAGGCCCGGAGGAACACTTCAGAGAATGCCCATTCCTGAATGGAAGTGGGAGAGAATTGCAATGGACTTCGTGGTTGGTCTTTTAAAGACATCGGGGAAGTTTGAATCTATTTGGGTAATTGTGGAAAGATTAACTAAGTCTGCTCACTTCATTCCGGTCAAGGTGACCTACAATGCAGAGAAGTTAGCCAGACTCTACATCTCAGAAATTGTTCGATTGCATGGAGTTCCACTTTCCATCATATCAGATAGAGGTACGCAGTTTACTTCTAATTTTTGGAAAACATTGCATGCTGAATTAGGTACTAGATTGGATCTTAGTACTGCATTTCACCCTCAGACCGATGGTCAGTCTGAGCGAACGATTCAGGTTTTGGAGGATATGCTTCGTTCATGTGTGATAGAGTTTGGTGGTCATTGGGATAACTTCTTACCCTTAGCAGAGTTCTCATATAACAATAGCTATAACTCAAGTATTGATATGGCCCTATTTGAGGCATTGTATGGGAGAAGATGTAGGTCTCCCATTGGGTGGTTTGATGCATTTGAGGTTAGACCTTGGGGTACTGATATTTTGAGGGATTCATTAGAGAAGGTGAAATCTATTCAAGAAAAGCTTTTAGCGGCTCAAAGCAGGCAAAAGGAATATGCAGATCGAAAGGTTAGATACTCGGAGTTCATGGAGGGTGAGCAAGTCTTGCTGAAGGTTTCGCCCATGAAAGGGGTGATGCGGTTTGGAAAAAGAGGTAAGCTAAGCCCAAGGTATATCCGGTATTTCATGTGTCTATGTTGAAAAGATACCATGGGGATGGAAACTACATCATTCGTTGGGATTCAGTCCTGCTTGATGAGAATTTGTCTTATGAGGAGGAGCCTGTTGCTATTTTAGATAGAGAAGTCCGCAAGTTGAGGTCAAGAGAGATTGCATCCATCAAGGTTCAATGGAAGAATCGGCCGGTTGAAGAATCCACTTGGGAGAAACAGGTTGATATGCAAGAAAGATACCCACATCTGTTTACATATTCAGGTACTCCTTTTCGCCCTTATTTTTCTTCTTGTGATCGTTCGGGGACGAACGATGGGTAAATTGGTATCTATTGTAACGACCTGTTATTCGTTTTGAGCAGTAGAGTTTGTTTCTGGTAATTACAGTCTGAGTCAACGGATCCCACGACGGACTGTCATGGGCACGACAGACCGTCGAGGGTGTGTCGTTCCAAAACACTTAGAATTCTGAAAAATTGGGTACTGAGAACAACTCTCTGAACTTCGCGACGACATGGCAGGACGGACCGTCGTGGGCACGACGGACCGTCCACAGCCGCCCTTGATAAATATCGATCTACGAACTCGGTGGCGACTCGGCGGGCCAATTTGTCGCGAGCCACGACGACCCGTCACAGAGTGCGTAACCCTGACTGGGTCGGATTTCTGTTAAAAGTTTTAAGGGGCATTTTGGACTATTCCTGCTTATAATTATAAAGTTAGTGGTTTAATGTTAATAATTTAATTACTTGGGGGTTAAAAGAGAGAACCTTGAAACAAGTAGTGGGGTATTTTATCATCTTTTATACTTAATTATATGCTAATTAGGGTAAAAGAAAAAGGGTTGGAATAAGAAATATAGAAAGAACAGAGAGAGGGAGAAACGATCGATCAAGAGGAGAGAACGAAGAGGAAAGCAAAGCTTTGGGAAAGTAGATTGCTTGATCACAATTCTTCGGTGGAGGTAAGTTATGGTTTATGCTATTCATAGTAAACTCTTAATAGTGAATGATATGTATTGGGTAGTGTTGTAAACCCTTCTATATGCTTAATTGTATGCTTGCATGAATGTGATTATATAATTGTGATAAAGTAAGCATGATGAAGCTATTGAATCCTAAATCTTGAAAAACCCTAATCTACTTTGTTAATGATGATGCCTTGGTATAAAAAAAGGCTTGATGAATGAAAGTAGTGAGATTAGGGGATTGGGTGCCACGTTCCGGTACCAGGATAGTATATGAGGATCGGAGTGTCACGTTCCAACACCAGGATAGAATATGGATCGGGTGCCACGTTCCGGTACCAGGATAGTATATGAGGATCGGAGTGTCACGTTCTGACACCAGGATAGATTATGGATCGGGTGCCACGTTCCGGTACCAGGATAGTATATGAGGATCGGAGTGTCACGTTCTGACAACAGGATAGAATATGGATCGTGTGTCACGTTCTGACACCAGGATAGTATGATGAGGATCGGAGTGTCACGTTCCGGCACCAGGATTAGTAAAGCGAATGAATTTTGAAATATGTTAATATACTCAATCTAATGAACTTAATTCCCAAATGAGTATGATGGGGAGGCGTGAGTCCTCATTGATGTGCTTGGTGTTATTACCAAGGGTTATGGTAATTGTATATGCCGCATGTTTAATATTGTAGTTGATTTATGATATTATCTGATATATACTGTTTTCTATTATGAGTTGGCCGATGATATCTACTCAGTACCTGTGTTTTGTACTGACCCCTACTTGTATGTTTTTCTCTTGTTATTGTGGAGTACAGCAAACGTACCGTCGTATTCAACTCAACCGCAACTCTAGCCAGTCTTCATTACACCGGATTTCAGGGTGAGCTAACGCTTCTAGCTTGGACTGGATCTTCTTCTTCATGTCTTGATGCCTTGAAGTTCCGGCATGGACTAGATTTTTATTTATTCTAGCTTTCTAGATACTCTTAGAATTAGTAGTTTGAGGATAGATGTTCTTGTGATGATGAATTCCAGATTTTGGGAATAATGATAAGTTTGAGTTTTAGAAGTTAATTATTGATTTCGTTAATGAGTTTTTAAGTCTTCCGTATTATTTCTGTTTATTATTGGTAAATGATTGGGGTTTAGATTGGTTGATTCGCTCACATAGGAGGGTAAGTGTGGGTGCCACTCGCGGCCCGCTTTGGGTCGTGACAAATACCCTCCACTTTTTTACAAATGCATACATATCGAGAACTTTTCATCGAAGGAGAATGATATTTCATAATAGTTTTAGAGAAATTCGATCTATATATTGTTCGATTTTATTTGTTAAAAGCATGAACAAGAGCCGAATCTTTTGAATTTCATAAACAATAAAATATATGTGAAAAAAGCCACTTGTCCTTGATTTACGAAGCAAGGCCTAGATATCAATTTTGTAATTTATTTTAGTTTTCCTTAGAAATTTCTAAAGCCTACATAATCTTAAATTGTTTATATCATGTAGCTATATCTAACTTTGCAGAAGCATTGAAATGGTTGTGCGTACCTTTGGCTTAATACTTGTCTACTTAAGCGGATCTTATACCAAAAAAAGAAAGTAGCAAGGTCTAATCACTTCAAAAAGACGCCTGCAGAACTCAAATTCTCAAATGTCCATTTCATAGACCAAAAAACTAAACAGAAGCATAAATAAAAATAAAAATGAGCAATATTTAATACAACAGACAAAAAAAAGAATGATTTTTCACATTCTTTGCTTCTGTTACTGATCCATAACCCATATAAAAAAAAATTCAATCACCCACTAAACCAAAAATGATTTTAAAAAAATCTTCTAGATATCTAACTAATGAACAATAACATATCCAGTGTAGTCCCACAAGTGAAATCTGGGGTAACTATCCAACTAATCATAGATCAAAATTGCAGTGAAAGGTATTTTATTAGACCACTTCCAATCTCAACTATTTCAACACAAAACTTATATTCAATCTTTGATGGATAATAGACCATCTATTTTTAATTCCCTTTTCTCACCAACAAATTGAAACGTCAGTGACATTTCTGAGCAACAGAAGATACTTTAATATGAAATTCTAAATGTGGATAATTTCATGCTCCAACAATCGACCAATTAGATTAAAAATATACTCAATGACTATTTCTTCTGTCACATGGTCAATACCATAGAAAATTAAAAATATAATCACAATTTCAACAACACAACTATTGAGATGGAATATGTTTCATCTAGTTAAAAAAAATTTACTTGAGGATGTTGTTTGTGAGCATTACACTAATAGACGTCAGATGATTTTAGGATGGTGGTCAAATGACACTCGTTACTGGTTCAAGCAGAGTAATAGGATGTGAAATTTCCCTTCAATCGTAGAAAATGGAATATATAAAGCAAAGTTGCACAATTTAACCGTACTCTTGAAACTTATCTCTCTATAATCCATGTTTGCTATAAACTTACACATATTCAACAATTACATATCCTATTTAAACTAATATACGAAATATATTCAAATAAAAGTGCATTCAGACGATTTTTCTACAATAAAGACTCCAGGTTTTGAGTATTTAGCGACTCCTGATAAAGACAATGAGATGATATTAAACAGGAGAAACAGAGCAGCTCTTCAAAAATAAAGAGGAGGAAAAAGATTTACTTGATTGATGCACAGAAAAGAGTAACAGACTAAATGACAATAACCTGCTGTTGGAGAGATTTATATAGATGAGTATTTGAAAAGTATACGATCAGATGAACTTAAGCGTCAGAGAAGTTTTGTCGCTTGAGCAGTAACTGTTACAGTGATCAATGAGGCATTTTTTGGAGAATTAAATTAGGTCTCAAACTATGATCAAATTTAATTTATAATAAATTAATACTTATTAAAATTGTAGGGTTAAAACGGTAAATTAACTTTATGTTAAACTCTTCCCACTTATAATAATATATGATATTAAGTGTATAAATAATTCATATTTCGTTAAGTGTATGCTAAGTTGAGGAATTGAGATTTACCTTTAGGTTTGAGGGAATTGATTATAAAATTCGGTGAGTTGTTGGGTCTAGATTGGACATAAAATAATATGAGTGTTTATAGACCAATTGACTTATAAATTATGCATATATACCTGAGAATATTGAAAAGGTTCGGAAGCATTGAGGAAAGAAAAGGTATTGGAGAAGTAGCTTGCTTGACTTCGCTTCTTCGTGGAGGTAGGTTATGGTTTATTCGATTTGATAGATAACTTGTAATTGTGATTTATATTCATGGAATGATACCGTGAAGTTCTCTATCTACTTGATTATGTGATTTTGTTGTTTGATTGTGTGGTTTGTGAATGGTCTGAAATCCTAAGACCGTAGAATTTATAATCTTGAAGCCTCTTTATCTAAGTGATATCTTGAATAAAGAAGACTTGATAAAATATTATCAATGAATTGAGAAGTGGTGATAATAAATGATAAATTAATTGTATTATTGGATCGTAGTGTCACGTTCTGACACGATATTTTTGGATCGTATTGTCCCGTTGCGACACGGTATTATTGGATAGGAGTGTTACGTTCCGACACGGTATTCTTGGATTGGAGTGTCACGTTCTAACATGGTATAATTAGATCGGAATGTCACATTTTGACACGGTATAATTGGATCAGAGTGTCACGTTTTGACGCGATAATGTTAAAGCAAAAACATATTGAATTAACGGAATGTACTGAATCTCAAAGAATTCAATTCCTCAAATAGTTTAGTTGGAGGAATGAGTCCTCATGGATGATCTTGATATTGTTGACTAATTACATGCTTACTTTATTGTTGTTTACACTGATTCATGTTGTTTCTTGTTTATCACCTGTTAAGTGCTATAGTTGAGTTCATACTATTATTCATTGTATGTTAGTTTCTATTTTGGGTTGACCGATGATACCAACTCAGTACATGTTGCCCCGTACTGAGCACTACTTGTGTTTTTCTTTGTCTTCCTTTTATGGAGTGCAACGAGTGTACCAATGACTTCAAATCGCCCTCAGCTCTAGCCAGTCTCTAGCATATCAGGTTCCAGGGTGTGCAATTCTTTCAAGCTTGGGTTTGATTCTATCGGTCATGACATGATGTTCTATGTTTTCGAACACATACCATTCTTCTCTTTTATTTTGGTGTATTTGATATTCTTAGACTTAGTATTTGAAGACTAATTGTCCTTGATGTGATGACTTTCAAGTTTTGGGAAATGATACATTAATAAGTTTTGGAGCTTCCGTATTATTTTAGTTATTCATAGTTGAATTATTGGTACATATTGGGGTTTGGATTTCATGATTTGTCCACCTAGGAGGTTAAGTGTGGTGCCACTCACGACTCATTTTGGGTCATGACATTGGTGAATTTGTGTTGAAATTAAGTTAAAACTAAACTAAGTATACAAAAAGTTTTTGAGTTCTTCAAATAAGTTAAATTATATAATGTGGTTTAGTTGGGGAATATAGTGTTGGAATTAAGTTTAAACTAAAGTAAATTAGACTTAAGTTGTTAAGTTCTTCAAATAAGTTAAAATATGTAATAAGGTTTAGTTGGTGACTATATTGTTGGAATTAAGTTAAAACTAAACAAATTAGAATTAAAAAGTTGTTAAGTTCTTCAAATAAGTTAAGATATGTAATGTGATTTACTTCGTGAATAAATTGTTGATATTAAGTTAAAACTAAACGAATTAGACTTATAAAGTTGTTAAATTCTTCAAATAAGTTAAAATATGTAATGTCATTTAGTTGGTGAATTTAGTGTTGGAATTAAGTTAAAATTAAACAAATTAGACTTAAAAAGTTGTTAAGTTCTTCAAATAAGTAAAAATATGTAAAGTGATTCAGTTGGTGAATAAAGTTTTGAAATTAAGTGAAACTAAATTAATTAAACTTACAAAGTTGTTAAATTCTTCAAGCAAGTTAAAATATGTTATGTGATTTAGTTGGTAAATATAGTGTTGAAATTAAGTTAAAACTAAATAAATTAGACTTGTAAAGTTGTTAAGTTCTTCAAATAAGTTAAAATATGTAATGTGATTTAGTTGGTGAATATAGTGTTGAAATTAAGTTAAAACTAAACTAATTATACTTAAAAAGTTGTTAAGTTGTTTTCAAAAGTTAAATTATATAATGTGGTTTAATTGGTGAATATAGTGTTTGAATTAAGTTAAAATTAAACTAATTAAACTTAGAAAGTTGTTAAGTTCTTCAAATAAGTTAAAATATGTAATGTGGTTTAGTTGGTGAATATAGTGTTGGAATTAAGTTTAAACTAAACAAATTGGACTTAAAAAGTTGTTAAGTTCTTCAAATAAGTTAAAATATGTAATGTGGTTTAGTCGGTGAATATAATGTTGAAATTAAGTTAAAACTAACTAATTGGACTTAGAAAGTTGTTATGTTGTGTTACTAAGTTAAATCATATAATGTTACTGAGTTGGTGAATATAGTGTTGGTATTAAGTTAAAACTAAACAAATTAGAGTTTAAAAGTTGTTAAGTTCTTCAAATAAGTTAAAATATTGTAATGTGGTTTAGTTGGTGAAGTTAATTTTTGAATATACTTAAAACTAATTAGACATAAAAAGTTTTTAAGTTCTTCAAATAAGATAAAATATATAATGTGGTTTAGTTGGTGAATATAGTGTTGAACAAAGTTTAAACTAAACTAATTAGACTTAGAGAGTTGTTAAGTTTTTTTAATAAGTTTAAATTATGTAATGTGGTATAGTTGGTGAATATAGTGTTGGTATTAAATTGAAACTAAACAAATTAGACTTTAAAAGTTGCTAAATTCTTCAATAAGTTAAAATATGCGTTCTGATTTAGTTGGTGAATATACTGTTGGAATTAAGTTAACACTAAACAAATTAGAATTTAAAAGTTGTTATGTTCTTCAAATAACCTAAAATATTTAATGTGATTCAGTTGGTAAATATAGTGTTGGAATTAAGTTAAAACTAAACTAATTAGACTTAAAAAAAATTAAGTTCTTCAAAGAAGTTAAAATATGTAATGTTATTTAGTTGGTGAATATAGTGTTGAAATTAAGTTAAAACTAAAAAAAATACTTTAAAAGTTGTTAAACTCTTCAAATAAGTTCAGATATGTAATGTGATTTAGTTGGTGAATATAGTATTGGAGTTAACTTAAAACTAAACTAATTAGACTTAAAATGTTGTTATGTTCTTCAAATACGTTAAAATATATAATGTGGTTTAGTTGGTGAATATAGAGTTGGAATTAAGTTAAAACTAACAAATTTGACTTAAAAGGTTGTTAATTTCATCAAAAAATCAAAATACATAATGTGATTTAGTTGGTAAATATAGTGTTGGAATTAAAATTATTATTATTCTTTGTATAGATAGATCTTGATCATAGTTGCATGTATAATAGATAAAATCCTGGTCTAGCGGGTTTGATTCTAGAATTTGCAGATGGTGTCACTAGATTTACAAATCATGCAAAGACACTTGATGATATTTGAACTTCAAGATTGATTAGGTGTCCGCGTTTTAATTGTGAAAATGTGAGACATCATACAACAGAGACTGTTGTTATGCATCTTATGATGAATGGATTAAAACTAGGTATACAGTTTGGACTAGTCACAGTGAAGTTGAAGTTACACTATGTTTGATAACTTTGTTGTCAGTGAAAGTAGTAGATCTACATAACGTAATTATTTTCAAGGTTCTAGAATATCAAATAGACGATGCTTTTGGGATGCATTTTGATTTTGAATTTGGGGAAAATGTAGAAGAAGCTCCCAATGAAGAAGCAAACATCTTTTATGAACAACTGTGTGATTGTAGTAGTACTTTGTTCAACGGGAGTCAACATTCTTAATTGTCTGTTAAAGTTAGATTGTTGAGTATCAAATTTGACAATAATATTTCTCAAGGAACAATGGACTCTATGATAGATCTTATGAAGGAATTAGTGGATCCCAATGTAATATTCATGATTCTTACTATAAAGCAAATGCATTGGTGTCTAAGTTAGCACTGTCCTCAATCAGAATTGATTGTTGTGAAAAAGGGTATGTTATACTATAAGGAGGATGTCGATCTAGAGTCTTGTAAGCTTTGTCTTCGCCCTCGCAATAATACTTGTTCTACCGGAAAGAAATTTGCTATTAAGGCGATGCATTATTTACCTCTTATACCAAGATTGAAGAGGTTGAATGCATCAAATAGATCTGCTCCTCATATGACATGTCACCATGAATAAAGAAGGCCACCTGGTGTCATGTGTCATCCATCTGATAGAGAGGCTTGGAAGTACTTTGATAAAACTTATACAGGTTTTTCCGTTGAATCAAGGAATGTTAGGTTAGGTTTGTGTGCGGATGGTTTCACCCCTTTTCACTTGGGGATGCACCATATTCTTGTTGGTCTGTGTTTATTACACCGTATAATCTTCAATATAATATGTGTATGACAAGTCCATGTATATTTCTGAATTGTGTCATTCCTGGTCTGAGTAATCCAAAAGCAAAATTGGTGTGTACTTACAACCTTTGATTGATGAATTGAAATTGTTGTGATTTGAGGGCATAGAAACATGTGACATTTCTCGTAAATAAATTTTTAACGTGCGTGCAACTTTAATGTTGACTATTAATGATTTTTGTACCTATGGAATGATATCTTGATGGATGAAAGCAGGAAACTTAGCATGTCCCTACTGTATGGAAGATACTAAATCATTCACATTAAAACATGGCCTGAAAAATTCATGGTTTGGTTGTCACCGTCGATTTTTGCCACCTGATCATGAGTTTAGGAGTAAGAAATATGCATTTAAAAAGAATGAAACTGAAGGAGATGGTCCACCACCAACTGAGGAACCACAGTACAAATTTAATGGGTATGGTGTTGCACATAATTGAACTAAATAGAGTATATTATGGGATTTGCCTTATTGGAAGGTTAATTTGCTTAGACATAATCTTGATGTCATGCATATTGAGAAGAATTATTTTGAAAATTTGTTCAACGTTATAATGGAGGTGACTGGCAAGACAAGAAATAATGTTAAGGCTAGACTTGATTTATTAGAACATTGTAGACGACCGGAGTTGCATTTACAAGATTCTGCCAACAACAAGTTATTTAATCCCAAGGCTAGTTATTCATTCACAATAGAACAGAAGAGAAAAATTTGTGAGTAGGTAGAAAGCTTGAAAATGCCAGGTGGATATGTCTCAAATTTGGGAAAGAGAGTTGACATGGAGCGTGAAATATTACATGGAATGAAAAGTCACGACTCTCGTGTTTTTCATGGAGCAATTACTTCCGATTGCTTTTTGTGGATTGCCAGAAAACATATGGAAACTGATGGCAAAGATCAGTTTGTTCTTGAAAGACTTGTGTTCAATCACATTGAGAACAGATAATTTTGTTCGAATGGCCGAAAATATTGTTGTCATCAGTAATAAGTTGGAGAAGATTGTTCCACCTGGGTTCTTTGATTTGATGGAATATCTTTCCATTCACCTTGTTCATGAAGCCCTACTTGGTGGTCTAGTTCAATATAGGTGGATGTATCCTTTAGAGAGGTAAGAAACTAATACATTTATTCTTATTTCATAAATTTTTCATATATTTGTCGAAATTATATATCTAATATAAAAATTTACTGGAGCATAGGAGCTAGCCGCATTTATGGAAATGTTGGAGAAGGCAAATAGAATAGAACAAAGTTAGGGGGCGAAGCGGTTCCTGGCGTGAAAACTCCCAATTGAAAGTCAAATTTCGGGGGGGGCACAAGTCTAAAAGAGGTATTAAGCATAAACATAGGGTGGACGGTTGTATAGTTCAAGTATATCTAGATAAAGAAAGTTCTCACTTTTGTTCTTACTACTTTGATTATTATGTGTCGTACTTGAGAAACAGACCTAATCAACATGATGATACTTAGAAAGATCATGCAGTACAATCATTATCAATCTTCAACCAATCGGGTAAGGGTTCAAAAAAGTGTACATTGCGCAAACTTACCGAAAAGGAGAAAAAATCTGCAGAATTTCATGTCTTTTTGAATTGTTCTTAGAGTAAGAAAATTAACTATGTAAACAACATATATTCAACTGCAATTTTATCAAGGAAACTAACTGTATTTTGAATGTGATTCTACAGTTATTTTGTGAGCCAATATGGTCATGATCAAGTGTTTCCATCATGTATAACGTGGTATACTGAGATAGGGCTCATGCTTGTCCGCAGCAGGACTTGTTGAATTGGATAAGTGCTGTAATATATTCACCTATTAACATATAAGTTTACTAATCTTTCTACTAACATTGCCTTTAATTAACTAACCATATATAGGTCTACAATTCATAAAATGCCGCCACATTTGATGAATTTTTCAAGGATACTTCTTTGGAATTGATTACCGTTCATACAATGTCCCAATATATCGTTAATGGTTTTAAATTTGCCCATAGATAAATATCAAAGAATAATAAAACCAATTATAGTGGTGTTTGGGTTAAAGGTAATGATGGAGATCAAAACGAGAATGTTGATTATTTTAGCATCCTACAGGAGACTCTAGAGTTGGAGTATTCGGGTTGGCCAATAAAATTAATAGTACTTTTCCTATACAAGTGGTTTGATCTAACTTCAAGAGATACAAGGGAGATTAATAAGCATAATATCATTGAAGTCAATCACGCTAGGAAGTATGAGGCTTATGATCCTTTTATTACTGCACAGAATGCTAAGCAAGTGTACTATGCTCCTTATCGTTGCGTAGGGTCACGTCTTATTGGTGGGTTGTAATCAAACAAAACCGATGGGGCAAGTGGAAGTTGAGAATTAATTGGTTGTTGCATATCAAAATAAAATATCAAGTGTTCATAAAGTGGTGGATGATGATGAGGAAACTTTTGAAGTAGATGAATGGATAGATGTGGAGGAAACTTCTGAAGGTGATGCAAGTGAATGGATAGATGATGAAGAAACATCCGAAGAGGATGAATAACAAATTAAGGACAATGCTATGAGAGGGTCCACTGCGGTCGTGATATCTGATGAGACCTCTAGAGTTAATATTTCAAAACGAGCCTCAATTTTAGTTACTCACTCGGAAAACCAGGCACATAATGCATTTACTCATGTGGCTCCACAATCTTGTTATACTATATCCACAACTATTGTGGTACCTAGATCAGGTTACCAAACATTACAGGGATATTCACATCTTGGTTGTGAGTCTACCATACCATCAACTAGTGTTAGTCAGTGCAATAATATGAATACAAATAATGGATCAGTTGGACTTTCCAATCTTCATCTTGAATTCAATGGCTCGGATCTTAATACTCCCACCACTCAACGCTCAGATGCACGTTTTCCTCTGTCAGGCGATAGAGAAAATTTTTAGAAACTTGTCATCGAGTCGTTAGGATACAAGTATGATTTAATTATGTTTCATCTTTCAATTGTCTATTTGTATTTTGATCAATTAATTGATTATTTTTTTGTTTACCATTCTTTTTCAATGAACTCATATTTCAGCTTACGTCCGGATGTGGGTATGCAAAGATTATTTTAAAGTGCATCAGTACTCACTATAATGGTGTGTATCCGACTTGGAGTTCAATTCCAATTAACAACAGGGGCAAGATGTTCAATGAATTTAAGGTAAGAATGTGTATCAATTAAATTCTCGTCATATACATTTATATTCGCTTTGCATTTTAACAATAAATGTTTAGTTATTTTTCATTACAAAAATATTAGGTATCGGCTCCCCAAAATGAGGAAGAAGTTCAAGCAACTTCAAGGTTAAAGCTTCACAGTTGCTTTCTAGCACATTTAGTGAATGTTGAAATAAAAAGAATTCCTAAGTTTACGGTACCAGGTCGATGGGATCTAATAGTTGAACATTGGGAAACTGATGAAGAGTTTAAAAAGAGGATTGAGATTGGGAAGATGGTTAGCGCATCAAAAAAGGAGGCTCTTTGCACACTGGTAGAGCTATTAGCCTAGTTAATAGGAAGGGAAGAATGGTTTAGTAACTAAGAAGGAAGGAATGGTATACTTTATTAATTTTGTAAAATATATTTTTTTTGACAAGTATTTTTGGAGATTAAATTCTATTTATATTATTTGCAGAAAAAAGAGTTGGGTAGGCCTGTAGTTGTAGAAGAGATGTTGAAGGTTACTCACGTACGAACCCTAGAGAAAAAGAAGTATGGATTGAGACATGTGCTCAAGAGACATATGAAAGAACTCTATTCAAGCTATTCTTTTTCCTGTATACATTACACTAGGTAAATTACCCGTTCTTCTCACGGGATTGAATTATGTTATTAATCTTACATTGATTATTCAGTTTTACTCAGATTTTTTATATATACACTACATTGTCAAGATGTTTTTATCTTAAGGCAATTGAAAATTTTAATAGTGCTATATATTTTTTTATTTTTGATTTTTTTTATACAAAAATTATGAGTCATAGAGATATTTAAGTATAAGAAAGAATTCTATGACATCACCATGGAAATAGTTGGTCAGAAGTAATGAAATTTTCTAAATTTCAAGAACTTATAAAGAACAAAGTTAAAGAAGACACAAAAAAGCCTCGAACAACACTCCCAAGTATAGTGGAACATCAAGGTCATAAAAAAAACATAATTAACTAATTCAAATGGAGGACCTTCGGCTCCTTTCTTATGACCCTAAAATTGTTAGTATCATAAATATTTTTCCTCATTGTCTCATAATAGTCATTATTATTGCTTCGATTTATATCACCAACCAAACTTATTTGGAATTTAACCATAGCTATTGTTATGGTTATACTATGCAGTTAAAATAATTAATGTAATTATCAACCAAGCAGTAGGCGACATCATTCATAACTGGATATTCTTAACAAAAATTCACACATAACATATTAAAATCTCAAATAATAATTTTCTGAGTGCTTGAACTCACAAAATTTCAAAAAATAATTATAAAGACAACCTTACTTTCCTAACAAACAAGAAGAAAAACTCATGTTGCTTTACATATTTTTGAAAAGATAGTCTGTCGGTCTTTATCCAGGTTTACACTTCACAAATTTTTAATTGAAAGAAGCCAAAAGAAAAAGTTATTACTTCTTTATCAAAATAATAAAAAAACCTTTAACAAAAGAAAGAGTTATCACTACGGCAAACGATAATTATCAATGTTCCTAGAAAAAGTCCATAGAAACATTGAATCTAATTAAAGACAATAAATTAATGTAGGCAAAGGCTCTAGCGCTTTTTCTTACTGTACATATTCATTGCCGATAAAAATATTTTTGTTATATTATATTTTGGACATTTGTTAGTTTGTAGAAAATTTGATCTCTTATTTATGACAAAAAAGAAGAGACGAAGAAATATGACAAATTAGTAAACTTGCGATAGAAGAAATGAACTAATTGTGTCTATACTAATATTTTAGTAAGGGTGCAATGACATAAAATGTTTGTACCTAAGAATGAGCAATAATAATAATATACTAATTGTGGTAAATAAGAGAGAAACTTTTTTGATTCTTTTAACAAACTTCAACACTGGTTGCAAGTTAGTTATAACACATTTGGTGCTATCAAATATTGCACAAGCCATAAGAAGTTTTTCCAAAAAGTATACAAATAAAACTATAGACAGAGACAAAATAGAAGAAAAATTTTCAATCACCCTCATTGAAATTTTTAATCGAGTTCAAAAAAATTCACCAAAATAGAAAGAAAGAAATTTCAATAGATACATGAATTACTATGACTTACAGTAAAAGATTAAGCTTCATTAGATAGGAGGAAGAAAACTTTGAGGAATGAAACACACTTCATAAGAAACTTAATTAATGTATTTAGATTTCACTCCCCTATAGCAAAAAAAACCTAAAAATAATTGAGTCAGAAATAAAAGTTGTCATTAAAGAACAAAATATAATGAATTGAACCATTTTAGCAGCTTTATGATTTCTAGACTAAGAGGTGCAAGAGTAGTAATGTAACATTGTGATTAAAACAATTTTTCTTTGTTTAAATGAAGAAACCTGTAGGAAATTTTTAACAGAGTTTTAAAAAGTTCACAAAAATAGTAAAATAGTTATATGAATTACTATGACTTATAGTAAAGATTAATCTCCATGAAGTAGGAGGAAATTTTTTTTAAGGAATGAAACAAACTTCATAAGAAGCATAATTAATATATTTGAATACGACTACCCTATAAAAAAATAAACCTACAAATAATAGTGGCAGTAAATCCTCTATTTATATTAAACAAAGTATAGGTCACAACTCTTTGTAAAAGTTACAACCCTTTGGAAAGGTATTGTGGTTCATCATCCTCTAACTTTGATGGCGGGGATAAAGAAACAATATCTACAATGGAGGGTAAGATAGATTTTCTCAATGCCGAGCTTTCTACATTTGTAGCCGACAGAGAGAAGAAGAGATAAGAAAAATAGAGGAAGAGAGACGAGGAGATTGCGGCATCAAAGGAAGCGGAGAACAATAGGTATGCAACGCATTTGGCCCAACTAACTTTTCTTTTTGAATTAGGAAATATTCTTCCTCCATGTACGACAAGTGGTGATGGATCTGATCAGGATGGTGATGAGAATTATAAGTTTGATAAGGAGAGTGAGGGTGATGAGGAGTAGTTGTATCAGTTTGACATTTTAGACTTCTATATTTTTGGAATTGTTTGATCGTATTTTAGTTTATTTTGAAGTTGGATGAAAATTATTTTGAAATAGTTTAATGTATATATATTGAAAATATTGTGTTGTTTTGGTTGGATGAAGTCTATTTTAAAATAGCTCATTTGGAATTCTTTGGGTTGGATGAACTTTATTTTGAAATATCTTATTTGAAATTCTTTGGATTGGTTTGATATAAATATGCAGGTGGGATACTAAAATTGCAGCTCAATGATGTCAGTTTTGTAGCAGAAATAAAGACCTTGGGGGGTCGGAATATCAAAAATAAGAAATAAAAATACCGACCTTCGGAGGTTGGATTCTCAAAATAAGAAATTGAAATACAGACCTCCGAAGGTCAAAATTAAAAAAATAATAAATAAAATACCGGCCTCCGGATGTCGGAATTTCAAAAATAAGAAATAAAAATACCTACCTCGAAGGTCGAAACCTCAAAAATAAAAAATAAAAACACCGACCTCCGGAGGTTGGAATCTAAAGAATAAGAAATAAAAATATCGACTTTCGGAGGTCTCAATCTCAAAAAGAAGAAATAAAAATATCGACCTAAATTTGAGAATTAAATATTCTGACTTCTTGAAGACGAAAATAATAAGAATAAAAATACACAAATATATAAAAGTGACCTCCGAAAGTTGAAAATAAAATAATGAATTTTACCGACTTAAATTGAAACTAACCTCGAGAAGTCAGTAAATACCGACTTCTAGAGGTCAGAATTGAATAGCGGCCAAGCTTTTTCCGACCTTAGTTGGAAAGTCGGTTTTTGGTTGGTATTTTAGGAAATACCGACGTCTGGATGTCGATATTTTTAAGTCGGTATTCACTGTTTTTTTAGTAGTGCTCTCTCTATTTCAATGGATATTGATATTGTAATTTCATTATGCAATTTATATTATTTTGCTTCAGTGGTTTCTGATATTCAAGAAGTTACAAAGTTTTTGTGATTTTTTTACCAAGATTCTACAATGTTTTTTCTTTAGTTTTGACAGTTGTTTGATGGATGTTTTGGTCACTACTTTTGTTATGGTATGGAGTACCAAAGCGGGTTTGCAACTTTGTGGAGGCCTCATCTGTTCCAATATAATAGTAGCTCTTTGAGGGATTCAGGGATGCACCATTTCACCTATTCAATGTTATTCATCTTGTATTTCAAACATACTTAGAACAAAACTTTGAACATCTTTGTAAGACAACAAAGTTTAAGAACATTTTCACAACTAGAAAATTAAAACTAGTAGCAAAACTAGAATCAGAAACAGATTTTAAAAAAAATAGGAAATATTTTTCTTAAAGAAGAATTATTGTTAATATGTGTCTAAAGACTCTTACTGATTCCAACAAACGTTGCAGAAACACGAAGTTACCAAGTTTAATGAACTAGTGAAGAACAAAAGAATAGAAGAACTTAAATTAATTCACAAATCTAAAATTTGTAAAACACGTACTAGAATTTGGAAAATTTTAATAGGAAAATGATCAAGTCCACTGAACTCACAATATCCCCTTAACGAAATTATTCCCCTCTAGTATACGAGGTTTGATTAGGAATATGACCTCCCAGGGTAAAATGATCTCAATCACCAGAATATAGATACCAAAAACTCCGGTGTCAGCGAACCACTCAACGGCAGTAAAGTACAATTAGAATACTAGATTTAGCTGTTGAAGAAGAAGTCCATGAATTCAATATTAAAATGAGAGGAAATCCCTCAATTTATAGAAAACAAAGGGTAGTGCAAAAAGCTTATTTATAGAAAACAAAGGGTAGTGCTAAAAGGTTCTTATTGTGCCATACCAGAAAGGTCACAAACCTTCATAAAAGTCACAACATTCCATAAAAGTCACAACTTTCCATAAAATTCGCAACTTTTCATAAAAATCACAACTCTTCATAAGAGTCGCAACTCTTCATTTTTCATTCACACCTTTTTAAAATCCAACCTTCAACAGCAAGAAACAAGACGTCTTCAGCTAGACTACACATATATTGGGAGAGGGAGGTCAAGTAATGATCTCACTACATATGGTCTCAACTTGTGCAAGTTTATCTACTCTTTTCATCTTTTGGCGATACCTGGTTTAATTCGCTATTTGGGAACTCCAACTGTGCTTAGGAGGTTGATGGTATTATTTTATTTTTCCGAAAATATGTGAAGATTAATGCTCTATAGTTAAGTAGCTACAGTGGCTTGCTCATAGAAGTTGGAATTCATCTATATTGTGTGACTTATTCTTTTCTGTGATGAGCAAACAAAATTTTTCAAATATGGAAGTTAGGTTTCTTTATTACTAGTACATTGTTGTTTGGGATTGTGGTTCAACTTATCATTTTATCGAAGTGCTTTTCCACTCAAACCTCTATGACCAAATGTATTTTTATGCTCAAACACATCACATTCCCATATAGTTCCTCAGTGAAACATGGTGTTGTCAAGTCTGCCTCTGATTTCAAAGCATCATATCCATTTATAAATCATCATCTTTACATAGTTTTTGTGATTCATGCGATTTTTCGGCTACACAACACTCTTTGTCCAGAAATATTATCAATCAATCACATCATTTCTCATATAGCCGAAGTATCGGTACCTCAAACTTCAATATTATCAAGGTTCCGAAAAGTCGTTACTCTTTTCGAAAATTCGTTACTCTTCCCAAAAGACACAACGGTCTGGAAAAAAGGGGTCTGAACAGATTTGTTTGAACAGACGCGTTCCTTGCTGAAAATGGCAATAAATAAGAGGTTTTTTCCGATTTTCAAACAGTGAATTTTTTCCTTCTCTATGCATATGTTTTCTTTCATAAACTAAAAGTGTTTATCGACTGAGTCTGTGTGTGGCTTGTACTGTTCTTACGTTTGCTGGAGTTATTGAAGTTTGAAGTACCCCTACTTTTTCAACAGGTTAATCCGTTTTATCTTGGGAGATATTAATCTGCAACCTTGGGTACACTGAGGGGATTAAATTTCTTAAGGAGACACAGTAGTTTATGTGGACTCGGATTAAAGTATTTTCTGTCTATTTCATCTAGTTTCTGTTTCTGTATTTTTGACTAACCTTAATACAGGTAATAACACGAACAACTAATACAGTTGGATGTGGAGCAAAAGTTCTTCGTGGTAGCAGTCGGCTGGAGAATATTTCCCCTCCCTACTGGATTAATAATGACAATGGTTTGTTTCCTTTCATAGATAAGCATTTTAAGAAAAATTGCCACCAACCCGTCACATTATATATTTGAGTATCTACATAGCTAGTCCCTACCAATAATAGAAATTCTTGTCTAGGGTTGACAATAAGAATCTAGAAATATAATTCTAGGTGATGCGATGTTCCATTTGGCATGTTTTTTACAATTTACCTCCAACGTGTAGTCACCTTTAGTTTGTGTTTGATAGGACTGTAATGTGAAAAGTTTTCTCTGTCTTTTTCATTTAATCATCCAAGCGTTCCTCTGAGGAAATTTACCAAATCTGTGGTTATGACAGTAAAATTTATTCATGAAAATACTTGCTCTGAGCATCTACCTTTAATTTTTTTAATACCAAGGAATGAGTGCATGAACTAAATGTGATTCGGTTATAATGATATTTTCGCATTTAACCAGCAGTTTAATTCTCAGTACTGTAGTATGAGGTAAATGTGCTGTGTAGGGAATCATTCATGGTAAAGATATAAACCAATGATGTCAATGCCAAGGAATAAATAGGAATACTTGCATAGAAAACAAAAGGCAGCACTAGTGCATATACACTGAGTTGACATTTTCATGTTAAGCATTTCTCTTGGAAACAGTTACTGGTACAGTAGCTATTTTCAAGTAATAAGGCACTTGACAGTCAGAATGGACCTCGGTTGGTTCATCATGATATATTACTGATGTCTTTTATTGACCTTGTCCAACAGGTGCTGTAGAAGATGCTTGATGGATCTGTTAGTATTTATAGCAAATTATTTCTTCTGTTCTTTCCAATTGCCTATTACTCTTTGTAAACATGTTTGCAGGTTCATGTATGTACTTTCTTGACTTCAAATGTGTTCTCCTTTGAACCATTTTTTGGAGATCAATAATCTCACATGCTCAGTTCATCTTTATTTCTTCTACAGATTGTAAGTGTACCTGACAATAGAGTACAGAAGCATCCATGAGGCGATACTATTCAGGTATACTGATCCTATAAAAGCCTCTCGCCTACTTTTTTCTTTTTAAAAATTGCAGGTTAACAATTCTGTGGGAAAATCACTTACCACTTGCTATTTGGACGGTAATATAGTTTAGTTCTTTTTAGAATCAATTGGATTAAGTTGGGGATGGGAAAAAAATCTCTACGAGGAAATAATGTTTGGCCAAGGAAAATCAAATGTCAGGCACTGACCTATTCAACAGCAAGAAACAGAACGTCTTCAGCTACACTACATGTTGGGAGGAGGGGGAGGTCAAGTGATGATCTCACTGCATATATACTCATATCTGAATTTGTCAAGCGGTTTCCAGTTTTAGAGAGTGTAGCTTCCCTGGATGAGGATCATCTTGTTGAGGTTTGTCTACTCTTTTTTGTCTTTCTGCTATGTCGTTTCTAGTTTCATGTTTTCACGATTTAATCGGCTTTTTGGGAACTCCAACTGTGCTTAAGAGATTGAAGACCAACTTTAAAATAGTCATATATTGTTGAATCCTCAAAGTATTGATTAAGATGATGTCCTAATGAAA
The DNA here is from genome assembly GCA_027789145.1 of Solanum arcanum. Taxonomy (NCBI): domain Eukaryota; kingdom Viridiplantae; phylum Streptophyta; class Magnoliopsida; order Solanales; family Solanaceae; genus Solanum; species Solanum arcanum. The sequence goes on from CM050933.1 coordinate 37,173,695, forward strand.
TTGGCCCAACCAGAGTGAATTACACCTGACTTTTAAATGGGGAACTTTGAGAGTTTGTTCGATTTAATTTTAGGTGCTATCGTGGACACTTAGCTGATGACATTAAGAAGGGGAGACTAGTAAACTCAATATGTTCTGTTAAAAGTATCCTCTTCCAATATTTGCCTTTCCTATCTTTCTTTGATCCTTTTTTCCATGTTGACACAGGTAAAATTAGCTTCATCCCTCTAGATTTGGAGCTTGAGGTGTTGTTGCCGCTGCCAACAATTACATTGTCAAACTTCTTCAAATAAACCTCCATTTTTTATGGATTCCTTGCATTTATAGTCTAGATCAGAAGTACTCTTGAACTTGTTGCTTAGTATTCAAATATTTGATTATAGTACCTTGACCTTGTTAAATGCTAAAATCTTATAATAGTAGGTTTATACATTGATAGAGAAGCCAACGAACTTTTAAAATGGAAGGTGTGAGGTTGTATGTTTGTAAAACATCATTTACACCTGTTATGAAAAGTCTCTTTGAGGTTTAACTAGCATGCCTTGAGCTATTATTTGTTAATGATTTTTGGATACCTGGGAAAAGGAAAAGAAATATGTATTGGTCACTTGAAAATGAAAGAGAATATTTGAAGTTTATGTCTCTTTTGCTTTTCACATTTCATTATGTTTGTTATACTAAAATTGTTCTTGTATTGGAACTAGAAGCTACTTATTGACCCTACTAAAAATGGTTGTAGTCTTTTTCATATTATAGATCTTGTTGCATAATCAACATCGGTCAGCCAAATATTTTATTTACCTTGTTAAATGATTTAAACTTTTCCTATTTGTTGTTTCTTGTGTTGTTTCTGTCTTGGGGCGAAGAGCTTCTGGTTCAATAGCTCATCGCTGTTCTTTCTAGATGCTGACTGTTATTTGTAGTTTTCCGTACACTAATCGGAAGCATTTGTTGCACAATGCTCTCTGTATCTAGGTAAAAAGTGATGATCTCACTGCGGATGGACTGATACCTGAATTTGTGGCACGGCTTCCAGTTCTAGTGAGTTTTCTTCCCCGGATAAGGATCAGTGTTTGTCTACTCAAATCTCCTTTGGCGATGTAATTTCTAGTTTCACGTTTCCTGATTTAATTGGCTATTTGGAAACTCCAACTGTTCTTAGGAGGTTGATGGAATTATTTTATTGTTCCTAAAATATATGAAGTTTAATAATCAGTATGTTCCTATGCTCTATAGTTAAGTAGCTACATTGGCTTGGTCATAGCACTTAGAATTCAGCTGTATTTTGTGACTTCTCCTTTGTGTGTTTCCTCACTCCTAGAGCTCTTCTTTCCCTGTGATGAACAAAGAAATTTTTTCGGTGATGTAGATTTCTTTTTTGGCTGGTACATCCTTATTGGCAAGACACTTGTTAGAGTTATTATACTGTGAATTGAAACTTTGCGAATTTGCACATGATAAGTGATTGTTATTATTTAAAAATGATGATGTTGTAAATTATTGATATTAGTATTTTTTTTTTCATTATTCTCTTTTCCATCTGGAGCCAATTAAACTGCAATTGTTTCCTTCTGTTGGTAGAGACTAGGGAACATAAACTTTGAAGGCCCCCAAAAATGCTGAATTTGACTGGCATGGGTATTTTTCTCTTGTATCCATTTCTTACACATTTATTTGCAGTACCCAATTCCTATTTCTCCATCCAAATGTGTGGTTTGACTTCATTTTTGCAGATGACAGGCAGGGACAAAAACTACATATATATGGCAACTTCGGATTTGCTAAATGAGTTAAGCAAAGAGGGTTTTAAACTAAACGTTTCTGGATTCGCTGTGAAAAGGTGTGACCTTTTTCTCATTTGTTGTTTCTTATGCTCATGCTATTCCTATCTTGGGACTAGGAGCTTCTTATTTGACCCCCTACTAAAATGGTTATAATCTTTTTCAAATTATAACCATAGGTCTATCAAATGTTTTACTTTCCTTGTTAAATGGTTCGACCTTTTCCCGTTTGTTGTTTTGTGTGCTGATCTTGTCTTGGGATTAGGATCTTGTTATGGACCCTTATTTGTTTTTTGTTTTTTTCATATTGAAGATCCTATTGCATAATCACCATAGGTCTGCCAAATATTTTGCTTTCCTTGTTGATATTTTTCTTAGTATTGAGACCAATCATGTACGACAATTGCTATGTTCAAGTTGTTTTTATGTAACCTTGTTTGATGGTCTATATATCTAAAGGTACATAAAATCAGATGCCTAGTGTTTAAACGAGTGGTCTGTGGTAATTTGAAATATTTGACTGGCCCATTTTCTTTAGATTGGCCTTTCAGGATAATTTAATCCAATGGTATACTTTGTCGTGCTATACTTAGAAAGTAGATAAATGTTGATTTGGTTTTATGTGATTCATGTTTGAAAAGGACCCTTGCCTTTAAGTTTTTACCACTCTAGTTTGAGCTACTCAAGTATGCCACCACTTCCTATTTGTGATGCCCGATCCTGATCAAAATCTTACATGACTGCTAATTTGATTCACTCATCTATTTACGAGATTTCACAGGCTTTGAGAATTTCAAAATCAGTTTGTACTGATAAAAGAGAGCAGAAGAAATGAAAATCCTTAGGTTTATAAGTCATACTTTGAAGTAGGCTACTTTTGGCTTTTCAATTTTCACCATGCTCTATTGACAAAGAAGGTTTATGATCAGCAAATTCTAGAGATGACTAATAGGCTTTTCAACAAACTTTTTAATGGAAAAGATTAGCATTGTGATATTGGTAGCATAGCTTCGAAGACTTTCATATCTGAAGTTCCTTCATCATCTATTGCTCGAAATGTCCTCATCTCTGTAACACCTCGGACTTCGAGAAAAGTCTAGAAAGGACAAACGGGTAAGTTCACAAACCCAAAATGGACCGGTGGATCCTTCACAGGCACCCTAGATGGCCGTTTAGGGGTCCATCACCCGTTAAGGGCCTTGTGAGACCATCCAGGACTGTCCCTAGGCAGTACAAGTCACCAAGACAGTGAGGTTGCACCCCTTGGTCATTGTGAAGGACTATGAATGCCTAGACGGTCCATGGAGCTTCACACGGGCCGTGAAGTCATCCTTGAAAGGGGCTTATCAGGTTTTAGAGTTTTGGGTTAACTTCATATGATCATATCTTTCAACACAAAATTAATTAGGTTGCCCATAACCTCTAAAATAAGTCTGTTAGTCATTTTTCTTACGTCACCAAGTTTGCCTAATTCTGAGCCCGGATTAAAAAGTTATGTTCGTGTCAGTGATGTCGGGCAAGGAATCATCACGACTTACTAGATGGGCCATGATGCTCTAGGTGGTCCGTGAAGCCTCTCGTGGGAGGCACTTCGTCAGGTTTAAGTCTGGGTCCTCTTGGTCTTTGGTACTTGAACTACGTCATTTGGTACATATACTACATCGTTTCACTTCATCTAAGCCTAGTAACCTGGTCAACTACCTAAAATCTTCATTGTCCTAAAATCATCTAACTTAGAAAGGAAAGAAGCGACAATTTACTCTCCGGAACAAGTAGAGCTCTAGTCCAAGTTCAGCCCCAAAATTCAAAGTATTTCTCCATAGTTTTCTTCACCAGGTATGTCGGCATTCAGTAAGGAAACTGGATAGGGTAAAAGAGGGGTCATTAGGCTTTTGATTGTTAAATCAAACGAGAAAGAGATAGATCAGCCTTGGTGGAGGAACTAGATCAGAATAGAAAAAAGGAGCCATCACTAATTAAGACTTGGGTTGACAATTCATAGTGATGACATGATGTGTTTAGGAAAACAAAGAAGCATTTACCTTATTAGTCCTCTAAAAATAAGCGAATGATAATTCATGTATGATGTGCATAACAATATATAATAATTTATGCATTCGGTAAACAGTGAAGTCGAACAGCTATCTGATCCCGAGTCCTGACACAGCACCATAACACACATACAAGAAATGTCATAGTGAGGTTGCACATACATCTTGTTTCTTGACACGATAAATAGGAACACTTGTAAATTCCCAAACACAAAGGAATAATAAGCAAACGAACTGGTAAATCGGTTTGACAGAATTGGATTCAACTTTTCTACTAGAAAAATAAATTCCACTTGAGATCCAAAACCTACTGCATCTTCAAGAATGTCTTCTCGTCTCTCATCTGTTGGTATCTACAATCTTTCTTTTCTTCACCATTATCTTAAGGTGACTTTCAATTGTCCCAATTCTTTAGAGGTTTGAATATTTTACCATTCAACAACTAAAACATTATCAAGAAGAGTATTGCCCATAAAAAGTCTTGGTAGGGGAACTGACTTTTTAAAAGGACGCATCAAAGTATTGTTAGCTTATCAATCGAAAAAAGACATTGACTGATGAAGTCAAAAGAGAGACTTTTCTTATGAATGTTTATTGTGTCTTATTATAAAGGTTCAACTATTTCAAAAAGTTGTAAGCTTTCGAAAGGTCACAACCTTTTATAAAAGTCACAACTTTTTGTAAAAGTCACATCTCTGCATTAAAGTCGTATTTTTTCGTAAAAGTCACAACTTCTCATTAAAGTCACAACTCTTTATTAAAGTCACAAATTTTCATAAAAATCACAACTTTTCATGAAAGGAAGACTAATATTGGAAATAAATAAACTAAAAGGGAATCTGGTCCGTGATGGCGCCGCGAAGGCGGGCCTAGATTTCTCTTTATATATATTTATGTATTATTACTGTATCAAAATAAAAAAGGGAGACTACTATTTTTTATTGATAACTTATTTTCATTTTTTATTTATGAGTTTTGAATAATAAATGTTTCAAAATATGTCTTCCTTTTTAAATCATACATGAAAAGAAAAATTTATCTCTCATAAAAACAAAATCTATCTTATGGTTTATAATTACTTTTAATTTGTCTTTCACTTCCTCCATTCACTTCTACTTGTCACAGTTTAATTTGACAGGCTCATTAAAGTATGTATCAACATTATACCAAAAAATTCTCTAGTAAATGATTTGGAAAAAAAGTATTTAATATCGAGGATCATCTTGTTCATGTTTCTCTACTCTTTTTACCTTTGTGTTATGTATTTTCTAGTGTCACGTTTTCATGATTTAATCGTCTTTTAGGGAACTCCAACTATGCTTAGGAGGTTGATGACCACCTTTATAATAGTCATATTTTGATAAATCCTCAAAGTATTTGTTGAGATGATGTCCTAATGAAATTGGCCCAACCAGAGTTAATTACCCGACTGTGGTCACCTTTTGGTTGAAGGAGTGCTTACCACGTCCTAAATAGACGTGAGTAGAATCTATCACATTAATTGACAAGAGCGAACCAAACCCGCATGATGCACCCCGAATGGATTCGAACCAACCGTGAAAGATTTTTCATACATTCTCAAATCAATCATGAAGTGTTCTCAAATTTAAAACTATAGATGAATAGTTTAATAAGAAGATTGCTATATTTTTCCATGTATGTACACTTCCACTGTTACAACCCAATACAACTATCGATCTATTGAGCCTCTATATGATAACTGAATATAATTAAATTCTTGGGACAATTTATGACTAAAGTAAAAAGAATGTATATACTAGCTAACACAAAGTTTAATTGGTGCCTCAACATATACCTCAGCAAAAAAAGTAACCTTAGCCTTGTGCAGTCATCACTTTATGGAAAACAAAGAGGCCTTTGAAGAGGGTTGAGTACACCGTCACAATACCAAGTGTTATTGACTCACGTTTACTAAAAGTTGGGATACCTACTATGTTATCTCCCTACAAAGAGGTGGAACTAACTAAGACCGATTGAAAACAAGGCTTGACTCACAAAGAGAGCGGAGGATGTGATTCGAAGAGTCAAACGAGAATGAATACCACAAGGAAACACAAAGAAGTGTCAACCGACTTTGGTAAGAAGGTGATGCAAGTATTAGCTGACATAGAATAAATTGCATTAAATGTCAAATAATTATTTCTTTTACATTTGAAATGAAGGATCTAGTGTAGATTTGTTTCAATACAACCTTATATACTTTCAATTCCATTCCCAAGATAATATAAATAAAATAACTAAATCCCATTTATATTTAATTGAACCATAAGAATCACTTTCGTCGCTCAGATCTAAACGTATTCAAATCTTTTGTACCTTTCTTAGGGAGTAATACGCTAATACAAACACAATATCCAAGGTCAAATAGGTGACAAATATCATAGAACCTACTTGTTGTGGAGCAAGTATCTCCTCGTAGTGTTGCACGAATTTACTCATATTTCATTTCCTAAGGAGATATTTTAAGTGTGTAGTATCAAGGACATATCAAATTGACATGCTCTCAGTTTTACTTATTAAGAACATTGATATGCTTTTGTTTTTTTCAAAATATTTCCTTAACAAGTTTGTATAATTCTACCACTCAAAAAGTAAAACATTATCGGAAAAAGGATTGCCCATCAAAAGTTGGCGGCGGATGTCAACAACATACTCATTTAAAGTAGACACATCAAAGCATTAATAGATCATCCTCTAAAAGAAGCGATTGCTTGAAGAAGTCATAAGAGAGACCTTCTTCCAAATCATTGGCTATATGGAAACTCCCTCACCTGGTAATCTAAGTTTAGATGATAGGTATTGCCTTTATTTGAATAGTTTGTGTACACATTGTTGTGATAACCCCATTTGTTATTGTTATTTTTAGTTCCATTTGAATGAGAAATGGCTAGTGGTTGCTGGTGAAGAAAGTAAAGAAGATCCGATAAGGTGCTAGAAATTTATGATAATAGAAGCAACAAGAAACTACAACCAAGTAAATTGATATAAAGAAGCGATAAAACCTGAGAGATAGTCCAAAAATACCACACTTTAGGAGGAATTGTACACTAACAAGGATAAACAGCCTCAAGCACTCTCTTTTACCTATGCTCCTTAAAACCTTCTTCATTACTTTCATCACCAACAACCACACGCCAATTCTCGTTCAAATCAAACCAGCAATAACGACATTAAATGGGCCATTACAACAATATGTGCATAAACTATGCATATAAAGACACTTTCTATCATCTAAAACCTAGATTACCTTGGGAGGGTATTTCTATTTAGCCACAACTTTGCAAGTAGGCCTCTCTTTTGACTACTTCAAACAATACCTTCCTTCATATGATGATTTAATAGTACTTTGATGCATCCATATTAATTATAGATGATGCTGAGATCTCCTACGGATCTTTGATGCACAATCCTCTTCTTGAATATCTTTTTACTTGTTGAATACTAAAATATTCAAACTTGTTAAAGAGAAATTGGAAAAAACAAAATCTTTGTATAGAATAGGTTCGCAAGATATGTAAACCGGGTTTCTTCCCCTTGTCTCCAAAACTAATCCACCCTGCCCTGTAACTATCAAAGCACACGGAGAAGGAATCTGATATAAAACCTTCCCGAGACACAATACTAGGGACTGATATCTTCTGGATACAAGCCCAAACAAACCCCCGTTTGGTGCTTCAACATCTAGAGAAGAACCAGTTTGAGTCTGTCCACTACTAAACAATTGAAATTGGCATGTATCAGAGAATGAATTTGAGCAGAAGTAGAAGAGTTGCTCAACTAACTGAATGTACTTTTAATACAACACATCGAGTTAAAAATACATTGAAACTTGACATTAATAAGGAAAAGGAATAGTCCACGATACTCACCCAAAGATCATTTCTAAGTTAGGACAGGACAGGACATTTCTAAGTTGAATTTGATCTACAAATCCAGGGCTTCAAAGTATCTTTGCCTTGCATACTTAAGGTCGCAGCAGATGTCGAGTATCATGTTAGGGTTTTTAGGAATAAATTTTGTGCAAGCCTTACATTTATACGGAGAAACGTATTAAATCTATAATAAGAATTTGTTGAGAACTCACTAACAAAGCAATCACTTGGTCCCGTGTTAGTGAAGAAGACACTGATAGTTAGCTTTCCTTTTTGATGGGGATTTGATTCACTTTTAACACATATATTTGTTTTTAAATTTATAATTACCGGGAATTCATAAATTGAACTAGAAAGAGATAGCACCTACGCTCAACTTTTTGGAAAAAATGGAAAGTAGTGATTTGTTAATCATGTACTTCAAATGATCATTGGTGCAATGACATTAAGATGAACCGGAAAAACACTAATATAAATATGAGAAGGAAAATAATAGTTGACATTGTTTGTAAATCAATAAATGATAAATCACCAAATCAAGGTGATTCGCGGGATGTTTCGAATCTTCTCTTTTCGGAAAGAAATAAGCTAGGCAATGTCAAATCTACCGAGATACCAAGATGAATAATGCCAAGAAAAAAGTGGCACGAACTATCACGGATGAGCGCAGAGTTCTCAAGGGAGTCTACACATTGTGCTAGAGATCCATCGGTTGTTTCAAGGGCACAAATGTTAGTGGATGAATTGTGACTCTGGGACGTATATCGAGGAGATTGTGTGGGAGTTATATGCTTACTATGGTGCCACTCTTCGAGGGTTGATTCACAAGCGTGCCAAGCCCACAACCCAGGTTCCCCTCACTTCGACCATGATCATAGGTATCTCAGTGAACAACTCTTTTTCCATCATCAGCCAATTCCTCTAAGTCCTTAGCCCTAATCACATTTGGGCAATCGATGCAACTGACATTGATTATCGGTGGGACATCGCGCAGACTGGATCCTTCACACAAAATGTGGAACAACAAAGGGATGTCCTACGGTTGCTTTCAAGGCACATGGATCTGGACAGGGAGAGTGTGGAATGGGTGGATTTACCCCGGTCGGGTATTCGGAAGGAAACCCTCACTTTGGTTTCCAAGTTCTTTTGGCTGTTGGTACAAAACATGATGTCACCGACGTTGGCTGACACCCTAGTTACTTGGGATAAGACAATCATTGTTGCTGCATAGCTAGATAGGATTGAGATCGACTTTGCTTGCTTGCAACAAAAGGAGATACATGAGAGGTCTTTCAAGGCCATCACTATTATCCATTCCTGTGTATGATTTTCAGCTATGCAGGGATGCTGGAGTGCCAATCTGGCATTGTGACAAACATGTGCATCTTAGAGGGACGTTGGACATTTGACTAATACAAGAGGAGGTAAATGTAGAAGGACCACTCAAAATACCTTGATTCGATATGCCTATGGGCACTTATATAGTAGATGATGTGGAGAATATGTAGGGAGATAAACCTGCACCTACAACCCACATTGACGATGCACCAGCTTCCTTTCAACAAGCCTCTAGCCAGGCCCGAGCTCATCTAGAGCCACTCCACCTTTTTGAGCCACTATGATACCACTTGCCTGAGTCCAACAATTAGAGGGTCAGATGGCCAGCTTGATACACCATATTAAGACCTAGATGCGGAAGTTTATTGTCGATTCCAAAATGATAGTAGAAAAAAGGATTGAGTCAACGATAAACTAAAAGATCCAAGCAGTTCATAAGCGTCTCTATGCCTTCGAGTTGAAAGTAATAGAAAGTCCATCTCCTTCTGATTATATGTCCACCTTCTGAGCCGAGCAAACTAGTCTCCGGGCCGATGTGAATGTCATCATTATTACACTAACCGTTGAGCAATAGGTTACACACTCTACATGAGGCGATTATAAATTCCTGGGGGCACTATTTAGTGGAGATGAAGTGGATGAGTAGCCCGCGCCTACACGTGTCCGAGGTAAAAGGCACAGATCTATTCGGAAGTATGATCTCACAGACGATGAAAAGGTCAGAAAGAGGCAACACATAATAGAGAAGAAGGCAAACAATGACTGCATTATTGATGAGCAGCTGAGGAAGTAGAGAGTCAAGAGATTTTTGCTAGGGCATCGGGATCTATGCCCATTACTGAGGCTATACCTATTGTGGCGGTATTTGTGAGCACTACTGAATGTGCTATGAGTAATGATGTGTGCACTACTAAGGGTGGCCCCATTGTTGTTGTAGCGGAGTTTGGGAAACTAGACCAACCGGCTTGTTGATTCTTTGGCGCTATGCGCCACATGTCTACTTCACCAAAATCCATGACTTTTGACTTCTTTCATATGTATTGGGGATAATTGCACCTATTTTTATTGGTAGTGGGATAAAAGAATTGTTCGTTATAGGGTGAAGAGTAACCCATTTCATAATCCTCTCTTGGGGTTTTGTTTCATTAGTTTTTTTTCCCAAGAGACTCCTTAATTTCCATTAAACGGACATGTGTTAGGATTGTATGTCTAGAAGCATTAGAAAGAATAAAGCATGATAGCATAATTAGTCAAGCTTAAAAATGACACCCGTCAAAATTATTTGAGATATGTGCTAAAATTTGTTGATTAGAATAAGATTAATGTGTTGGCTTAGAGTATAACATGTTAATGAACAATTGCTTTCATGACTTAAGCTCTAACTTGAATTAGGTAATCTGATAATTTGACAATCGAACCATGTGCCAAGAGTGTGTGAGATAAATCAATTGTTCTAACAGTTTGTAGCAATCTAGAACTTGCCCGGTTAGTCCTACGATGAAAATCCACTTAAGAGTCTAGGAATGGATCATAGACCCTTGTTCTTAAAAGACCACTAAATGCCTAAAGGAATCTAACAAAATGACATGAATATTCTCGTTGATCCAAATGCGCTGAGCCTTAATAAGACAAATTCTTTCAAAACCCCTAACTCACCTTCCCATAATCCACTGTATTGGCCTCGGTCCATCCTTGGAAATGTACACCTCGACTTAAGCCAAAAGCCTAAAATGAGGGTTGCTAATGAAGAATAACCTCAATCTTGGCCCTCATCCGACACAGACATTGTACACCTTAACTAGTGGAAAATTTGTAAGCTGAGGGTGGATATGAAAGGGGAAATCAAAAGAAAAACAATATGAAAAGAGTTAAATGTTGTTAAAGAAAAGAAAAGAGAGGATGATGTGACTTTATACGAAAGAAAGTGAACAAAAAGTTTAAACAAGAGAATGCAAGTAAATAATGACTGAAAAATAATAGTGTAAAAAGATTAAAGACACATCCAAAGTTGAACGAATTCAAGGGAGAGAATAAAAAGGTAGGATGTCAAAAATAGGGAAAAGAGAGGGAGAAAAGCCTAATGTAATATCAAGAAGGTCAGAAAGTCACTAAAAGTACCGAAAAGTACCACACCTGTCCTTGAGCCTACATTACAGACCAAGAATGTCATATAGTGATCCTAGAACATATTTTTGAGAGTCTAGGCAGTGAATATAAGGGGAGCCCTATGGTATTGAGCACTAAATGATACATGAACTTACTTCTGAGTGTGAGTTTTGAATAAAACCTTGTACTCAAAATCATTCTTACTCTGTAAAAAAAGGGTGTTCAGAGATTGGTACCTTGATGATAGTCAAAAGGTGTATGTTCTGTGCAGAGTGGTAGATCATTTTCATATTTTGATATGCACGAATTAGCTTGTTGAGTCCATGAGAAATGATTTGTACCCAAAAAGAGAGTCGGGAAAGAAAACCATATGAATGTTTATGCTTGAAGTTCTTGGTTCAATAAAATTGTTGTTTAGATTCATAGTGTTTCTCTTAAGGACAAGCAACGATTTTAAGTTGAGAGTGTTGATGTACCGTGAGTTTACGGTATTTTTGACCCATTTCAGTTAAGAGTTGTGCGTTTCTAGAGCAATTTAGTATTGGCTTATATGTGTTTTTCTTGTGTTTGTAGGAAATAAGTTTAGACGCGGAGAATTTAAGACACGGTTGAGAGAAATGTAGAAAATAGTACCTACAGAGGCAACATATGGACCATAGTTCGAGTTACGCCCCGTAAATAATGATCGTAGATGGGAAGACCAGGCATTGTTAAAGATCAGGGAAGTATTACTAAGTGTGGAACAACGATGGTGACGTACATACCGAAGAGTGATCTAATTACCATAATGCAGCACTGTCAAAGGTATCAAAGAAGGGTTTCTAGTACATGATGCCAAAAAGTCTATGTGTGGAGCGACGGAACGGAGTTACAGACTGTCGTTTGAATTACGATCCATTCATCTAAATTTTTGAAGTCGATAAAGATTTTGAGTGAGTTTAAACAAAGTTTAACTGGAAAATACAAGCAAACCAATGGGTGAAGTCGTGCATTGTATTCATCTTTTTGAGTGCAAACATTGCATTTGATTTTGGAACTTTAAATGCTTGAGACATTATGTATGAAAATTAAGTCATTCTTTTTGTGAGGGCATTTGATCACTTTTGTTAGACTTGAACTTGCTATTGAAGCAAGTATCATGAGCTTGAAAATCTTTGATAATGGGGTGTCATAACTTGATTCTTCAAGTAAACATTTGATCCTTACCTGAGTAAGTAAAGTCTTGTGGGTGTACAGTCATGATTGAGTCTTGTGTAGAATTGGTTGAAACATCCTTTTTGAAATGTTAAACTAGAGTTTACATAAGGACAAGAAAAAGTTTAAGTTAAGGGTGTTAACGGGTCCTGGATTTGGACTCATTTAGGGCTACATTTTGGTAGATTTAGTGTCCTCAAATGAATATTTTGTCTCAATAGATGATGAAACACTTTAAGTTTCTATCAACCCCGACCTACAAGTCTGTGTAACATTTGATACATCAAGGGCATACGAAATTGTCCTTCTCACTCCAAGCATTCAACTTCTGGTAGTCCATGCAAACTCTCCAATAGCTCACTGGCTGCATCGGAACAAGCTCGTTCCTTTCATTAGGTACCATTGACATCCCACCCTTTTTGGGAACACACTTAACAGGACACACCCAACTATTGTCTGCAATAGGATAAATGACTCCAACATCCAACCACTTGATGATCTCCTTTTTCACTACATCTTGCATAGGTGGATTCAACCTTCTTTGGTTCTCAATAATCGGTTTGAAATCTGGCATGAGTTGGATTTTGTGGTAACAAATATTGATAAGGATCCCAATAATATCCGCAATAGTCCAACCAGTGGCTCGTTTGAACCTCTTCAACACCGGCACTAAGCACTCTACCTGTTGCCCATTCAACTCTGATGTAATAATCATCGGCAAAGTGTCATCTTTTCCCAAGAATAGATACCTTAGATGAGGTGGTAGAGCCTTAAGCTCTAATTTTAGGGCCTCCATAATAGATGTTCTTGCAGGTGTAGACTCGTGGTACTTCATATTCAACTCCAATTTCTTTGTCATTTACCGATATTCATTTCGTTCAAGTGAAACAACAAAACAATCATACTCTTCAACACCATCAGTGTCAAAATTCATGAAAACCACTTCTAGTGCCTCAACACCTCGTTGCTCTTTAATTTGCATTTTGGATACACTCTCAACTTTGTAGTATATAACATACACCATTTGGAGATCACCACTCTGCTTCATGGACCTACAGATATGGAAAGTTGTTTCCTCGTTGTTCAACCTAAACTTCATATGCCCATTTTCCATATCGACTGGGAACCTTAAAATCAACCTCACAATCAAGAATCTCAAAATCAACTCCACTTTTACGAGCACATCATGGAGTATACCTATGGGCCTCTTTACTGTTTGATCGACCATGAGTAACCGCATCATAGTAGGCTTTGGGTCTCCCAAATCCAACTTCTTATAATGGACAATGGAATGAGATTTATGTTTTCTCCAAGATCACACAGCGCCTTAGCAAAGTGTAGCAACCCTGTGGTACATGGAATAGTGAAGGCACCCAGATCTTCCTTCTTCTGTAGAAGAGACCTTGTAGCAATAGCACTACAATGCTGCATTATGTCATCATCCTCAAAACTCACTGATCTCTTCTTTGTCACCATGTCCTTCATAAACTTATCATAACCAAGCATTTGTTACAAAGCCACTATCAACAGGACATTTATGGAAAGTTGTTTCAACATAGTGATAAATTGTTGATATTTACCATCTTCCATTTTCTTCACTAATATCTGTGGGAATGGTGGTGGAGGTATAAGGATGGGGACAACTTTTTGAGATAACTTTGCTTCTTTCAACGGTTCATCACCCGACTCTCCACTAAATTCTCCTATCTCATATTCCTTTATAATATCACCTTCTACTACTAACGACATAGGTGAATCAATGGTTTTCTTACCTCCTCGAGTAGTGACTTCTATAAAATTCCCATCATTCTTTGGGTTCTAGATAGTGTTGATTAGGAGAGATCCGGGTTGGCATGGGTTCATAGTAGTAGACAACTTAATCATCTGTAGCTCAAGATGCTTTATCAAGATCGCATGTAATCCGCCTTTTGTCCAATGCCTGATAGTTCACCTCTCATCTCCTTGACATTCTCATCAGTTGCATCAAGTCTCCTCATTATCTTATGCAACATATACTCAACTCGTGTCGTACTACCTCCACAATCTCTATGGAACACCCTGTTCATTCTTGTTACCATAGTTGTTCCGGTTGAAGTTGTTGTTGCAATTATAGTTCCCATCTCAGACATATTGACCCTCTTGGTTGTAATTAACATAGTTTAGACCTTGGTTTCCTTGACCTTGGAACCAATTATCCTGATTGTAACCTTGGGTGTTTTGTAGGAAACCCCCCGTCTGATCATAAACTGTATATGTATTCTCTTCATAGTAATAGTGATCACCCATTGGAGGTGGTTTAACAAAATAGTTCACTGCATTAACCATTTCTGCGTCTCCACTCACATGCTTCAAGACAAACCCTAATTTAGTTCGCAGTCTGCGCCATCTCTTCACGAATCTCATATGCGGTTGAGTTGTTTGTAGCCTGTACCACGAAGGTGTTTTCCCTAGTGTCCAGATTTCTAGTGCTCCAAGCTTTATTGTTTCGAGAAATGTTTTCCAACTTCTTTGCAATCTCCGCATATGTGCATTCCCCGAAAGAGCTGGCTGAAATAGAAACAAGCACCGTTTTGTTGTTGTCATCTTGACCTCTATAAAAGTAATCTTTCATTGACTCATCATCAATGCGATGATTCAGGACACCCCTCACGGATGCAGTAAATTTGTCCCAAGAGCTACGCACCAACTCCCTAGGTAATGCCACAAAATTGTTTTGTGTTTGAGCTTCTTGGACACTGAATAGTATCTCTCTAAGAACACATCTCTCAACTGAACCCAAGTATGGATAGAGTTGTAGGGAAGCTCAGTCCATATAATAGCATGTCCTGTCAGTGATAAAGGAAACTCGTAGCCCGATAACATTCATATCCAAGTCAGGTCTACCGACACAACTTTTGCACACTGATCTCAGCTTGTCTATATGTTCATGTGGGTTTTCCGATGGCAGTCCAAAAAATAAGCCCCTCACGATCAGCATCTACATCAAGCTACTCATCACCATGAAAGTGTGCCCAGGGGGAAGTTGGGGTAGGACAAGAGGTCCATCAGAATATGAAATGTTCACATTACCCCTGTAGTAATCCTAAAGTCGTGGGCTACTGGAGGTTGCACCCTCAAAGCATCAGCTAACTGATTCTCAATGTGGCCTGGTTGTGTGCCTGAACTTGTAATTGAGGCTAATATCCTGCTCCATCACCTAGATTTCCTCTATTAGGGTTGACTGGAACCCCTTGGTTGCCCATTCTTCTCAAACTTTGATTCAGTTCGGGATCGTATGGAGTGAGTGGTTCCGATCGCTCCATATACTTGACATACATGAGAGATAGACCTGAGAGAAACAAAAACAAAAAGAAGTTAATCTAAAAGTCAGATTCCCCGGCAGCGGGGTCAACATTTGATACTCTCAAATTATACCTCCCTAAATAAGCATAAGCGATCATTATTAAGTAGAGAACATAACTAGTATGTTTGGGTTGATCATGAGGAAAATGGTTTAGACTTAACTTTAACTCACAATTATATCTACTTGGGCAATTCTTTTCAAAACAAGTAAATAAATGGGGGGGTGGGGGGTTGTGCAACAAATTCCTTTAACAATGTACTTAGCAGTTGAAAAAAATTAAACTTTGGTTTTATCATGATGAGAAAGTAACTAGGGTATATGTGTTCCGCACATGTTCATAAATCAGTATTCCTAGCAATAGCAATCTTTTCCTAATGTATTACATGCAAAGTGATAAGTTAGGTATCGCTAAATCCTTGGTCCAGCATCTAGAGAATTTCACCGCGCACCTTTGTTTGATGTGTGTATAAATTTCTAACCCTTACCATTACCTCATATTAGACATCATAATCGATGTATGGATTAGTTATTACTTCACAAAAATCGACACTAGCATATAAGATAGTATCACACTAAATCTATGTTGATAATTCTTTTCTTATTAACTACCTCCTTGGTCCACCAAGTAGCAATAAGGTGAGTTTTCATGTTGCCACCGTTAAAAAGACTTCTAAATAAAATAATTATCAATGCATGCAAAACACCATTCAAGAATTGCTTAGTTGTCAGTCATACTTTGTTAATTACTCATGGTTCCCACAACCTTAGTTGTGGATTTAGTTACCCATGCTAGCAAGATTACAATTCCTAATTTTAGATGAAGAAATCATGAACTTACTAAACAAGAAGAACAAACCCAGAAATCCAACTTGAAATTGCAAGAAAAATCCTTCAAACCAAATTTGGAAACCAATTAATTGCCAAAGTCGCAATAAACCAAACTCCAATACACAAAGTAGTATAAAAGTAATAGTCGCTACCCAAAAATTGAGGTTTTAATACCCTATATATAGAAAACAAAGTCTTAATGAAAAAGTAATTGAAATAAGGAAAGTTTTGTTTAGCAACAGGCCTTCAATCGACGAACCAACTAACGGACCGTCGGTCGATCGACAATCCATAGACTGCTTCCATCAGTCATGACTTAGAATTATTTAACTTCTCCGGATGGCATCCTCTTTGATTCAAATGGCGGACCAACAGTATGGTCCGTCAATCAACCTACAGGCCGCCAATGCTCCTCCGTAACTCCATAATTAGTTTCTTTCAAAATCAGGTACCGAAACCATCTTTGAAACAAATGACGGTACACTGGTATGGTCCGTTGATCAATCGATGGAACATCATTGCTTCTCGTGGTTACACACTTGGTCAGACTTCCTGATTTTCCTTCAATGTCCTGAGTTGTTCATCTATGATCACACCTACGATCCGTCGATTAAATGACGGACCATCGATCACCACCATAGGTATGATTATGCACTATTTTAAATTGTTAAAATCACTATAAAAAGGACTGTCAATTGATTATCCTACAAAAGAAGCACAAAACTTGTTAAAATCACTATAAAAAGGCTTTAGACACAAAGAAATCTTCAGTGAAATGCATTAGAAATATCGTAAAATCACGGTACATCAAAAGTTGCTCGTGATTTACATAGAGCTTTACTTAGGACCGATTAAAATTATATGATTGACTTTTGTTGTCCTTTTCCAACTCTCTTTTTGATTATTTGGCTTAGTTACACCGACATTTCTCAAAATTATACATCATGTGTACTTCTGGTTGTCTTTTTCCTAATCAAAATCAATGTCTGAGACAATTTTCATATTTCTTTGAGATGTAAGAAATCTAGAGATATTATTTGTTTGAGAGCTTGTATTCCAAAGTAAAACCATGAGATATCATCCATTGTTTCCTTTGAAACCAATTGACTATTTTTTTCCTAGGTTCCTGATTAGAAAGTGTGCCACAAGCTTATCCTTAGTGAAGTTTGATCCTTTTGCTTAGAATTTACAATAGAGAGTAGTGCAGAATTTCTGTAGAAACACCATCTGCCTAAATATCTTTTCTTTCACATGTTCATCAGCTCCTTATGATTAGCAAGCTGACATTCTCATGCTACTCCATCTTATTCCTTAACTATTTGGCAAATCCACGTAGGGTAAATGTAACTTCTTATTCTAAGTGACTTAATTCATGATTTACCTTATAAAAAAGAAGATTTTTTTAATTCATGCTGAAATATTTGGATTGTGGATAAAAAATATGAAGTAAGGGTACAAAAAATTTAGAACATAATCTGTTCTTGAGGTGTCTTAGGTCTCTTCTCATTGTTTGTATTATTTTTGTTTTCTTCTTTTTTTGAGCTTGCCATTGTTTTTCCTGCTGACTCGACTCTTCTTCTTTGTAATGATACTGCCTTGAGTCTATTTGTGATGTTGTATTATTTTCCATATCACCCACTACATGTTCTGCTATTCAGTTCTTACTTGATCACCCTAAGTTTTCTTCCTTTTTTCTGCTTTGAGTCCATGTTTGAATCCTCAGTATGCCTCAATTTAGCCGCAAAAGATTGTATCACGATATAAGATTCAACCTCTGAGATTACCTCATTTATGGCATTATTTTGCTGATTATGGGTTTGTACCTACTGCACATTGCTACCCTGGTTCACATCTGTTCCTTTTTTCTAAAATAGTGAGCTTGTTTCAGTTATTTTGTAATTTCTCTTGTTGCCTTGTCCACGAAATTAGTCGAAGTAGATAGCATGATTCCTTCGTATTTGTTTATTACCAGATAATTCTGGATATAGTTTTGTTCAGATGTTTCCAGGTTTGTTTTTTGCGACTGAATAGACCCACTCTCAATATTGATTTATTAATAATATGCAACAACAAAAATGTGACACTGAACTCTCTAAATGTTATTCCTAAATTTGTCGTTGTCAAGTTGTCACTAGAACGGATTATAGATATGTTTGTGCAGTCTGCATCTACTTACATTAGATTTGGGACCTTGTTCTGGAGGTCTTATATTGATTGAGTATGTGCTAATATTTTTAAGATTAGGTCTACTATATTTGAAGCTCATGTAGTACCAATGCAGATGTTGGTAATAATTTACTAGAATATTTATTCAGTTCTATGAATTTGTTACATGCGACTGAAAGAGGTGAATAGTTCTACAGATTACACATACTTGTGGATTTTGTGCTCCTACTCTTCCTCTCTCTCTCTCTCTCTCTATTTTTTCTTTCCGGAAGTGTTCCATTGAGTTAAATTTCATTGCAAGGGATTGTGATTCACGCTACTGCTTTATCTTGTGACTTATGAAAGTGATAATATCTTAATTTCTACTGTCCCTTCTCCCTTCCTCTATATTCTAGAAAAGAACATATTTCTATAGATGATGACTACTTCATGAGTTGGGGGAGTTGTCCTTTGGGGTCATTTTCTTCTGGAAAAGGAAATAATTTAATTGAATATGTAAATCTGATAAGGTCTTATAATGTTTATTGCGTATTATATATTCTTTGTTCTAGAGTTTTTAGCTTATTGTAAGATGAGTTCTTACAATAAATAATAACATACACATTGTGAATGCATATTAATGATGTCACACTATCAGTTGCATTATAAAATGTTTGTATCTTTGGGTATTCAATGAAATGTTAAGTTTTGTATTGCGTAAAGTATCAAAATAATCAATTTTAATATTTTTTCAGGCTAACATGATCCAGCAGACTAGAACTACTATAGTTGGCACAAACAAAAAGAAGTTGATATGTTTGAAAAATTCTTTAATATTCGTGTTTTTCGAAAAATTCAATTAATCATTTTTGATATCTCAATTTGTTTTGTTAATGAGGATCAAATTTCTATTATTACATAGTTATAGATTTCTTATGCAAATGTTTTAAGGAAATTGAGGTCAAGTATCAACTTTAACATGCTCGACTTTTGGATTGATGATTTCATAAAGATTTACTGTAAATTTACTGGAGATTTTCATTCCATTTAAATTAGGAGTTAATTAGTTTGTTTTATGTTGAGATTATTACATTTAGATAGATCTCAATTTTACTTGAGAAAGAAAAGATAATTTGTGTTGACATTGTTAACTTCTATAGAGAACATATTATATTGTTATTTTGTTATTTGGTTGTAATATCATAAAATATTTGCGTTATATAAAATTTCTTGTTTATCATGAAGAAGATAGTTTAAATACACGGATTGTTTGTATGTATGTGTCTTGAGAAAAACTATATATAGATTTTTCTAAGATGTTTAAAGAAATTTGGTAGCGATAGTAGAATATTAATATGACATTTAGCAAAATATTTATAATGTCACCAATTTTTATGACATTCAATAATATCCTTTTTGATATGAACTAAAGTGTCTGAAAATTCAATGTTACATTTTCTAAATGTCACAAGTAAGTGTCTTGAAATTTGTCTATTAAAATTTAATCTAAATGTCTGAAAATTTAAGTGACATTTCATTTATGTCAAAAAAAAAATATCATATATCTTATAGCAACTTCTACATAAATGTCAAATAAATGTCATATATCTCATACAAACATTTACCTTATTATCGAAAATAAATCATATATATATATATATAAATATATATATATATATATATATATATATATATAAGAGAACCCCTAGACCCACCTACGTGGTGCCACCACAAACAAGGATTCCCCTTTAATGAAGAGTTGCGACTACTATGAAAACTTGCGATCTTTCGGAAGAGTTACGACTTTTATGAAGAGTTTCAAATTTTATGAAAAGTTCTGACTTTTATGTAAGGTTGTGACCTTTCCGAAGTGTTGTAACTTTTTCAAATAGTTGTGACCTGTACACTTTATTTAATATAAATAGAGGGATTTCCTGCCACTATTATTTGTAGGTTTTATTCATTATAGGGTAGTCGAATTCGAATACACTAAATATATTTCTTATGATGTTTGTTTCATTCCTTAATGTTTTCTTTCTCCTACTTCATGAAGATTAATATTTACTATAAGTCATAGTTATTCATGTACTTGTGACAATTTCTTTTTGCTATTTTTATGACCTTTTTTAAACTGTTAAAATTTCAGCATATATGATTGAAAATTGATCTTCTCTTTCGTCCCTTCCTACAAGTTTCTTCATATAAACAAAGAAAAATGCTTTTAATCGCAATCTGACATTACTACTCTTGTACCTCTTAGTCTACAACTTATAAAACTACTGAAATAGTTCATTTCATTATATTTGGTTCTTCAATAACAAAACTTTATTTTTGCCACTATTATTTGTAGGTTTTTTTTTTCTATAGGGGAGTTGAATTTAAATACATTAATAAAGTTTCTTATGAAATGTGTTTCATTCCTGGAAGTTTTCTTCCACCTATCTAAAGAAGCTTAATCTAACTCATAGTAATTCATTTATCTATTGCAGTTTCTTTTTTCTATTTTGCTGTCTTTTTTACTAACACAACTAAAAATTCTAGTGAGGATGATTGAAAATTTATTTTTTATTTTGTATCTTTCTATAATTTTATTCGTATACATTTTGAGAAATTATATTGTGGGTTGTGATATAATTGATAGCATAGAACAATAAATCTGTAATAACTAATACGCAACCAATGTTGAAGTTTGTTAAAAGAACTAAATAGATTGTTCTCTTCTTTGCAACAATAAGTATATTATTTTGATTGTTCATCCATAGGTAAAAACATTTTATATGTCATTGCACCCTTCCTAGAATATTAGTATAGAGACAATTAGTTCACTTATTTTATCGTAAGTTAACTAATTTTTCATATTTCTTTGTCTGTTCCTATTACACATAATAAGAGATCAAGGTTTCATGAAACTAACAAATGTTCAAAATACACTAAAACAAAATATTTTTTATCGGAAATGAATATAAACAGTAATGAAGAATGTTAGAGCCTTTACCTACATTAATTAATTCTCATTAGATTCAATGTTTCTATAGACTTTTTGAAGGGATATTAATAATTGTCGCTAAAGATCATTTTTCTGTTGTGATAGCTTTTCCTTTTGATAATTTTTTTCTGATAAAGAAGTAATAACTCTTTATTATTTCTTATTTCAATTAAATTTGTGAACTGTAAACTTGGATACAGACTAAAAGACTATTTTTTTTTACTAATATGTTAATCAAATGTGTTTTCTTCTTGACTGTTAGGAAAGTAAGGTTGTCTTTATCATTATTTGTGGATATATTATAGTTGAACGACTCAGAAAATTATTCTTTGAGATTTTAATATGTTTTGTGTAAAAAATTTTGTTTAGAATATCTCAGTTATGAATTATGTCGCCTACTACTTGGTTGATAATTAGATTAATTCTTTGTAATTGCATAATAAAATCATAACAATAACGTAGGTTCAATTCCAAATGAGTTGGGATTTGTTAAAACCTAAGCAATAGTAATGACTAATTTGAGACAATAAGGAAAAACATTTATAATACTAACAATTTTACGGTCATAAGAATGGAGACGAAGGTCCTCCATTTGAATTAGTTAATTATGTTCTTGTATGAACGTGATGTTCAACTTTATTTGGAACTGTTATTGTTCGAGGCTTTTGGTCTCTTCTTTAACGTCTGTTGTTGTTCTTTATAAAATGTTGGAATTTAGAAAATTCCATTACTCCTAACTTAATATTTCCATGGAGATTTCTGAAACTTTTTTTTTAAACATAAAATAAAAATGATCTTTACAATGTAGTGTATATCTCGAAAATCCAAATATTACCGAATGATCAATGTGAACTTAATAACATAGTTCAATCTCGTGCGAACGGGTAGTGTACCTAGTGTCATATATATCACACGCCGACATTTACCAAAATATCGAAATTAAATGTTATATACCTCATACTTATATTAACCTAAATGTCGAAAATAAATGGCATATATCTCATACTGTCATTCACCTATATGTCGAAAATAAATGTCATATATATCTTATCGACATTCACATATATATCAAAAAATAAATTTCAGAATAATCTTACCAGAATTTACATATATGTTGCAAAGTAAATGACGCAAATTCTTTTCAATATTTACTGAAATGTCACAAAAAAAATGTCACAAATTCTTCCCAAAAATTATCTAAATGTCGGGAAAATACCCGACGCTAAAATTTATGACATTTGATCCAAATGTAAAATAAATATCGATAAACAAATTTGTGATATTTAAACATCATAATACGACATTCAGAAAATGTCATTGTATCTCACCTTTCTTGTAGTGTATATCAACTTAGGAATAAGATACTCAACTCAAAGATACAATATTCAACTCAGTGAATAAGGCTCAACATATTAAGATATTCCACTAAGTAAATAAGACACTCGATTCTTGCTACTCAAAATTTTGATACTTAATTCTTGATATCCAACTTTGCATATTTAACTCAATATAAAGCAATAATAAGAGATGCAATATATGAAAAGCTTTTAAAACAATAGAAAGCAACTAAATGAATTGAAGAATACAATATACTCACTTTGTATGGAATGATACAATATAAACCCTTTTTGTATATGAAAAATACAAGTAAACTCTGTGCATGTATAAATACAAATATTTGTGTGGGATTTTCTATAACCATCAAACATCACTATGAGTTATGTAATGATACAATATCTCGCCCATGCTGCCAAAAATGTCGTATACTTTGCAAGGATATAAGGCCTACTCATTAAGTGGATCCACTAGTCTATCTTAAAAAGCATTAAGAAATCATCTAAAAAGTATTACTGTTTCAACCCACGTAGCCACATGGTTTTGAGGAAGTGAGTTATCTAAATTATCTCCCACATTTGTGCTCAATACTACTCCCAAATATACTAGCTCATATGTTTTACAAAAATAATTTTTTATGTGGTTTGAGATTTTTACTCAAAAATGTTTTCTCTTTAAAGAGATGGTACTCAGACTACTTAAAACTCTTTGGAAAACTCAGTTTCCTCTCATCTTTAATGTGAAAATATTTTCTCTTAGGATTACATAGTTCCCATTTATTATTTTGAAGAAAATGAAGTCAACTATGCGCTTTCTCGAACACATTTCAAAGTCATATTACAATATGATAATTGATTACTCGAGAAGTCATATTGCATAAACATTGATGGTATATCTAGATAACATACTTCTCATACATTGATGGAATATTCAATTTTCATACTAATCATATTTTATAAAACACTTTTCTCAAAACTCATCTTTACTTTCTCAAAACTCCGTTTAAGAACTAAGGTGTTGGCTTTAAATCAAAATTTATAACTCAGAATAAGGTTCATGCTAAATTATAGACTATATGACCCCGAAATGACTTGGATTAACTAGATCCTAACATGTTTTTCATGATGTTCTAAGGTCCTAAATAGGTCTATTATATGGTATTGAGGCAGTGTCTAAGTATTTAGGTGCATTGGAAGTTAAACGTCAAGGGACGACCAAGACGTTCGACGACTAAGTCACTTATGTGCCTAATATGTGGTTCTATGTGTTTATGTGTAATTGATGAGGTTTTAAGGTCCTTAAATGATTTATTATAGAATATATAGGCAGTGTGTCGAGTTTCATGAAGTTTGGAGGTCAAACGTCCATGACGTTCAAAAGATGTGCCTTGAAATGACCTTGTATGTCTAAGCATGTTTCGTCGAGTTTTATGTGTTAGTTTTGGATGAAACTAATTTGACAGGTGCTGAACTCGTATACAATCATGTTTTGATTGGAAACGTCCGGGAAAACATCCCCAAGGACCATCCAAGGGTCCTCAAGGAAGGACCCAAAATAGGTGCCAAGACTGCCCCAAGACTGCCTAGACCAGGAAGGCAGTCGACGCCGAGTGGGTCAATCGAAGCCCCGTTTGTAGGGTCTAGTCGATCGGTACTTTTTCTTTGGTGAGAGGATACCCTAGTTGAGTCTCTGATACAACCAATGGAAGGACAGGTTGGTTCGTTTCTGGACAAACGGTCCGTCTACTGCCCAACCATTGGTGGTCTGTGTTCCTGCGCAGGTCACTGCGTCATTTCACCCCACTTGTATTGGCGGTTATTTAGTGTTATTTTCGGTACTTTAAATGTTTATATAATTGTTAAATACATTGAAGACTTCATTCTTCTAAATCAAAACCCCAAAATCCCATAGAAATTCCCCAAGACTCCATTGAAGTCCAAAGTCAAATAAGAGCTTGGTGTGACAAATTAAGTGTAGATTCTTCATCAAAGTGAAGAATTAGATTCATCAAGGTATGTATTTTGATCCTTGAAACTCTCTTCATCAAGGAGCCCAACTCTCAAGAAGTTTTCTAAAGTTTTTAAAGTTGAATTGTCCAATTTCATGATTCTACCATGGGTTCTTGCATCAATTGTTTTTAAACGTTTATTATGGATTAGATTGTTATTGTTTGATGATTTTAGCCTAAATTACCTATGAATCCATGAATTGGATTAAACCTAATATTTTACTATGTTATGGGTTACTTGATATTGACCTAATGTATATGAAATATAGTATAGATTTCTATGGGCTATCTAATGATATAATAATTGTATTCAATTGATATCTAGTTTGTATTAGATTGATAAATTTACATTGAGTTGACCTAGTTTCATTTATTACTATAGTTTTTATGTTAAATTGATGTTCATGGCCATTGGTAGGGGCCTTATGCTATTGAATTGGATGATTTAGCATTCAATTGAGGTGTTGAGGATGGAGTGGGGGTACGCTTCCCTATTTCCTTTATTTTGATGTCAATTATACTTCAATTATGTTGTGATTGGTATGTTCCACTTATGGTGGCAGTGTTATATATTTACTTGCAATTGACGTGTCTTTGTCGACGTTACTTTATGCAATATGATGATCATGGCCTTGTCTGCAACCACTTGAAGTAAAATGGCTATTTGTGTAGTTGATTATGTGAATCATGACAATATCTATCTACATCTGAAGTCATATATGTGTTCTTCTATACATGTTATCTTAGGTGATCAAGTTAGACTATGACTTTGACCTTATGGTATAGTCTTAGGGTTGGTCTTGGTTATTCCTAATTGACTATATGAGTCTATATTGGTCACACTGATGATGGTATGATAGTGGATGGGATGAATTGAAGATGATATGGTTATGTTTATGTGTTTTTGAATGACATCTATTATGGGTTAAAGTGAAGTATGTGGTGTCTTGTCTTGGTTGACTAGTGTACCTTACTTGATGTATATATGAATATGAATATTTGACGTCTTGAATTAGATATTAAAACTCTTAGTCTTGTATTTATGAATGACATGAGACCTTAAATGAAGTTAAGAGGGTCTTTTCTGTGAAACCTTGAACCTAGTGGTAAGGTTGTGAATGTTGAAGTCGTAAGTCGTAATGGTATCCTTCAAAGTAAAGGAATGATAGACTTAAGGTTAATTGGATGGAATGGCATCATATTAATTCTCAGGGAAGTCATCATGCGCTTCTTGTCGCCATTGTGAGGTATCCCTAGTAGACATTTGTTTGGTATGGTAAATGTGATTGGGTTATGAACTTATTATGGAACCCTTTTATGTGAAACTAATGTGTGAATTACTCTATGAGAAAGAAGGATAGAACCGAGTGAGTATGGTAAGGGAAGTAGTTCTAGTTAAAGAATGGGACTAGATTACAAAGCATGCCCTTGATATTCCTTAACCATGTGCCTACATGGGATGTGTCTAAGTTCCACCATTGGCAAGTATAACAACCTCATCGGAGTAGGATCGAACTCCGGATTCCATGTCTTGATTTCATGGTCTATGTCGGTATTGCCTATTCTCATCATATGAAATACCTATTAGCACTACAGAAGTTCTATGAGGTTTAGGTGGTGGTATGGGACGCTATCTAGACATTGCACAATAGGCTTTGAAGGTATTATTTGGAGTTCCTAGGTTTTGTACAACACCATTTCTTGAATGTCCTTTATGTGATGTATGAGTTTCTTAATGAACTAATGAAGGATGTTATGAAGTATGTAAATGAATGAGTACCTAATCTAAAGTGACTTAAGGATTCCTTAGCTAAAGTGTGAAGAGGGCATAAGGATGATCTCTTCATTTCTTATCTTTGGAAGTCTTGAGGATGACTCTAGTTAGGGAAGTTGGTTGATTTTGTGTGCATGATCTAAGCCTTAGGTAGTCTAAGGATCACTTAGGTAATCTTGAAGAGGTCAATCATGGACGTTATCTTCTTGATTTACTTAAGTAGGTCTTTTGATAGCCTTTGGAAGGAGAATGAAATATTATCTATATGTTTATTTACTTAATAAGAATGATTATATCCTAGGTAGTCTATAGGATCTCTTGAGTGTGTGTGTAAGGGATTGTATCGGCGGTCGCTTCACAACTCACTTAAGTGAACTTAAAGTTACCTTTGGTGGAAGAATCTTACATTAATGCTTTGATGTCTTGTAAATGCGTATCTGACTCATTATAAGTAGTCTTGAGGATAATTTAGGTATGCTTAGGGAGGTTGTATGCACGGTCTCTCTTTGTGTTGCTTAAGTGAGTCTTAGGATAGCTTTTACTGAGAAGACTACATGGTAGTAAGTTTTAAAATGGAAAAGACAGTGAAATGAGTTCACTGTAAAGTGACTCTAAAATTACGATATTTGGTTCAAATGTTTACTATGTGTTTCTAAGTTGTTAAATGTTGTTCTTATGATTATAATATGATTTTTAATGGAAAGATGCATATTCCAAATAAATGTCCGTTTTCATGATTTTTATGCATTATGTCATACTTAGTATATGTGATTGTACTAATTCATGCTTTTATCTATCTCTATAGTTGTTGGTAGGTGAGGAGTTTTTTGGAAGTGAAGATTTGGACCGTAGCAACGTTCAAGAGAAGTTGAAGTATGTCCTCATTTGACTCGAGGGCATATATGTCTTTTATGTTTTCATTTGAAGTATTGTAATAGACTAAGTATTTCTATATTCTGAAGTATGGGTCGTGTCTCAAGTATTCTTGTGTCTTAAGATGATGAGATTGAGACTTAGTATTTCCTATGACTATATATGAAAGAGTTTTTAAAGACTATTAATGTTTTGTTAAAAGTTTGAATTCTGCACTACTTTTCACTATGTTTATGCGATGAATGATATGTAAGGGCTTGTACAAGACCTCCGAGAGGTCAAGTACGCCGGTTGCAATCCGAGATTGACCCTATCTTCTAGGGTGTGGTTTCGGGATGTGACATAGACATGAACAATTCAACTAAAGGATCTCAATAAAATTATATAAATTCAATACTTAGAAATATCATTTTTAAAAGAATCGAAAATTCAAGAATTCAATATCAACTTAGCTAAAAAATATTGGGGTAGGATCATAGATTTCTCTATTAATTATTTGAAAGTAGATGTAGGGCGTGAATACGAACTAGTCTAACACTATGTAGGCTTATATACTTTAAAATACAAGGTTCTTGAAGAACCTTGAAGAATCTTGAATAAGTACTTGATTGGAATCCTTGAAACCATATCTTAAAGGTAAAGAATCAAAAAAACCTTTTTGAGATTCTTGAATTAGTTTCTTGAAATCTCTTTGCACAAGATTTATTATTTTCATTAGTGATAAAATTCTTTAATAAAAACTTAACTTGAATAATAATCTTGGAAAAGATTGAAAGAATCTTGATTGTAGTCTTCTACTTTGATTTTTCCTTGGGGTTTTGCCCTAGGGTTTGAGAAAGAATAAATGATAGGACTTAATGATAAAAATCTGATTGTTTTGAGACTTTTATTAGTCAAGAAATTTGTTTAGGGATTTCTTGGAGATAAAAAACAAAGACAACCCTTTTTAATGTTTTTTACCATCGGCTGAATTAGTAACAACAAGTTACTTAAATCGTCACTACATTTTACTCAGAATTTTGATCGACGCAAAATTGGTGGCATTAGAAAGTAGATTCAAATACCTATAATTTAATAGGTCACAGATCACGTAACTCTTATATTTTAAGAGATATTAACGTTTGACGGTGACGCAAGTAGAATCTTACATTAAAACTTAATCGATAAGGAAACTTTAAGAACACTTATTATGCAACTCATCAGTAAATTAAATTTCTCAATATTTATGCGGAAAAGGGCCTAAAATATCCTTAAAGTATTGAAAATGGTACAAAATTGCCCTACATCCACCTATTGTCTCCAAAATGTACTTCTCATCCACCTATTGGCTCCAAAATGCCATTTTCATCTACCTATTGGCTCCCAAATACCCTTGTCATCTATCTTTGGGTTCAAAATTGACCACTTATTTAATTTTTATAAAATTAAACTCTTTAAATATTTTTTTAAATACTTGACGTTCAACTATTGATTATAATTTAATTTATTAATATAATTTATAAATCAACCCACTAGTGACTCATTACTAACTAAACACCACCCAATTAATAATACCATTATAATATCAAAATCGACATAAACACTACTAAAACACAATGAAATTATAGATTCCTGAAAATGACATCCAAAATTATTCGATTCCAAATCAAAACCCCAATTAAATTTAGGTTGAGCCGCTTATTTGGACGACACTTTCAAATAGGATTACCTTTCAAGATTGAATGAGAAATTTATGATTAAAGTTAAAGAAGTAATACATTCAGAATTAATTCATGCACCTTTTTTAAATATAATTTTATAAATATTTATGATTTGTTTTAAAACCTTTAATATATTATTTTGAAAAAAAGTTACCTATGAAGTAACATCACATAATTGAGACGTAAGGATAGTTAATATGAACATAGTAGACTTTTAAGTTTATCGATAATTTTTTATTTAGAAATTTTAATATATGATAGTTTACTTCTATCGATATTTTTACCTCAAATATTTAACAACACTCAACTGGTAATAGCTTTTTTGTTGTTTCATTAATAATGTGACAGATTTATTAATTTGGAGGATTTTAATTAGTAATGGGTGGGTAGTGGATTGATTTATAAATTATACTAATAAGTTAAATTATAACAAATAGTTTAGCGTCACGTATTTAAAAAAATATTTAAATAGTTTAAATTTAGAACCGTTAAATAAGTGGTCAATTTTGAACCAAAAGGTGGATGACAAGGGTATTTTGGAGCCAATAGGTGGGTGAGAAGGGTATTTTGGAGCCAATAGGTGGATGAAGGGTAATTTTGTACCATTTACAATACTTTGAGGGTATTTTAGGCCCTTTTTCGATATTTACGGATAGATTCGCAACGAAAACTCATGATTTTCGTGCTCGTGAATGAATCCAACATTATGAAAGATTACATACCTCAAAGAATTTAATTCTTGGTGAAATCTTGAATTTTTTTTAATGAACGCTTGAAACTTTGAACTTTTTCTCATTGTATCTTCTCTCTAAAATCCTAAACGATTTTACAAATGAATGAAATAATTCTAATAATTTTAGACTCCTAAAACCTTACGGATGGATGAAAATAATTCTAATAATTTGAATCCTAAAACTTTACTCAAAATACTTAAATCCGATTGGATAAGGAAAAGACCAAAACACCCCTCAAATTTTTCGGGAACTTTTCTTAATTGGACAGCCCAACTTCAAACTGGAATATCTCCCTCGTACGAGCTTAAAATTTAGCAAACTCAGTGGCATTGGAAAAATAATTCGAAGATATTTCATTGGATATCATATGGGACACATAACTCATCATGAACCGAAGGTCATGAACATTTTAAGTTGACCCAAAACTCATAACTTAAGCATAACTTGCAAAATTTCAGATTTTGCTATTTCCAATATAGTTCTTTTTGGAACTCAAGGTACAAAATCTAGTGACCTTAGAAGAAATTTTAAATTTCACTGTAAATCCTACTCACCACGAAGGGTGGTTTGAGTCTTAGCTAAAAAAAATTCAGCAGTGTTACACTTGAGAGCTTTAAAAAAAGGATACTCACACCAATTTATCCTGACAACCTCAAGAAGCATGCCACCAATCCCAACACAACACAAACACCACAAGAAAATTACAGGGAGGTGCAAAACAATAATAGCACACAAAAACATGCAAATGACCACGAGGGTCCTTACAACATCCACTTCTAAAATTACGTTCATCCTTGAATGTTAAAAAAAGGTAGTTAAAGGCTCGAAAAGATAAAGCTATCGAGTCCTCGTGTTAAGATCAGCCTCCTTAGTATCCTATCCATCTAGATAATGCCTCCACTGAGCCATTACTTATGGAATCTCCTTAGACTACAACCTCCTAACTTGCCTTATAGAATAGTCATAAGCTCCTCCTCAAAAGCCAACGACTCATCAAGTTGAATTGTAACCCACTAAAGCATGTGAGACTCATCTAGAACATACTTTTTCAACATAAGGAAATTAAGTAATGGGCGAACTTGAAAAGTGTTGAAGGTGAGGCGAATTCATAAGCCACCTCTTTAATCTACCTCAAAATATCAAAATGGACAATAAGTCAGCCTATTTCTTGTGGTAAAGTCAACAAATTCAGCAGAAGATTATACCAATTTATACATTCCTAATATAGTTCAACCGCATGGAGTCACTTTGTCCATCATTTCAGATAGGGATGTGCAATTCACTATGCAATTTTCAATGTTGTTTCAGAAAGGTTTGTGCTAGAAGATAAACCTTAGTACTACTCTTCATCCTCATATGGATGGTCAAGCAGAGTGCACAATTCAGACCCTAGAGAATATGTTAAGAGAATGGATCATGGATTTCAAATTTAATCGGTATTATCACTTACCTCTCATAGAGTTTGCTTACAATAAAAGTTATCATTATCGAGAGGACTACTTTTGAGTCTCTTTATTGGTGAAGGTGTATATCTCATATAAGGTGGTTTAAGGTATGTCATGCTGACTTTATAGGGATATACTTGGTTTACGAAGCCATGGAAAAGGTGATGACTATTCAAGAAAAGTTTTAAACAGTGCAGAGTCGTCATATATTCTACATAGATTTTAGGAGAAGAGATTTGGAGTTTGAGGTTAATGATTAGGTTTATCTGAAGGTTTCATCCATGAAGGGTGTTGTGAGGTTTGTTAAGAAAGGAGACTGATAGGTCCTTACAGGATATCTAATATGGTTTGTATTGTAGCTCAAATATTAAAACTACAACTAGAGTTAGTAGTTGTTTGTCCGCAATTCAACATATCCATGCAAAAGAAATTCTTGAGCAATACTATCTGGTTTTTCCTACAAATAATATTAATATGCAAGACAATTTTCCCTATGGAAGTTCCTATCTTGATTCTTGATCGGATGATTCTCAAGTTGAGAACCAAAGAAGTTGCATCAGTAAAAATGTTTTAGAGGAATTAGTTTCTTGAAGAGGCTACATGTGAAGGTGAAGAGTATATAAACACTAGGTTCACTCATATATTTCTTTTTATTCAGTTCAAGTCCAAAGTAATAACTAATTCTAAAGTACTCATTGCATTCAGTCCCTCCCTCACATATACTGTAACACCCCAAAAATTTCTAAGCTAAGGTCCAAACTATTCTTCATTTTTGTGGAAGGTCGTATTGGGTGATTCTTAAATTATTATTACGTGTTAAGGTTATTAATTTAGTGTGGAATGGATTTGGGTATGAATTCGGGTCACAAGAATCCCCTAGCACAAAGTTAAATTGAAAGCTTCCTTACAAAGTTAGATTCTACATAGTTCAACTTCAAACAATAATATCTATCAACACAATGAATTAGGTATCGCACTACGTATCAAATTAAAGGTCTATGCGTCCTCTTTCCAACAAGACAAATTGTTACTCATTTCAAATTAGAAGTAAAGTATTATGACTATTTTATCATAAGACTACCACAATAGAGTTTCCTAAGTTAATACATAGGAATCTTTTCGACAGAACATATAAATTTCAATGACACATACTATGAACTCGTAGAAAACTTCAGTGAATTAAAATATTTAGGTCGAATTCCTATGGATCAACCTAGGGGTTTTAGAAATTTCTATAGTGATACTTTGGACCCCTAGATAAACATTTGGGCCTTAAAATTCTATCTAAAATCTACCGATTGGATATATAGTCTATAGGAACTTATACGAGTCGTAGTTTGACCCGTAGAGTGAAAGATTGATCCTTAAAATTGAATATGAATTCTACAGATTGGATCAATTGTCTGTAGGAACTTCTATACGTTATAGTTTGAACATGTAGAATTAATATTTGAGCCTTAAATTTTAGTATGAATTCCATTGATGGGATATATGGTCCATAGAATAAACCACGAATTGTTGATGGCCCCATGGAATCTTTTATTAGCTTTCTAACGGGATAATTCAATCTTCCCCTCCTTTTATATGCCTCAAATATGAATTTTTAGTTTAACATAAGGTTTAAACAATATTTTTCGATGTTTTACGTTCAGTAACACTCCAAGTCATTGGAGCAGGGTTCCAATTGGAAAAAAGTGACGATTTCGAGTATTTTTCGAGTTTTCACTAATTTCGCCAAGCACTTTGTTTTCCATGTATTTACGACTAACATAGTGATGGATTGAGTTCTCTCTAACACCCTACATATATCTAAGTTCTATTAAAAGAGTAATATAGGGTTTTATCCTGGATTTTGGTATTGTTGAGATGAGTATGATCATTGAATTTTGAGTTCTTCATTTATTACTATTGAGTTATCTATATTATTATTGAGATCCTTGTTTATTTAGTCATGTCTATATTCAACCCTGACCCCTTTTTTGAGTTAGAATTTTTGAGAATTTTTTAAGAAAACATTTTGTCTTAATCTGATTTTATGAGAAAGAAAAAATTAATATTGAGAAAGACTTTTAAATATGATTTGAGTAAAAGTACTAAAGGAACTAAGTATTACCAAATGTATCACTTTTGCATTGAGATATGATATATTTTGATTTCTGTATGAGTTAATGAGTTTAGAGATATTTCACAGCAGTTACCTCTTTTAAGTGGATATTCTGAACAATTACCTCAAATTGAGAAATAATATTTTGTAATTTGAGCATGTGTATATGTTTATTGGATCATTATTGAGCTTTAAATTGGGGATAAATTCAGGACACTCACAATTGTAAACCATGAAGCAACCATTGGTAAATGATCATACTCTTTGGATGACTCCTAATCGCTTTTGAGTAGAGC
Source organism: Solanum arcanum (assembly GCA_027789145.1). Lineage (NCBI taxonomy): Eukaryota > Viridiplantae > Streptophyta > Magnoliopsida > Solanales > Solanaceae > Solanum > Solanum arcanum. The sequence continues at coordinate 37,207,629 of CM050933.1, forward strand.
TTTAGTGGATCAATGTTAGTTGACACTTTCTATATCCCGAAAAGTTATTGGATGGTCCTGGCAATATGGGTGAAACGTTATATCCTCAGATTGCACATATTGATGTTGTCGGTTAGCTAATCTCAAAAATAGAGTTAAAATATATACTTATCATATAACTTTATGTGTTGACTTTGGATAGGAGTAAGTATTTTGTAAAGCTTAAATGATTCCACTCCTTCATTTCTTACATTCAGTTGAGTAAATATTTGTACGTATTGTCGTCCTTCAATTTAGTCATTTTGCTTTGTCTATATTACATACTTGTATATTCAATATACAAATATCGTTCGACCTGCATCTTTTATGTCGCAAATGCAAGTGTTCAGGATCATCAATATGCGATTCTTTTAGAAAACTTTGCACCTCTCATTAGAGAGTTTTGGTGAGTCCTCTTCAGTCTGGAGGGCCCTATTATTTAAGTCTAGTATTTATATTAGGCGTCGAGGGTCTTGTTCTGACATCCATGTTGAATTTAGGTTTTCATAGATATAAAGAGTTAAGGTCTTTTGAGAAATTCTTTCTTTAAAGTGCTCTGGGAATATTATATTTTGGTAATGAGTATTTGAGATAGTTGAGTTATATTTTTCTATTTAAGGTTTTAATTTTCTTGAGTCCGATCTTCAAAGGGTTTGCTTGGAAGCGAACAATGATTCCCAAGCGTCGGCCACATTTGATAAAAACATTGATAACTTTTTATACTATGAAAATGACTAAAATACACTTTACTACTTTCCAAAAAATTATGTGTTACAACAACAAAATATTACTAGTTAAGTCCCACTAAATGAGGTCTAGGAAGGTAGATTGTGTGCAGACCTTACCACTAGCTCCTATAGGTTTGAAGGTTGTTTATGAACCACCATCGACTTGAGTACATCAAATCCAAGTAAAATAATGAGAAAATAGTGAAGAGAACACAATAGCTAATAAGTAAAGCAATGTAAATTCTACCAGAAAGAACAATAACTACAATAAAATAGTTTGAGTATCGAAACATAATGTATAATATATGGTCTGGACTATAAGGTTACGACTAGTATTATAGTAGCCACTTACAAGTCTAAATCCTTGCTACAAAAAGTAACACCCATATCCCTACAAATCTTCTTCACTAAAATGAGATCTCCAGTTCTTCCTATCTAGATTCATGTCCTCGGAAATATGAAGCATCGTCATGTTTTGTGCAATCACATTTTTTCAATAATGTTTTTTCCTACCGCTACGTGTACCCCTAACATCCAGCTTGTTGCACCTCCTCATTGGGATTATTTAAACCTTTATAATGCTCAAATGTCTTATTTATAACCAATTGAAAGGGCTATCGGTCATCATTAATAAAAATACCAAACAAAGAGTTAGGTCAAATTCCACAAAGAAGGTATCTCGTGCAGAATTCCTATCTAAAAAAATCCATTTTAAGCTCGCTTATTGATAATTGTAAGAACAAGTGGGTGGATAATTCCACCAATTTATTTAAAAAAAACATTGATTATCAATAGTCATAGTTAAACTACAATTCCAAAGAAATGAGGAGTTAAAAAGCAATTTAGTGGTGTGCCGACAATAAATCAATGCCTTATTAGGTTGATTGTGCTGCTCTATAGTGATAAACATTCATGAATACATTAACTCAGCTTAATTGAAGCTAATTCATCTTTCAATCTATGAATAGAATCTCATTTCAGTCTCATCTAATGTCAATCTAAACAAGCCAATACCTTACCGTAATCTCTCATTCGAGAATATAACAAATAAATTTGACCAATAACCTCTTTTTTCAAGAAGGTTACCGACATCAAACCTAAACTTCTAGTATAAGACTAAATAACCACTCCAATCAATCTATATCGAGCATCGGCCAGAGATTGGATGTAGGAATTATGTTGAAACCTTAACCCATAAATTAAACTCATGCTAATTCGACCATATTCCGGTATGAACATCAACAAAATAGAACATATCTCAGTATCCACTACATTAATTAAACATGTAACCCCATAATTGCACTCGTAGATCATGTGGTTTTAGCCGCCCGTCACATAAAGCATATAAATATGTTTTTCATGAAAAAATCCACTTAAGATATTACATGTATATTTACATTGGATTCAACTTGAATTTGTTAATTTGAAGCACAAAGTTGTAAAACCCCAAAAGTTATGAAGTGTTCTTAACAAAAGTAAAATGTTATCTCTCTCTAAACTCTATTTCAATACTAATTTCTTCATGAAAAATCTCATGATCCCTTGTTTTATTTCTTTTTAGGTTTTTATAATCATCCAAAATTAGCCCCAAATACCCAATATGCGACTCAATTGGCGACACAAGTTGTGCTCACCGAGCTATTGTTGTAATGAACAAGATCATTATTTTTTAAAAGAAAAACAAATTTGGGAAATCCAAGGCAACTATACCGCCACAGCGTACAATATGTCACTGGGGTAGCGGTGCCAAAGCAGGATCAACGAGACAAAACATAAATTACGAGAAATTTTATTTTCTCCATTCTTCCTAAAATACTTAAATAGGTCATAAATGTCACCGTCTGAGCCTACATCCTGGACGTGGCCGACAGTCCAGACCATTATTGGTCCTCAAGCGAACCTCATCCTAGATGACTACAAGCGCAAGACTAACTTAAGCATACAATGCTTAAAACCTGAATAAAAATTCATGAAAGTCAAAATCAAGCTTTAAGTAAAAAAAAAAACTCCAGATACATTTAATAAATAAATGATACATACTTCTTAACTCTACTTACTATATTATATGAAGCCTCTAAATTACAAAAATGGAAGTTGGGATAAGATCCATGACATCTTGACTAAACTGAAAAGTAAATGAAATCCTCTGGAAGGGTGGAGGTTGTCCATAGCTAACTCAAACTCTCGGATGTATCAACGAAGCTCCTGTTGATAATCCTGAATACATTTGTCTGTATCACGAAATGATATATACCAAATATCTCAGTAAGTGGAATGCATGAGAATGTAAAAGGAATTCTAAAGCATAAACATAAGCTTGAACTGGATAAAAATAAACATACTTACCTTTTGTCAACTCATTCAACTAAAGAAAATAAAATAACTCAACTCAAAGATAAGATACTCAACTCAAAGATATGATACTCGACTATGGGTTCTCAACTATGGATATTAAACTCAATATAAAGCAACAATACACATGAAATATAGATAAAGCTTTTAAAATAGTGGAAAAAACAACTTATTTCATTAAAGAAAACACAATTTCAAACTCATACTTCACTAATATTATAACATAATATAATTTTTTGTGGGGGATTCTCTAATCGATAACCACAACTATGAACCTAAGTGGTGATACAACATCTTGTCCATGCTGCCAGAATTGTCCTATACTCTGTTGTTATATAGAACGATTAACTTAGTGGCTCTAGAAGCTAATGCTAAAAGCATCTTAAGGAGTCATCTAAAAAGTATGATCTTTTACTATCCATGATGGTTACATGGTTTATGGAGACTTGAGTTGTTTGAACTCGCATCCCCATACTGGTGCTCCATACTACTCCAAAATATACTTAGCTCATATGTTTGTAAAAACAAAAATCTTTCTTTGATTTGGGATAATTACTCAAAACTTAGCTTAAAATTTCTCGTGGAATCGATGTTCCCTTTCTTGTTCAAATGTGGAAACATTTTAAACTCTTTTGGAAATCTCAATTTCCTCTTATCTTAAATGTAAAAACGTTTACTCTTGAGAATACTTAGTTCCCATAGAATATTTGAAGAAATAAACTTTACTTTTACTCTTTTCTCTACTGAAATCTTAAGTCTTAAAACAAAGTTAAAACGTTTGTGAATGACTTTTGAAAATATAGTTCATGCCGAATTATGGACGTGAACAACTTAATACAAGGATTTCAATAACATATAAAGAATTCAATACTTTAAACTAAAGAATTTCAATGATAATAATCATTTCAAGAATCCTCAACTCAAAGGGTTCATGCGGAAGTATGAGCATGAACTACTCAACTCAAGGACTTAAAAACATTTCTTATCTCAAGATTGTTCAACTTATAGGGTTCATGCGGAATTATGGGCATGAAATTCAACTCAAGGACTTCATGGGTAACATGTATAATTCTTAGAATTATAATCTCAAAAAAAAAAGTTAGGAGCTCAATACTCAAGACTTAGAACTTGAAGATACCATTTCTCTCAATGATACTCAATTTGTATACAAATCTTCTCACTCTCTTACTTACTTCCTTAAAACATAGTTCAAATAAATGATACATCTCAAAGGGTTCACAATTAAAATCAAAGACTTTCTTGAATTCTACTCTTAACTCGTTCTTGAATGTCAATTATGAATACAAGAGCAATAGTTCATGATGTGAACGATCTCATAATGATGAAGAAGAATCATGAGGACATTCTCTTCACTCTAATACTCCCTTTTTCGAGTCTTGAAACAAGTAATTGAAAGTCATAGAAGACTCCACAAAAGGACTCAAAGGGACTTTCTTAAAATGTTCAAACTAATCCTCAAAATTTAACTCTCAAGTCTAGCTTGAATTTGAATCATGAATTCAAAGTTATGATCATGTAAGGAATTATTTTAGGTGTTTATAAGTAGCTTAGAGTAGTTAGAATTAAAAAAGAGTGAAGCTACACTTCAAAATAACTCAAACAGAATAACAGATTGCAAATTGGATGGGGCAGACGACCCTGGGGCTATGGGTGGCATGGGGAACCATCCCCTAAAATTGAGAGCATACTTTGGGGCGCTCGGTCTGGCGCGAGGCACCAGGCCCCAACCTAGAAGGCCCAACGAAATTCTTTCCTCGTTTTCTCACACTAATTCGCCTGGAATCAATTGGTTTCTTCCCCAATTACTTGGATTTGATTACTTTACATAATTACACTATAATATACTTAATAACACTTAAACCACTATATTTCTCCTCAAGAAATCATCAAAACCCCAACACAAACAAGATTTAGAATGAACTACAAGAACACCTATCAAGAACTCTAGTCTTTCAACTTCAAGAATGAAATTTTTGCTCAAAATAACATGATTGGCGTGTAGGTGGACTAACTCAACACTATTGAAGTTTATATTCCTCTTAGGTATCAAACCCATGGCAAAAATTTTGCATCAAAACCTAAGAAACTCGACGAACCATGGATTCTCTCCTCTTTTCTCTTCTTTTTTCTTCTTGAGCTCTCAACTAAAACCCATGCGTATATCAGGATCATAAAATTGAATCTAATAGGGTTAGACCCTTATAGAATTACTAAAAATGAATTAAATCTGATTGGATAAGGAAAAGTTCATATCTCACTTAACCGGACAACCTGGTTTAAAAGGTCATATCCCACTCAACCTAACTCGAAACTAAGAAAACTCAGTGACGTTGAAAATATAATTCAATTCTCTTTCCTAATTTATCTTGTAGAACACCAAAATCATCCTATTTTAGGAGTTATGATCTTTTGAAGGTGACCCAAACCTCATACTTAGCTTAACTCTCCAAATACCAGATATTTGTTATTTCTAATTTAGTTCTTTTAGAACTCAAGGTGCTAAATATAGTGACATGAACTCAATACTAAAGAAATCTTAAATTCCCTAGCTTACTCACTAGGAAGGATATTTCAAGTCTTAGCTCAAAAAGCATTTTTGTTACAATAAAACACCCTAGAAACCATAGAAAAAGTGCTCTAAGCATGGGAAGGAAGGAGACGGTGATTCTAGCATTAGGATGGAGAGATATTTCCATTGTTGAATTCACCGTCACAAAGCTCGAAAAACCAGAATTTAAGACAAAATTTCGTGAAACTGCTTGGCACCCAAGTAGGCTAGATTTTTATGAATTGAGTGGTTTAAATCTGGGTTCACTGGGTGTAATATATGCAAGTCAATGGTAGGATTTATGAGTAGTCTTTCACACGCCGATTAATTTATTTAATTAATCCCTAGAAAGAAACCTTAGATGATGAATTATGGCTGAGTATGGACGATTTTGAGTTGTGTGAGGTGCGTGATGAGAAACCCCTTGTAGGTGATAGTGGTAATTCTATGTTTGTGTGGTGTATTCTTGTTATTTCTTTGTTATGATGCATGTATGTATGTGAATTTTGCATTGTTTATTCACAGTTGTTCTAAATGAGATAGATGAATGATTACATTCCATGAATCACGTTTGATTGCATTTATTTAGAGTATTCTTTTGTTTTTGATTGTTTAGTGTTGATGGATCAGATTGCCACGTTCTGTCATAAATAACATGGATCGAATTTCCATAGTCTGGAATAACGACGTTGAACAAGATTGTAATGTTTTGGCATAATTATGAGATCATATTTCCACGTTCCGACATAACTATAGGATCAGCTACTATATTCCAGTTCACTAACAGACAGGGATTTTGGTTCCATGAGAGGACCAACTACTTGATAGTTGTTACTACATCATTGTTCATTTTGTTGATGTTATTGTATATGTCTATATCTGCATGTGATGATATGTTGGGTTGAATCATATACGTTGCACCTGGTGGTTATATGTTGTGATGCTTTATTTGGATTATCTTTGTGATGTGTAAAACTCGTTTGGCATAGTGGAAGGACAAAAAGGGTCCAAGTAACAAGTAAGGGATTGCAAGGGTTGTTTCGTGTGTTGTAATTTGTGAAAGAGCAGCAGAGATAGCATAGGTAATGAAGCGTGCATAGGTGGGTTTCACCTTGGGGAAGAGATTGGGGTTAATGGTAAGGAAGGTTGGTGGTGTCCTATGTTACCATAATTGAGTAATGTGACGAGGAAGTAAGAGTGAGTAAGGAGCGGTTAGTGAAGTGGTCATGGGTGAAAGTTGGGGTTCATGATGTGTTAGCGTGTTTTAGGTATGATCACGAACCGGGAGATTAAGTTGATTGAGATGGTTTGTTAGTAATAAGAGAATATATGTTCTAAAAAAGGGTAAAGGTGGAGAAGCAAGTGGTTTAATTTATAATCGTACTAGTTGATTTTTTATGTAATGATTTGGGTGTCGGGTTTACCAATGATACCTACTAGTACGTGTGTTTATGTTGATACTACTCTTTTTATGTCCTTGATATAGTCTTGATGCAGGATTGGTGACGTTTCGTTAGGTTAAAATGAAAAACTTCTCCAGCAGCTTCTATTATTTCTTCTGCTTGATGGGAGCTGTATCTTTATTTATCATGTACAATTGTACTCTTAGTAGCTCTTGTACCTGTTTAGACTAAATTCATGGAAGTTGTTCAATTATTTTACAAGTTTTAACTCAACTATGTACGAAAAGGTTAATTATATAAGTCTTGTTTTCAGTAAGAGTCTTTAATTCTTAAATTTTCCGCATGTTTAAACTTTTGGGACACGAGGGTTATACTACATAGGTGTTAGAGTAGGTGCCTGCACGGCCCAGTGGGTCTGGTCGTGACAATTTCGATGAATCACCTCTTAATTCTTAGCTTGTCTTTTCATGCTCTAGGCTTCACGTATTTGAATCTCAGTTGGCGAACTCAATTGAGTCAACATTTCACATTTCCCAATTGAAGAGTACAACCTTTGTTCGCCTTTCACGCAATCACTCTTTTATTTTCACACTTTCAGTTTGGGTGATGTGTCTCAAGGCTTCCTTTCTCATTCGACTCACAACCTTCTCTATTGGAGTCCACTAATCTAATTCGATAGACAAACGTTCTATGCACTATCATTTTGGTTATGGTCGTGCTTAGTTGGTGATCAGTCAATCATGTTAAGTGATCAACAATGTATAGTTTGCACTTCTTTTTATATTTCTAGTCGTTCTTTCAAACAACAATCTTTGTTTTGGGCATCAAAATATTTGAAGAGTCTTTTTGTACTTGGTTGGGTGAATGACTCATTCCTTGGGTGAGATTATTTTCTTAATTCATATATTTGTGTTTTCTAGTCTTTATGTTATTAAATAGGCAAGATCTAGTTGTGAGGATGAACTCATAAAATTCATGTGTATATTCAAAAAAAACTCTGATAATATTTTAGGGAGGGCTAAGGGCTATGTATTTTCTTAGCCAACTCATGGGGTTGGAAATACAAAAGTTCAAATTAAATTTGTATCTAAGGGTATAAACTATCTTTCTTGAAATATGTAGCGTCATCAGATGATGATTCTCTACAAGAAGAATTTTGTTGATGTATAGGTGTAGAAATTGATTTGTTTGGTAAAGGAGTTAGGATATACCATGACAGTATTTTTTTAAAAATCAAATACCAAATTACTGGGCTTTCTACCTCTCATGCCTTTTTGGTTTAGCTAACTGTAGCCGAAAAACTAGAAGAAGAAGCTGAGAAGTGGATTTGGATCAGCTGATCAAGTCTTCCTTTGTTTATAAGAACTGAAGTGTTTAACCTAGCTGAATTTCAACTTTCTCGTCAATAATGTCGGCCAATTTTTTGTACCTGACATTGAAATTCGATTTGTACTCTTAAATATATATTACTACGGAATTCCTTTCACAATAAAATTTACTAAAGTTTTGTATCTAGGTTGTCTTAGGCAACTGCATCTATTGAGGGTTGCTTGGGAACAACGTAATTTGTTTGTTGTTTGGCTGCAATTTGCACATTCTAATTTACTTGCCGATACAAAGGGGTAATTCTTTTTTTTTTTTTGAGTAACGGTTCGAAAACTCCAAGAGTTCTATTTTTTTATTTCTACCCGTAGTTACCTCGCTGCAATAATTCTCAAGTAGAGTTTGATATCTCTTTGATATATTTTATATCAAGATAAAAAAAGTACATAAAAATAAAAATAGATTTCCATGTAGGGAATATACTTTTAGAGGCAAGGTTTTGAACATTCTTTTGAAAACTAGACTTTGTTGTTGTACAATCAAATTTGTTATGAAAACATTAGATTAAGTAAATCAACTCGAAATTTTGAAATACATGAAACTATTGCTAAAATTTCCTTTTGTGTTGTTGGGAAAAAATTTTGGGCTTTATTTAAATGCTTCGATCAAAATGCAATGATATATTATTTATCATTTTCCTTTTCTTTCAAATGTTTCCAAAACCAACTTTTAGCTCAAAGAATTGCCTACCAGAACAATCATCAGGTTCCACTTTCTACAAATACTAGTGGTGGATTAGTAGCAGCTAGGGTCCGAGACTTTGTTAGGATGAATTCACATGAGTTTGATGATGGGTTGATTTGTTACTTACCAGAAGATACAAAATAGTCTTGTTGTCATAATAAACGAAATCCAAGAGTTACAACATAAAATTTATCGTTCACACATATGTTATTGCATGTGTGGTACACTTCGTATATCATTTGCTGCGATGCAACAGTTTCCTCTTCAAAGTGGTATGGTACTCCAAAGCATTGGATTTTGTAAAACAACTCAAGCTTTTCTAAAGAAGTATTAGGGATTGCCATAACATCCTCCTCACTTCTTCTTTCAGGTCATGAATTTTTTCCTTTCCCGGCCATTAATTTTCTAAAACGTCAACAATTAAGTGGTAGAGTTAGGATTTTTTATTACAATGGAAAAAATAAAGAAGTCAAGCATCTTTCGTTTCACTTTGATATTTTAATATGAAATAAAGAAATACTAGAAATTTGTATGTATGTATTCCCTTTACAACAAATGCCATACGTAGTGTAAGACTCCAGAAATATTGGAAGTTGAACATTCTTCAAAGATACAACTATATATGATTCATTTCATATAAAGTCTTCTTTAAATATTCTTATCGAACCTCAACAACCCTTTGTTTGTCTAAAAGTAATTCAAAGGCACTGTTAGAATTTTTAATTATAAAAAAAAAAACATAAAATAGGAGAATTTTGAAAATAAATATATAAAATCGAGAAGCACAAAAAATTTGAAAAGTAATTAACTAAGAAGGTTGCATGATTAGAGAGTTGTTTAATTAATCCAACATTATATTATATTATATTACCATAGAATCAAAAGTATTGTGAAGGAAACAGTGCCCCCAAATGCTTTTATGGTAATTGGCAGAGCGACGAGGGGCTGCATCATGAACTCCCACAGGCAAGCCTTCCATTTAATTTTCTTTCTATATGAAAACGGGTGATGGCGAGGCTACAAGAACAATAAATTGTTGGGTTGATTGTATAATGTGTGTGAATGGATAAATATTGGTGGACTAAAAATATGAAAGTGCTGCGAGTATGAATGGAGTTATTCCATTCATGAATACTCGTTCAGATGAGTGGAACCTTTTGTATTGTGATGCAGCCTTTCATATTTTCAGGCTACCCTTTGAAATATCATGCATCAATCTTTGTGCTCACCTATAGGCTCTAATATCTGAATTTTTTTCTCAGATATATAAGTTCTTGAGATAAGTTTTTGAAACAAGTTTACAAGAAGTAAAATACTACATAGTAAGAAAAAAGTTTCTGCTTTTCCAAAAACTTCAAGTGTGATTACAAGCCATTGAGTGGTTCGGTGGAAAATAAATTTGAGGTACTACTATTTGTTTGTCTAGAGTCATTTTATCTTGGGAGGATATATTTCATAACATCAAATACTTGAAGAGAATAATTTCCTTAAGAAAACTATGTAAATTTAGAGGACTTGACTATTCTTCCTTTAAACTTGTTGATTTTATGATTTTTTGTTTCCAAAATATATTTAACTTCATATTATTTATTTCATTATTTGCATGAAATTTGGTTGATATTATTTTGTTGGAAAAATAGATTTTGCACTACGATACTTAACAAGTACTTAATTTATAATTGGTTTCTCGAGACTAAAACCTTTTTGGTTTTATGCTCTGTCTGAACTTGTTACTTACATGGAGAACCTAAAAAGTTCCTCGGAAAATCAAAGTTCATTAGGTTAACGACTCTGTCTGAACTTGTTACTTACATGGAGAACCTAAAAAGTTCCTCAGAAAATCAAAGTTCATTAGGTTAACGATTGGAAGTTATAAACTTTATTGTTATACTAGAAACAAAATTAAAATAACGATCAAGTCTTTATTTGAAGTCACTAAGTGTGCTTGTATTTTCTAACACCAAGATGACTAATGAAATTGATGACATGGCTGATACGACATCGAAAATTGGTATAATAAATATTTCTTCCTCGACTCATACAAGTGTTACACCTACTATAGCATCGACTGAAAAACCTGAAAAATTCACTAGCATGGATTACAAGAGGTCGCAACAAAATATGCTATTCATTTAACTCTATGAGTCTACAAAATTCATCAAAGAAAGTGTTCATGAGTTATCGGAAAGTGAACCCATTGTTGTTGTTGAAGCTTGGAAGCATTCTGATATCTTCTGCAAGAACTATATTCTGAATGGGCTTCATGATGACTTATACAATGTGTACAGCAATATGAAAACTTCCAAAGACCTCTTGATTCTTTAGAAAAGAAGTATAAAACGAAGGATGCCAGATTGGAGTCCATTGTGGCAATGTTTTTGGACATCAAAATGGTAGATAACATATCTATTGTTATGAAAGTTGAAGAGTTGCAAGTGATTATCAATTATCTCCTTGCGGAAGATCTAGTGATTAATGAGTCTTTCCAAGTAGCTGCTATGATTGACAAGTTACCTCCTTTGTGGAAGGAATTCAAAAATTACTTAAAGCATAATTAAAAGAAGATGTCCCTTGAAGATCTCATTGTAAGATTGAGAATTGAAGAGGACAATAAGGTCGTAGAGAAGAGGTCTTATGGAAATTCAACAATATTAGGAGTCACTATTGTTGAAGATGGACGATCTAAAAGAGAAAGGCAAAATCTGGACAGAAAAGTAGTCAACCTAAGAAGAAATTCAAAGGTAGTTGCTTTAATTATGTCAAAAATGGACATAGGTATGTGGATTTTAAGGCTCCCAAGAAAGAAAAGAAGAAAGATTAAGCAAATGTTGCTGAATTTGAAAATGGTAATCTATGTGCTATTCTTTCTGAATGCAATCTTGTTGGCTATCCAAGAGAGTGTTGGATAAATTCCGGTGCCACCCGCCATGTATGCGCAAAAAAAAACTTTTTGCATCATATGAGTTCACTCAAGGTGATGAAATGATTTACATGACAAACTCGAAAACTACAAAGGTTGAAGTAATGGAATAAGTTTTCTTGAAGATGACATCTAGAAAAGTGGTGAATCTCACCAATGTGCTACATGTTTGAAAATTAAGAATGAACTTGGTCTCTAAGCCACTTCTTACTAAAAATGGCTTCAAATGTGTATTTGTTTCTGAAAAAGTTTTCATTAGTAAAAATGAAGTGTATGTTGGAAAGGTCTACATTTCAAGGGCTTGTTTCGATCAATGTAATACCTATTGTTAATAATAAAAGTTCATGTTCTGCTTTCTTTCTCAACTCGAGTGGTTTATGGCATGAATGTTTTGGAATGTCAATTATAAGACCTTGAGAAAACTGATTACTTTGGAAGTATTGTCTAATTTTGAGTGTAATAAAACAAAATGTAAAATATATGTGGAAGCTAAGTTTGATAAGCATCCTTCTAAATCTATTGAAAGGAATTCAAATCATTTATATTTGATTCACAGAGATTTGTGATATGAAATCAACACCAATGCGTGATGGAAAAAATTATTTCATAACTTTTATTGATGATTGCACAAGATATTGTTATGTTTATTTGTTATCAAGTAAGCATGAAGCAATTGAAGTATTTATGCAACACAGAGCCGAAGTTGAAAACTAATTGGATAAAAAGACAAAAATAACAAGTGATAGTGGTGGAAAATGGAATTATTCATCAAAAGACTGCCCTTTATTCACCGCAATCCAATGGGATTGCAGAAACAAAAATCCAAACTTTGAAGTAAATGATGAATCCCTTACTTATAAGTTAAGGTTTACAATAAAACTTGGGGGGGGGGGGGGAGATATCCTTACAGAAAATAGAATATTCAATAGAGTGCCCCATAGAAAAACACATTCTATTTCGTATGATAAATGGAAAGGAAAGAAGGAAAAAGGTACAAGTACCCCCTAAACTATGACCGGAACTTTAAAGACAAACCTTAACTAAACCAAGGTCTCACTACCCCTTTGTGCATCTTTTATCTTATGTGGCACACTTCATGACTTTAAGCAATTGAGGCATGTGACAGATATTTGGATGCCATATAAACCAAAAAGGTGCAAAAAGTTACAAAAAAAAATAAGTTCAAGAGGGTTATAGGACCTTAATTTAGTAAAGGTGTGTCACTGAGATTTCCTTCATAGTCTAGGGGGGTATCAGTGCATTTTCCCTTTACCCAATTTGAAATATTTAAAATTGTGGCGATGTCTAGAAAAAGTCCAAGTTCTTTTACCCAAAAGGTTGAAAATAAGACCAAAGAATGTGGACTGTGTGCTTATTTGATATGATTAGATACCAAGGCTTGTTTATTTTTGGTTCATAAATCTAAACATCTAGATATTCATGACAATATGGTAATTGCAGCAGATAATGTTGAACTCTTTGAACAGATTTACCCGTATAAAGTTGGACATGAATACCAAAGTGGGGGTCTAAATGTCCTTAATATGAACCAAAAGAAAATATACGAAATGAAAAAAATCCAAGGAGTAGTAAGCCTCAAAGGAAAGCTACTTCCTTTGGATCAGATTTTGTAACATTTCTCATTGATAATGAATCTCAAACCTTCAGGAAGCAATTTCTCTATAAATTCAACTTTTTGGAAAGAAGTTATCAATGGTGATATTGAATCAATCTTGAATAACCATATTCGGGAGTTGGTTAATCATCCTCCGATAAATATGTCTATAGGATCAAAATGGATCTTTAAAAGGAAAATAAAGATTGTTGGTACTATTGATAAATACAAGAAAAGTATGCAGTCAAAGACATCATACCAAAGAAAGGCCTTGATTACTTTCATACATACTCGCTAGTGACAAAGATTACAGCTATTCGGATGTTGGTTCCATTAGCAGCAGTATATAATCTTAAAATCCATCAAATAAATGTAAAAACAGCTTTTCTAAATGGAGAGTTAGAGGAAGAAAAATTTACATGAAACAACCCGAGGAATTTGTGATGGTAAAGAAAGAAAAGTGTGCAAACTTGTGAAGTCTCTTTATAGACTGAAACAAGCACCAAAATAGTGACATGCAAAGTTTAACCAAACAATGTTGGCAAACGAATTTAAGATTAATGAGTGCGACAAAATGTGCTTACATTAAAGACACTCCAAATCATAAGGTCATTGTTTGTTTGTATGTGGATGATATGTTAATCATTAGTAGGGACTTAGTTGACATAAATGTTACTAAGTAAATGCTGAAAAGAAAGACCTTTTTAGAGTGCCAGTGTTATATTGGGGATAAAATTTGTTCAAAATCCACAACGTTTGGCTTTGTCACGGTCTCATTAAATTGAAAAGGTACTTGATAAGTTATAGTATTTGAATTTTAATATTGTTAGGACTTTAATATACGTGAGCTTTGCACTTCGAAAGAATAAAGGTAAAAGTGACTCACAATTGGACTATGCGAGAATGTTGGGATGTTTTATGTATATCATGAACTGATATAGCATATGTTATCAATGAGTTGAATTAGTACACGAGCGATCCAAATCAACTCACTAGATGACAATGAAGAGAGTTTTAGTGTATTTAAAACATACTCAAAACTATGTTATGCATTATGAAAAATATCCAACAGTAATTGAAGGATATAGCAATGCAAATTGGATCATCGGATCAAATAAAGTAAAATTCACTAGTAGATATGTATTTACTCTTCGTGGTGGAGCAATCTCTTGAAAATCATCCAAACAGACATGTATTGATCGCTCCAATATGAAATCTAAATTTATTGTTTAAAGTAAAGACTGTAAAGAAGCTGAATTGCTTTGAAATTTTTCGAAAGATATTTTGTATTGGCCTAAATCATTGGCACCTATATGTATAACAATAAATCTCATCACATAAGACGGAGACATAGTACTGTTAAAGAACTACTCTTTAGTGAAATTATCGTGTAAGGTCAAAAGATAATGTATCGGATCCACTTACAGAAGGCATAACTAGAGAGGGAGTTAAAAGGTCATCTAAGAGGATGGATTTAAGGCCTCACACACGTCAATCATGATGGTAACTCTACCTAGAATACTGGAGATCCCAAGAGCTAGGTTAAAAGAGACCAAACAAAGTTTTGTTTGACGGTTAAATATTGTAAAGTAATCTAGTCATTCTAAATGATGAAGGCAATATTTAGTAACCAAGGATAAAAGCTTAATTCAAGTTTGTTAATGGTTTCTAAGTTTGGAAAGGCATGACCAAATAATTTCTCTACGGCAGAAACCATTTCTGAATCACCTATGTGGGAGTGAAGTGGAAACTACTTCAAGGAGAATGTTAGTGATGTCAGATTCTCTAAGCTCTCATGAAACTGGGATATGTTCATATCTGAAACGAACAAAATCGTGACAAACGTAAATGGTTAAAGGCTGTTGTGTGACTTATATTGTCTAGGTGTACATTCATGTTCAACGGTGTAATGATATAGCATCTATCGATCGATGAAGTGCATTCAATATAAGTTCACTAGGGAAAGTTCAAAGGTATACCCACTTATCCCGATGCAACTAGTCTTTGTTTATAATCACATGCTAGTCCTTGTATATCTATCTTTAGTATTATAGACATTCTCATTCATGTAGGGGATTGTTGGATTCATTGTATAAGTTGTGTGAATGGATAATGGTATATAGAATAAAGATTGGTAAATTAAAAATGTGAAAGTGTTGCAAGTGTGAATGGAATTATTCCATTCATGAATACTCATTCAGATGAATGCAACCTATCGTATTTTTAGGCTACCTTTTCACATATCATGCATGATTTTTTGTGCTCGCCTATAGGCTATGAATATCTGATTCATTGTTAGATGTTGATATATAATTTTTTGAAACAAGTTTACAAGAAGAAAAATACTATATAGTAAGAAAAAAGTTTTTTCTTTACAAAAAACTTCAAGTGTGATTACAAGTTATTGAGTGGTTCGCCGGACAAAGAATTTGAAGTACCACTGTTTATTTGTCGTCAGTCATTTTATCCTGGAAGGATATATTTCATAACCTTGGGTACTTTAGAGGAATAATTCCTTAAAGAAACTCTCTAAATTCAGAGGACTTGACTCTTCTTCCTTTTATCTTGTTGATTTTTATGACTTTTTATTTTCAAAATTTATTTAACTTCATTATTTTTACCTCATTATTTTTATGAAATTTGGTTGAAGTAATTTTGTTGGAAAAACAAATTTTGCACTACGATACTTAACAAGTACTTAACATAACTTGCTCCTTATTTATAATAAATAGAGAGGAACGTTCATCTATAACAAACATAAAAATCATATTTGTATGCTTTAACTATAGTTTGCATAATTCTTCTTCATAACAAATTTTATATTTGTTATGGCTATTAGTATGTATATTTCGCTATACATATGCAAAGAAGCAATTGTATATTCAGTTTCGATATATATATATACAGAAGAAGCAATTAAATATTATGTGTTTGTATAAAGCAAGAAAAAGAGAAAGACAAAAGAAAACTTACCAGGGGAAGATCTTTATATATATAATCAGAAGTTTATAGGACAAAAGTATATGTATTTGTATTTGTATTTGTATTTGTATATACAATTTCCTCTCTCTTTGTACAAACACAAACACAATTTATACATTTGTGTTTGTATAAAGTGAGAGAGGCGAGTGAGAGTGGCGAGCGAGATCCAGGAGAGGGGAAAGAGGGGGGAAAAAGATATGTACAAATACAATTTTCTCTCACTTTATACAAACACAAACACATTTTATACATTTGTGTTTGTATAAAGTAAGAGAGGCGAGGAGAGACTGCCCAGGGAGAAACGAGAGTGGAGAGCTAGAAATCCAGTGAGAGAGGGGAAATGGAAACAATTTGCTACGTGTTACGATTAAATCAAACTATGGTTATAACATTTAATTTTAATTAATAATTTGTTATTTTATACAAATTTCCCATATATGAACGAATGGATTTCTTTCATTTGACCGCTCAATTTAAAGTTTTTATATGTTGAGTTAGTTACAAAATTTACTATCATCGTTAAATATAATATAACAATAATTATTGTTAAATGTTTTATTTATTATTGTTAAAGTTACATATACCTAATTAGTTTTTGTCATTTCAGTTACTAGTGAACATTCTTCGACTGACATGTATTTGATTTGACCTCATGATATCAATTCTCTTCTCTTCATCATCAAAATCGTACTATAATTTTTATATAAGATAGTCACACACTTCAGTATGGCATATTAAGCAAATGTCATGTGGTCTAATTTCAACACCACTCATATCAAAAAGAATTTGCACATTGTAAACACGTAATTTTGGTCTAACCTAAAATTTTACATCATTTTTAGAGTTTAAATATTTTAAAAATCTAAATTAAATATTTTTAACTTTTATATTATTTTATTAAATTTATTTTAAAAAGATTTGAAAATAACAAAAACATAATCACATTTTTGGTATGTTTTATTTTTTTTTTCAATAATTAAAAAAATAAATAAAAAGTTATAAAAGATTATAGGTTTTCATTAATTTAGTTTAATAATCAAGCAATACTTTTAAAAAAATTCGCTGCATAACTTTTAATTAATTTAAAAATATTTATATAATATTCTTATGTTATGTTATTTTATGTTATGTTACATTATATTAAATTATAATATATCATATTATATTTTTTCATATTATATTATATTAGGTAATTTATCCGCGCTTCGCACAGGCATATGTTATCTTTATATCATTTTAAACAATCTTTCTTGTAATTGCTTTTATAAGGAAAAAAAAGTAAATTATTGTAGTATTTTAGAACATTTCTAAAGAAATTGAATGATTTGACATTGGCACATATTTTAAGAATTGTAAATATATAAATATTGATTATAAAATATCTTGATATCTAATTGTTTTTGTATTTTTCATAATTTATATATTATATGTTATATGATATAATTATCTTGTTAAAATTGATTGATGTTTTTATGTAGCGACTAAACATTACCTTTTTTTTGTATATGAAAAATATAGAATCTTATAATTTTATGGTTAGAACAACTCCTTGTGTAAATAGATTTATGTGAAAAAAATCGATGATAAATATGAGTGATAAATAAATTAAGACTGTTAAAAATTTACACTGCAACAACATAAAGAATTTTTTTTTAGAGACAATCTACTTGTGTGAGGTCAAATGTTCACCACTTTTTGTTATTATTAATTTGTTACTCTAACGACATTTAGAAGGAGAAAAATAAATTTGGAACAACAACAAAATCATATTGTTCACCCTTATAGAAATTCATTCATCACTAAACTGCGGAAGGCCCTTTCGAATTCTTCATCAATGAAAATTTATGACTTTTGCAAGAATATTTACGTATGATTGTTGCATTATGAAAGTACAAATCGATAAACGTGTTTGATTCTAGACTCATTTTAAAGAAATATTCGCGAACATTTAAAAAATAAAAAGATTCTAACCTAGATAATTCAAATGCTCAGCAATTACTTGGGACATGAAGGATAACAAATCTATGTTAATAGACATATATTTAAGATATTACTTTTGTTTAGAGTAGGTTTTGTTTCGTATTCTTCAAATTAAGCTTGACGAAAATAATCACAATTTACAACAAAAATATTTAGAAGAGCCGAATGAGAAGAAAAAAAACATTAAAAAGGATGAAAATCTTTATCATAGTCAGATTATATACATTCCAAACAAAAAAATCAATACAATTATAAGGAGACAACAAAACATCGAGGAAAAAGATACATTAAAGAGAGTAAACTATGGAATATTCACTGATGATAACAAATCATTCTAACTAGAAAAGTTCTTATGTTTTTGAAATAAGATACCTTAAAAAATTGACTAACACTTCAATCAACTTTCAATCCTTAAAGTACTCATAATATCTAGTGATAAAATTACGTAAAAACACATAACAACATAAAAACCAAAATATGGGCGTGGAAAGTTATTAACTCGCAGAGGATTTTCTGAAGAACACGAAATCGCATCCTTGTATGTGAAGGAATAACGTTCTTGATGAAGAAATTTGAGATTTGAAGGGTTTTTTTAATGTAGCTTCAACTATTTCAGTAGAAAAAACTTGCTTGAATATCCAATTGACATTTGTTATTTAATTTGTACTAACAAATACTTCTAACAATAACTTTGTATAAATATGAACAACAATATATAAAGCATATACTCAAAATGACAATTAATAAAATAAGCATAAAGTAATGATTGTAAAAAATCTTACCTGGATATGCAAAATTAGAATGAAATAGAATGAAAAAAATCGACTCCATTGAATGCACAGTTAGTCCTCTATTTGTAGATAAAAAAAAAGGTAGTATAGAAAATGATTATTGTCTTGGAAGAGTTACAATCCTTCGGAAAGGGCACAATATTTCGTAAGAATCGAAATTCTTCATAAAAGTAGCAACTCTTCATAAAAGTCGCAACTTTTTATAAATGTCACAACTTTTCATGAAAATAGTTACAATTTTTCATAAAAATTTCAATTGTTCATAAAAGTTACAACTTTTCATAAAAGTTATAATTTTTGATGAAAGAGGAAGGCAGGTTTTGAAAGTAAATAAATTTAAAGAGAATTCTTACTTGTGGTGGCGCCACATCTACTCTCTCGAATTTTAAAATTTGAACATTTTTTTTCCTACATGGCAGTCTGAGTGTGATTCACAGACAACTAGCCTGTGAAAGCGTCTAAATGAGACTTTTTTTATTGAAAAAAGATATCCATCTTCTTCCTTTGTGTTTACTGCTATTATTCCTCCACCTTACACCAGTTACACTCTTCTTCTTCCACTTTTTATACAGCCATCATATCATTTATTTTTTATATATTTTATATTATCACCTCATCACACCCATTTTTTCCTCTTCTTTTAGGAATCACCATCATATTTGCCATTAAGGCTGCTACCTGTTCGTTTTTCTTCAAATCTAGAATGATTAAAAAATTATTTCTTTTACCTTTTTTTTTAATCTTTGACATATTGTTGATTTATGAAGCAAATAAACTTACAAATTTGTAACTTAACGCTTACTTGTGAGACTTATGGGGGGTGAAAGGAACTCGAAGAAATTATTCGGATCCTGCCACCTGGTGACGATTAATTTGTCACTCATACAATGCTACTCCTCACAGGAGAAAGAAAAACAAGAACATAAACCCAGTACAACAAGTTCGTCGATGATAAAAATGATGAATTTTCGCAAAATTGTTACAAATTCTATTTAACTCTTAACTTTCTTCATCTTCCGAGATCTCTCGTCTATCCATTCTTGATGTTTTTCTCAAAGTGAATTTCTCTAATTTACTCTTCTTTTTACCATTGAAGCAGCAAAGTAATGATCTAAATGGATGTCCATGGACAGGAATTGAAATAGCGGGGGAAGGGTTTTGGTGGATGGATGAGTCGATTGGAATTAGACATTATTTAAAAAAAGAATTTAATAATTTCACATTATTGATTAAAATAACACATGTCATTATTTAATTTGTCAAATTATAATATTATTATCTAAAAATATTTAAATTTAAATAGATAGATGTGTTCAATAAATACAAACATCAATTCAAATGTCTAAATGAATTATATGTCTGTCAATGACTTAAGCCTATATTATATTAAATTATATAATATTATATTATATTAAAAATCTAAAAAAAATTAATGACTTCTCCTAACCTACACGTACTATCCCACTTCACCTCACATTACCCCTTTTTCCTCCACTATCCACCGTACCCTCACCCTTACCAAACAACACATACACACACACGCAACAAAAAAACAAAATACTATCACCAATTAAAAAAAGAGAAAAAGCTTAAATATGCTTTTTCGTTTATAATTGATGACGTAATTGAATTATAATTGATTACGTATTAAAATGGTTTTGTAAAATCATCGTTCAAAAATAATAGCATAATTGAGTCTTTTCTTTAACGGTAATGACATAAATGAGCCAAACTTTTAACTGATGACATAAATGAGCCTTTTTTAAAAATTCGTTAGCATATTTAAGGCTTTTCCCTTAAAAAAACAGCAACACAAACTCACACGGAGAAACAGACGAATAATAAAAAAAAAAACATACATCTTTGTTTTATTCTTCTTCAAAATTTACCACCACGTTCATATCTTTGTTAATTTTTCTTTACTTTCATATCAACACAATCTATGTATCACTTCATACAATCTATAAAAAAATTGTGGGTGTTTTAATCGAGTAAATTTTGTGATGCTTAATTTCCTTATTTGAGGAATATTTTTGTCTTAAATTTTTAATTTATTTATGAAATTGATGTAATTATATGATTAGTTTTCTTATAGTTTTGTTTTATTTACAATTTGATTGTAATGGATATTAGGTTAAAGAGTTGTATCTTATTTAATGAATGAAGGTAGCTTTAGTTTTGATTAAAAAAATTTATATTTTAGTTGTTACTTCCTCCGTTCGAAATTGATTGTCATGTTGTACTTTTCGAAAGTAAATTTGACTAATTATTTTAAAGTTAAATTAGATCATATTTATTCGATATTTTAAACAAAAAAAAAAGATGTTCTAATACTATATGAAAACTACTATAAATTGTAATTTTTTACATATTAATGTGATGAAAAATACATCTTAAAATGTTAATCAAAATTTTTTAAAGTTTGACTCTAAAAATAGAAATCATGACAAACAATTCCGGACAGAGGGTGTATATCTTAAAAGTTAAAGGTCATGGCGTTATTATTGTCTTCATTTAGATAATAACGATGAAATAGGAATTGTTTGGCCAAAATAAGTAAATAAATTATTGTTGTTTTATTTTATCAAACAGAAAATAAGATTTATTTTTAACAATTCGGCATTGTTTTGTTTGATTAGAAAATATATATTTAATTTTGACGTCAACTTTAAAAATAGTAAAAAATAAAATAATATGAAATGGTCAGAAATTTATTCTAGAAGTTTAGTATTTTACTTTGTTTGTTTTTTCTTTATAAGGAGTAAATATTTTCGTTTAATGTTAGACCGAATACTTCGATACGATAAAAATATTTGTTTCAATTAAGAATGTGATTACACATCTTTTTCTTGAGATATTAAAATAAACTCAAGAATGTGATGAAAAACTTTCTAAATTTAACTCTTTCTAATATGGAGATGTTATAGAAATATCTTGAAGAAAATTTTTTTTTACACGGCTTGAGCTGTGAAAATTCCTTACAATTATTCTTGATGAGGTGTTTTTCATAAGAATTTCAATGAATAAATTATTCTCTTAACAAGAGTTTAGTGTAAGTGTCTCTGACAGAGGATTGAATCGTGATAATTTCTTTTCTGATATAGGAAATAAAAGATTATTATCATCACAACCAATAAAAAAAAAAGGGACAACTAGTTATGATAGAACACTCTTTTTACTTCTATTACACTGTATTTTACATAATTTTGTACGGAGCTAAAAAAATTTTAAAAAAATTCCCAAGTCTCTTTACTTTTCTACACGCTCGGGCTTTTATTTGAAACACGAATTAATGGAGTAGAAATACTTAAAATTAAAATCCAGGTTGTTACGAACTTCTTTTTCTTATTGGGGCTTCCTTTAAACTAATTTTGAATCCAGTTTTTGAGCAAATATCTTAGATAGTGACTGAGAATTTTCCTATGATATCACCTTTTTGTTTCTTTTAGGATCCAATATCGCCCAATTACTATTGTTATTCCTATTTTCCTCAAAATATACACAACTCTCGTAATAAGATGCTATATCATATTATTATTATATTTTATAAAAAAATTTAGTAATACAATAAAAACTTGTTTAATAAATCTATAAAAAACTTCTTTTAGATATTCAATTAAAACATTTACCACCATTCTTTGAATTTTATAAAAGGTAATAGTTTTTAATAATAATTAACTAATAATTAATATTTATTTGTCAATATTTTTTAAAAATCAATCATAAAAAAATATAAGTATATAAATTCAGACTAATTAGTTATAGAGACTGATTTACTAGAAAATTATTGAAAAAAAGTTGTATCAAAATTGAAGAGTAGGTCCATCTTGTAAGAGTTTTTGAAACAAATGAAGTGTTTGATTTTTGCCCAAGGTAAATAACTAAAAATAAAGTTTTGCCTTGATAATTGTTCAACGGAATACATTGTAAAACTTTTGAAGTTTTTGATTTTTGCCCAAGGTAAAATAATTAAAATAAAGTTTTGCCTTAATAATTGTTCAATGGAATATATTACAAAACTAAAAGTATAGCTTTATATATATACTAGACGTTGGAGCTTGTGTGTAACACCTGTTTAGTCGTTTTGAGCAGCAGATTTTATTTCTGGAAAAACTGGTTGCGACGACGGATCCCACGACGGACTGTCATGGGCACGACGGACCGTCGAGGGGGTCTCGTTCCAAAACACTTAGAATTCTGAAATTTAGGTACTGAAATCGACTCTCTGAACTTCGTGACGAAGTGGCAGGACGGACCGTCACAGGCATGACGGGCGTCCACGGCACTTGGTAAAAATCTAGTCTCTGAACTCAGGAAGCGGCCGGAGCCGGACCGTCGCAGCACGGCCAGGCCGTCACAGGCTGCGTAATCCCAGGCTGGGTCGGATTTCTGTTAAATGTTTTAACGGGCGTTTTGGACTATTCCTGCTATAATTATAAATTTAGTGGGTTAATGTTAATAATTTAACTACTTGAGGGTTAAATGAGATAACCTTGAATTAATTAATGGGTTAATTCATCATCTTTTATACTTAATTATATGCTAATTAGGGTAAAAGAAAAAGGGTTTGAATAAGAAAAACAGAAAGAACAAAGAGAGGGAGAACGATCGATCGAGAGAGAGGAAAAACGAAGCTTTGGGGAATCTGCTTGCTTGATCACTAATCTTCGGTGGAGGTAGGTTATGGTTTTTATGCTTTTCATAGTAAACTCTTAATAGCGAATGATATGTATTGGGTAGTATCGTAAAACCCTTCTATATGCTTAATTGTGTGTTTGCATGATGTGATGATATAATTGTGATGAAATAAGCATGATGAAGCTATTGAATCCTAAATCTTGAAAACCTCTTGTTAATGATGATGCCTTGGTATAAAAGAAGGCTTGATGAACTAAAGTAATGAGATTGATGATGCCTTAGTATAAGAGAAGGCTTGATGAACTAAAGTAATGAGATTGATGATGCCTTGGTATAAAAGAAGGATTGATGAATTAACAGATGAGATTAGTGGAGTGGGTGTCACGAACCGACACGTAGAATTAGGAGATCGGGTGTCACAAACCGACACGTAGAATTAGGGGATCGGGTGTCACGAACCGACACGTAGAATTAGGGGATCGGGTGTCACGAACCGACACGTAGAATTAGGGGATCAGAGTGTCACATTCCGACACATAGTAGTAGGGGAGCGGAGTGTCACGTGCCGACACAAGAGGAATAAAGATAATGAATCTTGAAATTATGTTAATAAATTCGAATGAAAAGAACCTATTTCCCAAATGAGTATGATATGGAGGCTTGAGTCCTCATGAGTGTACATGACGTTATTTATCAAAGATTCTTGTACATGTTGTTGCTACAGATTGAGTATTGTAGTTGATTTATGATATGATCTGATATATACTATTTTCTATTTTGAGTTGGCCGATAATACCTACTCAGTACCTGTGCCTTGTACTGACCCCTACTTGTATTTGTTTTCTTGATTTAATTGTGGAGTGCAGCAAACGTGCCGTCGTCTTCAACTCAACCGCAACTCTAGCCGGTCTTCATTACACCGGATTTCAGGGTGAGCTAATGCTTCTAGCTTGGACTGGATCTTCCTCTTCATGTCTTGATGCCTTGAACTTCCGGCATGGACTAGCTTTTTACTTATTTTAGCTTCTTCGATACTCTTAGATTAGTAATTTGAGGATAGATGTTCTTGTGATGATGAATTCCAGATTTTTGGGATAATAATAAGTGTTTGAGTTTTTAGAAGTTATTTGATTTATTTTGTTAATGAGTTTTAAGTCTTCCGCAATGTATTTAGTTCATTATGTTTGAAATGATGGGGTTTAGATTGGTTGGTTCGCTCACATAGGAAGATAAATGTGGGTGCCACTCGCGACCTGTTTTGGGTCGTGACATAGTGCTACCACGGGTTCAATGTGTATTATTTTTGTTTCAATTTATGTGACAAAAAGAATTAAAGAATTAATTAAATTTTAATATTAATTTTGAATAGTTTACATTTTTTTATTGTTGTTAACTATGGTAATTTTTTAATGACTACATTTTAAATTACTAGTCATTGTTGTATGATTTATAATATCTTTTTATGCAATTTTTAAATAATAAAAGTTATTTTTTCTTTTTTAATTTATGTGGTATTAATAAAATTTTAAAATTCAATTAATTTTTTTTATCTTTGAAATATGATATTGTTAATTATCGTAATTTATAGTACTTTCAAAATAATTTTCAAATAATATATATTATTTCATTTGTCCAATTTATGGGTTACTGTTAAAAGTTGAAGAGTAAATCATAGCTTTTACATATTTTTATATCTTTTGAATATTTAAGTAAATAATTATTGCATTTATGATATTTTATAAATTTTATTTAAGAAAATAAAAACAAACAAAATGAATTCATCATAGGAAAATTACTAAAGCATCCTTCAATACATCAATAATGGTCCCACTTATTATCTGAAAAATGTGCATATTGGCAGGATATTTTTGTCCAAAGTGGAAATACAATAAGTATAAAACATTTAAGTCTTTTAAAATTTTAAATTTAATTCCTATGGTATGATTTGTAATATTTTTACATAATTTTCAAATAATAGAGGTCATTTCTCCTTTCTCAATTTATGTGGTACTAAAGGAATTTCGAGATTCAATCATTTTTTTTGGTTTTTAAAGTATTTCAAGCCGTTAATTACTATAATTTATAGTGCTTTTTAATTAATCTTCAAATAATATATATTATTTTGTTTATCTCAATTTATATATCACCGATAAAATTTAAAAAGTCAATTAAATTTTTTATGAATTTTATATCTTTTAAATATTTAAGTAAGTAATTATCATGATTTATAATATTTTATATAATTTATTTAATATAGTATATGTATGTAGTAAAAGAAATTAAAAAGAAACAAACAAAAAGAATTCATAATAGGAAATTACCAAAGCATCCTTCAATACATTAAAATGGGTCCCATTTTGTTTTTTAAGAAATTGCATATTGAAAGCATATTTTTGTCCAAAATGGAAATAAAATAAGTATAAGCATTAAAACAGTGACATTCAATTATAAAATATCTAAAAATATCAACCTGTATCCACCATAATATTCCCTCTTATAGTATAGTAATAAAATTATATATATATATATATATATATATATATATATATATATATATATATATATATATATATATATATATATATATATATATATATATATATATATATAACAAAAAGGTTGTGTACTAATATTATTTATTTAATGTACTCAATTAAATAACAACTTTTAATAAGTAATTTTAGAAATATGAAAAATAAACAAAAAGGTTGTGTACTAATATTATTTATTTAATGTACTCAATTAAATAACAACTTTTAATAAGTAATTTTAGAAATATGAAAAATAAATATTATGTTATAAAATCAAGTTCATAAGAATATAATCATAAAGAGAAGAAGACAAGAGAAGTAGATAGAAGAAGGATAATTTTCTTCTTATTCAAGACTATGTAAGTCTCATTTGTATTTCATACAATAGTGAATGAACAATCCTATTTATAGAGTGAGAAATCACTTTGGATGGTTGTTCATGTACCAACTTTATGGACTATCCACTCATTCAATGGATTTATAACACTCCCCCTTGGATGTCCATAGATAATGTGCCTCGTTAAAACCTTACTAGAAAAAACCCTGTGGGAAAAAATTCTAGTGAAAAAAAAAGAGTACACATATCTTTTGATACACACTATTTGTTGCCTCATTAAGAACCTTGCCAGGAAAACCCAGTGGGAAAAAACTCGGTCAACGGAAAAAGAGTGCAACACGTATGATGCTCCCCCTGATTGAAACATCACTTAATTTCTTGTCATGATGTCTCCAAAATCTTCGTACATTGTGGTTGGTATATTCTTTTTCAAAGAAAAATCACACATTTCCTGAATATAGTGTGTCATTTATCTCAACCAGACGCACTTTCGACTTGCTTCATGGAGGGCTTTTATTTCTGCGTAGCAACATTTGCTTTATTGATCGTCAGGATATTATTGTGCCTCCACATGCAAACACATAGCGTGCTTGAGATAGAGTTTTTTGCGGATCAGATAAATATTCTGCATCTGCGTAACCAATCAATTTTGTCTTGGATTCCTCGGAATAGAATAAACCCATAATTATGGTTTTTCGAGGATATTCAATCATGTGTTCAACACCATTTCAATGTCATTTTATCGGGCAGAAACTGAATCTTGCCAGTAAATTTACTGCAAAACAAATATCTGGTCAAATATTGTTAGTAAGATGCACTAGTGCCCTGATTGCACCAAGATATAGAGTTTTATCACCAAGAAACTCTTCATCCTTCTTTTGAGATCAAACTGAATAATGATTTATGTCAAGTGATCTCATAATCATTGGGGTACTCAATGAATGCGATTTATCCATATAAACATGCATCAAAACATATCTGTGTATGTGCACTGATAGACAAATATTTCATTTGCCAAATTATCAATCTGTAGGTTAAGACAAGTTCTGTCTTACCAAAACCTTTTTATAAAAATATAAGGATAATTAGGGTCATTCTTTTGTACCTTTTTCTTCCTTGACTATTTCAATCCATATAAGGATTCTTGAAGCTTTATTGAAAAAGTTTCTTTCAAACTCTTATATGCTTCAAACACCTCAATTGTTTCAAGGATTTTTATATAACCTTCATTGTCTAGCTAGACATTACAATTAGTCATTACATGCATTCAAGTTTTTTATATGTTGTCAGTTCAAAACAAACCTCATTGCATCCACCAAAGGAGAAAACATCTCCAATAATGTCAGGATTTTTGCGATAAACCTTTATTCCTCAAGGCACAAACCGTATTTGATATCTTACAGTTATACTATCGCATAATAATTTATTTGTACCCCACTGACATTATACCTTAATTTATAGATTACCAGTCCAAAATGTCATTTTCCTAAGTGAAACAAAATATACTTGAATTGTGCATTTTACTTGGCCAACCATCTGTCCACACTATATGACAGATTTGAATTTAAGATCCTCGTCACAATTTATATCATTGAGCGCTACCTCATATCAAATATACCGTCGACAGTTATTTGATATCGATTTCAACAAGACATAACTTATCGAGATCTCTTCATTTTTCATTATTTCAGGTACCTGAACTTTTTTCAAGATTTTATGAAGTGTTATGTCAATGTGCTCTTTTATACCACTTGCCTCATTATCATGACCATATTGATCATTTGCTCCTTCCTTCTTCAAGGAATTTTATATTTGGAATCGATTGGTCTATTACGCTTCCGGCGTATCATAGACTCTGTCCTTCAAGGATTTCACATTGGAGCATTTGAAGCTGAAATTATATCATAGGGTCAGTGCATTTATCTGGCAACTGATTTGCAACATTATGCAACTGAATTATCCCTTGAACTTTAAGTTCACATATTTATTTAACGAGGATCTAGATAATTCATAATTAACCTCACACATAAGTTTCAGTTGTCAATCATCTCTCCCCCTAATGTTAGAAAATCTAACATTCTCCAACCTAATTTGGAAATTCATCTTTTTGCGTGGCGGAACAATTAAAATCATAACCGCACATTCAACATTTTAGATGAAAATTATATGATTCCTGACCCTGAACCAATTTTAATGGGAAAACCTTGTTGGTTTGATGCATACATGTGTTGCTACATGTTAAATAAAATTATCTCATATAAAATCTTATTTGGGAGTTTTGTTCTCATAACCATTATTTAGCTATAATTGGAGGCATACAATTTCTGCTAAATCAATCAGCATTATCAATATAATTTCGTAGTTTGGAACTGTGCTCTTAATTTTAACAATTCGAGCAAACAACCTTACAAAAACCAATTTATAAGTTGACAACAAAATACATGTGACCATCGCATAGATGCATCAGTCATATAGTTGCAAATGATCCACATGACAGGTGAACGGGCTCATATTCACCCTTTTATATGTTCTAAAAATTTTAAGGGATTACAATCCCAACCTTAGCTGGTACAATAATCATTTTATCAAGAGAACAAGCAACACAAGAGAATTCTTGAAGAATCTTTATTTCTTCATCATATAAATCACCTGAATTATCAATCACGTTTGCATCACATTTGATCAGAATGGTCAACCAGTCATGCCAACTGATCTTTATTTTAGTACACTTATAATTTACTTTTACATGTGATTTCATCAGCATGTACATGTTTGTATGGAACAAACAAGAGGAAAAGTGGGGTAATCTTTTACATAAACATTTATAACCCTCTTCGGTTGTAGTGAATTATAGTCTCAATATTTATTTTCAATTCATCCGAAACTACAAATGTTTCTTTTGAGACTTACTACAACCCCAATATTATTTCTCTGATAATAGCACAAATCGTTAGAGCTTGCAATTAATTTTGTGTACTATCATATATTGCATGACACCATCCCTATGGTGAGCATCTCCTTCAAGGAGGAAATTATATTATTATTGTCATGGTCAAAATCATTACGAGCAAGACGTCTTTCTTGCTTTACTTTTGTTGTACCATAGGTACACAATCAATGACAAATTTGTATTGCCACACAATAATGACTACAACTCTTATAGGCAAGAACTATTTCTTTCTTCTGTCATTTCAATAGTTCACAATAAACATACCATAGTGACGTATACAACGCACAATACAATTAGTCATTTCTGCCAAATAAAATTTATTTCCTCTCAGATCTTTCGTAGAGATGAGAAGTGACATATATCATTTTTTCTCAAACCTTTCATAGAGTTGAGTTGTGGCATATATCCAACCCATAATGATTTTATCACATCTGGACCCATTCTCTTATAGAATGGTCGAGCATTCACGATACTCATCACAAGTCACATTCTCTTCAAGGAATGGACTAATTATTTATATGTACTTCATAAATTTGCATTAAAAGCACATTGTCATGGTTTTAAAATTCATTATATTTCCATGACACACCTCAACATCACTTTGAAAGATCAAGTGTACCATCACTTTATCTTCTTGTATCATGATAGAGGATTTATAAACTTGTCAAATTATTGGGTTGACAACATTCACAAGTCTAATGACCTTTCATACCATTTTGATGATAAAAACTGCCTTCACCTTTCGAAGGAATAGTTGGAGAACCCATAGTGTTCTTCCTTTTATAATTATCGCAATGATGACTATTATAATTCCGTCCCTTCATGCCTTTTTTCATAGCGTCAATCATTTGTCATCTTTCAGACTAACTATTTACTACTACCACATTCATACGATAGAATGGAGCAAGTGAACATGCGATTTTAAAATTATCATATGTTGCTACTACATTCTTTTCAAGGAATGGAGCAAATTCAATAGGACGAATTCAAGACTTTTCATCAAAGCCTTAGTCATCATTATATCATCACTATGGTGCATTGACTCAAACTCAATGTCTTATCCATATAAGGCGTGTTACGCCATAATTCTATGGGACTTGAGCCCAATCACGGTGCATCAACACTCAAATTGATGTCTTACCCTTTTGGTGCGATAGAACTTGAATCTATCGTCTTATCCTCAAATATTTTTCATTATGGTGCATCTGAACTTTAACCTGATGTCTTACCCTTTTAGTGCGATGAAACTTAAATCCATCGTCTTACCCTTAACCAACGGTATAATAAACCAAAGTACAACATGACTCACCCTTTGAGTCTTTCAAGACAATCAAAATAACATTCAAATTCATGCTATTAAAATTTTATGCCTTCTTTTATTTAAGAAATTTTGTATAGCATGTCATATTCAACCAATAGTAGTATATGTCTTCGGTTCCTGATAATTGTTAGTGACTGAATACTATTTTTATTCTAAATCATAAAAATATTCTAGAAAATACATATCCGATTTTATGCATATAATACCTTGATTCTCATAATGAGATCAACCAAAACATGAGTTAAAGAAAAACTTAAACTCAATCTTAATTGGCTAGAGACTCGTGCTGATAACGTGTTATAAAATCAAGCTCATAAGAATATAATCATAAAGAGAATAAGACAAGAGAAGTAGATAGAAGAAGGAGAATTTTCTTCTTATTCAAGTGTATGTAAGTGTCATTTGTATCTCATACAATAGTGAATGAACAATCTTATTTATAGAGTAAGAAATCACTCCAAAAGTCACCATATTAAGTATCATAATAAATAGATACATTCTTATCCAAAAAGGTTCATGAACATAGTGAATATGCATGGTTGTTCATGTACTAACTTTATGGACTATTCACTCATTCAGTGGATTTATAACATATTAAAGATTATTTAATTTAATTTATAATTTAATTACCTTTTATAAAATTCCAGATTTGGGGTAAATGCTTAATTGAGTACCTAAAAGAAGTTGCTTATAGAGACATTAAACAAGCTTTTATTGTATTTTTAAAAAGATTTTTGTTAAAAAAAAAAAAAAGAATGATGTAGCATGACATCTCATTAGGAGCAGGAGTATATTTTAAGGAACCTAGAAATAGTTTTGGTGATACATGTTGGCCCTAAAAATTTAAAAATAATATTATTAAGCAATTTTTTAAACATAAATTATTATATAAGGAATTTACTCAAATTTTGAAAGTCTAATCAAATTTTATAAATTTTAAAAGACAATTTTAATTGTTTTATGTGAAATAAAATTATGTGATTTTAATTAATATAAGAAACAAGAGACATAAGAAGTTGGTTCAGATATATTTTGTGGCAGTAGTTTAGCTTTATGTTTACGCTGAACCTAGCTAGAATAGAAGTATATTATAGATAAATATTATTCCACCAAGATATGTTTATTAAATAAATTTTATCCACACATCATATGAACTTGTAATGTTTGACCAAAAAGATGAGGCAAAAGGATTGGATATGATAAAATAGAATATAAAATAATATTCAATGGTCCTACAAGGCAAACTTACTTTTGTGCCATGGGGTAGGTCAGGGATCAAAATCTTGCTTGGTCTCCAAAGCATAGGACCCTCCAAGAATGAAATCTCTTAATGTTGCTTAACCCAATAAATTACCTGATTAAAACTGGATTCCCTCTTTTTATTGTATTTAATAGCAAAATTTCTGTGTTCCTATTTTCTTATCATATTTATTAAGAAAATAATAATACTTAATATAGTGAGTTTGTCATTTTATTTCTATCAATTGATAAAATTTTAAAATTAATTTACTAATTAAAGAGGTTTTACTTTTTTTAAAAACACTAACTCTCTAAATAAATTGAGGATATAATAATTAAAAAAATATATTGTTTAATCTTTATTTGTCAAAAAATGACAAGAAAATTGGTTGTACTTGTCCAATTTTGACTTTTCTACTTCTCAGTTTTGACAAATCATGAAAAGAAATATTTATTTATGTAACCTCAATTTATTTAGAAAGTTGATATTTTTGGAAAATGTAAATCTCTTTAATGAGTAAATTAATTTTGAAATTCTATCAATTTATATGATTAAAATGGTAAACTTATTATGTAAATTTTACTACTCGCTCTGTCCTTATTACTTGTCTAATTTTAAATTGACACACCTACATAGAAAAAAATGATTGACATAATGAGTCTACCATTTTACCCGTATTAATCATGAATTCGATGAATTAAAAACTTAAGATTTTCAAAAAGTTCTATATTTTTCGAAGAAATTAATTGAGGATATAATAGGTAAAAAAAATTGTTCTTTCTTGATTTGTCAAAATAGACTAATAATTAGGGTCAACTAAAAAGAAAAAATAAACAAGTAATAAAGGACAAAGAAAATATTTACGTATATCAAGTGAAAAATGGACAGATAAATGACTAAGTCAAATAAGAGTGGAATTGAAAAAAATATAATACCTTCTATTATTGTTACGTAATGAAATGATTAGTATAGTTAGCAAATATTATTGAACAAAAAGATTATCACAAAAGAATTTTAAGAAATTAAAAGTAAACTTAAATGGTGAATCTCACTTTCTATCAACCTTTCTCTTCGTTAACATTACAGATTTCATCGAATGTTTTTATGACAATTTATTTGCTTGAAATCCCTAGATAATGTACTTGGGGATTTCAAAAATCCTCAAGTAATAATTATCTAAAAATGTTTTTCATTGAATTCTAATTTTGGTTAAATGAATTTAGTAAGTCTATAATTTAGAAAAAAAAAGAAGCTTCGATGGCATGACATGGCTTGACTTACCAACTAGGAGGGAAGCAAACTTTTGAAGTGTTTACTTTTTTTTTTTGAAAAAAAAGTGAAAGTTGATTGATATTTTTGTTTTAAATGATATAAAAATATTATTTGAAAACCATTCACAAAATTTGGATTATCATTTATAGGATAAATTCAAATCTTTCTTAAGTGATAAATTATCACTACAAAATACCTGAATTATCGACAACAAATTTTGTAGGTGAATTGATAAATCATTTGACAATATTTATTATCAATAGATTGCCGACGGATACTGATCCCTTGCTAAAAAACTCGATGACCAATTTTGTCAACACATTTTATATCGTTAGTAAACCGACTAAAATTCGGTTTGTAAATGATATTTCTGTCAATTTTTGAATCTTAACTCCAAAACTTTTGTGGGTAAATTTGCTAACTAAAATTTGTTTGGTACTCCATTAGTAACTTTGCGAATAAATAAAAAATAAGTTAATTAATTTGGTTCTTTAATATACAAATTTTATTTGTAATCATTTGGTAATTATAGTAACAGAAAATGTGTCATGGATGTTCCATTAGCAACTATACTGACACATACCAACTTGGTTGGTAAATCCGATAGATTATTTTAAAATATTTCGGTAATTAATTAGTAAAGATTTATCGATAATTTATCGAGAAATTTTAAATTTATTTAGTAAGTTGGTTATTATTACTTCAATAATTTGTTAGCGATAGAAAAAAAATCATTAGTAATTTGTTAGGAAGCTTATAATCAAATGACCCTTTCCAAATAATTTATGAAAAATTTTACGATTATTTTGATGAGTTATCTCTTCCACAAAATAAATGTCATTTTAGCTAATGTATGGATTGTTTTCAATGTTTGTGAACTATTTTAGGAATTTTAAGCATTTAATCTCATTTGTAAGGTATATACATTACGGCGAATCTCTCTTTTTCATACGACATAAAGTCAAAAAAAATATAAATCGTCAAATGAGTTGTTTTAACTATTAAATGTCCTTTTTAACGTATATATTTACTTAGTTACACAAATAGTAAAAGAATAATTGATAATATAGAACCTGATAATATAGAACTATTAATATCGTTACAAAGAGATAAATGCAAAAAACACACTGAAACTATATATATTTTTTTGAGTTTCATTCATAAACTATTGAGAGCGTGAATTTCATACCTAAATTATCACTTTTTACTTTGAGA
Source organism: Solanum arcanum (assembly GCA_027789145.1). Classification (NCBI taxonomy): domain Eukaryota; kingdom Viridiplantae; phylum Streptophyta; class Magnoliopsida; order Solanales; family Solanaceae; genus Solanum; species Solanum arcanum. Next base: position 37,242,558 of record CM050933.1, read on the forward strand.
AACGCACAACTCTCTTTTATACCACTCTCATTGTGTGTGTAATACACTCTCACTTTTATTTTGTCACATCACACTCCACATGGACAAAGTATTCAACCTTCACAAAAATTAAATAAATTATTAGTATTAGTTAAAATTAAAAATTAAAAAATTATTATCCAACAAAATAATGTTTCTTTTGTAAAATAAAATGTTAAGTATTTTTTTTACCCTACTCCATCACTTACCCTCACCGAACCCCCAACCCCAAGCCCCGCCCTTTTTTTTTTTGCTTAAATTTCTTTTATAAAAGTATTTAATTATTTTTACTTCATCTCACCCCCCCCTCCCCCCCGGGTCAAATAATAATTTAGATATTATTTTATTTTTTTTGAAAAAATAATTCTATCCACCCCACCTAACCCTTCGCTTCCGATTATTTTCTCATTTTGTGTTATATATTTACATATCAAATTTTTTTTTTTGCAGCCGCTGCAAGTTTTGTTCTAATTTTTTTTATTTAATTATGTTATATTTGTATAATAGTAGATTTTTTCCCCTAAAAATATGTAGGAAGGAGTATTTTTCTAGCTGCAAAATATAACATAGGACAAAATCTACTATTACACAAAATATAACATACATCGACTCTCTATAATGGGTATTTGAATATGATTGGAGTAATTCTGAGAGGTGAAAAGGCACAACATCACGAGAACAAAATTAAAAAAAAAGGAAGAGGGTCCCATTGAGGGAAGTATGAACAGAATGCCAGTTATCAAAGCTGTAAACACTTAGTATTTAGATTGGAAAGCGTTAACATATAGGCAATTTATAAAACAATAAATAAATGAATAAATAAGCATAAATAAGTAAAGGAAAGTAAGCATGTAGACATATTAAAAATCATGCAAATAAGGAAAAAGAATATGGTATTAAACATGTAAGTAAACAAATAAAGGAAAAGGAAAAAAGGTGAAACATGATAATAAACAAATTAGGGAGAGGGAATGGGTGGAACATGGAAAAAGAACGATAAATAATCCAATAAAATAAACTAAACATGATAAGCACCTAACAAATAATAAGATGACCAAATAAAGTAAACCCCACATAAATAAGCACGAAACACGTAATGGTAAGAACTTGATATCGCCAGCGGAGTTGCCATTCTGTCGCACCACGTTTTTCATCAAAACGGATTTTGTGCACGACCTAACAACTCTTTTGAAATTTTGAGTTTTGAAGAGTCGCCGCCTAATGAATTAAGGCGCGTTAGGACACTTATATAACCTAACTAGTCTAGCTCAGGTTAACGAACCAGAGAAATGGGTAAGGATTCAAATTACCTCGAGGGAAAGGTGTTAGGTATCCGTCGAGGTTCACAAATGTGGGTTCCGACCGTATCTCATGCAATTTATGTGAGAGTTACAAGTAGCAAATCAGGTGACTCATTTATTAGTTAATTAATTAGCATGCTCGCTAAGTGACAACATAATATTAAACAATAAAAATTAATTTATTATTAATTAAACATGTGAAGCCTAAATGATAAGAATTATTGAACAATTAAAGCTGCTTTATTAATTAGATAACATGCAAGACTATATGATAATATAATATTAAACAACTAAGATAACATTCTTATTTTAATTAAGAATTAGGCATGCGTTACTAAGTGATGTACATATATTAAGCATTTAAAATTTTTTTTGAGTGGATAGAAAGGAGACAAATAAATAAAAAAACAAATTTACTTTTATGTTTAATCTACCCAAATAAATATAATTAAACAAACAAATAAAGGGATAAAGCGAAAAGAGACTTTTTGGATCAACACTCAAATTTCTATTTTATTTTTCGATAGGCTTCCATATAGGGAAAGACAATCAAAGTTTGTCTTTTCAAGCCTGAGTCGATGTCATCATCTCCATAGGGCCGTCTACCCCTACCCAACCACCACATGCATTTCGTAACTAAAAGGTGCTTAGTCGTTCCAGCTTAATGTCCAAGAGGCAGAGGTATCTTAAAGGGTGGGTTTAGACAAAATAAAATATAAGGCCCTCCTAGACACCAAGTAAAACAAACAAGGCAAACAAGACGGTCATTTTAGCAATACAAGTCTCAATTTGGCCTCTAAAAATCAATCAGACATGCTTGCAAACAACATATAATTGTGAAAGGTTTCATGCTAAGCGTGTGAACATACAAACAGAAAAAATTTAAGCAACAACAATTTAATTATGAGAGGGAAAATATGATAACATGGATGTAAATTTTAGTACTAACTTTAAAGTGAGCAACAATTAGTGACATGATAGATTTTATTTTATTTCCAAGTGGCAAAGGAATGTGATCTCACATGCATATGTATTTTAAAACAACAGAAAAATTAACTATCGATACAAAAATATAACATAGGACAACAAATTTATAATTTATTAGGCAAAAATTTTATTTTAAGAAAAACAATAGATTTATAGTTAATGCAAAAACTTATTCTAAGTAAGCGACTAGTTTATTTTAATGCACAAAAATTATATATATATATATATATATATATATATATATATATATATATATATATATATATATATATATATATATATATATATATATATATATATATATATATATATATATATATATATATATATATATATATATATATATATATATATATATATATATTTTTTTTTTTAAAATATTGATGGATTTGTTATTAATGTTGAAAATATATTTTTAAGCAAATAATTACAAAATGCAGAAAATGCTTAGAAAATCAATACTATTTTAAGGCAATAATCACTTCAGCTGCAAAAAAAAAAAACAGATTTAATTTAGGAAACCAAGTAGCGAATGTGAGGAAATTGATTGTTGATTTTATTCTATGATTTGCATGAATTTTTTTTAAAAAAGGCAAATATTGAACAATTCGGGCAAATTTCTATACATACAAAAATACTAACTTTAGAAAATGGATCTATAACCATTTAAGGACACGAGGTTGATTTTATTTATTAGTATTACCAATTAAAATTTATATGCAAGAGACAATTAACACTTTACACAAGGTTTAGTTTCAAACATTTAATTTAGATGAGATTAAATCAAGTGATCGAGCAATGATCTTTACTTTATTTTTTTTAATTTTAACTAGAATTAAAGTCGTTTTTATCAAACAAAGATTATCAAACAAGTTATAAGCCTATAAGCATGTTTTTCTTACACAAGTAAGTTTGCAAAGAGATGATTAACATATAATTCCCCCTCCCTTTTAGACGATCCCCAAATATATTATATATATTAGAGATTTAGAGTTGAACAAATGTTAAAAAAAAGGTCCAAATAAATAATAGGGATAATACTCAATTACCCCCCTAGCCTATACCCAAAATCCCTACGACACACCTTATCTTTGATGAGGTCCTATTACCCCCTCCAACTTTTTTTTTAAGTAATATATTACCCCTTGCGTGCCTACGTGGCAAAATCGTGATTTCACCCATCTAGGGCGCGTGAGTGCGGAGTGAGTGCAGAGTGAGTGCAGCTTTTGGCTAACAATGGCCAATAAAAATGAGCCACGTGTCAAAGCAATTTGAAAAAAAAATTCAAAAATAAATTTTATTGCTTCTCTCAAAGCATCTTCTTTCTCTTTTCAAAAAATAACCCCATGTTTATGGTTCTTCATTTTTGAAGAAGCTCCATCCATTATCATTCAAGCTCCTTGATTTGAAAAGGTAAAGTAAAATTTAATATATTCTTTACATCTTTTTATGTCGATTATTAATTCTTATTTTATGTCGATTATTAATTCTGAACTTGATAATTATATTAAACCAAATGATAAAATAATAAAAGATCAATATTAAAAATTTGAAACAAAACTCATTATCTTTATTCATATAGATTTATTAATTATGGGGCATAGGGAGTGGGGTGGGACGTGAGAGAAGAGGAGTATATTTCATTAAAGTCACTTTATCGAAAACTGAAAAAGTGGGTCCCGGCGCGTGTTTAACAAACAAATCGACCTTGCAGATTATTTTTGCCACGTAGGCACGCAAGGGGTAATATATTACTTAAAAAAAAGTTGGAGGGGCTAATAGGACCTCATCAAAGATAAGGTGTGTCGTAGGGATTTTGGGTATAGGCTAGGGGGGTAATTGGGTATTATCCTTAAATAATAAGAAATATATGGCTTCAAATATATGAACAAAGTAATATCTTCATAGCTAATCTTCAATTTGAACTTCAAGTTTGAAACTTGTCAAAACAATCAATTGGCAACACAAGTAATCACATTTATTTAGACAAGATGAGACACATATTCAATTGTTTAACAACAAGTTATACATATAGACGAATAGAACAATAAACTTTCGTAAATGTATGAATGCAAAAGGAATACTAACCGGTTGAGAAGAAAGGGATGGTAGCAATAAGAACGAGTTGACCCAACTTCTATTCTAACAAAGTAAAGTAGCCAAGTAGTAGCAAGGAGAACACCGGAATGTTAATTTGTTTAAGAGTAGCAGTAGTATGAGTGGTAAGAGGATGAGAGCTCTTGTGTTGAGAGAGAGTGAATGAGTTAGTGAATGAGAGGAGGGGGTCTCGTTTATATAGTAGAAGAGGAGAGCATAATAAGGGAAATAGAATAAACTAGCGAGTCAATTAAATCACAATTTCCTCTTTTTCAAGGAGAGCCAAAATTGGAAAAAATTCTAATTATTTCAATACAAAAAATAAACTAGTAAAAGTTAGCAAAAATAATAATATTTCCCCTTAAATAAAAGAGCCAAAATCATATTTTAAAATATTATCTTACCAAATATAAACAAATACGAATAAATTAAGAGAGGACAACATTATTTTCCTTAAATAAAAAAGAGCCAAAATTGAAATAATTTTATTTTTCCATATATGAAAATAAGTAAGAGATCTGTCAATTTTAATTAAGGGAAGGGGGATCAATTAATATTATTTTTCTTATTTCAAAGGAGCCAAAATTAGAATTATTATTTTTCTAAAAAGCAAGTAAGAATCTATCTAATTTTCAAGAAAAGAAAAAGGGAGCAATTAACATTCAAACAATATTCAAAACAAAACAAATAAGACAGATATCACATATTATATTTTAATTTAGCAGTCAAATAAGCAAAACTGGAAGGAAATATATGGGATCTATAAATAGTCTTTATTGACAGATTTTAAAATAAAGATTTTATTTCATAGAGAAAATAATGACTAAATACAATAAAAGTGACTCAACAATTATCAAAAGATTGGAAGAACGAAATATTAATCAAAATTACCAATTTAAAACCTAATATCCAAATCAACCATTAAGGGCAAGACAATTAACAATTAGGAAGGAGTATTTTGTAGCTGTCACAAATAAACAACAATGTTCTTGGACGCTGCTGGTTGACGCCGGTGGAGCCTGCTGGCATCGACTGCTGCTGTCCCTGCAAAATAAGAAGAGAGAAAAAGAGTGAGTGAAGGAGAGGAGCAGAGAGGGCGTAGGCAAGACGGGGAGGAGAGAGGTGACGAGAGAAGAGAGAAAAGGGAGGGGCGGTTGGAGAGAGGGAAGATGAGGGAGGCGCAGAGAGGGAAAAGGGGAGGAAGAAGAATGAGTGTTTTGGATCTTTCTAGGTTAAAAAGACTAAGTTAAAGATTTGATCTCAACCGTTGATTTGATAAGAGATGAAGGGTTAGAATTCGATCTATGATATAATTTAAAAGATGGATGAATGAGATTAAAAGATGAAGCCTTAAAATCAAATGGAAAGGATATGACATGGCTAAAATTGTAATAAAATCGGCTAGAATTGAAAGGAAGAGGATGGTTATAATTGAAATAAAATTTAATTGGAAAGGCTAGAATTGAAAGAAAGAGGATGATTATAATTGAAACAAAATTTAATTGGAAAGGCGAAAATAGAATAGAATGGGTTAAGATTTAAATGTTTTGAGGAAAATTTAGAAATTACTATCTAATTAAAATACTACATATATTAAAATATTTTTATATAATTGAAAATCATTTAGATTTTAAATATTTGAAATTCATTAATAATTCTAAAATATTATAATAATATTCACAATAATTCTATTAAGTAAACATACTAAAATATATAATTTTCATGCAATATCGACTAAAATTCTAAACTTTAAATAAATTTTAAAATGTGTATTTAATCGAATAAAATTCCTAAAATTGGTTAAAGGTCGGCCAAAATTGGGTGTCAACAATTCTCACATATTTTTAGTTTTCATTACTGTGATTCATAGTACTTTTTAGTTCTTAGTTATTTTCAAACAATATATGCAACTTTTTTCGTTTCAATAAAAATAAGGGAGTCAACCAAATTTTATTTTATTTTTTAACTATGTTTTTCTAAAAATATTGTAAATTGTTACATTGCATTTTTAAGCTTCTTTTATGTAATTTTCAAATATGTAAAAAATTAGAAATTAAAACGACGATTTAAAGTTTTCAAAGCATTATATTTCTATATTAGAATGTTCAAATCTTTAAAACTCCACATATATGCACAAATTAATAGAACGAACCCAAACGACTTTTTATAAAAAAAATATATATATGAAAGCTCATTTTAATAATAATACATATATATATACATACATATATATATACATACATACATATATATATATATATATATATATATATATATATATATATATATATATATATATATATATATATATATATATATATATATATATATATATATATATATATATATATATATATTTCATTTTTCAATATATGAATTCCTTCTTTTCGATTTATATGAACTTATTTTTAAATTTTGTTTCAAAAAGAAAATAACTTTTGAATTTTAATTTTTTATATAGAATATTTAAGATCACAAAATCTAAAATATTTAATACACAAAAATTTAAATATACATATATGTTTTAATTTTAATTTTAATTGATTTCACCTAATATTATACTTGATATATAATTATTAAGAGCTAAGCGTAATCATTATTTATTTAATTTCATATAATAAATAAATATCATTAAAAAAAATGAAGAAATAACAAAAATGAGGTAATACTACTACTAATTAAATATGTTTCTAGAACTATTTAATTTTCTTGTTATCATTCGTGGTAGATTTTTGCTTGCAGAAAATTAAATTTTTACCTTTGATCATCATTCACTTCATATATAGAAAGATGTTTCTAGAATTATTCATTCTTGATAGATTTTTGTTAGAATGAAATTACTATATGTTTTTAGCCGTCTTTAATGCAAATATATCATCCTATTCATATTTATTTGTAAAGTTACTTTTTAACATCTTTTTCTTTAGTCTCAATCTAATATATATTATTAATTTATCACACTTATTTATTTTCAAGCATATTCTTAGAGCCAAAATAAAAATATGGAAATAAATAATTCATGATAAAAATTTTATACAAAAGGTAGGCATTTTTTATAAGCATAAGAAAAATATTAAGAATTTAGTTAAAATAATAGTAAAATAGAGTAAAAATAAAATAGATGTTACAATAACTCACAAAAGAAAAGAAAGTGAAGTAATTAATAACAAAATAAGTTAATGCTAATAACAATAACTTAAGATGTTTCTAGAACTATTTAATTTTTTTGTTATTATTCTTGATAAATTTTTGTTAGCGTGAAATTACATTTTTGTCCTTGATCATTATTCACTTAAAGATATTTCTAGAATTATTAATTATATTTCTTAATAGATTTTTATTAGCGTGAAATTACATTTTTGTCTTTCCAACTTCACTTTATATATATATATATATATATATACACACATAATTTTAATAAAAAGTATTATCGTATATAGAATACAATTTCAATCACTTATTTCATGGGTTCGAAGATCATACGAATCATATGTGTAGGGGTGGGGGGCTAATGAACAACTCAAAAAGTTCGTTCTTATCGATAGAAGAAAAAAAATTGATACAAAGACCAAGTAGTTTTGAGTGAGTGGATGATGAAATTTAACTTGTAAGATTTTGTTTTATATATATATATATATATATAATTTTAATAAAAAGTATTATCGTATATGGAATACACATATTATAAAATAATTTGAATCACTTATTCCATGGGTTCGAAGATCATACGAATCATATGTGTAGGGGTGGGGGGCTAATGAACAACTCAAAAAGTTCATTTTTATCGATAGAAGAAAAAATTTGATACAAAGACCAAGTAATTTTGAGTGAGTGGATACTGAAATTTAATTTGTAAGATTTCAAAACAATTAGAAACTTACGAAAATCAATTGGTTCAGTTTGAACATCAAATAAGAATTACGGGGGTATATGTACTGATCTAGCTAGTTCTGAATAATTATTTTAATAATGAGTATCATTATGTATATATAACTTGGAGAAATTGTTATTTGTAGTTTTAATAATTTGACAAACCCAAGCACCTTGTAAAGGGACCTAGTTCATGGTGCGATATATTCTCTCTTGCTAGGCTGAAAAAGGTACAAGTAGTGGGTGCACATTCACCAACTCATGACTTGCCAAACCCAGTGACCTGGTCCATGGTACGATATATTTTCTCTACTGCCAGGCTGAAAAAGGTACAAATGATTGGTGTTAGTATCGAATTCACGCACACACACTAGATGAATGAAGAACACAAGAACTTTCAAGAGAGAGAGATGAGAGATCTAGAGAGAGAAAGAGAAAACCCAATATTTCGTGGTAACACTCCGTGAGTAAACTTCGACGGCTGGGGTATATTTATATTAATAAATCAGAGTATTTTTGGTTATAGAGAATAAATAGGAAAGCCTAAAATAGAGAATAAATAGGAAATCCTAAAATTAATCAGGCTCCACTACCTAACAATTCTCCCACTTGGAGACTGACTCAGTCATCCAAAAAATACATTCTCAAAAAAAAAATCTCTTCATCATCAACATCTTTACCGCACCGCAACATCTATAGCAACAACTACAGAAGACCAACCGAGGTTTTACATAACCTCAGTTTCCCAACATCAACACATTTCGTCAACATGTTTGCCGCGTTCTTTGTACCCTCTAGCTTCTCCAAGCACATATCAGCATCCTCCACTGCCCTGCGGAGTGAAATGGTATCGCCTTCTGATGTGCTTTGTCTTCAAATGATAGACTGGATCTTTCACCAACTGTATGACACTCTGTCTATCTGAGTAAAGAATCTTCTCGCTCTGCTTCTTGCACAATTCCTCAAGATAATCTGCCATCCATATCATCTCTTTCCCAGCTTCAGCTATTGCCACATACTCAGCTTCACTAGATGAAAGAGAAACACACTTCTAAAGCCTGGACATAACTCACTGTTGTTCAACCTATGGTGTAAATGTACCCGGATGTACTCTTGCTCGAGTCAACATCCCCACCAAGATCAGCATCCACAAAACCATGTAGAGTCACCTAGCCTTTGCCAAAACAAAGTGAGGTATTGGATGTACCTCTCAGATATCTCAGAAGCCACTTCACAACTTCCCAATGCTCTTTCCCAGGGTTCGTCATGTACCTGCTAAGAACTCCCACTGCATGTGCTATATCAGGTCTAGTGCAGACCATAGCATACATCAAACTACCAACTGCTGAAGAATATGGAACAAGTGCCATGTGATCACGCTCCTCGGCAGTCTTGGGTGACTGCTCCTTTGACAATTTAAGGTGATTTGCCAATGGAGTAGTCCTGGGTTTAACATCATTAACCCTGAATCTTCTCAGCACCTTCTCAATGTACAACTCCTGAGATAGATTTAAAGTGCCACCAGATCTATCCCGAGAAATATTCATCCCCAAAATCTATTTTGCTGGACCCAAATCTTTCATCTCAAACGCTGCAGACAACCTTGTCTTCAGATTGTTAATCTCCCTCATATTAGATCCTGCAATCAACATATCATCCACATACAAGAGTAGAAAGAGATATGAATAAGTGTATTTCTTGAAGTAACAACAATGATTCTTTTCAGCTTTGCAGAATCCACTCTTGATCATGAAGGAGTCAAACTTGTTGTACCACTGCCTTGGTGCTTGCTTTAGTCCATACAAGCTCCTGGTGAGCTTGCACACCATGTGTTCCTTGCCTGGAACCACAAATCCTTCCGGTTACTGCATATGGATCTCTTAGTCTAGATCTCCATGTAAAAACGTTGTTTTTACATCCATTTGCTCTAGATGCAAATTCTCCGATGCAACAACACTCAACAGAATTCGAATAGAGGATAGCTTCACAACAGGAGAGAATATTTCAGCATAATCAATACCTCTCCTTTGTGAATATCCTTTAACTACTAAACGAGCCTTGAACCTTCTTTTGCCATCTGGTTCAGTCTTGATTCTAAACACCCACTTGTTCAGCAAAGCTCTCTTCCCTGCATGTAACTCAGTCAACGCCCATGTGTCGTTCTTCTCAAGTAACCTCATCTCATCGTCCATGGCTTGCTCCCACTTGATTGAGTATCTGCTTCGACATCTCTGGTGTTACTCTTCTCCAACTCAACCTCAACTCCCACTTGCTTTGTAATCTCTAGAACCTTCTGCTCTCTGTCCGTGTACAGGACAAACTCATCAAATGTCACGTCATAATGTCTCAGGATCTTTCTGTTCTTGTCATCCCAAAACCTGTAGCCAAACAAATCAGAACCATATCCTATGAAGTAACACTTCACAGCCTTGGCATCAAGCTTGTCTCTCTTTTCTGGATCAACATGAACATAAGCAGTGCAACCAAAAGTCCTCAAGTGTGAGTACTTGAGTTCTTTTCCTGTCCACACCTCCTCTGGAATCTTGAACTCTAAAGGAACTGATGGTCCCCTGTTGATCAAGTATACAGCTGTGCTCACAGCATCCGCCCAAAGTGTTTTGGGCAGCCCACGGTGTATCCTCATACTCCTTGCATGCTCATTCAATGTTCTGTTCATCCTCTCAGCAATTCCATTCTGCCTTGCCTTACCAGGAACTGTTCTCATCAATCTGATTCCCTCAGCTGCAAGAATGCCTGGAACTCTGATTTGTCATACTCTCCTCCATTGTCAGACCTAAGGCATTTGAATTTCAAACCGGTCTGATTCTCAACTTCAGCTTTCCACTTCTTGAAAGTTGCAAACACATCTGACTTATGCTTCAAGAAGTAAACCCATACCTTCCTGCTGAAATCATCAATGAAGGTAACATAAAATCTGGATCCTCCAAGTGATGATACTAGAGATGGTCCCCAAACATCTGTATGGACCATTTCCAACTGCACTTTCTTTGGCTCTCTAGGAATCTTTGTGAAGCTTACTCTTTTCTGTTTGCCCATAACACAGGTCTCGCAAAGACCCATATCAACAGACTTCAGACCCTCTAATGCTCCTTTTGCAACAAGCATCTTCATTCCTTTAGTACTCATGTGTCCAAGTCTGTTGTGCCAACAGACATGAACCGGAAGCACCTTCAGCAACAGCGGCCATGTTTATACACCCTGCAGTGGTGTACAAGTTTCCAAATTCGGTGCCAGAGCTACTACCATAGCACCTTTCACGATCTTCCACGAACCTTTTCCAAACTCTGCTGCATATCCCGTGCTATCCAACTAACCAACAGAGATCAGATTTTTCTTGATCCCAGGAATATATTTGACATCCTCCAATGTCCGCTGGTTTCCCGAGGTGGTCTTTATGCAAACATCCCCCTTTCCTTCAATATCTAAGGCTTTATTGTCAGCAAGATATACTTTTTCAAAATTTCCAGATTTGAAATTTTGGAACAACTCCTTGCTTGGAGACGAATGGAAAGATGTACCAGAATCCAAAATCCATGATTCAACCGGGCTTTTCACACTAAGGATTAGAGCATCCCCAATGTCCTCTGCTGAATTTACAGAATCATTGTCATCTCCAAATTTTTGATTCTGTTTCTTCTTTAGCTTTGTACAGTTCGTCCAAAAGTGCCCTTTTTCTCCACAGTTCCAATAAGTCACGTTTGATCTGTTCAGGGATTTTCCTCGATTCTTTGATTTTAATCGACCATGTTGATTTTGGCTTTTCGTCTTACTTCTCCCCCACGGTGAGATCACTGCCCGATAAATCTCCCACTTCTCGTTTGCGAATACTTTCGCTAAGAACAACATCACTGATTTAATCAAACTTGATTTCGGATCGCGTGAGCGCTAATCGCAAAGAACAACAAAGATCCCAAGACTCGGGCAGAGATGACATCAAAATCAACGCCTTAATTTCATCTTCTAAATTAATGTCCACAGAATTGAGTTGACTCACAATCATATTGAACTCGTTTATATGATCAGAAACGGATCCATTCTCAGACATCTGTAAATTGAATAATCTACGCATCAAATATACCTTGTTCATAGACGATGGTTTTTCATACATGTTTGACAGTGCCTTCAAAAGATCGGACGTAGTCTTCTCCTTCACGATGTTGAACGCCACGTTTCTTGACAAAGTCAACCGGATCAACCCTAGAGCCTGGCGATCCTTGAGTTTCCACTTCTCCTCCGTCATGGATTTCGGCTTCACCCCGCAACGGTTCGTGAATATCTTTCTGGTACAGATAGTCGTCGATATGCATCTTCTAGAAACTGAAATCGGATCCATCAAACTTCTCGATTCCAAGCTTCGAACTATCCATCTTCAGTGATCGTGTTGAATCTCCTTAGCTCTGATACCAGTTGTTAGGATCGAATTCACGCACACACACTGGATGAATGAAGAACACAAGAACTTTCAAGACAAAGAGATAAGAGATCAGAGAGAGAAAGAGAAAACCCAATATTTCGTGGTAACACCTTGTGAGTAAACTTCCACGGCGGTGAGGTATATTTATATTAATAAACAGAGTATTTTTGGTTACAGAGAATAAATAGGAAAGCCTAAAATAGAGAATAAAGAGGAAAGCCTAAAATTAATCAGGCTCCACTAACTAACAATTGGTGCATGGTCACAAACTGATGACTTGACAAATCCAGGGACCTTGTGAACATGGTGCAACATACTCCTCACTGCTATAGTATAGTTGGTTGGTGCATAATCTCTAACTATGGCAGAAAGTACAGAGACCTCGACCAATGACGTGATCTCGAAGGTTGTGATTGTTCTTCATTAACGTATTGTCCAATAGTTACAACCTTAGTTTTTGCAACTTGAAAATATCTCAAAAACTCTTGCAAAGGCTGAAAAAAGGGAGTGAAGAAACATCCTAAAGTTCAACTCAAATCTGAAAGAGCTGGAAGTTTAGTTGTCTTATGATTATTTCTTCTGCATGTACATTGTAAATCTGTTCCTAAATATATAAATGATTCAAATATTTTGGTTTGTTGAAAAAGTCTAAATTAGTTGAGTCAAACTGATTTAGTGGGCAGCCTTCTGTGTTGCTATTAAACTCTAAGTCCTCCGGAGCGTGGTGATTTAATGGGCAATTGCGTGTTGCTTAGTTAAATCCTGAGTTCTCTACTGGTGATAGTTTAGTTGACAGTGTCATCTGCCTAGGCTCTTCAAGCAATAAAGTTATTGCTTGGTGGTAAGATTAATAATTTCTTCTCACATTGTTGTAACCGGGTCTCACTTTTGCTTGAGAAGATTAGTGAAAACGGTTGAAAATTCTGTGTGACAGGTCGATTTTACTGCCTTGAGTAAGGAGGTTTCCATATAAACTGCTTGTGTTCTTTTCCTGTCATTATTTACTCTTCATTCTTATTTCGAGTGAGTCAAGGGACCTGATCCGTTGACTAATAATGAACACACACATTCTACCAAAAATAAAAAAGTATTGCTTAGTTTCCTATCATGCATAATTTTTCTTTCAAAAACGTATTAAGAAAGAATCATAGTAACCAGTTGAGGTAAAAAAAAATTAGTAACATTATCATGGATATAATATTGAATAGTATATATTAGTAAAGATAAATTAAATATATGCTATTGCTCCACAGGAAATTATTGATTGATATAGAATCCATTAATATTAGATGTTAAATTCATTGAAAAATATGATCAATTGATGAGTTCTGTGGTATTTAGTCATGATTTTTAATTTATATACATAGGATTAGCTAAGAAACTTGATAGTGAGAAATAAAAGCTTAAAGAATATAACGTGTGCAACTAAACATATAACACAGCATTTCTGAGCGAGCAAACACGGATCACGTACCATTTCAGACTTAGATTTTATATATATCAAACACAGTAAGTCCTTTCCCTCAAAAAGCTACAAGGGTCTTGAGAAGTAGACAAGATGAAGCTAAGGAAGAAGAAGTATATAAATATTTACATAATTAGAATATATATGTACTAATAAGTCTTAATACCCCATTTAGAAGCATATTTGACTAGTTCACTCATCTCTTCTTTGTTGATATATCCATCTTTATCTATGTCTGCATGAAGGAAGGCTCTCCCAACTTTCCATCCACAGAAGCGTAACCCCATCTTCTTAAAAGCTGCTTTTAACTCTTTCTTACTTAACTTTCCATCTTCATTCGTGTCATATCTCTTCAGAATTCCCTCCACTTGATCCTTAGTTAGTGGTATGCTTGCATCTTTATTAGTTAACCAAGGCATAGTTTTCTTCTTGATGACTTAACATTAACCAACCCTCACTTCCTATATATAATGCCAATCATACCTTTGTCCCGACTTATAAGACATATTTCAAATTAATTGTGATTCAGATAAGTATATCTTCAACTATTGTAAATTTTTTATATAATACTTTTTATGTTAAAAGTTTACAAATATATAAATTTAATTTTTTAAAATTAAAGATTCCATAAGGAAATACTCGATCAAACTTAAATTATTGACTCACAAAAATAAAATGTGTTACTTAAATTGAGACTGAGGAAGCACTATACTACACTAGGCCATTTATATCTTTACATGTGCATGCGGTCGGGTAGAATTTATGCTCCTTGCAATCCATTTCATATTTTCGAATTCTTTATCCATTTGTATATATATGGAGACATAGGGTCATCATTATTCTAATTTATCATGAGGTATATAGAAAAAACATACTGCACTACTTCAATTATTGTCTAAATATCTCATTCCCTTCTACTGGAAGTATCTTTGAACACTTTTACTTTTAGCCGAATTCCTGATAAAAAGATGAAATATTCTCGAATAAAATATTTCAAAAGAATGAAAACACTTTGGAATTTATAATCTTCGTGAAGCTAAGAATCATTTCAATAAGAAAATAAAAATAAACTGTAATACTTCATCTGTTTTAGTTGGTTTGGTATATTTTGACTTGACACAAAATTAAAAAAGATTTTTAAATATTATTATCTAAAATTATATATATATATATATATATATATATATATATATATATATATATATATATATATATATATATATATATATATATATATATATATATTATATGTATGAAAAAATCATTTAATTTTATTGTCTTAAACATAATACAAAACTAAAGAATTGCTAAAAAGACTCATTTCATTTGAAATACTTCAAAAGAAATTAAAATGAAGAGACTACTAAGCACAAACAATTCTTATATCTTTAAAATAAACTACAAAGTTGAAATGCATCACATAAATTCATAATATAAACTAAAATAAATCAAAAGGTTGTGGAAAGTTAAATCGTATGATTAATTTTGTTTGAGAGGTTAATGTACTTTCGTTGAGATTCTCTTATAAGACGGAGTTTGGAAGTTTAAGAAGGCAAGCTTTTGTTAATATGTCTGCTTCGTATGGATATTTTAAAGTATTTTTTTAAAAAAAGATTAGCGTTAGTACTAATATGATAAGACATGCTTTAGCTTTAGCCTTAAATTTTAAATTCATATATCTTTTAGTTGTAACTTTTATTATTTTGAATGCTGCTAATATTTATGTGAATTTTATAACTATTTTGAGTAAAAAAACATCATAGTAATGGGTCACTTCTACTCTGTTTTTCCTTATGGTGAAAGTTGTGCCTTATTTTATAAATATTATATTCTCTTATAGAAAACTCCTATACCTATTCAGATCATAAGAACGATTACGTGCATATATATTTTTTAAATATATTGTATTTTTATTAAAATTGATAATTGGTCTCCATAGCTAATAGGGTAATATATTAATTTTTTGTTTACTTATGTAGTTTTTCACTTTAATTGGATGATAATAGATGTCCGCACCACCCGATGATTTGGATAGTGACAAGATAGTCATAAAGAAATTCATTGTGACTATAGATATTACTTTGTTTTACCCAAAATTTTTATATGTATTGTTGTGCTCACATATTATCCTCGTAGTTTCATATTATGTTCAACTATTTCTGACTTCTATTTATTGATGAAAACTTAATATATTAATGAAAATAAGTTTCTTTTGCAATTTTTGTATTATTTTTAACTTACATTCATGCATATTTTTTTAACAATCAAAACAAGGACGACATTACACTCTGTAAGAAAAAATGGGGACGACATTCGACCCATTGAGGGTTTTGGAGACTATGAATTTAAAAATGATTATAAGGTAGTTTGTATTTTAAAAACTATAAATTCAGATCAAGTTGAGGCCAACTTATATAGTTTAAATACGGATTGTTGGAAACACGTTTATGATTGCCCGAGTGAGGGCTATCAAATGTTTCAGGTAAGTTTGTGAACGGGAAACTCTACTGGGCTGTCACTACTGCTGGTCTTAATGCAGATGAGGGTGGGTATATCATTTCTTTTTATTTGTGTGATGAGAAACGGGGAAAGGTGGAGAAGCCCTGCTATGAAGAAGGAGGTAGGATTCCGTCGGTGGGAGTGTTGGGAAGTGATCTTATTGCATTCTCTGATTATCTAGAAAGTCATGCACATATTTTGGTTACAAAAGAGTACGGGTCTTGGACAAACATATATAACGACAATGTTAGTGCTTGATTTGTTCAGCTTGTAATGAGTTTTGACACATGCTAGAATCTACCTTTGAAATCGTAATACCATTATATTGAGAGGAACACGTATGGAAAGAGCATTTACTTGCTAGGCATATCTCATCATATACTACAACATTCGATATAAAATTTGGTTTTTCTTGTCCCACATTGGTGGCAGAAGAAAAATACAAATACTTAATAAGAGCTCAACTGTATGTCGCTGAGCTCATGAGCATGAGTTTGTAACCTAAGTGGAAGAAGTAAGATGATTGGGACAAGCCAAATCTTCAGAAAACGGTGTGGGATAGGACACACTAAATTCTACATTGAATTCTTTAGCATATCCGATGATGAAGAAAAATACATATATTTTATAAAAACTCAACAGAAACTCTATATCACTGAGCTCAATAGCGAAATCTTCTAATCCAAGTGGAGCAATAAGATGATTGGCACAAATCAAAGCTTCAAGCCTTGACATAAATAGAAGGGTTCGTTTGTCATTATGGGATATTGGTATAGTATGAGGTATTGCTATTATATTCCAACACTAATAATACTTTTTGAAGGATTATTAAGGTAAATCAACCTCGAGATGTGTACCTGCAATTAGCAGCGAAAATCGTTGATCTACTTTTTTGACAGGTTGGTGCTCATGTCAGTCTTTGAATCACTAGGAAACAAAAATTTGTGTTTACAAACAAGAAGTCAGCTTTGTGTGTTGATTAATTTGTTTGAGAAACTCACTTCTTTGTTTCTTGAGTGAGATTATTTTTGGTTTTCTGTTTCACACGTTTTCTCTCTATTTCACATTTCACATACGTTTGAAAATACTCCCACTAGGAGTCTTTTAATGAGGGGTTGAATAGTTACATTGTAACTATTCTACCTTATCCTTTAAAAAGATTTATTCAAACTAATTAATTAATTAATTAATTAGATAAGACATCAAACAGATCAGGTTGGGTCGGTCCACATGGGCGACCCACGACCGAAAACTTACATCTTTCACTTGGCACATGATGGACAAGATCCAAGTCAACATTATATCAATCAGATGCACAATTCATGTAACAAATAGTTCGTGCGACTGTGAGCATGAAGAACTTATCTTTAAGATCTTACAAGCCCTACATAAGAATCCAGTCATATGTGGAAAGAATTCACTATTATTTCAAGGACACTATTACTCACAATACCCAGACGTCATTCACTACTTCAGTAGTTATTTATTCAATCCCTTAAACTCTTAAAGAGGTGAACTCGAGCTCATGTTTAACTTTATACACATAATTACACTCGAGTGTAATAGCCGACTTATGTATACAAGTTGAATTGTTCATTTAATGATCTTCCCTTTCTACTTGAATGTATCTGTTCCATACTCAACTTCTTTCCTAGATATGTACTGCATTGCCAAATTGCTCATGGCTATTAGTAACATGATAAAGTAGCAACACCGATTAAAACTTCACGAAATGACAAAAGGTGAAAGGGTATTTCATTGAAAAGTCATTTTACTTTTCTGGGTCTCACACAATGAAGAAGTAGGGAATATATAACATCTCACAAATTTAAATTAGCTAGGAATAATATTAGAAACTAAAAATATTCATTTTTGTAAAGAAAAGGAAAAATACGGAAAATTATCTATGTTAAGAAAGTGAGTGTTGGTCATTTTCAAACAACATTAACTTCTAGCTCAGGATGAGTTAGAGGTAGTTCTTAATATGGTTGGAATTCCCTTGGAGAGATCTTTCCAACTCTGCCGAGTTTGTCCATTTTCTATATTGTATGAGGGATATATGCCTATCGAAAGTTGGACCGTTGAAGTAAGTAAATTCCAATCCAGATTTAAGGAAGAGCAAGGTAGTCTTTTTAGCAATTAATTTCCTTTTTCGTTTTAGGGATTTATTTGGGGTAAAAACAAGTTTTAATTTAGATTAGAAAATCAAAATCATGCTTAGGGATTGGAGAAGAGAGAAAAGAAGAAGAAAAAGGATAAAAAGTAAAGGATTCATACTAGTTCGTCATTCCAAGGGTTCCGATTGTTCAATATACTTATCCGGTCAAACATTATATGGCACCCCAAGTCAAACCTTGCATCTAGAATAGTTAGCAGAATCGGAGTTACAATATGGTGTACACACAATTACTAACCATAGTCCCTTAGGTGGTTATATTTTAGAGTAAGCATGCTTTCACAAATAATTAATTACCCTAGGTCAAGACCCACTGTTGCCTTTCAAATGTCAAACTATGAACCGAAATTGTAATGACCTGTTTAGTCGTTTTGAGCAGCAGATTTTATTTGTGGAAAATTGGCTGAGACGACGGACCCCACGATGGACCGTCATGGGCTCGACAGACCGTCGCAGGGTCTCGTTTCAAAACACTTGGAAAATCTGAAATTGGGTACTGAAAATCGGCTCTCTGAACTTCATAACGAAATGGCAGGACGGACCGTCACATGTGTGACGGACCGTCACAGACTCTTGGTGGAAATTGTCTCTGAACCTTGCGACGACCTGCAGGACGAACCGTCGCAGGCACGACGGGCCGTCGCAGGTTACATAATCCCCGTCTGGGTCGGATTTCTTTACACGTTTTAAGGGACGTTTTGGACTATTCCTACTTTAATTATAAAGTTAGAGGGTTAAGGTTAATATGTCTAATTACTTGGGGGTTAAAAGAGGTAACCTTAAGTTAATTAGTGGGTTATTATTGCCATCTTTTATTCTTAATTATATACTAATTAGGGTAAAAGAAAGAGGGTTTGAATAAGAAAAAGAAAAGAACAGAAAGAGAGGGAGAAACGAACGAGAAAGAGGAGGAACGAGAATAAGAACAAAGCTTTGAGAATTTGCTTGCTTGATCACTAATCTTCGGTTGAGGTAGGTTATGGTTTTATGCTTTCATAGTAAACTCTTAATAGAGAATGATATGTATTGGGTAGTATTGTAAACCCTTCTATGTGCTTAATTGTATGCATGCATGAATGTGATTATATGATTGTGATGAAATAAGCATGATGAAGCTATTGAATCCCAAATCTCGATAAAAACCCAATCTCTTGTTAATGATGATGCCTTGGTATAAAAAAAGGCTTGATGAACTAAAGTAATGAGATTGATGATGCCTTGGTATAAAAGAAGGCTTGATGAACTAAAGTAATGAGATTGATGATGCCTTGGTATAAGAGAAGGCTTGATGAATTGATAGAATGAGATTAAGGGATCGGGTGTCACGAACCGACACGTAGATTAAGGGGATCGGGTGTCACGAACCGACACGTAGATTTAGGGGATCGGGTGTCACGAACCGACACGTAGATTTAGGGGATCGGGTGTCACGAACCGACACGTAGATGTAGGGGATCGGGTGTCACGAACCGACACGTAGAATTAGGGGATCGGAGTGTCACGTTCCGACACATAGTAGTAGGGGATCGGAGTGTCACGTACCGACACAAGGGGGATAAAGATAATGAATCTTGAAAGATGATAATATACTCAATCTAATGAATCTAATTCCCAAATGAGTATGATATTGAGGCTTGAGTCCTCATGTGTGAACTTGACGGTAATTGTTAATGATATAGTACTTGTTGTTGCTACATGTTGAGTACCATAGTTGATTTTATGATATTACTTGGTATATATTTATTTCTATTTTGAGTTGGCCGATAATATCTACTCAGTACCCGTGTTTTGTACTGACCCCTACTTTTATGTTTTCTTTTTGTTATTTGTGGAGTGCAGCAAACGTGCCGTCGTCTTCAACTGAACCACAATTCTAGCCAGTCTTCGTCACATCGGATCTTCAGGGTGAGCTAACGCTTCTAGCTTGAACTGGACTTTCTTCCTCCTGTCTTGATGCCTTGAACTTTCGGCATGGACTAGCTTTTACTTATTTTAGCTTCTTAGAATACTCTTAGTTTAGTAATTTGATCATAGATGTTCTTGTGGTGATGACTTCCAGATTTTGGGGAATAATAGATGTTGGATTTTAGAAGTTATTGAATTGGTTTTTATTAATGAGTTAAGTCTTCCGCATTACTTTCTGTTGATATTATATTGAAATGTTAAGGTTTAGATTGGTTGGTTCGCTCACATAAAAGGGTAAGTGTGGGTGCCAGTCGCGGCCCGATTTGGGTCGTGACAGAAATTCAAAGTGAGGGAAAGACCATTTACCTTACAAGTAATAAGGAGTGGTGTGATTGCACGACGACACGACTACTTCAATAATGACCAACATGAATTCCACCTACTTGCACTATGCCTAAACTCTGGAGTATTTGGAAATGGAGGTTGAAAGGAAATTGAGGGGTTATGAATGTGGTGTTGATGGTGTTTGAAATTCGCTAATGAAGGGAGTGGATTTAGCGAAAGGTGGGTAGTGATGTCGGTTGGGGGTTATTGGAAGAAGTGGGAAAATGGTTTAAAATCTTGGGGTTTTAAGTGTTAGGCATTCCGGGTTGGGTCGGTCAAGCAGGGGTTTTGGACCTACGAGATCCAACTTATGGTCCGTAGGTTGATATACGGTCCATAGGTTAGGACCGTAGATCACTCTCACACTAACAAAAAATGAAGTACTTACCTAGGATCTAGATAAACCATTAACGGTCTGTAGAGTGACTTACAGACTGTCGATGATATCCATATTCCTCTGCACCAGACCCTTTTCTGCAGATTTTGCCTTGCGCACCTGCATATGTAGTAATCGTTAGGCTATTTTTTTTGTTCTTTTTTGATACTTTCTATAAACAGACCCTATTCTATATCTAGCCAACACTAAAACCAAAATTTACACCTACTAAGAAATCAAATAAACAAAGGAAAACTACTTAACAGAAATTTGAAACTTAGAGTTGGCTACATTTTACACCTTGGGTTGCCTTCGAAGTAGCGCTTGATTTAACATCGTGGAACCACGCAGGCCTCCTGATTACTTAGACTTCAACAAGATAGTAGGCCTTAATCACTTCTTGCACACCCAGATAAATTTTGATCCTCTGTCCATTTACCTTGAACCTTGTTCCATCACTATTCTCGAGCTCCACCGCTCCATGTGTGAACACTTGCTTGAGTAAGAATGGCCCATACACTTGGAATTGAGCTTGCCCAAAAAAAAATGCAACCTAGAGTTGCACAAGATGCCCAACAACAAAATCTTACTTTTCAATCCTTTGGTTGTGGTACTTCTTCATCTTTCTTTATACAAGGCTGAGATTTCATAGGCTTTTAGGCAAAACTCATAGATCAAATGATCAGCATGAACTTTTCAGTAAGTTCTTGAAATTGAAACCTCCAGTCTTCAAAGGTGCTGAATCTGAGGATGCTTACGATTTTCTGGTTGACTGTCATGAGCTACTACACAAGATGGGTATAGTAGAACGGTTTGGTGTTGAGTTCGTGAGTTATCCATTTCAAGGGAACGCAAAAATGTGGTGGCGGTCACATGTTGAGTGTCAACCAACAGAGGCACCACCTATGACTTGGGCATCATTCTCTAGCTTGTTTATGGAGAAGTATAGTCCCCGGACTTTGAGGGATAGGAAAAGAGATGAATTCTTGAGCCTAGAGCAAGGGAGGATGTCGGTTACTGCATATGAGGCTAAGTTCCGTGCAATTTCCAGATATGCCACTCAGCTTTGTTTCAGTCCACAAGAGCGGATTCGCCGTTTTGTGAAGGGGTTGAGGTCAGAATTGCGGATTTCAGCCTTACAGGTAGCGGCTACAGAGAAATCTTTTCAAGAAGTGGTAGACTTCGTGATAGAGGTAGAGGGAGTGAAGCCAGATGACTTCACCATGGCATCAACATCAAAAAGGTTTTGAAAGGGAGGTGAGTTTAATGGTTCTTACTCTAGAGGACAGGGTTCCGGAGGTTACTCAGTTCGACCAATTCAATCTTCACTACAAACTGTAGTTGGGGGTCCACCTCAGACCGGTCAACACTTCTCTGAGAGACCTATGCTTGACTCCAGAGAGTGTTATGGATGTGGGGAGACTGGACATATTAGGAGGAATTGTCCAAAACAGACTTATAGACCCCCAATAGCTAGAGGTAGAGGTGGTCATGGTAGAGGCCGTTATTCTGGAGGACGTGGTGGCCGAGGTAATGGTGGTCACCAAAACGGCCGGGGTGATGGGCAAACTGGAGCCACTACAACACAACATGGTAGGGGCAACGGACAGACAAACGATAGGGCCCATTGTTACGCTTTCCTTGGGCGATCTGAGGCGGAGACATCTGATGCTGTCATCACAGGTAATCTTTCGGTTTGTGATTGTATGGCTTCTGTATTGTTTGATCCTGGATCCACATTTTCTTATGTATCTTCCTCATTTGCTAACGGTCTTAATCTACCTTGTGAATTGCTTGACATGCCTATTCGTGTTTCTACCCCGGTGGGTAAGTCTGTGATAGTTGAAAAAGTGTATAGGTCTTGTTTGGTGACTTTTGTGGGGAGTAACACTTATGTAGATTTGGTTATCTTAGAAATGGTTGACTTTGATGTAATTATGGGTATGACTTGGCTTTCTCCGAATTTTGCAATCTTGGATTGTAATGCTAAAACAGTGACGTTAGCCAAGCCTGGGACAGATCCGTTAGTGTGGGAGGGCGACTACACTTCCAATCCGGTTCGTATCATCTCCTTCCTTCGTGCTAAGAAAATGGTTAGTAAAGGGTGTTTAGCTTTCTTGGCACATCTCAGGGATGATACTACCAAAGTACCTTCGATTGAGTCGGTTTCGGTGGTCCATGAGTTTCTGGATGTGTTCCCTGCAGATCTTCCTGGTATGCCACCAGATAGGGATATTGACTTCTGTATTTATCTTGAACCGGGTACTCGCCTCATTTCTATACCCCCTTATAGAATGGCTCCCGCGGAGTTAAGAGAGTTAAAAGCCCAACTTCAAGAGTTGTTGAGCAAAGGCTTCATTAGACCAAGTGCATCTCCTTGGGGTGCTCCTGTTTTGTTTGTAAAGAAGAAGGATGGGAGTTTTCGGATGTGCATAGACTACCAGCAGTTGAACAAGGTAACTATTAAGAACAAGTATCCTCTTCCTCGCATTGATGACTTGTTTGATCAGTTACAAGGTGCTTGTGTCTTCTCTAAGATTGACTTGAGATCCGGTTATCATCAATTGAAAATACGAGCAACGGATGCGCCAAAGACTGCTTTTCGAACGAGGTATGAGCATTACGAATTTGTAGTGATATCTTTTGGTCTTACGAATGCCCCTGCTGCGTTCATGAGCTTGATGAACGGGATTTTTAAGCCATATTTGGACCTCTTCGTGATCGTATTTATTGATGATATACTGATATACTCTAAAAGTAAGAAGGAACATGAGGAGCATTTGAAGATTGTATTGGAAATGTTGAGGGAGAAAAAGCTTTATGCCAAGTTCTCTAAGTGTGAGTTTTGGCTAGATGCAGTTTCCTTCTTGGGGCATGTAGTTTCTAAGGATGGAGTAATGGTGGATCCTTCTAAGATTGAGACAGTGAAGAATTGGGTGAGACCCACTAACGTGTCAGAAATAAGGAGCTTTGTTGGTTTAGCTAGCTATTACCGTCGATTTGTCAAGGGATTCTCTTCCATTGCTTCCCAATTGACGAACTTGACTAAGCAGAATGTCCCATTTGTATGGTCGTACGAGTGTGAAGAAAGCTTTCAGAAGCTCAAGACTTTGTTGACTACTGCACCAATTCTCACCTTGCCCGTGGAAGGTAAGAACTTCATTGTTTATTGTGATGCATCCTATTCTGGCTTGGGTGCGGTGCTAATGCAAGAGAAGAATGTAATTGCTTATGCTTCAAGGCAATTAAAGGTGCATGAACGCAATTATCCGACCCATGATTTGGAATTGGTTGCGGTAGTGTTTGCCTTAAAGCAATGGAGACACTATCTATATGGGGTTAAGTGCGAAGTATACACGGATCATCGTAGCCTACAATGTGTCTTTACTCAAAAGGATTTGAACTTGAGACAGAAGAGATGGATGGAACTACTGAAGGACTACGATATCACTATCTTGTATCATCCGGGAAAGGCTAATGTTGTGGCAGACGCCTTAAGTAGAAAGGCAGGGAGCATGGGAAGTCTAGCTCACTTGCAAGTTTCTAGACGTCTGGCTAGAGAGGTTCAGACTCTGGCTAATGACTTGATGAGGTTAGAAGTAAATGAGAAGGGAGGATTGTTGGCTCGTGTGGAAGCAAGATCTTCTTTTCTCGACAAGATTAAGAGAAAACAGTTTGATGATGAGAAACTAAGTAGAATCCAAGATAAGGTATTGCAAGGAGAGGCTAAGGAAGCACAAATCGATGAGGAAGGTGTTTTGAGAATCAAGGGGAGGGTATGTGTACCCCGAGTAGATGATTTGATCAACACTATTCTGACAGAGGCTCATAGTTCAAGGTATTCTATACATCCTGGTGCAACCAAGATGTACCGTGACCTAAAGCAACACTTTTGGTGGAGTAGAATGAAGCGTGATATTGTTGATTTTATTGCTAAATGTCCAAACTGTCAACAAGTAAAGTATGAACACCAGAGGCCCGGAGGAACCCTTCAGAGAATGCCCATTCCTGAATGGAAGTGGGAGAGAATTGCAATGGATTTCGTGGTTGGTCTTCCAAAGACATTGGGAAAGTTTGATTCTATTTGGGTAATTGTGGACCGATTAACTAAGTCTGCTCACTTCATTCCGGTCAAGGTGACTTATAATGCAGAGAAGTTAGCCAAAATTTATATCTCAGAAATTTTTCGGTTGCATGGGGTTCCACTCTCCATCATATCAGATAGAGGTACGCAGTTTACTTCTAAGTTTTGGAAAACATTGCATGCAGAATTGGGTACTATGTTGGACCTTAGTACTGCGTTCCATCCTCAGACCGATGGTCAGTCTGAGCGAACGATTCAAGTGTTGGAGGATATGCTTCGTGCATGTGTGATAGAATTTGGTAGTCATTGGGATAGCTTCTTACCCTTAGCGGAGTTCTCTTACAACAATAGCTATCACTCAAGCATTGATATGGCCCCATTTGAGGCACTATATGGGAGAAGATGTAGGTCTCCCATTGGGTGGTTTGATGCATTTGAGGTTAGACCTTGGGGTACTGACCTTCTGAGAGAATCGTTAGATAAAGTGAAATCTATTCAAGAAAAGCTTCTAGCGGCGCAAAGTAGACAGAAAGAGTATGCAGATCGAAAGGTTAGAGACTTGGAGTTCATGGAGGGTGAACAAGTCTTGTTGAAGGTTTCACCCATGAAAGGGGTGATGCGTTTTGGTAAAAGAGGTAAATTAAGACCAAGGTATATTGGTCCCTTCGAGGTTCTGAAGCGCATAGGGGAGGTGGCTTATGAGTTAGACTTGCCTCCAGGGCTGTCCGGAGTGCATCCGGTATTTCATGTGTCTATGTTGAAAAGATACCATGGGGATGGAAACAACATCATTCGTTGGGATTCAGTTTTGCTTGATGAGAATTTGTCTTATGAGGAGGAACCTGTTGCTATTCTAGATAGAGAAATTCGCAAGTTGAGATCAAGGGAGATTGCATCCATCAAAGTTCAATGGAAGAATCGACCAGTCGAAGAAGCCACTTGGGAAAAGGAGGCCGATATGCGAGAAAGATACCCACACCTATTTACAGATTCAGGTACTCCTTTTCGCCCTTGTTTTCCTTCTCTTGATCGTTCGAGGACGAACGATGGGTAAATTGGTATCTTTTGTAACGACCTGTTTAGTCGTTTTGAGCAGTAGATTTTATTTCTGGAAAATTAGCTGAGACGACGAACCCCACGACGGACCGTCATGGGCACGACGGACCGTCGCAGGGTCTCATTTCAAAACACATGGAAAATCTGAAATTGGGTACTGAAAATTGGCTCTCTGAACTTCATAACGAAATGGCAGGACGGACCGTCACATGTGTGACGGACCGTCACAGACTCTTGGTGGAAATTGTCTCTGAACCTTGCGACGACCTGCAGGACGGACCGTCGCAGGCACGACGGGCCGTCGCAGGTTGCGTAATCCCCGTCTGGGTCGGATTTCTTTACACGTTTTAAGGGACGTTTTGGACTATTCCTACTTTAATTATAAAGTTAGAGGGTTAAGGTTAATAAGTCTAATTACTTGGGGGTTAAAAGAGGTAACCTTAAGTTAATTAGTGGGTTATTATTGCCATCTTTCATTCTTAATTATATACTAATTAGGGTAAAAGAAAGAGGGTTTGAATAAGAAAAAGAAAAGAACAGAAAGAGAGGGAGAAACGAACGAGAAAGAGGAGGAACTAGAAGATGAACAAAGTTTTGAGAATTTGCTTGCTTGATCACTAATCTTCGGTGGAGGTAGGTTATGGTTTTATGATTTCATAGTAAACTCTTAATAGAGAATGATATGTATTGGGTAGTATTGTAAACCCTTCTATGTGCTTAATTGTATGCATGCATGAATGTGATTATATGATTGTGATGAAATAAGCATGATGAAGCTATTGAATCCCAAATCTTGATAAAAACCCAATCTCTTGTTAATGATGATGCCTTGGTATAAAAGAAGGCTTGATGAACTAAAGTAATAAGATTGATGATGCCTTGGTATAAAAGAAGGCTTGATGAACTAAAGTAATGAGATTGATGATGCCTTGGTATAAGAGAAGGCTTGATGAATTGATAGAATGAGATTAAGGGATCGGGTGTCACGAACTGACACGTAGATTTAGGGGATCGGGTGTCACGAACCGACACGTAGATTTAGGGGATCAGGTGTCACGAACCGACACGTAGATTTAGGGGATCGGGTGTCACGAACCGACACGTAGATGTAGGGGATCGGGTGTCACGAACCGACACGTAGAATTAGGGGATCGGAGTGTCACGTTCCGACACATAGTAGTAGGGGATCGGAGTGTCACGTACCGACACAAGGGGGATAAAGATAATGAATCTTGAAAGATGATAATATACTCAATCTAATGAATCTAATTCCCAAATGAGTATGGTATTGAGGTTTGAGTCCTCATGTGTGAACTTGACGGTAATTGTTAATGATATAGTACTTGTTGTTGCTACATGTTGAGTACCATAGTTGATTTTATGATATTACTTGGTATATATTTATTTCTATTTTGAGTTGGCCAATGATATCTACTCAGTACCCGTGTTTTGTACTGACCCCTACTTTTATGTTTTCTTTTTGTTATTTGTGGAGTGCAGCAAACGTGCCATCGTCTTCAACTCAACCGCAATTCTAGCCAGTCTTCGTCACATCGGATCTTCAGGGTGAGCTAACGCTTCTAGCTTGGACTGGACTTTCTTCCTCCTGTCTTGATGCCTTGAACTTCCGGCATGGACTAGCTTTTACTTATTTTAGCTTCTTAGAATACTCTTAGTTTAGTAATTTGATCATAGATGTTCTTGTGGTGATGACTTCCAGATTTTGGGGAATAATAGATGTTGGATTTTAGAAGTTATTGAATTGGTTTTTATTAATGAGTTAAGTCTTCCGCATTACTTTCTGTTGATATTATATTGAAATGTTAAGGTTTAGATTGGTTGGTTCGCTCACATAGGAGGGTAAGTGTGGGTGCCAGTCGCGGCCCGATTTTGGTCGTGACAGAAATTCAAAGTGAGGGAAAGACCATTTACCTTACAAGTAATAAGGAGTGGTGTGATTGCACGACGACACAACTACTTCAATAATGACCAACATGAATTCCACCTACTTGCAATATGCCTAAACTCTGGAGTATTTGGAAATGGAGGTTGAAAGGAAATTGAGGGTTTATGAATGTGGTGTTGATGGTGTTTGAAATTCGCTAATGAAGGGAGTGGATTTAGAGAAAGGTGGGTAGTGATGTCGGTTGGGGGTTATTGGAAGAAGTGGGAAAATGGTTTAAAATCTTGGGGTTTTAAGTGTTAGGCATTCCGGGTTGGGTCGGTCAAGCAGGGGTTTTGGACCTACGAGATCCCACTTATGGTCCGTAGGTTGATATACGGTCCATAGGTTAGGACCGTAGATCACTCTGACACTAACAAAAAATGAAGTACTTACCTAGGATATAGATAAACCATTAACGGTCTGTAGAGTGACTTACAGACTGTCGATGATATCCATATACCTCTGCACCAGACCCTTTTCTGCAGATTTTGCC
This sequence comes from Solanum arcanum, assembly GCA_027789145.1. Taxonomy (NCBI): domain Eukaryota; kingdom Viridiplantae; phylum Streptophyta; class Magnoliopsida; order Solanales; family Solanaceae; genus Solanum; species Solanum arcanum. The sequence goes on from CM050933.1 coordinate 37,271,649, forward strand.
TTGCGCATCTGCATATGTAGTAATCGTTAGGCTATTTTTTTGTTCTTTTTTGATACTTTCTATAAACAGACCCTATTCTATATCTAGCCAACACTAAAACCAAAATTTACACCTACTAAGAAATCAAATAAACAAAGGAAAACTACTTAACAGAAATTTGAAACTTAGAGTTGGCTACATTTTACACCTTGGGTTGCCTTCGAAGTAGCGCTTGATTTAACATCGTGGAACCACGCAGGCCTCCTGATTACTTAGACTTCAACAAGATAGTAGGCCTTAATCACTTCTTGCACACCCAGATAAATTTTGATCCTCTGTCCATTTACCTTGAACCTTGTTCCATCACTATTCTCGAGCTCCACCGCTCCATGTGTGAACACTTGCTTGAGTAAGAATGGCCCATACACTTGGAATTGAGCTTGCCCAAAAAAAAAACGCAACCTAGAGTTAAATAGAAGCACAAGATGCCCAACAACAAAATCTTACTTTTCAATCCTTTGGTTGTGGTACTTCTTCATCTTTCTTTATACAAGGCTGAGATTTCATAGGCTTTTAGGCAAAACTCATAGATCAAATTTAATTTATTCACTCTTTAAGTTGATGCGGTGCCCCAGTCTAAGTCTAGCTTCTTCATTGCCCACATAGCTTTATGCTCTAGCTCTATCGTCAAATGGAAAAACTTCCCATATACTAGTTGGTATCGAGACATACCTATGGGAGTATTATATGTAGTGTGATAGGACCATAAAGCATATCGATTTTCCTTGCCAAATCCGTTCTATTTGCATTCACAGTCTTCGCCAAGATATCCTTTGTCTCCATGTTGGATACTTTGACATGTCCACTTGTTTATGGATAATAAGGAGTGGATACATTGTGGAGGACACCATATTTCTCCAACAGCGTTTTCAATAGCTTATTGCAAATGTGGGAACCTCTATCACAGATAATCGACCTTGGGGTTTCCATATCTTGAGAATATATTCTTCATTAAGACTGCGGTGACACTCTTGCCTTTATTGTTTGGGAGAGCAATTTCTTCTACCCACTTCGATACATAATCAACCGCAACAAGAATATACTTCACCCCATAAGAACTCATAAATGACCCCTTAAAGTCAATGCCCCAAACATCAAATAACTCAATTACCAAAATTGGGTTCATAGGAAATTCTTCCCTCTTTGAAACCCCACCTTTTCTTTGGCAACGGTCACAAGACATGGTAAAATCATGAGAGTCTTTGTGAATGGTTGGCAAATAATATCCACACTACAAAATCTTGTGTGCAGTTTGAATACCACTCTTATGCCTACTAACTGGTGATGAATGAAATGCCTCAAGAACAATCAACATCTCAACCTCAGGCACACAATTACGAAATCCAATCTGTACAATTATGATACATGTACGACTCATTCGAAAAGAAATTTTTAACATCATGCATAAACTTCTTCCTTTGGTGAAACGACAAATTCGGCGGTACCAAATCGCTTGCCAAATAATTGGCAAAATTTGAAAGCCAAGGAATGAGGTCGTGGGAAGCTGCCAATACCTTCTCATCTGGGAACATATCATTAATCTAACTCTTATCACTCAACTCGAGAAAAGCTTTATCCTCTAATCTTGACAAGTGATCTGCAACTTGGTTCTCTACCCCTTTGCGGTTTTAAACCACAAAATCAATTTCTTGCAACAATAGTACCCACCTAATAATCATAGTTTTGCATCCCTTTTGTAGATTAAATACCTTAACACCGAATGATCCGTTTGCACTATGACTGTAGTACCAAGCAAGCAAGATCAGAATTTTTCGAATGCAAACAACACTATAAAAAGTTCTTGCTCCGTAACGGTGTGATTATTTTGGGTTGCGTTTAGAGCTTTGCTTGCATGGTAAATTGGGTGGAGTATCTTGTCACGCCTCTACGACAATACCACACCAAGAGACACCCCATTTGCGTCACACATGACCTCAAACAGTTTCCCCCAATCTGGAGCAATAATTATAGGAGCAGAGCTCAACTTCTTCTTTAAATATCTAAATGCTATCAGACAAGCATCATCAAAATCAAATTTACTCTCTTTTTCAAGAAGTTTGCACAATGGGTATGCAATTTATTTAGAGAAATCTTTTATGAACCTTCAATAGAATCCAGCATGCCGCAAAAAACTTCTCACACCTTTAACCGAGATAGGTGGAGGAAGTTTCTCTATTACCTCAACTTTCTCATTATCCACCTCAATACCTTTCTCAGAGATTCGATGCCCCATCCCTATGACTTCTTTCACCATGAAGTGACACTTCTTACAATTTAACACCAAATTCAATATTCAAACCCTTTTACTACTCGACCAAATTATCCTAAGATCTATCAAAAGAGTCACCAACCCCCGAGAAATCATCCATTAACACCTCAATAGTGTCCTCAATCATGTTAGATGAAATCAAAATCAAACAACACGGATGGTCGTTGGAGCAGTGCACAACCCAAATGACATGAGCTTTAATGCGAAGGTCCCATATGGGCAAATGAAGGGTGTTTCTCTTGGTTGACCGAGGTTATAGAATTGTGATTGTTTCCGTAATATCAATCAAGGAAGAAATACCATTCCATTCCTTCAAGTCTATCCAACATCGGATCCATGAAGGGCATAGGGAAATGGTCCTTCTTTATCCAAGCAGTCAACTTTTGGTAGTCTATACAAACTCTCCATTCGGTCATCGTCGTATCGGAGCCAGTTCCTTTTTTTCAATGGGGACCATAATAATACCACCCTTATTAGGTACACACTGAATAGGGTACATCTAGCTACTATCTGCAATGGGGTAGATGACTCTAGCATCAACACCCTTGATGGTCTCCTTCATAACAACCTCTTGTATAGGTGGATTTAATCTCATATGATCTTCAATACTAGGTTTATGAACCAAAATGAGTTGGATTTTATAAGAACAAATATCGATGGTGATCCCTATGATGTCCGCAATAGTCCACCAATAGCTCACTTGAACCTCTTTCGCACTAGTATGAAACACTCTGCGTGTCTCCCATTAAGGTCTGGTGCAATAATTACCGGGAGTGTCTCATTTTACCCAAGAATGCAAGGGGTAGAGCCTTGAATTCCATTTAGGGGTCTCTTACACAGACGGTCTCGCAGGTGGAGTCTCACGATTCTTTATATCTAAGTTTAATTTCTTGGGCTTTGACCGATATTCACACCTATCAAGTGCTTCCACTAACTTATCATACTTTTCAACACAATCACTCTCAAAGTTTATCATCACTGCAACTAATGCCTCAAGATCGAGTCTTTCCTAAATTTGTACCTCTCAACTATATAAGTTACAACAAATATCGATTGAATATCACCACTCTACTTCATGGTTTACAAATATCGAAAGTCACTTCCTCATTTTAAGTATAATTTTTTCCCCTTTATCCATGTCAACCAAAGCACACCCTGTGTCAAGGAATGGTCTCCCAAGAATAATGGGAACCTTAAAGTCAACCTTACAATCAAGAATAACTAAATCAGTCGAAAAGATGAATATCTCCATTCTAACAAGAACATCACGAAGCACTCCAACATGCATTTTCAAAGTTCTATTAGCCATGAGCAACAACATCGTAGTTGGTTTTGGGTCGTCCAATCCCAAATTCTTGTAAATGGACAATGACATAAGGTAAATGCTAGCACCAAGATCACATAATAACTTGAAAAAATGCAATAACCCAATGGTGCAAGGGATGTTATCCTTTTTATGGATGGACCTCGAACTCGCTCCTCTTCTCAATCACATCAACATATTTACTAATATAAACTTCCATCTCTTGTGGCATTAGAGGATCCACAGTTTTCTTACCCCCACGAGTAGTTACTGCCATACAATGCCTACCATTTTTTGAATATTTAATAGTGTTGCTCAGAAATTGCCAGGTTGGCGTGGGTTCACTATGGTGGATAAATGTGTCATTTGCTACTCAAGATTATTTATAGATACTACATGGGTGTCAACTTTGTGGCCGATACCAGATAATTCATTCCGCATCGCCTTAACATTTTCATCAGTCGCATCGAACATTCTAATAATCTTTTGCATCATATCCTCAACACATGACATGCTACCTCTAGTTTACCTAGGTCCATATTCCTTATTTTGAGGAGGAACATAAGGTCCAACCTGATCAATCTGTTGTCATAGTTGGTTGTGTTTTAGTTGTTGTCGTGATTGTATATCCCATCTTATACATATTGACCCTTTCGGTTGTAATTACCATAGTTTTGACTTTGGTTTCATTGACCTCATATGGATCTTTCTCATAATAACACTCCTTTGCCGGTGGTGCAGTTCTAGTCAAATAGTTCATAGCATTTATCTTCTAAGCACCCCCACTCACAAGCTTCAATACTAACCCCAACTTTGTTCTCATTTGTGCCATATCCTTGCATATACCATCTGCAGATTGGTTGCCAATAACTTGGAATGCAAATGTGTTTCTCCCAATATCCAACTTCTTAGTTCTCCAAGCTTTATTTTTATGAAAGATGTTCTCTAATTTCTCCGAAATCTGCTTAAAAGTGAAATATCTATAAGAACCCCGCAATAATAGTGTTGAGAGCCTCCTTATTTTTGTCATCCTTCCCTCAATAGAATTACTCTTTTAGTGATTCATAATTGATGCGGTGATTCGGAATACTTCTGATGAAAGTAGTGAATCGATCCCAAAAACTTCTCATTGACTCTCCAGGTAGTACCATGAATTTATTAAGCTTATCCTTCTTGGTCAACTTTTTGGAAACTGGGAATAACTTTGCTAAGAATGCTTTAGTCAACTTGTTCAATGTAGATAGAGTTGTAGGGGAGTTCATTAAACCAAACCAACACATTATCGATCAGTGATACAGAAAATACTCACACTCCGATAACATCCATGTCCCAATCTGGTCGCCCCACACAACTTTTGCAAACCACCCCGAGATTGGCTAAGTGAGAATGGAGGTCATACGATGCCAACCCTGGGAATAATCCTCTATCCTTGAGCATCTGCATCAAGCTACTAGTTACCACAAAGGTGTGACCCGGTGGTAGAGGGGGTAGGACAAGAAGTCCATCAAAGTCGACAATGTTGAAGTTGAACCTTTAGTTGTTTTGAGGTTACGGCTCCCGCGACTCCAATATCCTCAGTACATCTCCCACTCGATTCTCAGATGGATACAGATTATCTCAAAAACCACATTAGGATGTTGTATCCCAGAATCAGCTCCTACTTTCCCTCCGATGGGGTTAACTTGTACTATGTGATTATTCATCATTCACAGTGTTCGTTCGAGGCCTAGATCATAGGGAGTGAGTGGTTCTCCTTGGATCCATGACTTGACATACACTAGAGTTGGAACCGGAGAGACAAAAAGTAAAACAAATAGTAAAATTAGGAAATAGTTTACTAAACTATAAATATGTCGTTAAACTTAGTGACAAATTTCCTTGGTAGCAATGAAAAATTTGATACATTGAAATTACACCGCCCTAAAGAAGTATATGCGATCGTTATCAAGTAAAGAACCCAATTGGTAGGTTGGGGTATATCCCATGAGAAAAATGATTTAGACTTTAACTCAACTAACAATTACATTCGTTTAGTCAATATATTTCCGGAGACAAGTGTAACACTCCAAAAATCAAAGACCTAGTTTAGAGCCTCACACTAGTGTCTAAGGTTTGTAACACTATTTTGAGGAAAAATGTTTATAATTCATGTAAGAAGTTTTCGAGTCAATACATCAAAAAACGTCCATGACGTTCGGAGACCAGTGAAAGAGGTGCTAGTGTGCCTTACCCTATTTCAAAAGGTTTTAGGAGTCAAAATTTGATCAAATGTGGTGGAAAGGTGTTAAAACTAGTATTAGAACATGTTTAGAGTTGAAACGTCCGGGTATAAATCCCCAAGGACCACCACAGGGTCCTTGAGGAGGACCCTTCCATTTTGGCCAAGAAGCTGGAATAAGACAGTGTGCACCAACGGTTGCAGGCGACAAGGCGTACGCCAATCGACGGGGCGTCGATGCCTCCGTCGGCCAACACTTAGAAATTTTTCCAAAATGTCCAATTGGATCTCTCTGACCAAATCTACGGATGTGCAGGACTGTTGGGGCAAGGGACGGAGGTTGACCAACAGACCGTCGATCAAGGTCTAGTAGGTCCTACCTGCATTTTTGCTGTCAAATTAATTAGGGGTTCATTTAATTAGTTAATTAGTTAGGGATTTAATAAGTGGATAAGGGGTGGTAAATTAAGTTAGTTAAGTGACTATAAAACCTACCTAAGCCTAAACCCAACTGAACACGTCATAAATTCCCAAACCCAAATTGCTCTTCCTTCTCTCTACTTTCTCTCTCCCAAAGAAGACTCCATAGACCTATGTATTAGGGTTCAAAAGAATAAAGAAGGTATCTTTTCACCATCAATATTCAAAGAATATTAATGTATGAGAACCTTTCACCTTTGGGACTCCTTTCCCGAAAGGGTTCTTCCAAAATTGGTTTTCAAAAAGGAGATCTCATATGAGTTTCTTTCAAATCCGAATTTGATGTTCTAAATTGAATTATTTATGGTTTATTTGGTTATTATGATTGTTTTATGATGTGTTATTTTTAAATTATGATAGTTATTAATGAATTAACCTAGTATTTGGAATTGATCATGAGTTGACCCAAATTCCCTATCCCTAGGTTATGAACTCATGTTGAATTGATTAGTATTGATGCAATTGAATTTTTTTTTGTGTTAATTACTATTTAATGATGTTATAAAACCTAATTATGATGAAATTGGTTTGGTTGAGGGTAATACCAATGATGATGGCTTTGAAGGAGAATTGGTAAAACTTTGTGATTTAAAACCTTTACTTTCAATTCTAATGGCTTGTACTTGGTGATGAAGTTCAACTGAAGTATATATTGTGGCTTTATTAATTAGGTGTTGGTATGATGATGCAATTTAAATGTCTTGATTGTGTGAAGATGTGAGATTATGTTAATATGTAATGATACAAGGTTGGTTATGAATTGCCTATGTGACTTATTATGACATGATGATGATAATGTGTTGATCTCACATATGAGGGTTGTACTGAAAGGAAATTCTCTTACGATTCCTAATAATATAATGATATTAATATACAAGGGGTTAGTATTCTATGGCCTATACTAAGTTATGATGATTAATGAAGGCTTAAAGACATTTCAAAAAGAGACTCTAGCATGGCTCCAAGTGAAATAGTGGTGAGAAGTGTTCCTTCCCAATATGGGAAGGTAGGTTCACTATGGTACTCATGAGATTGGAGACTATAATGCAATGTGCATAAAGAGGGTCCAAGTATATCTCCTAGTTCTTGAACTATGTTGCCCCCATAGGAATACTAGCTAGTGGATCAGAATGCTATGTTCATGTTTTGGTACTACCTTGGAAAGTAGTCTAACATCTTTCATTGTAGGGTTTCATGACACTGGATTCCCCATTTATCTCTTGTAATATATTTTGTCTAAGGCAAGTGTTCCCGAAAGTAAAATGAAATAATAAAGTGAACACTAACTAGGGTGATCTAAGGTGTTTGCCTTGCTCTAGGTATTGGTATGGGACTCTACCTATACATTGCACTAGTTGGTCATGAGGGAAGTCTTAGAAGGTTGTTCTTATGTTATATTAAGTAAATGATATGCATATATTAACTTTACATGTTAATGATCCTAGATGATGTTGGTTTCATGGATGAACATGCTATTGGTCTGTATTGCTATGTGTGATGATGAATACTCTTAATGCCTATGTTATGTGATATTAGTCGTTGCTTATGGTCCTTTATTGGGTTTACTTGGTTGATTAAGGTTATGGGAATTTTCTTGGTCATTGCATATGCAGACATGATGGAAGGTTATGAGTAGAGGTCTTGCATATGATGTTATGTTATGAACTCTTATATGTGCCATGTTGTTATAGCATGATGTTAGAGTTGTTTGACTATGAATTCAAGTATGCTAGTATACATGTTGACTTGGTTATGCGTTAACGATGTTGGTCTTCTGTTATACATGGTTCTTATGTTAAGTTGTATTGATTATGAACATGACTTATGCTATTGTGATTCCTTATGTGGCATATGCTCTTATATGTGCACTAAAGGTTTCTAAATGTCGCTTCCACCCCCACATTGGTATCAGAGCTAGTTAATTAAATAAGTATGGAAAACAAATCAACTATGTCCGAAGATCTACAAAAACAGGTATACCATTTTATATTCATGAGTAGCTAAATTAATTTATTCCTGAAAATCTCTTGTTAATTATAATTGTTTATCATGTTTGAATAATGTTCTAATAACCATCTTTAGAAAGTTTGCTACAGAAATATTCTTTGAATAAGTATGCCCAGACTATGCCATCCTAAGGTTGAAACCGGTAGGCAGAGAAGGCCGTTTAGGGGAGTAAACAAAGTTGAGGCGCTGTTAGGGTAACTAACCAAAGAAGAAAGCTGTAGTAGTGACCAGACGAGATGATTATTAAATCATTATTTTTGCATAATAAGCAAGTATAATTTATTAAGAGGTTGGAAGGAATAAAATTTTAGTGAAAAATAAAAATAATAAAAATGGAAACATACCTATTAGATGATAATGTTGATTATAAGATATTATTATTCTATATATTAAAAAGTCTTAATACTGATATAAAAAGAGAAATTTATAACAAATTATTAACATATGAAATAATAGAAATAACAACCCAAGGTTGATCGAGTTAACTATACAAAGTATAGAAGATGAACTTCACTTTGACATATATGATTTATATGATGATTTAGATATTGGAGACTAAATATGACTGAACATTGGCTAAGGCGATATGGTAAAAATTACAGGTTAAAAAAGATTAAATATCCAAAAAAATTAAGCAAGCTTTTTAAAATATTATATAGAAGGATATGATAAATAAAAATAAAAAGACTAAAATAACAAAAACTAAAATAGACAAAAAAGTAAGAAAAATATGGAAAAAATTAAAATCCTTATATATAGAATATCAATTATCACAACTAGTTAAAACAGATAATGATAAAAAAGATCATTTGATAAATATAATTTCAAAAACAGAATACAAATATGTTTGCTATTTGAAGAAACAATATGAACAAAGAAAAATATAAACAACAATTAATAGAAAAAATAATGGAACAAATAACTGAAAAAGAACAAGAATTACAACATAGAAAAAAAAGGTTAGAAGAAAATATGTTAGCAGGAGTATGTAATAAATCAATACTAGCACAAAGAAAAGATATATCCATGTTAAAATTAGAATTAGATTGTCTTGAATATGAATTACAACATAATATAATACATAGATCATAATGAACAAAGAAGAATTTGCGATGAGACTAAAAACATATGAAAACCAAGATGGAATGATAATAAAAATAGTATTTTCAAATTTAGGAAGAAGATACAAGAAAATAGGAAATAACTTATACTTAATGCTAGAAAAAGAAACAAAGAAAATTAGAAGATAGTTTAACAGCTATGGTAAGAATAACAAAAGAAAATGAAGAAATAGATAAATCAAGAGAAATTGAAAAAATAAAAACGCAAGCAAAACAAGAAGTACAAAATTTAGAAGAAATAAAAAATACAAGAATAAGTGAATTAGAAAAGGAATTAGCTAGGTTAAAATTATTATATGAAAATAAACAAAAACAAAAAGAAAAAGATAAAGAGCTAGAATTAATAAATGAAATAAAACAAATGGAACAAAACTAAATGAAGATCTAAATGAAGATATTGAAGTAAATGAAATAGATGGAAATGAAAATGACCAACAATCGAAATAAGCGATATAAGTGAAACATATACAGAAATTCTAGAACAGATAAATAAACCAAAAAATTAGAAATAAACACAGGAGATATGAATAGACCTAGTACGTCAAGAGTTAAAACCCCAGATAATAGTCCCAGAAATAGTCCTAGAGTTAGTCCTAGGAGGACACCACCAACTTATTATACAGAAAGCTATCAACAATCAGATAGGAATAATGCAATATGGAACAGTAGACTAAATAAAAATTGGACACCTAAACCAACAAATGAACAATACAATTTCTTAGATTTAGATTGTGTCGCAGATATAAATAAAGCAATATTATTATGGATAGGAAATATGTCTAAACAGTTAATAGATAACAAAATAGAAACAGCGAAGACACCAAGATACATAGAAAAAACATTCGTAGGAACAACAAAATTATAGATAGAAAATCTACCCTCGGAAAGTTTAGAAGTACTTAGGAATGATAAGAAAATGGATGGATCCGCATCAGCAACAAATATTGATATACTAGATAAATATGAATCAGCAATAAGAAATGAATTTGGAGGTATGACTACAGATATAAGAGAACAAAATAGAGAAAAAATAATAAATAGACAACTTATGACAAAATTAGCTATATGTAAAATGTGTTACTTAGAAGAATATACTTGCGCATTTAAAGAATATTATTACAAAGCTAAATACAATTTAGACAAAGCAAAAGAAATAAGAAAACAATATTATACAAAATTACCGTAACCATTTAGTACAAACGTAATAAAGGATTGGAATAATGAAGGAATGGTAGATACTTTAGGATCTAGAATAAAATTTTTAAATCAATGGTTCATACAACTATGTGAAAACCAAAAAGAAAAATTGAAAATGGAAAAAGTATTAAATAAAAATTTATCATGTTGCAAAAATAAAATGGCACCACAATTTGGATGCACAACTAAAAAACAAAAATCTAAAAGATATAAAAATTATAGAAAAAACAAAACTATATATAAATATAAACAACCAAGAAGAAGGTATTATGTAAAAAACCATAAAATAAAAAGACCATACAGACCAAAAAGAAAAATATCCCAATGTACTTGTTATAATTGTGGAAAGATAGGACACATAGCTAAAGATTGTAAATTACCCAAAAATCCAAAAAGAAAACAAATAGCAGAATTAATTATAGACAATGAAAAATATATGCAAATAGAGTACATAGATTATGAATTAAGTGAAAATGATAGTATATATGAAGTATCAGATATAGAAACTGAGAATGAAGAAGAAAATATTAACATAGATAATAACGAAACAAATGAAGAAATATAATGTCTGAAAATGAAATAAAAATAATATCTAAGAAAGAATATCAAGATGAAGAATCATCAGAACAGGAAATTATATTTGATAATACGATATTTGAACAAATAAAAGGAAAAGAATTAGATTTAAGTGTTGAAAAAGTACTAGAAATACCTATTTTAAGAAATTTGTTTAAAAGACAAAAAGAAGAATATTATGTAGTTAGTCAAAAAGAGCATATCATAGATTGTAAATACACAAGAGGAAAAGCATATATACCTATAATAAATAAAAGAATGATAAACAAAGAAATACAAGATATAAAAGCTAAAACACCAATAAAATATGTACATTTAGGAGGATCAGAAATATTAATTAAAGCCTGCTTTAGAGAAGGAATAGATACACCTATAGAAATATACTTAGCAGATGATAGAATTGTACACCCTATAGAAAAAAGCGTAATTAGTGCAAAGAAAAGGAAACTTGATATATCAAAAATTTAAGTTTACAATAAGTGCTAATTATACAAGATCATTAATGTATAAAAATATAGATAGATCATTAGTTCTATATTGGAAAATATCTGGAATAGAACTGCACTGTGAAGCAAAATATTTACAACAAGATGTAAAAATCTATATATATTAACAACAAAGCATAAAATAACAGCAAAAATAAAATTAACAAAATAAAAATAGAAAATCCTTTTGAAAAAATAATTCTGTAATAGACAATAATGACTATAGCTATAAAGAAATTGATATAGAAGAAGATTTAGAGATAGTAAAAGAAAGATTAAGCACTTCAAGCGTACCAAATACATTGACAAGAGCTACCTCATCAAGGATGAGTACATCTAAAAGAAAATATGAAATTCCACAAAGCTTATTAGATAAAGAAGAAATAACACTATACCATTATTTCATAACAGGAATAATAGACCAAAGAAAATATAAAATATTAATAAATACAGGACAAGAAGAAAATTATATAACAAGAGAGTTAGTATTAGAAGAAGAAATTATAAGAACAGGATATACATGCCCTGGACTTCCTAGTGAGATAGTGAACACGAATGAAGAAACAACAGAAAAAGAAATAATTATAGGAGGAATACCCTTAATAATACAATTCAAAATATACCAAGGAGATCATAATATTACATTAGGAATAAAATGGTTAGAAAAAGTTAAACCATACAACATAGAAAATGAACAATTAACAATAACTTGCCAAAATAAGAAAATAATTATAAAAAGGACAAAATGATTAATGAAAATATTTATACTTGCAAAAATTATAGTAGAAGGATATCACAACAGATATTATACACCTATGATAGATACAGAGGCGATGCGAATATATGTAAATATAATTGCTTACCAGAAGATAAATGGGAAAAATTAAAAACACCTATGGTAGTAACGGGATTTAACAATGAAGGAAGTATGATTAAATACAAAGCAAAAAATATAAAAATACAAATATGGGATAAAATACTAACAATAGAAGAAATGTATAATTTTGAATTTACTACAAAAGATATGTTATTAGGAATGCCATTTCTAGATAGATTTTATCCACACATAATAACAAAAACACATTGGTGGTTTACTACACCATGCTTGGAAACAAGATAGGAGCAAAAAGAGTAAATAATAAACAACGAAAACCTATGGAATGGATAAAAGGAAGTGAAAAGATAAACCAAGAGATGGAAAATATAAATAATAAACAAATAACACAATTAGAAATTATTATATTTGCTATAGACAAAGTCAAATTAATTAATGAACAACTAGAACAATTATATAGTGAAGATCCATTACGAGGATGGGAAAAACATAAGACAAAGGTAAAAATTGAATTAATAGATGAAAACAGCATAATAACACAGAAACCATTAAAATATAACTTTGATGATTTAAAAGAATTTAAAATACATATAGATGAATTATTAGCAAATAATTACATACAAAAAAGCAATAGTAAACATACAAGTCCAGCATTTATAGTTATAAAACATAGTGAACAAAAAAGAGGTAAAAGCAGAATGGTCATAGATTATCGTAATCTAAATGCTAAAACTAAAACATACAATTATCCAATACCAAACAAAATACTAAAAATAAGACAAATACAAGGATATAATTATTTTAGCAAATTTGATCAGAATCAGATTTTACCACCTAAAACTAGAAGAAGAATCTAAACAATTAACAAAGATTCACAAGATCTGCAAGGTTTCTATGAATGGAATGTTTTACCTTTCGGATATAAAAATGCACCAGGTAGATTCCAACATTTTATGGACAACTGTTTTAACCAGCTAGAAAACTGTATTGTATATATAGGTGACATATTGTTATATTCTAGAACACAAGATGAACATATAAAATTATTAGAAAAATTTATACATATAGTAAAAAATGCAGGAATAAGCTTAAGCAAAAGGAAAACAGAAATTATGAAATCACAGATAGAATTTCTAGGAATACAAATAGATAAGAATGGAATAAAAATGCAAACACATATAGTACAAAAAATAATTACTATTGATGAAAATATAGATACAAAAAAGAAATTACAATCCTTTCTAGGATTAGTAAATCAGTAAGGGAATATATACCAAAATTAGCGTAACATCTAAAACCATTACATAAAAACTTAAAAAGACGTAGAATATCATTTTGACGAAAAGATAAAAACATATAAGAAATATTAAGAATTTATGTAAAAAATTACCAAAACTATATTTTCCTGATGAAAATAAAATATTTACTTATATTGTCGAAACAGATTCAAGTGATCATAGTTATGGAGGAGTTTTAAAATACAAATATGAAAAAGAAAAAATAGAACACCATTGTAGATATTATTCAGGATCTTATACAGAAGCACAAATAAAATGGGAAATAAATAGAAAAGAATTATTCTCATTATATAAATGTTTATTAGCATTTGAACCATATATTGTTTACAACAAATTTATTGTAAGAACAGATAACACACAAGTAAAATGGTGGATAACAAAAAAATTAGATGATTCAGTTACAACAAAAGAAATAAGGAGATTAGTGTTGAATATATTAAATTTTACATTTACAATTGAAATAATTAAGACTGACAAGAACCTTGTTGCAGACTACCTATCAAGAAAAAGGAACTCAAACTGAACAAGATACAATAGAAGAAATACTCAAAGCAATTACTACACTTTCTACGAAGGTGGACGGTATGGGAAAAGAGTTACAAAATCTGAAAGCTAACGATCAAGAAGACATGACTCTAAAAATGCGGAGCTACGTCATTCTGGACGGTAAAAAGCCGTAACTAGAAGGAGAGGTTGGGAAACTCCATAAAACCCATGACAATGTTTGTTTAAATGCAGCTACAGCAAGCACATCTACAACAAAAGGAGCCAGTGGAATAAGATATACAAATTTAAATATGAACAAAATCTTCGATAAACCATTTATTCCAAAGAACCAAAAAGACTCATTATTTATACCACCACAAATACATACTTACTCAGAAAGTTTGAACCAAGATAAAAAAGCCTACAACCACATAACCCGCTCATATATTGAAAACCTTTATAAAATCCAAAATTATTTAAACTCAACACCTAGATCTCCAACTACCAAAGACCCTAATACTTGTAACGACCTGTTTAGTCATTTTAGAGCAGCAGAATAAATACGGGGAAAACTGGCTGAGATGACGTGTGTCCCGACGGACCGTCGTGGTCACGATGGCCCGTCGAGGAGGTGTCGTCCCACGACACTTAGAATCCTGAAATTACGTACTGAAAATCGACTCTCTGAACTTCGTAACGAAATGGCAGAACGGACCGTCACATCCACGACGGACGGTCGTGAGTTTCCGTTGCAAAACACTTCAACTTTTGAGAATTTGGTACAAGAAACGAGTCTCGATCGTCAGACGGAGGCGGGACGGACCGTCGGGGTGACGGGCGTCACACCACCGTAATCTGGGAGGCGCGGCGACCACCGTAATGCACCGTCGCAGCACGGCCCACCGTGTTGATCCCGTGCGGTTTAGGATTTCTTTCCTCGTTTTAAGGGACGTTTTGGACTATTCTTTCCTTAATTATAAAGTTTGAGGGTTAATATTAATAAATCTAATTACTTGGGGGTTAAAATAGGTAACCTTAAGTGAATTAGTGGGTCATTATTACCATCTTTCATTCCTAATTTTATAGAATTAGGGTAAAAGAAAGAGGGTTTGAATAAGAAAAAGAAAAGAACAGAAAGAGAGATAGATTGATCGATTGAGAGAGAGAGAGTCGAACGAGGAAGAAGAATATCAAAGCTTGGGAAATTGCTTGTTGATTCCAATTCTTCGGTGGAGGTAGGTTATGGTTTCTCTTACGATATTCGTAGTAAACTCTTAATAGTGAATGATATGTATTGATAGTGTTGTGAACCCTTCTATATGCTTAAAGCTGTATGCTTGCATGAATATGATTATGAAATTGTGAATAAATAAGCATGATGAAGCTATTGAATCCCAAATCTTGATAAAAACCCTATTTCACTTGTTAATGATGATGCCTTAGTATGAAAGAAGGCTTGATGAATTAGGGATCGGGTGCCACGTTCCGGTACCAGGATAGAATGAATATGAGGATCGGGTGCCACGTTCCGGTACCAGGATAGAATGAATATGAGGATCGGGTGCCACGTTCCGGTACCAGGATAGGATGAATATGAGGATCGGGTGCCACGTTCCGGTACCAAGATAGAATGAATATGAGGATCGGGTGCCACGTTCCGGTACCAGGATAGAATGAATATGAGGATCCGGTGCCACGTTCCGGTACCAGGATAGAATGAATATGAGGATCGGAGTGTCACGTTCCGACACCAGGATAGAATAAGGATCGGGTGCCACGTTCCGATACCAGGATAGTATATGAGGATCGGAGTGCCACGTTCCGGCACCAGGATAGAAATAGAGGAGCGGAGTGTCACGTACCGACACAAGAGGAAGAAAGATAATGAATCTTGAAAGATAATGAATATACTCAATCTAATGAACTTAATTCCCAAATGAGTATGGTATTGAGGCTTGAGTCCTCATGTGTGAACTCGGTTGTAGTTATTGATGAATTTATGTTGTTATTGCTACATGTTGAGTATTGTAGTTGATTTACATCATTATTGATATATACTGTTTCCCTATTTTGAGTTGGCCGATGATATCTACTCAAGACTTGTGGTTGTCTTCGACCCTACTTTTATGTTTTCTCCTTTGTTATTTGTGAAATGCAAAGAACGCGTTCGTCAACTTCAACTCAACAAGAGATCTAGCCAGTCTTCACTACCTTCGGAAATTCGGGGTGAGCTAATGCGTCTAGCTTGACTGGTCTTCTTCTTCAAGTCTTGCTGCCTTGAACTTCCGGCATGGACTAGCTAGTAGTTGTTTTAGCTTCTTAGACAGTTTTAGTTTAGCAATTTGAGATAGATGTTCTTGTGATGATGACTTCCAGATTTTGGGGATATTAATAATAGTTTTGAATTGTTTTATTAATGAGTTAAGTCTTCCGCATTATTTTCTGTTGTTATATATTGAAATGTTAAGGGTTAAATTGGTTGGTTCGCTCACATAGGAGAGTAGATGTGGGTGCCAGTCGCGGCCCCGATTTGGGTCGTGACAAACTTGGTATCAGAGCCTTAGGTTCGTTGGTCTCATCACACAAGAACAGGTCTAGTAGAGTCTTAAGGAACGGTAGGGGGACGCCTTTACTTTTCTTTGAGAGGCTACAAGACTTTAGGAAAATTCCACTCTTTCATTCTTTCTTTCGTGCTACTACTTGAGTCCAATTGGTATCTAGACGATACGAATTGGTATCTGACCATCTTCACTCTATTTCGCAGATGGTTAGAACTAGAGCAACGACCGCACCAGCAGCAACAACGGCACAGCAAGAAATATCTGAGCCAGCCACTGGGGCTGTAGCTCGAGGAAGAACAACGGCAAGAGGCCGTGGGAGAGGTCGTGGGAGGACGTCCTCTAGAGGAAGAGGACGAGCACCTAGCCCATCTGATGCTAGGGCAGTGACTCCTCCACCGACTGAAGAGGTGATAAGAGAAGGGGAGGATGGGGTGAATGAGCAAGTACAGAATGAGGAAATGCCACCTCAACCTACCCCAGAGATGATCAATCAGGTTCTCGCTTATCTTAGCGGGTTATCTGATCACGGTCAGGCACCTCCAGGGGTTTCTGCACCAACACCTCCGGTTTCAGAGGTACGACATGCGGCTACTATGGCTCTCGCATGGATGCACCATTGGGAATGGGCACATTTCCACGTCTGACTACTGGGCCTATTATGACAAACGATCAACATGAACTTTTCAGTAAGTTCTTGAAATTGAAACCTCCAATCTTTAAGGGTGCAGAATCAGAGGATGCCTACGATTTTCTGGTTGATTGTCATGAGCTACTACACAAGATGGGTATAGTAGAGAGGTTTGGTGTCGAGTTCGTGAGCTATCAGTTTCAAGGGAACGCCAAAATGTGGTGGCGTTCACATGTTGAGTGTCAACCAACAGAGGCACCACCTATGACTTGGGAATCATTCTCGAGTTTGTTCATGGAAAAGTATATCCCCCGGACCTTGAGGGATAGGAAGAGGGATGAGTTCTTGAGTCTGGAGCAAGGTAGAATGACGGTTGATGCATTCGAGGTTAGACCTTGGGGTACTGATCTCTTAAGGGATTCGTTAGATAAGGTGAAGGGCATTCAAGAAAAGCTTCTAGCGGCGCAAAGTAGACAAAAGGAGTATGCTGATCGAAAGGTTAGAGACTTGGAGTTCATGGAGGGTGAACAAGTCTTGTTGAAGGTTTCACCTATGAAAGGGGTGATGCGGTTTGGCAAAAGAGGTAAGCTAAGTCCAAGGTATATTGGACCATTTGAGGTACTAAAGCGAGTAGGGGGGGTGGCTTATGAATTAGCTTTACCTCCAGGGCTGTCCGGAGTACATCCGGTATTTCATGTGTCCATGTTGAAAAGATACCATGGAGATGGAAACTACATCATCCGTTCGCATTCACTTTTACTTGATGAGAACTTGTCATATGAGGAGGAGCCTGTTGCTATTCTAGATAGAGAAGTTCGCAAGTTTAGGTCAAGGGAGATTGGATGAATGAAGGTTGAATGGAAGAATGGAGGGGTTGAAGAGGCTACTTGGGAGAAGGAGGCAGATATGCAAGAAAAATACGCACATGTGTTTATGATTCAGGTACTCCTCTTCGCCACTGTTTTTCTTCTTTTGATCGTTCGGGGACGAACGATGGGTAAATTGGTATCTATTGTAACGACCTGTTTAGTCGTTTTAGAGCAGCAGAACAAATTCGGGGAAAACTGGCTGAGATGACGTGTGTCCCGACGGACCGTCGTGGTCACGACGGCCCGTCGAGGAGGTTCCGTCCCATGACACTTAGAATCCTGAAATTACGTACTGAAAATCGACTCTGCGAACCGTGAACGAAATGGCAGAACGGACCGTCACATCCACGACGGACGGTCGTGAGTTTCCGTTGCAAAACACTTCAACTTTTGAGAATTTGGTACAAGAAACGAGTCTCTGACCGTCAGGACGGAGGGCAGGACGGACCGTCACAGGGGTGACGGGCGTCACGACCCACCGTAAACACAGGGAGGCGCGGCGACCGCAGTGACGGACCGTCGCAGTACGACGGCCCGTCACGGGGGCGATCCCAGAGCGATTTAGGATTTCTTTCCTCGTTTTAAGGGACGTTTTGGACTATTCTTTCCTTAATTATAAAGTTTGAGGGTTAATATTAATAAATCTAATTACTTGGGGGTTAAAATAGGTAACCTTAAGTGAATTAGTGGGTCATTATTACCATCTTTCATTCCTAATTTTATAGAATTAGGGTAAAAGAAAGAGGGTTTGAATAAGAAAAAGAAAAGAACAGAAAGAGAGATAGATTGATCGATTGAGAGAGAGAGAGAGTCGAACGAGGAAGAAGAATATCAAAGCTTGGGAAATTGCTTGTTGATTCCAATTCTTCGGTGGAGGTAGGTTATGGTTTCTCTTACGATATTCGTAGTAAACTCTTAATAGTGAATGATATGTATTGATAGTGTTGTGAACCCTTCTATATGCTTAAACTGTATGCTTGCATGAATATGATTATGAAATTGTGAATAAATAAGCATGATGAAGCTATTGAATCCCAAATCTTGATAAAAAACCCTATTTCACTTGTTAATGATGATGCCTTAGTATGAAAGAAGGCTTGATGAATTAGGGGATCGGGTGCCACGTTCCGGTACCAGGATAGAATGAATATGAGGATCGGGTGCCACGTTCCGGTACCAGGATAGAATGAATATGAGGATCGGGTGCCACGTTCCGGTACCAGGATAGGATGAATATGAGGATCGGGTGCCACGTTCCGGTACCAGGATAGAATAAATATGAGGATCGGGTGCCACGTTCCGGTACCAGGATAGAATGAATATGAGGATCGGGTGCCACGTTCCGGTACCAGGATAGAATGAATATGAGGATCGGAGTGTCACGTTCCGACACCAGGATAGAATAAGGATCGGGTGCCACGTTCTGGTACCAGGATAGTATATGAGGATCGGAGTGCCACGTTCGGCACCAGGATAGAAATAGAGGAGCGGAGTGTCACGCATCGACACACAAGAGGAAGAAAGATAATGAATCTTGAAAGATAATGAATATACTCAATCTAATGAACTTAATTCCCAAATGAGTATGGTATTGAGGCTTGAGTCCTCATGTGTGAACTTCGGTTGTAGTTATTGATGAATTTATGTTGTTATTGCTACATGTTGAGTATTGTAGTTGATTTACATCATTATTGATATATACTTGTTCCCTATTTTGAGTTGGCCGATGATATCTACTCAAGACTTGTGGTTGTAATCGACCCTACTTTTATGTTTTCTCCTTTGTTATTTGTGAAATGCAAAGAAACGTTCCGTCAACTTCAACTCAATGAGATCTAGCCAGTCTTCACTACCTTCGGAAATTCAGGGTGAGCTAATGCGTCTAGCTTGACTGGTCTTCTTCTTCAAGTCTTGATGCCTTGAACTTCCGGCATGGACTAGCTAGTAGTTGTTTTAGCTTCTTAGACAGTTTTAGTTTAGCAATTTGAGATAGATGTTCTTGTGATGATGACTTCCAGATTTTGGGGATATTAATAATAGTTTTGAATTGTTTTATTAATGAGTTAAGTCTTCCGCATTATTTTCTGTTGTTATATATTGAAATGTTAAGGGTTAAATTGGTTGGTTCGCTCACATAGGAGAGTAGATGTGGGTTCCAGTCGCGGCCCCGATTTAGGTCGTGACAATACTGATTTTATAACCCAAAAGCTACAAGGATATAATAAGTTAATAGCACAACGAGGTACCAATGCAAATCTAGTTAAAACTTGTTATAGCTATGGATTACTTAGTACAGTGTATACCCAAACAGGAGATGAAATATCTACCATACCAGAGCTATACAAAGCCTTTATGAACTATAAAAGAATAACTAAAGGAACATTGTTTTATATAAAGTTTTATTCAGCACCAGCAGAGATATTATTTGATGAGATAAAACCAATTATACAAGTCATAAAAATTGGTTTGACCAGAGATATGATAATTCCAGAAGATATCGGAATACAACAAGAAATACAAAAGGTTGAGATACCAGAATTCTACGCCAACAAAAGAGTTATAGGGATAGCAACTATCCTAAATGAACTAACTAACAATTATTTAAACGGAAATTCAGTATGGAGCTATTATGTACGAGAACAAGTTATGATATATTCAAATTATAAAGAAATCAGAGAACAAGATATGGAAGAGATACGCCAATGGATACTTAGTCTACTCAAGCCAGAGCAAAAACCAACAACAAGAGCATTAAGGAAAGGGTTTATTTCAGAAGAATTATTGACGAGATATTGCAAAATTATTGGACAAAAATACCCCGACCATATATGTTCAAAATGTCAAGGAGAAGATAATTTCATACCAGACGTTCAAATCGAATAAAAAAAAAGTATTTGAATTATGTGTCGGCTGAATATCAGCCATATGTAAAAAGTAATAATTTTTATTTTTGTCGTGTTGTGTCGGCTGTAAAAAGCCAATTGTAAAAGTCATAAAGAAAATAGTGTGTATGTCGGCCATAAATAAAGAAGAGGCCATTATGTAAAGTAGTAATAGTAAGTATTTTGTTTTCTTGTGTCGGCCGAATATAAAAGGGCCAAGTGTAAAGTATGTGTCGGCCATCTTTGGCCAAAAGTCTGTAAATTTTGTGTATAAATAGAGGGTTTCCCCTCATAAATAAAATCATCAATCTTCCATCTTCCTCTTCTCTCTACAATTTCTCGCTTCCACCCCCAGCATGCTTTCTAAAAGTAAATGTCGCTTTCTCATGCATTCTTTCAAATGTTTTATGTGCATATTACCATACTTAGTACAAGTGTGTACTAACCCATATTTCTATATTTCGACAATTAGGTAGGTTTCGACCGTTGAGTTTCTAGAATTGCCATTTGAAGATAACTTGGATTCTCATTCTCCAAGTTTGTTAGGTCCTCACATTTCAAGGAAGATGACACTATCGACCGATTGGATGTTGTTTTAGTCTTAACGACAATTTAGTTCATTTTCTTTCATTTGAAGAAAACTGTTGTATATGCCTATATGTGGCTTTTATTGTAATGAAGTAATAGCTATGCCCGAATGTTTTACTCGATTTAGATGGTTTATATATGAGAATTATCCTAGACTTCCTATGACATTATATTGCTAGATTCTTTTTGTGAAGTAAAAGTAGAAGCCTATGTACTGCTTCGTATGCGAGGAGTCTATGTAAACTCCCTATATATATATTATGTGTAAGCGAGAGGTCTATGTAAACCTCAATGTAGAAGCAGATGAAAAAATTTAAATTTTTTGCAAATTAACCTATGAAATGTATGATGAATGATGAATGATAAGAGGTTAGTCTTAGTCCTGTTCGAGGACCACCGGTTATTTCTAGGGGGTACTCCCCGGATATGACAACAAGTAATTAAAAGGAGGGATTTGTGTAACAACTTTGAAAAATTGTGTAATTAATTAGTGAGCAAGAGTTGAACTTTAGTTGTTATCAATACGAGAGAAGAACTAGGGAATACGTGTTCCCTACAAGCTCATAACACAGTAATACTAGTAATAGAAACCCTCTCCTAGTGTATTACATGCAATGTGATATGTTATTCATATCTAAATCCATGGTCCGACATCTAGAGAATTTCACCATGCACCTTCGTCCTTTTACGTGTGTATAATGTACTAATCCTTACCTTTACCTCATATTAGATATTGCATCGAAATATGCCTTAGTTTTCACCCTCTCACCAATAAACAATAGACTATTAGATAGTATCAAACTAAATATATGTTGATAATTCTTTTCATATTGACTACCACCTTGGTCCGGCAAGTAATAACAAGTCGAGTTCTAACGTTGTGCACCATTAAAAAGACTTTTAAATGAAATAATTATTAATTCATACAAAACACTATTCTAAGAGTGCTAATTACTATTGATACGTTGTTAATCTCTCATGGTTCCCTTGGCCTTGCTAGACTCTCAGTAAAATACTTGAATAAGAAGAAACAGTCTCAAAGGATAACTCATGCAATGATTTAAAGAAATATAAGACTAGCGAAAATAGCAGCTAAATTCGTCATAGAAACAACTGAAATTAAAAGACTAAAAACTATAATTATACTCAAATAAATCCTTTAAACTAAGAGGGATGTCGTGATAATAACCTCGATCATCTTAACAAGTGAAATACCAAAAACAATATAAAAAGGGATCCTCCGGAAAGCAAGGAGGCTCACCAACTGACTCTGACTGTTCAACTAGATCAACGAGGCGTTGGATGATGATTCTTGTTACCAATATATAAATCATAAAATGATGAGGGCCAAATTTCATTTGTACATTCAATGAATGAGCATTCAAGAGGAATTATAAACAATACATAATATTGAATTGGAATTCGAAAGAAACACTTACCATAACTTTACTCAAACTCCTGGATACTCAACTCAAATGCCGAAATAAACAACAAAAAAAGATGCAATTCGTATAAAGAATTTAGAATAGTAAGTAATAACTCAATATACATATATAGTAAAGAAATATAATTTTGTGGGAGTTTCTCTAAGAGAAAACTATCATTATGAGCTAGGTGATAATACAAATTCTCGCCCATATTGCCAGAACTGTCCTATAACTTACCGGTATATAGAACGCCTCATTAAGTGGTTTTATTAGTCTATGCTACAAGACACTACGGAATAATCTAAAAAGTATGACTCTTTCTACCCGCGATGATAACATGGTTTATAAAGACAATCGGTTCATATTACTACTCTCAAAATACTTAGCTCATATGTTTTGAAACAAAAAACTCTTTTTCTGGTTTGAGATATTTACTTAAAAAGTAACTCAAAATCTCTCTTTGAAATCAATATTGCCTTTCTTGTTTATGTGATAAAATTTACTCATTGGGGATACTTATTTTGCCATATACTCTTTTTGAGTAAATAAACTTCATTTGTTACTCTTAATTAGCACATAACTCAAAACTCAAGTCTTAAAACAAGTCTAAAACATTTGCAAAAGATATCTTAAAAAGACTGTGAACTTTCTAGGATTAGCTTTTAACTTTTCTTGAATTTTAATTTATGGATTAAAGATTATGATTTACATTTATTGATGATTTCTATGTTTCAGAATTCATTTAGCATAGTTATAATCAAGAGGAAGTGTTAGTATACTTTAGAAGGACATAAACAGGCTAAATAATGAAAACGGGTTGGGACGGACCCATTTAGCAGACTGCAGGCGTGCCACGCCAGCCCCCTAAATTCAGAGACCACTTTTTGGCGCATTGTTGGTGGGTCTTCCAAGATCTCCTAGCGCAACAAAGGTGCATCACCCCAGCCGTCCGTGCACAATGCAGGAGTGTCGCGCTAGCATTGCCCAACAAAAAGATGAACTTTTTCTCTTGTTTTCTGACCTTAATTCAACTAATTTTGATCCTTTTTCTCAGTATCTCTTTAGATTCATGTACCCAAAGAACACACACAATAATCTAGCTCAAATAAATTCTATTAATCTATAACACCCTATAACTAGAAAGAAGCTAAATTGAAAATAGTTTTTTTTGAAAAGAATGTAAAGATCTGGAAACTTGTGAATTGTGTTAAAGTTGAGTTTTGGTCAGCTTCAAACGATCATAAATCCTAAATCAGGATGAGTTAGGTGAGGTAACAAATATTGTAGTAAAGTTCTTGGTATAATCTTTCCAATGACGCCAAGTTTGCACGATTTCGAGTTTTTAGGGTGTCCAAATAAGGAAATGTCAAATCAAGATTTTTGAAGGGTGATTGGTTCTTCTCCGTACCATATTATTCTAATTCGTTTAGGGTGATTAACTTGGGTAAGTTAAAATTTTATACAACTTAGAAAAGTTGAACTCAAGCTAGGGCTTGGAGAAAATAGAAAGGAGAAAAAAGATCAAAATTTTGTCGTCTTCGTATGGAATTGACTCCGGGTTTCATCAAGTATTTGATCCTACAAGTATGTGAGACTTTCATAATGTTGGGTTTCTTCACTCACGTGCTGAACATGATTGGTTAAACTCAAATTCGTTTGAAAAAAGAATGGAATTTTAATGTTCTTGATATTGATTCTTAAAATTACTTTGAATAGGAGTCGAGATTAAGGAATTTCATGATATTAAAGTGTTGTTTTCTTGAGTTGTTTGAGTTAGAACTTTGTGTATGTGCCTTCGGTACTTGATTCTCAATTGAATTTGAGAAAAAGAACAAAAAAATTCCAATTAAAGTCAGACAGTGAGTTGTAAAGTTTGTCAGGTTTGTCTGAGGAGGGGCTGACATGACGTAACCCCATAGAGCCCGAGGGGATGAACTGGCACGCTGCAATTTTCATCCTTGAGTATGTTTATGTCCTTCAAAAGTGTAGTAATAATTTTCAATGATTCTAAATACTCTAAATGACTTGTAGAAACCTATAAATAATCACGAAACATGAATCCATGATTCAATTCAAGGTAAGTTAAAACTCAAGTACAGAGGTTAAGAAGCAAGTAAAAGAGAAGTTTATAAAGTTTTTAAAAGTCTTTATCAAACTTTTTAATTTTGTTTTAAGATTTAAAGTTCAAGTTGAGTAAAGAGTAAGGATTGAAGTTTTCTTCAAAGAATTATATGGGGATTATGTATTTCAAAAGTTCTAAAAAAAATATTTTCACATTTGAGCAAGAAGAGGAATATCGATCCTAAGAGAGCTTTTAAGATATGTCTTGTGTAATTATCTCAAAACAAAAAAAGAAGTTTTTTTTGAACTTATGAGCAAAGTATATTTTGGGAGTAGTATTAAGCACTAATATTAGGATGCGAGTTCACATTAACTCAAATTCTCTATAAATAATGTAGCCATCATGGGTAGTAAATGATCATACTTTTTAGATGAATCCTTAAGTCGCTTTTTAGCATAT
The DNA here is from genome assembly GCA_027789145.1 of Solanum arcanum. Classification (NCBI taxonomy): domain Eukaryota; kingdom Viridiplantae; phylum Streptophyta; class Magnoliopsida; order Solanales; family Solanaceae; genus Solanum; species Solanum arcanum. The sequence continues at coordinate 37,297,439 of CM050933.1, forward strand.
ACTAGTGGATCAACTTAGTTAAAGCGTTCTTTATGACGACAAAGTATAAGACAATTTTGGCAGCGTAGGGAAGATATTGTATCACCACTTAGGCTCATAGTGGTGGTTGTCAGTTACGTAAACTCCCACAGAAGTTATATTTCTTTATTATATAAGTAAAATTGTATTTGTTATTGAATTTTCTTTAACGAACTACATTATTTTCCACTGTTTTTACAAGATTTCGTTATATTGCATATGCGTTATTGCTTTATATTAAGTTTAGTTATTCGGGGGTCGAGTAAAGCAAAGGTAACAGTTCCTTTCAGATAGTTTTCAGCCCTATGTTGTGTTTAGCATTCCAAATCGCATACTCATACATTAAATATACTGATACAAGTTACACACATCATCTTATGGTGGAGAAGCAGGTAACAAGGATCAGCACCCAGCGCCTCGTTGATCCAATTGAGCATTCAAAGTGAGTTTGTGAACCTCCTTGAATTCCAAACGACTCCTTTTACTTGAATTCAGTATTTCATTATTTGGATGATCAGGGTCTCATCCCGACATTCCACTTTGTTTTAGAGGCTTCACAGATAGTCCGATGTTAGTTCTTTAGTCTTTTCATTTTATAATCCTATGTTGAGAATGAGTTTGCCTTATTGGATAGTGAATGTATTACTTATAACATTCTAAAGTTTCGTTTGAGTTTATCTTGATAAGTAAAGTCTTCCGCTTAGTAAGTAAGTATTCATTTAGAGTAGAGACTTATTTCAAAAAAGGATAATTAGGCATGATGCAAAGAAGACAATTATGTCTCTAAATGTCAAGACAAAGGTGCGATTACACATCTAGGTTAAGACTTAATAAAGTTCAACAATTAAAACATGCAAGAAAATCATGACCAGTAATAATATGTCAAAAAACCAAAATTAATATAAGTATATGTAAATAAAAACGTCTGTGCTAGAACTATGGGCCTTGAGGGATTCCTATTACATTCCCCTCGGTCAAAAAAATTCATTGCCCGAATTTCTAATTCACAGACAAAAATAAAGAAATATATTCTTTTGATTAAATATTCAAAAGAAAAAGTGACTTGGTTTGATTCAGGGGGTAATAGAACCTTAGTTTGGTTAGGTTGTGCACATGAGATTTGGGTCATAGTCTAGGGAGGTACTTCTACCTTTTCCCAAAAGAATATTTTGTAACCAAAACGATATCTTTTAGTAATTAATATGATATTCCAACAAACAATGATTTGTGTAAAGTAAAGTTTTCTATATTAACAATAAAATAAGCTATCAAGATCACGTGATTATCTAATTATTGACTTATCTAAAAAGTGACGTGATTAAGGTTTCTAAATACAAAAGTAATGATTTTATTTACTAATTGATGGGTAATTCACACTTCCCTGGTAGATATTTAATTGATGCTTTGATTGGGTAGACGTAAGACAATAAAAATTATGGCTTATGGATATACCCTAGAGTTAGTATAATCTCTGGTTTAGACTTAGACTAAAAATAAAGGCATTATCGATATGCTTTAATGTCCGTGATTTATGAAAGTGAACTAATGGTTTCAACATTGTAAGCTTATACAAATCCTTTGGTTGTGCCACCAGTTGGACTAGTTCTTTCTTTTTAATGATAAATCCAACTCTACCAGTATAAATACAATAATTTGAATACAAATATACATTTTAGAGCAAAGGTATGATTTGTACCGAACCAAGTAGAACTATACCTCTACCCCTAGAGGAAAAATGAAGGACTAATGAGAGTTGTGGAAAAGAAACAACGGTGTAATCTTTTTCATTCTTCATTAAAAACTCAAGAAAATCCCTAGGTTCGTTCCTTAGCTCTCAAGTTCAAAAATTGTTGAATAAAATGTTTTTGAGGTTTATTTTCGACATTAGGTTGCGTCTTCCCCGCCATGGCGGCAGTCACCTCGCTACAACAGCCCTGCCCAGGCGGCAGAAATCTCACCTTAGCGTCTTGCATGAAAACAATGAGATATTTTAATAATTCCAATGCCCCCATTTTAGAACACACCTTCCACCAATGACACTCAGAAACTACCTGTTCATGCTAAGATCAATTTCAGAAGTTCTACTCGCTCAAATTCAACAACGTAATGTCTTGTCTATCTACTCATATGATCAAATTCATAATTATATCACCCAATTTTTAGTTGGTTTCTCTAGACTTTAATGACTCCAATATGATCCGAATCTAGACTGGGTTGGGAAATAAAGAGATTTAAGACTCAAATTCAAGAGATTCTGATAAGGGGTTTATTCATCCTAGTGCTTCCCTATGGGATGCTCCAGTTTTGTTTGTTAAGAAAAAGGATTGTAGTATAAGAATTGTATGGATAATCGGCAATTGATTAGGGTTCTATATTGAATAAATGATATTTTTGATCAATTTCAAGGTGAATCAATTTTATCCAACATTTATCTAAGTTTGGATACCATTAGTTAAAAATTAGGCATGAGAATGTGCCAAAGACGATGTTTAGAACCCATTATGGGCACTATGTGTTTCTAGTTATGTGTTTTAGTTTGACTGAATATGCTCGCCGCCTTTATGAGGCTAATGAATAGGGTGTTCAAGACATTTCTCGATTCATTCGTCATTCTATTTATTTATGATATTTTGGTCTACTCAAAATATGTGAAAGAGCATGCCGACCATCTTTGTATTGTTCTGGGTGTTCTTGGAAAACAAAGGTTTTATGATAGATTTTCTAAGTTGTTAATTTTGGTTGACTTCGGTTGAATTTTTAGGGCATGTAGTTTCAAAAGAAGGGCTAATGGAAGATCCCCAAAATATTTAGGTGGTTAAGAATCGGGATCGTCCTAGCCTTGTTACTAAAATTAGGAGTTTTGTGGGATTCACTAGCTACTATCGTTGATTTGTTAATAACTTTGCATCTATTGCCACTCACTTGACATGTTTGACCAAAAATGGGATATCATTTGAATGGACTGAAAAATGTGATGATGTCTTTCAAAAGCTCAATAGTTTCTTCACAATAACACCTATCCTAATACTATAAGAGGAAAGTAAAGATTTTATTTTTTATTCTGATTCTTCTCATTTGGTTTGGGTGTTGTATTGATGTTTGATAAGAATGTACAACAACTCTAAAATTAAATAGGATTAACTAGAGCTTCACGTGTTAGTTCTTAGTTTGTGACCTTGTTTATATGACTACAAGTGACTCTAGAAGTTGGTTTTGTGGTTTAAGAGGTCAAATGTCAAGAAATGACCATGACATTCAGACACTAGTCATTTGGTGCTAGTGTGTTGTTATGAAAGTTTGTATGTATTTTGGAGTCTAAAGCTTATATAATAGACCCTAGTATCTAAGTGGAGATGTTTTGGTGTTAAAATTCCGGGTACGACTCACCAAGCACCACCCTAAGGGTCCTTGAGGAGGACCCAAAGTTGAACCCTAAAACTGTCTAAGAAGTGCGACTTATGGAGGGCCACTTACGGTCAGTAAGTGGAGTGATGCCCCGTAGGTCAAGGGTGTAGGACCATATTTACTTGTGGAGCTTTGTAATCCATTTGAGGAGGCTCTGACCAAAACCATGAGCAATTAGGACGGCCCGTAACCCACCTACGGTCTGTAGGTGGGGCTCGTAAGTCACCACTATTTTGTTGTCTTCGGTTCAACAAAGGCAAGGCTGGTTTGGTAAATTCCGCCTTTGGATAAGTAAATACATGGGAGGTTATTTTATGTGTTTTCAGGTACATTATGTATAATAAATCAATTATACCCTCATTTACACTTCAAGACCTAAATCGAAACCCTTCCCTCCCAAATAGTTCTCTCTAAAACACCATTCAAGGTTAAGGTCAAGGATCAAGGATAAAGGATCAAGCTAGGATTTGGTTTTCAAGTAATTTCTTCTTCAATTTTGTGTAGGATTCAACCAATAAGGTTTGGTTATCCTTTTCTATGGAATGTTTCACCCTAGAGTCAATCTCAAAATAGTTTTCAAGAATCCAAAGTTTGTAAAAAACCCCAATTCTTACTCAAACTCTTGGGTTTTTGCATCAAACATATTCAATTGATAAAATATGATTATATTGATTTCTAATTGATGATTTTAAGACAAAAAACTCTATGAATCCATGATTTCACTAAATTTCAAAAGTTGATTTATAAAGTGGGTTTTATGATTATGATGGGATATTGTTTGAATTGTGCTTAGACTGTATTGTACTTTTGATATCTATGGTTATCTATATCTAATTATGATGAATTTTTGTGAAATTTATTAATGGTGATCATGACTTGGGTGAAGTTTATGTTGACCTAATTCTCTTACTATATTGGAATTGTTCTTGTATAGGTTGATCCAATTGTGATGGAGATGTTTACTTATTATATAAGTATTGAGATCATGTATGATGACATTAAACGTTGAATTGAAGTATTATCATGTTATGGTTTATATGAATGTGTAAAGTGAAGGTGTTCATATGATATAAGGGTGATCTAGTATAATATGAATGTAATGTGATGAAAAGTATTTTCTCTGTTAATGTTTATATGTAATGATGATAAAATGTGAATGATCCTTATAATGTGATGTTGTATTTTTATTTGGTACACTTAGATTCCTTTTGTTGATACATGAAATCTTCTTGAATAGAATCTATTGGAGTTGGTAAAAATAGGTGTATGTCCTTGATGTATGAAAGTATTTGAATGTGATATCTTGACTTGGTAGGCTTAGACATCCTTTTGATTAGTAATGAATGAATAAATGTCTAGAATTGTGTTAGACCTATGTGTGGTGCCCTTTCTAAAAATGACTAATGAGGCATTCTATAATATGACTTGAATTTGTTAGACCTAAGTATGATGCCCTTTCATGATGAGTCTAGACCACTAAGAGAATGTAAAACCTTGAAGCGGTAGACCTAAGGGTAAATACCTCCTTCTTGTGTGAACAAATAGACTTAGAGATGGTGAGCCAGAACGGTAGAAAATCTTCTCTAAGAATGTCAATGAGCTATCCTTAATGAACCTTGGTCGGTTAGATATAAGCACTGTTTCCTTGTTGGTAAAAGTGTTAGGGGTTGGCTAGATCTAAAGATTGTGCCCCTCTCTAGTACATACATGTGAAATACTCTATGAGAACTAAGGCTCCATGTGGATATGGTTAATATGATTTCTCTTACTGTAGAAAAGGAAAGAGTTTAATGAATATCTTTGGATATCCCTAAACCATGTGCCAACATGGGTTGTGTGTTAGTTCTACAACTGGAAAGTAGAATACCATCCACGGTGTAGGGTCTTATGACACCAAAATCCATGCCTAAAGAGTTTGGTCTATGTCGGTAAACACCTATTCCCATCATGTAAGATGTGCAGTCTACTTACTTGATAGATTCTACAACGTGTAGTTAGTAGTATAGGATTCCATAAAAACATGGAACGACTATTCTTAGAAGGTGGTAAAATGAGTTCCCTAACTTTTATGTGTAGTCCTCTATATGCATGAAAGTTTCCTTAAATGTCACACCCCTAGCTAACTCCGATACACGGACACGGGACCTAGGACCACAAGTGATCCCAAGCTAACTCTGCTGGCATGATCATGATACTAAAGATAATAAACTGTTGCAAAAATTAAATCATAATTAAAAACAAAAAGGTGGGGAAATGCCCATTTGCTATAACTGCGATATATGAAAATTGATGAGTTTAATACAAAAAAGATATTAACTCAATACTAAGATGAAACTAACTATGTCTGAAAATAGCCTCTAAGTGACTAGAAATGCTGGGACAAACCCCAACTAAGTCTACCAAAAACTTAAACTAATGGACTAAAAATACTAGAAAGAAACTCACGACTTTGTCCATGGAGAATGAGGATTCACCACTGATTTTGCTGAACTCGAGATTAGGAATCAATCTATGCATGATTTGGATACTGAGAACTTGAACCTACATCACAAGAAGAGGTATCACATGTATGCGTCAGTACTTGAAAGGTAATAAGTACGTAGGATAGAGCAAAGCAAAAATAAAACATAAGTGATCAAGCACAAAAGCAAGTACAATATTCTGAACATGATATATTGAATGCTGAGCTAACAGGATGCAGTGAACAAATTTATAATATGCTGAGACTAAATATTAACTGATCTTTAAATATGGTCAATGCAATAGAGTTTGAGTGAACTATGGGAGCTACTAATGATCGATCATAAAACCACATGAGCTAAATGTGGAGTCCGATGTGTACGCCCCATCGAGATGACCCAATATTCCCTGTTAGAGGTATAAAGTCATACTAGCGTGATCACTAAACTGATGCCCACAGAGGGGACTTACAACCTAATTGGCAAGTAGTTCTTGGACTATTTGGGTATGGTAAAACCTAGTCCAACTTAGTATTATGCTACTCCCAATGAATTAAGTGGTTCATTAATTTTGACTAAGCTTCTGTAAATGCTGGATAGCTCAATCTGAACATGCAAACTTAGAATGCAATAATTTATATGATAATGATGCATTAATAACTGAGTCATGTATATCTAAAATAACTGAAATATCTGACCTAGCATGTGTAATTCAACAACTGAAGAAATACATAGCTAGGGTTATGGAATTCATGCGAACATATAAATAACAAATTTATGATAATCTAATGATGTTTAGAAACCCAAGGTCTAATCATGATAAAGGAATCACAAATCTGACTGATATCTAGGGATCTAATGGGTGAAAGGAACCTACTAGTGAAATCCACATACTTGGTGTTGGATTCCAAAGAGAAATCCTTTGATTTGGGGCTGGAACTAATGGAACCTTGATGTGTTCTTGAACTAGGGTTCTTAACCTTTTTCTCCTATTTTGCTTCTAATTTTTTATGTTTTGATAAATGATTTTACTTAGGTAAGTTTTACTTATGTTTCTAGGCTTAAACTAACTAAAATCTCATGATTTAGGATTTAAACGACATATTTCAGGGGTCCAATGAAGTAGGAAAAGACCAAAAGGCCTCTGACTTAATTGCTGTCGGAGCAATAAATGGATTGGACTAATGGGCCGTCGTTCAATCGACGATCTGCCGTTTTCATCCATTTTTTGATTATGCTCGATAGGCCTCACTAAAATGGGCATAACTTTTAACTCGGAGGTTGGATCTTAGCAAACTCAGCGGCATTGGAAAGAGGATTTTCAATTATCTATCATATCATAGGTGATAGGACACCTAACCGCTTTTGTGCTAAGAGTTATGACCATTTGATGTTGACCCAATCAATAATTTCCCCCTAACTAACTGATAAACTTCACCTACGATCAAATCTACATACCGTAGGTCGAACGACGATTAGTGCTGGTTGTCCGTAGTTCATGTAAGAGGCTGGGTAACAGGAGTCTCAATCCACGTCTACAAACCAAGAACCGTGGTCTGACTTATGGATCACATTTTTTATCCGTGGGCCAAAACTTAGTTGATTTTTCGGAGCTGAGTATTTAGAGGGGCTACTGTTGTGAACCACAGACCCACAGTATGGGCCGTAGATTAGAATACGGTCGGTACACCTAAAACTTCTGAAAAGTTTATTTATTATTTGCTTTAATTACAGGGTGTTCAATTATCTTTCTCATGGGAAAATTTGTTCTCGAATCATGGCTAAACTAGATTTAATAGATGGAAAAAGTTGCAATCCCTACCACTAAAGCTTAGAACGAGTTTCCGACTGAATTGAGTTCCAAGAACATGCAAATACGATAAAAATTTAAGTACAAACTATGGGAACATGATTCAAAGGTTTAATTCATGCATTAATGACTGAAAATCTGAATAGGAACTACTACTTCAAGCTGAAATGGAATCGGAAGGAAAGATGTGAGGATACTTGACTTTCATGGTTGATTCTGCTTCCCAAGTAGCTCCCTCTAAGGACCGACTCCTCCACAAAACCATGATTGAAGCAATTTTTTTTACTCAACCTTCTAACGTGAAGATCAAGAATCTCAATTGGTACATCCTCATAAGAAAGTCTATCTTTCACAGCCAAACTCTCTAATGTCACCACAAAAGCTGATCACCCACACACTTTTTCAAAAATGACATATGGAAGACCGGATGCAGTGCTGCTAATTCTACTGGAAACCCTAACTCATATGCCACTTTCCCATTCTTTTTCAATATATTGTAAGGTCCTACATATCTAGGACTGAGCTTCCTTTTCTTGCCAAAGCTCATCACCCCCTTCATAGGTGACACTTCCAAGAAGACACAATTATAAACATGGAACTCTAGTTCCCTTCTCCTGACATCTGCATAAGATTTCTGATGACTTTGGGCTGTATTAAGTCTATCTATAATTAGTTACACTTTCTCCATAACATAAAAGACTAAATCTGGTCCTATGAAAGCTGCTTCATCTACTTCAAACCAACCAATAAGAGATTTAGATCTACGCCCATACAGTGCCTCATAAGGGGCCATCTGAATGCTGGAATGATATCTATTGTTGTATTTGAACTCACTAAGAGGAAGGTGATCATCTCAAATACCCTTGAAATCGATCACACAAGCTCTCAACATATCCTCTAGGGTCTGAATGGTACACTCTGTCTATCCATCCGTCTTCGGATGAAATGTTGTCCAAAGGTTAACATGAGTACCAAGACCCTGATAAAATGACTTCCAAAAATAAGAGTTAATTTGATAACATCTATCTGAGATGATAGACAATGGAACCCCATGAAACCTGACTATCTCATTAATGTAAGGCTTGGAATAGTCCTCCACCGAATTTGTAGTCTTGGCCGCCAAAAAGCGAGAAGAGTTAGTCATCCTGTCAACTATCACCCAAGTGGAGTTATGTTGTCTCTGAGTACGAGGTAACCTTGTGACGAAATCCATATTGATCACTTCCCATTTCCAAGTAGGAGTGTAAACCTCTTGGGTAATAACACCTAGTTTCGATGTTCTACCTTGACTTGCTGGCTGTTGGGGCACTTACTCACAAAATCTTTTATATCTTTTTTCATACCATTCCACCAATAGACTTCCCAAAGATTGCGGTACATCGTAGTGGCACCTGATGTATAGAATATCTGGAATTATGGTCCTCTGCCAGAATATATTGTCTTAATTAACCCACATCAGTTCACACATTCTACCTTGGTAGAGAAGTACACCATCTTCCCCTTGGGAGAAAACCTCCATGCTATGATTGTGGACTGCACTCTTAAGTTCAAGCAAGATTGGATCACTGTCTTGGTTTTCCTTAACCTCCACTACCAAAGAAGATTCTGCCCATTTTGAACTGTTACACTATTGTCTGATATACTCATACGACAAACTCCCAAGCGAGCAAGCCTGTGAACATCCTCCACTAGTTCCTTCCTTTCTTCCTTAACATGGGCTACACTACCCATAGATAATTTGCTATGAGCATCTGCCACTACATTTGCCTTACAAGGATGGTAATGCACACTCATATAATAAATCTTAAGAAACTAAAGCCATCTCCTCTAGCAAAGATTCAACTCTTTCTGGGTGAATACATAACACATCTACATGAACACCATAAAAGTAGTGTCTTAGATCATGAGTGCAAACATCACTACTACAAGCTCGAGGTCATGAGTTGGATCGTTCTTCTCATGCACCTTAAGCTGCGTCGAAGCATAAGCTATAACCTTATCTTGCTGCAACAACACAAAACCTAGGCCAACTCTGGATGCATCTCAATAGATCACTTAACCCTCTGAACCCTCTGGAAGAGTCCCGACCATAGTTGTAGTCAATCTAGTTTTCAATTCTACAATTTTTTTTGCAATCAACTAACCTTGGAAACTTGACCATCTTTTGAGTCAACAGAGTTAATGGTGAGGCTATGGATAAAATCCTTTCACGGAACTCCAGTAATAACCTGCTAGACGTAAGAAACATCTTATATTTGTAGTAGAGGTAGGTCTGGGCCATTGTTTCACTACTTCTATCTTTTATGAATCCAGTCGCATCCCCTCGCTAGTTACAATGTGAACAAGGAAATCAACAAATTTCAACCAGAACTCACATTTGCTAAACTTAGCGAATAACAGGCGATCTTTGAGAGTCTACAAAACAACTCTCAAATGACTGGCATGTTCTTCCTCATTCCTAGAGTAAATGACGATATCATCAATAAACACGATAACAAACAAGTCCAAATACTGTTTGAACACTCTGTTCATCAAATCAATGAAAGCTGCAGGAGCATTATTTAGTTTAATGACATAATTACATATTTATAATGACCATATCGAGTTTTGAAGGTTGTTTTCTGAATGTCACTATCTATGACTCTAAGGTGATGATAATTCGATTTGAGTTCTATCTTTGATAAATCACTTGCACCCCGAAGATGGTCAAACAAGTCATCAATCCTAAGGATATGATACTTATTCTTGACTGTGACCTTGTTCAACTATCTATAGTCAATGCATTTTCTGAGAGAACGGTCTTTCTTTTTTACGAATAATACTAGCGCACCCAATGACAAAATACTAGTCTAATGAAACCCTTAACTAGAAGGTCTTAAAATTCCTTAAGCTCTAATGGAGACATTCTATAAGGTGGAATAGAAACAGGGCGAGTATCTGGAAGGAGATCAATTCCAAAGTTGATTTCCTTTCGGGAGGACCTAATGGAAAATCTTTGGAAACACTTTCGGAAACTCACTGACTACTGGAACTGACTCAAGAGTTGGGTTTCCAGAGTTAGAATCCTTGACCCAAACTAAATGATAGAGATAACTCTTAGATATCATCTTTATAAATTTAAGGTAAGAAATAAATCGACCTATAGGTGCTAAGATAATATCTTTCCACTCTAAGATTTTTTCGTTTGGAATTGAAAATGAACAATCCTAGTACTAAAATCGATTGAGGCATAAAAAGAATGTCACTGATTCATGAGTAGAATGACATCGAAGTCTACCATTTCTAACTCTACAAGATATGTTGAGGTGACTTTTTGAGAGACTCTGACAGGGCATTTTCTGCATACCCGAATGGATATAACTGGGTCACCAGCTGGAGTTGAGACTGAGAAAGGTTCTAACAGAGTTTCTTGACTAACACAGAATTTGACTGTAATGTAAGGAGTTTGTAACACTTTGAAAATACAAGACGTATTCTAGAGCCTAGCATAGGTATAATAAGGTTTAGACAATGTTTTAAGATTTATTTTAATGAATATAAATCATTTAGGAAGTGTAGAAACAAAAACGTCAAAGAACATCCATGACGTCCGAAAAGTAGTTCAAGGAGGTACTAGTGTGCCTTACCCTATTTGACTAGCCTTTTGAAGTTGGAAAATGATGAAAATTGGTGGAAGGGTGTCTAAAATGTGTTTAAGATGATTCACAGTCAAAATGTCCAGATATGAATCCTCAAGAATAAACCAAGGGCCCTTGATAAGGATCCTTGTATGTTGGGGTCAAGACTGCCTGGGCAGTTTTCACCTACGGAGGCAAACAACGGAGCGTATGTTGATCGTCATGGCATCGATGCCATTCGTTGACGAACACTTAGAAAATTCATTGGAGGGCCTCATTTTAATATTCTCTAACCAATACTAAGGATGTGCATCACGGAGGGAGGGCCTGGCCGTCGATGGACAAACGATCCATCGATCGTGGTCTCGTCGATGGGGCTTGTAATTTCCTGAATGTTTTTAACTAAGTCTTAAGCAATTAATTAAGGTTATTGGTGGTTAGTTATGGATTAAGTAAATTAAAATTAACTTCATTAAATCCCATATAAATACCCCAACCCTATTAAACTAATTACAACTCTTCAAACAATCTTCCTTCTCTCTTCTTTCTCTATATATTGGAAGACACCATTGAAGACCAAGCTAGGGGAGAGTTTTGGAGGCTTAAAAGGGATGATTTAACCATAAATTATTCATCAAAAATTAAGGTATGGGATATAATTCACCTTTGAGACCTTTTTTTCCTCAAAGGGTTCCTTCAAAGTATTTTCAAAAGTTGAATTTTTGTGTGGGTCTTTCTAAATCTCGAAAATTATGTATTGAATTGGTTTGTTTATGTTTTCTATTGGATAATATGAATATATTAACATGTATTCCAACTTAATTATGATATATCTTGATGGTGTGGTCTATTTTGTAGAAAATGACCCTTAACCCTTAACCCTAGGTTTTGATCTTGATATAAATTAGGTTGTATTCGTTCAATTGGCTTTGTTATTTATTGAATTACTACTATATGTTTTTTTTATAATCATATATAAAAAAATGGTGTTTTTTAGTCTTTCATGCTAGTTCTTGAGAAAATTATCTAGGTTATAAAGTATATTGTGAATTGACCTAAGTATCTTGTCCTACGCTATGATCTAGTATTGAATTGTTATGTAGTGATTCTTCAAGCCTTTTTATCATTTTGATTGTTAAATTATGATGATTTATATCCAAATTGGGTAGAATGGAGGGTTTATGTTAAACCTTGATGATGAATTATTAAGGAGACTTGGTAAGTCTTATGACCATTATCCTTTACTTCAAATTGTGGTTAATTGTGATTAAGTCATGATGTTGTATTGGAGTATGACTTGTATTAGAATTTATAGGGTGGTATGATGTTGAATGAAATGTCTTTATTATCACTGTGAGGTGTTGGCTTAACATGTAAAGTTATAAGGATGGTGTGATTTTCCAATGTGCATTATCATGATGTAAAGATGTTAATGTGCTCACCTCACCTATATGAGTTGTAATGAAAGGATTTATACTCATGTAATTCTAATTGGTATATGATTATGATGATTATATAAGGGGGTAAACCATATGACCTAAACTAAACTATGATTGAGAATAAAGACTTAAAGGCATTTCAAAAAGGGACTTTAGCTTAGCACCGAGTGAACTAGAGTAGTGTCCCTTCTCACATAGGGAAGGTAGGATCACTAATGTACTTTTGAGATTGGAGACGACAATGTATGAAGAGGGTCCCAACTATATTTCCTAGTTCTTGAACTATGTTACCCCTATAGGAATACTGGCTAGTGTATCCACTTAGTATGTTCATGTTTTTGTACTACTTTGGCAAGTAGTCTGCCCTATTTCGGTGTAATGTTCCATGAGACGGGATTCCAAATTATCTCATGTTGTCTATGTGATATACCGTGATTCACGATATTTTTAATACTTTTTCCTTAAGTTTAGTGTGTCCAAAAGCCTTTTTGTACTAATTTTTATGTAAATTTCTCTTTATTTGATTTGTCTAAAAGATGAATGAGGAGGTTTTTGAGCAAGAAATGCGTAAAAGTACCACCTACGGAGCTTGTGACGGTCTGTCGTACCCATGACGATGCGTAGGTGGCATCGTAGTGCAGTTACTGAAGAAAGATGGGGAAGTCTGACCAAGTGTGGGGTAACGGAGTGCGTGACAGATTGTCATAGACATGATGGTCCGTCCTGCTGGTTTGTCATGAAGATCCGAGAAGTATTCCCAGTACCCAAATTCCAAGATTTCAAGTGTTATGCAACAGAGACCCCTGACTGATCTTTGTGCCTGTGACTATCCGTCATACCTTCTGTCGAGGGTAATGAAGAGAGCAGAAGAAAAAATTGCACAAGTATGGGATGATGGAGTCTATGACGGCCCGTCCTGACCACGACGATCCATTGCGAGGTCAGTCGACCCAGCTGCGTTTTGACAGATTTCCAACAAATAAAGTTCTTATTTAATTAAATTCTTTTTATAAATAGTTCAAAAAACCTCGTTTTTGGGGTTAGACTCTTGGTTATTTGAGATTCTTTTGTGGATTAGACTTGGTTATTATTATTACTTTTTTGGAGAATCTTTAGTCTTAAATAAACTTCAGTAATTGATTGTTGGTGGTTTTTGTTGATTAATCAAGTGAGATTTTGTATTTTATTCTTCCCCATTGAAGTAAGTGCATGAATTCTTATATTACATATTTGAATATTGTAATTATGACTATGGGTAACTAAACTTCATAACTAGGGTTGTGAGAATCATATGCGAATAATGAGGTAAAACCTAACTAAAATAACAATTCTAGAACAGTGTCTTGCATGTATTGATAATTCTTTTGCTTAGAAGTCTTTTTAACGGATGGCAAACGTTAGAACTCGCCTTAATGCTACTTGCTGAACCAAGGAGGTAGATAATAGGAAAAGAATTATCAGCATAGATTTAGTGTATACTATCTAATAGGCTAGTATTGATCAGTACGAGGTAATAACTTAGTCAAATATCAAATACGATGCTTAATATGAGGTAAAGGTAAAAGTTAGTATAGCAACACACGTAGCCGGACCAAGGTGCGGAGTGAAATTTTCTAGATTCCGGACCAAGGATTTAGAAATACATAACTTATCACTTTGCATGCAAGATACTAGGAAAGAATTGTTATAGTTAGAATTATCAAGTTATTAACCTGTGCGGAACACGTAAACCCTAGTTACTTTTATTAATTGAATAAACTCCAACATTTGCAGCTGTTAGTTGTCTCCTTTAATTTAGCTAGTTATTTTCTTTCATTTAGAAGTAAAAAAAAACCCCTTTTATTGTATTTGCTTTCCAAGGAAATAATTTACTAAATAGTACTAATAATAGATTGAAGGTAAGTGTGAAATATTTTCCGCTTAGGAACGATCCCAACCTCATTAGTTGGGCTCTTTACTTTATACCACCGCTTTACTTCTTATTTGAGAAGTAAGTTTGAGCGTATCAAATTATGGCGCCGCTGTCGGGAAAAGTAGATTTTTGATTAACTTAAATTTATTTCTATAGTTTAGTCAATATTTTCTTTATTTTACTTTGTTTTATTGTTTTTGATTTTTGAAGAACCATCTTCCTTGTATGCCAAATACACGGAGACGAAGAGAACCTTTGTTTCCCTACGATTACGAATTAGAGCGTACACTATGCAACATGAATCGAAACTTGGGTATTAATGATGATGATCCAAACCAGAACATCCCAACTCCGGTTGATGTTCATGGTCAGCTGTTACACGATGCTCCGGGTGCGAACCAACAGAGGGGATAGAACCCCGCTCCACATTCCCAAGAACACTGCAGAGGCTATGACAATATAGCAGACTCCGATGGGCCTCTTGTCTTGCCCCCTCTACCACCAGGCCACACCTTTGTGGTAACTAGTAGCCTGATGCAAATGCTCACTGCTAGAGATTTGTTTTCAGGGATACCTTCTGAGGATCCACGTGCCCATAAAACTAAGGTAAGGGCAGTGTGTAAAAGCTGTGTAGGGAGTCCTGACTTGGACTTGGATGTAATAGGGATAAGAGTGTTTCCTCTCTCTTTGACGAGAGAGCCTTCTATTTGGTTTATTGAGCTCCCTTACAACTCAATTTTCACATGGAACCAACTAAGGGACGTTTTCT
Organism: Solanum arcanum; assembly: GCA_027789145.1. NCBI lineage: Eukaryota > Viridiplantae > Streptophyta > Magnoliopsida > Solanales > Solanaceae > Solanum > Solanum arcanum. The sequence continues at coordinate 37,312,868 of CM050933.1, forward strand.
TAGCACGCTACTATCGGTCTCTAAGAAACTAAACCACAAAGAGAGAGTGAACAACTTTGTGGCACTACCAGCAGAGTCAGTTTGTAGTTCTTAGGATAGATTCACCTCATTTTTGAGAAGCGTCCCCAATCACCACATATATGATGAGTCACTAAAGGAATACTTCTATAGGGGATATGATAATAATAATAAAGCGGTGTTGGATACTATAGCGGGTGGTTCTAATGTGGAGTTGACCTTATGTTGAGATTGCTGAAAAGTTAGAGAAAATCTCCAAAAACAATAAAGCTTGGAGTACTAGGAAGTTAGATACTGGGAGAAACACCTTCGTAGTGCAATCCACTCACAACCCAGCCACAGATGAGATTCATGAAGAGATGGCTTAGATGAGAACTGAGGTTTGGTTTGTATTAAAACATATCACTGGGGTGCAGAAAAGATAAATGCAGTTAATTACTTGTCGAAACCACCACCACCAAATGATGAATGCTATTATGCAGAGGATTCCTATGTTGTAAATGAGCATACGGGGGTTTCTGACCGAGTGCCCCAGGCTCAAATTAGGATAATTAGCGCCAAGGTCAGGGGAACCAAGGTTATATCTATGGTAACTATAACCGTGAGGGTCATTATGTCCAAGATGGAAGCTACAACAGCGAAAACAACTTCAACAGGGGTAACTACTGTAACAGAAATGAGTGATTTAGCGGGTATTGGGAAGAAAGTCGATACACATGCAATATCGATTAAGTAGATTGAGTTGCAAATAACCCAATTATCTGCGACTGTGAACACACGGCAACCGAGCACTCCTCCTAGCAACACTGTTCAAAATTTAAAAAAATGATGCACACTGTATGAAAATCACTATTCGGGGTGGTAAGCAAACCATTGACCCACCTATGCCGTTTAATGAGGAAAAGGTGAGAAAAGATAATGATAAGGTGGTAGAGGGTAGTGGTGAAGCAGAACATAGCAGTGAAAAAGATGTAGAAGTCCCTATAAAGGTAATTCCCATGCCTAGACTACCCCCCCTTTCCTCAGAGATAAGTGAAAAAAACCGAGGATGGTAAATATCTATTTTTTATAACAATGTTAAAGAAACTTTCTAGAAATGTCCCTTTGGTAGAAGCTCTAGAAGAAATGACCGTATATGCTAACTTTATGAAAGATCTGGTTACAAAGAAAATATCGGTCACTTTCGAGGATGATGATAGAATGCATCATTTTAGTGCTATTACTATAAGATCTCCCGTACAAAAGAAAGAAGATTCGGGTGCATTCACTATTCCTTGTACCATCGGGTCATTACATTTTGTGAAAGTATTATGTGATTTAAAAGTAGTTGGGTTTGGGTAAACCAAAGCCCACTGCGATGCGTCTACTGATAGCTAATCGAATAGTGAAAAGACCTATAGGGATACTCCACGATGTGCTAGTAAAAGTGGAATCGTTCATATTTCCTAAAGATTTTGTTATTCTTGATTGTGAAATTGATTTTGAAGTGCCTATTATTCTTGGGAGGCCATTCCTTGCTACGGGTAGAGCCTTAGTTGATATGGAAAAGGGGCAGATGAAATTTTGGTTGAACCATTTTCAACATTTGTAGGTCCATGAGGCAGAGTGGTGAGCTCCAATAGGTATCTGCTATATCCTACACTGAAAAGATGAAGAAGGATAATGACCTAAAAATTGAAAAAAAAGAGTTTATGGTTGGGGATTTTGTGCTTTTAGACAGTTCTAGGTTGCGTTGGCTTCCGGGCAAGCTCAATTCTAATTGGCCTGGCCCTTAATTGATTACCCAAGTATTCCCTCATGGAGCAGTTGAGTTAGGAACCAAGGAGGGGGTGCGGTTTGAGGTGAATGGAGAATGAATAAAACTCTATTTTGGTCATACTACATCGGTGAATGAAGTGATAGAGGCATACCATCTTCATAAAGTCTGAGTAATCAAGTGTCCTCAGTCGTGCCGTGACGTTAAATCAGGAGCTTGTTGGGAGGCAACCCAATACTTATAGATTTCTTTTTAGTAATGGTAGCATTTTCTACTAATGGGTTTTAAATTTGCAGGCACATCACCAGGAAATTTTGCAGAAAATCACTCAGCAGCAGTCACTGACGGATATATCGATTTACCATCATGCATGAGACGGACTATCACATGACTCCTTCGTGCCATGTACGTCTTTCTGTTATTTTCAAAACTAGGGCACACGCGGCGGAACCAATGATGGACCGTCCGAACTACGACGGACCATCATCAGGGACTCGTCGCTCCACTAAAGAAGCGTACCCGACCCGACCCGGCTGGTTTTTTTTTAAATGTTCTTAACATTTAAACCCCCACCCCCTTCATTTCACTCATTTCCTTCCCTCTTCCTCCCATTTCCCTCCCTTTTCTACTTCAAACTTCGTACCTCTGTTTCAACCGATCATTTTTCCACATTCCTCAATTCCTTAAAATCCACTCTCTACTAGTTGGAGTCTACTTCTGTGGTTCTTTACTTGATCACCAAGTACCTTCATCGCTTGTTTTTATCAAATTCTCAGGTATGTGTCTCTGGTTTCTACCCATTTACATTGCATTTTTATTTATCAATTAGTATTAGCCTATTTCTTATTGATGAGATCATTTGTAATACATATTCTGTCTGACCTAGGTTCAGAATCATCCGAATTGCCTTTTCAAATCTCTAAAAATAGGTGCTTTAGCATTGCTAGTTTACTAGGTATTTGGGTTAGACACATGTAGGTTAAAACACTAAAAATTCCATTTGGGTTATAGGGGATGATTGTGGCATCCCTAGTTCTATCACTAAATGACAGAACGAGACCCCGATGACGTGATGTCGTACCCAGTACGGGTCTTCATAGGGTCTGTCACAACATCCCCAACACCCCACTGTCCAAATTTAACCAAGTGTCCACCAACGGACACATGCGACGGACAGTTATTCCCACGATTGTCCATCCTGCACAACCGTTATGATTGTCAGCGACCCTATTCCTAAGGGTCTCTATCTCACTTTTTCTAAGTGTCCTCCAACGGACACATGCGACGGACCGTTATTCCCACGACGATTCATCCTGCACAACCGTTCTGGTTGTCAGAGACCGTGTTCCTAAGGGTCTCTAACTTTGTCAAAGTGTCCTCTTATGGACATCTACAACGGACCGTCATACCCTTGACAGTCCGTCCTGCATAACCGTCATGACTTTTAGAGACCCCTCTTCTAAAGGTCTCCATACTTTTTTACAAGTGTCCCACGATGGACATCGACGACAGACCGTCATAATCACAATTGTCCATCCTGATTTTCTGTCATAACGGTCAGAGACTTTCCGTCAGGGGTCTCCACAAAATATAGTTTCAAGTAATACATGATGGACCCCATGACGGTCCGTCGTATTGACAATGAGCCGTCACCTGGTCCATCGTCTTTCACTGTTACTATAGATCTTCATTACATCTTGAATCTTTTATTTATTTGATGTCGTTTTGCTTGTCTTATTTTCTCCTTCTAGTACTAATATCGATTCTTTATATATACTATCTATTATGGCACCAAAACAAGATCGAGTCTATGCACAGATCGAAGTCTGTCGCCCCGTGTTCCCACCTGGTCATTGGCTCTGATGATGAGCGTTACCCAAAATACGTGCCCCCAGGCACTTCCACCCCATCCCTAGCTGCACATGCTGCTAGAGTTAAGACAAAAAAGGTGGCATCCGACGTAGTCACAACCTCCCAATCTGATTAGGAGCGCACATGATCGGCACACCTTCTGGGTCATCTACTCACGAAGAACGAGAATCTGGCTCCTTAGGATTTTCGTGGTCGTAGGAAGCCTTCGGATCTGCTGAGATCCCTGCACCCGCCACAGCTGCACAGTCTGCCTCGTCTGATGAGGTTGACAGTTTTTAATTCACACCCGGCTTACAGATTTGTGCTCGGACCCCGGTTGCCGACCAGCCCAACCGGTGGTGTGTCGACAGGCAGTATCAAGTATATTCAGACACAAAGTTTCTGAATGACAAAGGAGTCATGACACAGACCCTTATATTGGAGCGGCGGGTCCTTACGGGAAGTCTCCCGACTATGCCAGAGATCCACAATATCTTCTCCAAACATCGACCGGAGTGGACAACGCGTTCGTTGGGCTATTATAGTGAAGAGTTGGTCCGAGAGTTCTACGCCTCCTACGTGGCTACTCTCTAATCACACATTGATAGGAGGGTTGCCCCCACCAAACAAGCCCTACTGGAGCATGTCCGAGTACGTGGTATTCAGGTTGATATCTCCCTATCGGCCATCGAGTGGTATCTATACGGTGAAGATGTTGGTGCCAACCGGACCCTTCTCACCGCTTAGTTTGACTACCGGTGGCAAATTTGTCAAAGATGGCCAATTCTTGCGTGAGCCATCGCTGAGAGAGACCACCAAGAGGTGGATGGCCATGCATTTGTCTATTGATGGAGAGGGTGCTGACTGGGTGACCGAGATGAAGGGAGCCATCAAGAAGGCTAACCTGACCTTCACGACGAAGTTCTTATGGTTGATTGTCTGCCACTGCCTTTCCCCCACAGCCGCTGATAATATAGTCATGTGTGATCGTGCAGTACTGATGGAGGCGATGATAGCCCGATTTGGGGTGGACTTTGCTTGGCTTCTACAAGCGTTTATGCATGAGAGGGATTTTAAGGTCACAACTACTTACCCTTTCCCGTGCATGATATTTTCTCTATGCTGGTCTGCAGGTGTGCCTATATGGCATGTTGATCGGCTCAAGACCCCGCTGAGCACTGTTGATATTGGACTCATCAGGAATGAGGCCAATGAGTTGTCTCCACGCAGAGGGCCCCATCTGGAGTTTCCTATACTTGGTGACAATCTGGCTGATACGGTAGCCCAGGACCGCACGTCTATGTAGGCAACTTCCACTGACACCCCAGTCGAGTCTATCCCGGGTAGTAGCACTGCCCTGAGATCCTCTCGCTCAACCCCTTTCCCACTCTGGTCCCGCTTGCTAGGGTCCAGAAATTAGAGGGTCCTGCTAAAAGTAAGCTCTAATAGACAATTAGGAAAGGATCATAGGCCCTTGTTCAAAATAGCCCATTGTTATCCTAAATAAGATTAAAAAAACCCAAATGAAATTAATCCTTCTTTGATCCAAATGATTTGATCTTAAACTAGACCTTTCTTTTTCACCCCAACTGATCTTTTCTGGGAATAATGTGTTGGCCTCGGTCCCTCCTTGGACATGTGCACCTCAGCTTATGCCAAAAGCATATGTTGAGGGTGGCTAATGTAGTATACAACCTTTTTATGGCCATGACCCAACTTTGGGTATTGTGTACTTTTACTCATGGCAAAGCCATGAGTTGAGGGTGGCTATTATGAGGAATGCTCTAGAAGGTGGGGTTGAAAGAACAAAAGTAAAGTAACTCAAGAATCAGTTAAAACAAAAGTGAAATAATAATAAAAAATACAATAAATACAAGCGAGAAAAGAAGAGAGTCACTTACACAAATGAAGAAAGAAGGAAAAATAGCAAGGTAAAATAATATGAGAAATTGGGAGAAATAAAATGATGAAAAGAGGTATGTTTAGATGATATATCAAGGAGGGAAAAAAGTCACTAAAGTATACCTAAATATACCCTACCTAACCCTGAGCAAATGTTACAATCTAAGAAAGTCCTATCGTGATCCTAAAAGTTGTATAGCGAACTTAAAGCAGTGAAAATAAGGGCAAGCTTATGGCAATATGTATGAATGAGTTGTGGATCTGTTCTGAGAGTAACTGTTGAGAAGTAATCCTTATACTCAAACAGAAATCTTTGTGTGAAAAATGAGGATATTGTTTTGAAGTGAGGACACTAGTTGCAATGCCGAAAATATTATCACTTCGGTGAAAAATTGAGGAGGATAGGTGTTAGTGCATGGTGAGTCTGTGTCATGGTATGATTCCACATAATTCAAGCCTAATAGTGATAGCATGCATAAATATGATGAGACTGATCGGGATTGATAGACAAATGATTGCAAAATATAAAATGTGCATACTATTGTACAAAGATTTTGCATTGAGTCTTAGTGCCTCTCTTGATGACAAACAATGAATTTAAGTTGAGGGTGTTGATATACCGTGGTTTCACGGTATTTTTAATACTTTTTCTTTAATTTTAGTGTGTCCAAAAGCCTTTTTGTACTAATTTTTATGTAATTTTCTCTCTATTTGAAGGAAATCTGTCTAAAAGTTGAATGCGGAAGTTTTTGAGCAAGAAATGTAGAAAAGTACCACAAACAGAGCTTGTGACAGTCCGTCGTGCCCGTGACGGTCCGTAGGTGGTATCATAGTGTAGCTGCTGAAGGAAAATGGGGAAGTCTTACCAAGTGTTGGGTTACGGAGTGCGTGATGGACCGTCGTAGCCATGAAGGTCCATCCTGCAGGTTCATCATAAAGATAAGAGAAGTAGTCCCAGTACCCAAATTCCAAGAGTTCAAGTGTTAGGGAACGGAGACCCCTGACGGATCATTGTGCCTGTGACGATCCGTCATACCTGCCGTCGAGGGTAATGAAGAGAGCAGCAGAAGAAATTGCACAATATGGGACGACAGAGTCCATGACGGCCCGTCGTGACCACGACGATCCATTGTGAGGTCCGTCAACCCAGCCGCATTTTGATAGATTTCCAGTAAATAGAGTCCTTATTTAAGTAGGTTTTTATTTTTTTTATAAATAGTTCTAAAAACCTGATTTTTGGGGTTAAAGTCTTGGTTATTGGGTGAGATTCTTTTGTGGGTTAGACTTGGTGATTATTATTACACTTTTGAAGAATCTTTAGTCTTCAATGAATTTCAGTAATTGATTGTTGGTTATTTTAGTTGATTAATCAAGTGAGCTTCTGGATTTTATTCTTTCTCATTGAAGTAAGTGCATGAATTCATATATTACATATTTGAATATTGTGATTATGACTATGGGTAACTAAACTCCATAACTAGGGTTGTGAGAACCGCAGGCGAATAATGCGGTAAAACCTAACTAAAATAACAATTCTAGAATAGTGTCTTGCATGTATTGATAATTCTTTCGCTTAGAAGTCTTTTTAACGGATGGTCAACATTAGAACTCGCCTTAATGCTACTTGCCGGACCAAGAAGGTAGATAATAGGAAAAGAATTATCAACATAGATTTAGTGTATACTATCTAATAAGCTAGTATTGATTGGTACGAGGTAATAACTTAGTCAAACATAAAATACGATTCTTCATATGAGGTAAAGGTAAGAGTAAGTATACAACAACACGTATCCGGACCAAGGTGCGGAGTGAAATTTTCCGGACCAAGGATTTAGAAATACATAACTTATCATTTTGCATGCAAGATACTAGGAAAGAATTGTTATAGTTAGAATTATCAAGTTATGAACCTGTGGGGAACACGTAAACCCTAGTTACTTTTATTAATTGATTAAACTTCAACATTTGAAGCTGTTAGTTGTCTCCTTTAATTTAGCTAGTTATTTTCATTCATTTAGAAGTAAAAAAAAAACCCCTTTTATTGTGTTTGCTTTCCAAGGAAATAATTGACTAAATAGTAGTAATAATAGATTGAATTTAATTCTGAATTATTTTCCTCGTGGAACGATCCCAACCTCATTAGTTGGGTTCTTTAATTGATACGACCGCTATACTTCTTATTTGAGTAGTAAGTTTGACCGTATCACTATGTCGGTTAGGACAAGTTGTTCCCAAAGGGTAAAACAAACTAATGTAATGAACTCTAACTATGGTAACCTAATGGGTCTAGCTTAGTCTAGGTAGGGGTATGGGACTTTACTTAAGCATTGCACTAATTAGACTTGGAGGGAGTCGTAGATGGATGTTCTTATTTATGATTATGCTTATGATGATATATGATATGTATATGATGAACTTGCACATAGTTGATACTATATGATGATTAGTCTCACTTATGTATATGTGTTGGTTGATATGCTTAAAGTAAGATGAAATGTACTCTTAAATGCGATTTTATGAGAAGTAGGATGTTTGTCATGATTTTTGTTGGGTTACATGATTTAGTAAGTTTATGGGACTTTACTTGGTAATTGTACTTGTTAACTTGATAAGGATTCATGGGTAATAGTCTTGCTTTGATTATGTTGAGATGTACTCTTATGCATGTTTGTTGCTAACATGACTTGATGATAGAGTTACTTGAATATGTATTCAATTATATGATATGCATGTTGACTTGAATAAACTTGATGTTGTTGTTTTTGTGATGTACAGGCATATGACTTAATAAACATGCATTATTGGTTGGTATGGTCTTGTTTAATGTGCACAAAGGTTTTAACTGAAACATTTTTAGTGAAATGTCCCTCTTTCTTAGCATGTTTATATATATGTCTACATATGGTCTCATACTTAGTACAAGTGATGTACTAACCCCATTTCTTCCTTTTCCACAACATTTTAGGTTCTGGTCATTGAAGGTCTTTGGAGACGACATTAAAATAAGACTTGGATATCTTGATCATCCAAGTATGGCAGGTCCTTAATTTTCGAGGGCGATGCCACTATCTAGATTATGGAGTTTTTAGTTAAAGACTTCTATGTGTCTTTCTTCTCATTATGTATGAAACATTGTATACATGATGTTAGCCATTCTTATTTTGATGTATGGGTTATGCCCAAGTTCTTACACTCTTAATGGATGGTTATGAGAACAAACGACTATTATGACTATAATGCCTATGATATCTTCTATATACTTATGTGCAATAAATGTGTGTTTGTGTGTGTCTCCGTGTAGAGATCTATATAAACCTGCATGTAGAAGTAATGAAAAGTTCTAAATTTTCCGAGTTTTGACCTATGAATGTAATTATGTAAACTAAGAGTCTATTCTTAATCCTCAAAGAGGACAACAATGCCAGTTACGTCTAGAGGGTAATCACGGATGTGAAAAACTTGGTATAATTGCATGAGGTTTAATATCTATGAGTTGATGTCTCTATCAATCACGTCTACGTAGGTTTATATTTATAATTTTGAAGCACGTCACACTTATGTATAGGAATCTATGTGATGCTTAGGAAAGTCTCACTTTATTGGAAATCGAATATCGTTCCACTCTAGTATACTTATTGTGTTCTTTTGCATCTAATACTTTTATTGTGACTATAGGCAATGAATACTCGAAGGAACGCGGCACAAAGGCTCTAAAAGAGATTGCTAATGAGGGAGCTCCTCCCCGTGGTAATCAAGTTCCTCCTCTTGAGGAAGATGTGAATGATGACCAAGCCCCGGTGAATCCTCCTCCTTTGATGGATGAGAACATAAGGGCAACTCTTTTCCAAATTGACTAATCCATTACTACCCTAGCACAAGTAGCCACTACTCAAGACCAAGCCATGACAACCAAACCTAATCCGAAGGTTTTACCTCAAGCACATCAACAAGTGGATACCATGGCCTCTCATCTAAGGGATTTCACTTAGATGAATCCTCCTACTTTATATGTGTCCAAGGTTGAAGAAAACTCTCAAGAGTTAATTGATGAAATCTACAAGATCTTATATGCCATGGGGTTGTATACTAGTGAGAAAGCTGAGCTAGCCACCTATAAACTCAAGGATGTGGCTCAAGCAAGGTATGTCCAATGGAGGGATAATGGGCAGTTAAGGAGTGAAACAGTGACTTGTTATTCTTGATCGGTTCTTTCCTAGGGAGAAAAGGGAAGCTAAAGTCATGGAGTTCATCAACCTTTGACAAGGAGGTATGAGTGAGCAGAATACTCATTGAAATTCATTAAACTATGAAAATATGCTCCATCTTTGGTTTCTGATCTTAGAGATGAAATGAGACACTTTGTGATGGGCATGTCGGACAATTTGCAAGAAGAGTTTCATTCGGCTATGCTACATGACAACATGAACATTTCCCGTCTTATGGTGCATGCGCAACATGTGGAGGAGGCAAGAGCTTAGAGGAAGAGTAGGGATGCTAAGAGGGTGAGATCTTTTGATGGAGGTTCTTCAAAGAATAGGCTTGAGATACAAGATAAGCCTAGATTTAAGAAGCGAGTTTCTAATCAAGTTCCTTCCAAGTTCACTAAGGCTAGTGGTGATAGGGTGTCTAACCCTAAGCCTAAGAAGGGAAGGGACACCAATTCACCAACCATGAAGCCAACTTGTGGAAAGTGTGTCAAGAAGAACCATGGTGATTGTCTTAATAAAAGGGAAAATTAGTTTGGTTGTTGAAAAAGTGGGAACAAGGTTAGGGATTTCCCTAATGTGAGGGGTAAAGACAAGGGTAGTGGTCAAGCTCAAGCAAGTGGTTCAAATGAGGCTCCAAACAAGAACCACTTTTATGCTCTCCGCTTTAGGGGCAAGAAAGAGACTTCTCTTGATGTGGTGACCGGTTTGTTGAAAGTCTTCTCTATTGACGTACATGCCTTACTTGATACCGGTGCTACTTTAGCTGATAAGATTGACATTTTGAACGTTTTTTTTCATGAACCATTTATAATGTCTACTCGGTTAGGTGAGTCGGTTGTTGCAAAAGGGTTTATAGAAATTGTCCTATAATAATTCCCAATAGAGTTTCTTATGTTGAACTAGTAGAACTTGATATGCTTTATTTTGATATCTTGGTTATGGATTGATTGCATGCTTTCTTTGCCTCTATTGATGTAGAAAGAGGGTGGTGAAGTTTTACTTTCCTAATAAACCCATTTTAGAGTGGGATGGGGAAAGTTATATTCCTAGAGGTCGTATCATGTTTTGTTTGAAAGTATGTGAAATGATCTCTAAAGGTTGTCTGTACCATATTGTAAGAATTCAAGATTTAGACTCTGAAATTCCTCCCATTGAGTTGGTCACCGTGATGAGTGAATTTCCATAGGTCTTTCCTAATAATCTTTCTGGTATTCCTCCCAAAAACTAAATTGATTTTGGTATCAATTTGCTTCCGGAAACCAATCCCATTTCAGTTCCTCATTATTAGATGGCTCCAGCGAATAGAAAGAGTTGCAAGCTCAACTCAAAGATTTGCTAGACAAGGATTCATTAGATCTAGTATTCATGGGGTGCTCCGGTATTGTTTGTGAAGTTTAATGATGGGTCCTTAAGAATGTGCAATTATTATCTCCAACTTAATAAAATCACTATTAAAAACAAGTATCCTCTCCCTTTAATTGATGACTAGTTTGATCAACTCCGAGGGGAAAGCTACTTTTGTAAGACTGAATTGATATCGGCCCAACATAGGGTGAGAGGTGAGAATATACCAAAGACGACATTTTAAGGTAGATATGGTAAATATGAGTTCTTAGTAATGTCGTTTAATCTCACTAATGCTCCGGCGGCATTTATGGACCTAATGAATAGGGTATTTCGAAGTTACCTAGATTCATTTGTCATTGTGTTCATTGACAACATCTTGGTATATTCGAAAAATGAGGGTGATCATATGAACCATTTGAGGGTGGTGTTGCAAATACTTAAAGAACATTAATTGTTTGCCAACTATAGAAAATGTGAGTTTTGGTTGAAGTCGGTGACATTTCTTGGTCATATCATCTTTAGTGAGGGAGTTGAGGCTGATCCAAGGAAAATGGAGGCGGTGAAAAATTGGCCGAGACCATTAACTCCAATCGACATTAGGAGTTTCTTGGGTTTAGCGGGTTATTATCAGAGGTTTGTGGATGGTTTTCATCTGTTGCATATCCTTTTACTACTTTGACCAAAAAGAGTAAGAAATTTGAGTGGTTGGAGGCATGTGACAGAAGATTCCAAATGTTGAAAAATAGGCTTACTTCTTCTCTAGTGTTGACTTTATCCAAGGGTACAAAGGATTTCATTGTGTATTCTAATGCATCCCGAGTGGGTTCGCGGTGTGTGCTTATGCCACATGCGAAGTAAATAGCCTATGCTTCTAGGAAACTTAAAGTGCATGAGATAAACTATCCAACCCATGATCTTGAATTAGCGGACGTGGTATTTTCCTTGAAAATATGGAGGCATTACTTGTATGGTGTCCATGTTTATGTGTATACTAACCATAAGATTTTTCAATATGTGTTTACCCAAAAAGAATTGAATATCCGACAAAGAAGGTGGTTAGAATTGTTGAAAGATTATGAAAAGAGTGTTCTCTATCACCCCGGCAAGGCCAATGTGTTTGCGGATGCTCTAAGTCGTATGACTATGGGTAGTGTGCCTGACATAGATGAAGCCAAGAAAGACCTAGTGAAAGATGTGCATAGGTTTTCTATGTTGGGTGTGAGGTTGGAAGATTCTTCGAATGGTGGGTTTTTGGTCCATCATAACTCCGAGTCATCCTTAGTGGTTGACGTGAATTCTAAACAACACCTTCATAAACCATTGATGGAGATAAAGGAATCGGTTCTTGGTAAGCTTAATGGGTCATTCTCTTCATAGAGGATGGTGTTTTGAGGTACCAAGGAAAATTATGTGTTCCCAATGTAGATGGGTTGAGGAACTGGATCATTGAGGTAGCCCATGTGTTCGACTACTCCATTCATCCGAGTTCGACAAAAATTTAACATGACCTTAGGGAATTATTTTGGTGGGAAGGTTTGAAAAATACATAGCGGACTTTGTTGCTAAGTGTCAAAATTGCCAACAAGTGAAAGCCGAACATTAACAGACGGGTGGCTTACTAGAAGAAATCCAAGTTCCTACTTGGAAGTGGGAAGACATCAATATGGATTTTGTAGTAGGTTTGCCTCGGACTCAAAGGCAATATGACTCTATATGGGTGGTTGTTGATAGGTTGACAAAGTCCGCTCATTTTATTCACGTCAAGTCTACTTATTCGGCGGATTATTATGCTAGTACCTTCATAGATAATATTCTGTGTCTCCATGGTATTCAATTATCCATCATATCGGATTGGGGTGCACAATTTTCGGAGGTCATTCTAAGAATGGTTGGGTACTAAAGTGAAGTTAAATACCGCTTTTCATCCCTAAATGGATGGTCAAGCGGAGCATACTATTCAAACTCTTGAGGATATTCTTAAAGGTTGTATTATTGATTTCAAGGGAAATTAGGACAAACATTTGCCTATGGTGGAGTTTGCTTATAATAATAGTTTTCCTTCATCCATCTCCATGGCTCCCTATGAAGCCTTGTATGGTAGGAGGTGTACGTCTCCTATTGGATGGTTTGAAGTGGGTGAGCCTTCGCTTCTTGGTCTTGATTTAATTTATAAGACTTTGGAGAAAGTTCATATCATAATAAATCGGTTGCAAACTGCTTATAGTCGTCAAAAGTCTTATGCCGATCATAGGAGAAGGGATTTAGAGTTTGAAGAAGGTGATAAAGTGTATTTGAAAATTTTGCCTATAAAAGGGGTGGTTAGATTTGGGAAAAAAGGGAAGTTGAGTCCCCATTTTGTGGGTCCCTATGAAATCTTACAAAGGGTTGGTAAGGTTGCCTATGAATCGAAACTTCCTAGTGAAATGGCTTTGGTTAATCCAGTTTTCCATGTTCCCATGCTTAAGAAGTGTATTAGGGATCCCGAGTCTATTCTTCGTATTGAGGGTCTTGGTATGAAGTATAACCTCTCTTATGAGGAAGTTCTGGTTCAAATCTTTGATAAGCAAGTCAAGAAGTTAAGAAATAAAGAGGTGGCTTCTGTAAAGGTGTTATGGAAGAATCACCTAGTTGAGAGTGCAACATGGGAAGCCGAGGCCGACATGAACTCCCGTTATCCCCATCTATTTGTAAACTAAGGTTAGTAGTTCTAACTAATAATAAAAATAATGACTAAAATTGAAGTTACTTTGGTTTTTGGTGATGTTTTGGAAAAGGTGCATTTTTGATGTCTTTACAGTGAATTATTGAAAGATTGTGCATTTGTACTTTAAATTGAAAATTTTCTTATTATGAGTCATATTGTGCTTTTTGATATAATGAGTCTTTATGAAATGATATGTAGCGTGTTGTTAAGTTGAAATCCGACATAATTGACTCATAAATGTTAAGTTGAGCATATGTTGTTGTGAGAAGGATATTCCTCATAATGTTGAGCCTTATGTGTGGCAATTGAAGTTTTGAATTGCCTTGTGTAATTGATATAGTTGATATTGTCATGTATTGTTGTTGGTTGTGCTGCTAGTCTTGAGTCTATTCCTTCCTTCAAAAATATTTTGGTGTCATTCGGGGACGAATGTTCTTGGGGGGAGGGGGGATAATGTAGAACTTTGAAAATCCAAGACGTGTTTTGGAGGATAACATAGGTGTCATAAGGTTTATGCACTGTTTTAAGATACTTTTGAATGTATACAAGTCATTTAAGAAGTCTACAAACCAAAACGTCAAAGAACGTCCATGACGTCCGGAAAGTAGTTCAAGGAGGGACTAGCGTACCTTAGCCTATTTGACTAGCTTTTAAAATTCGGAAAATGATGCAAATTGGTGGAAGGATTATAGCATGTGTGTAAGATGATTCGTAGTCGAATCGTTTGGGTACGACTCCTCAAAGACCAAGGTCTCTTAAGGAGGACCCTTGTATGTTTGGGCCAAGACTGCCTAGGCAGTTTTCACTTACGGAGGCAAACGACGGAGCGTGTGTTGATCAATGGGGCATAGATTCCATACGTCGAACAACACTTAGCCAATTAATTGGAGGCACTCATTTGCGTAGTCTATGACTAAGAATATGGATGTGCAGCACGAAGGGAGGGCCTGACCGTCGATGGACAACCGATCCGTTGATCGTGGTCTCGTCGATGGGGCCTATAATTTCCTGTAAATTTTAACTAAGCCTTAAACAAATAATTAAGGGTTTTTTTTGGTTATTTAGGTATTAAGGAAAGTTAATTAACTTAATTAAACCCTCCATATAAAGACGCCAACCCCATTAGACTAATTACAACTCCTAAAACAAAACTCTATTCCTACTCTCTTCTTTCTCTCTCTATTGGAAGACACCACTGAACACCATGATAGGGGAGGGTTCAATTCTTCATCAAACATTGAGGTATGGGATATCATTCACCTTTAAGACCTCTTTCCTCAAAGGGTAACTTCAAAGTATTTTCAAAAGTTATGTTTTCATGTGGGTCTTTCTAAATCTCAAAAATTATGTTATGAATTGGTTTTTTTTGTGTTTTATATTGTATAATATGAATATATTAACATGTATTCTAACTTAATTATGATATATCTTGATGGTTTTGTCAAGTTTGTAGAATATGACCCTTAACCCTTAACCCTAGGTTTTGATCTTGATATGAATTAGGTTGTATTGGTTCAATTGACTTAGTTATTGATTGAATTACTACTAGATGATGTTATTATACTAGTCATCAATAAATTAGGGTGATTTTTATTCCTTAATTCTAGTTCTTGATAAGATAATCTAGGTTTAAAAGTATGTTCTGAATTGACCTGAGTATCTTGTCCTAAGCTATGATCTAGTATTGAATTGTGATATAGTGATTCTTCTAGCCTGTTTATCATGTTGATTGTTGACTTATGATGATGTAGACCCACATTGGGTATAATTTAGGGTTTATAGTAAGACCTTGATGATGAACTATGGAGGAGACTTGGTAAGTCTTATGACCCTTATCCTTTACTTCAAATTGTGGTTAATTGTGATTAAGTCATGATGTTGTATTGGGGTATGACTTGTATTAGGATTGATAGGATGGTATGATGTTTAATTGAAATGTCTTGATTATGATTGTGAGGTGTTGTCTTAGGATGTAAATGTTATAATGATGGTGAATGATTTACCAATGTGATTTATCATGATTTAAAGATGTTAATATGCTAACCTCACCTATCTGAATTGTAATGAAAGAATATATACTCATGCAATTCTTATTAAGCTATTATGATGATGATTATATAAGGGGGTAAACTCTATGACCTAAACTAAACTATGATTGATAATAAAGGCTTAAAGACATTTCAAAAAGGGACTCTAGATTAGAACCGAGTGAACTAGAGTGAGGAGTGTCCCTTCCAACATAAGGAAGGTAGGATCGCTAATGTACTCTTGAGATTGGAGACTATATCTCCTAGTTCTTGAACTATGTTGTCCTTATGAAATACTAGCTAGTCTATCCACGTAGTTGCTATTTTCATCATTAGGTACTACTTTGGTAAGTAGTTTGCCTTCCTTCGGTGTGAGGTTCCATGACACTAGATTCCACATTAGCTCATGTGTTCTATGTTGGTTAGGTCAAGATGTTCCCAAAGGGTAAAACGAACGAAAGTAATGAATTCTAACTATGGTAACTTAAGGGGTATATTTTAGTCTAGGTAGGGGTATGAGACTCTACCTAAGCATTGCACTAGTTAGACTTGAGGGGTGTCTTAGGTGGATGTTCTTATTTATGATTATGCTTATGATGATATATGATATGTATATGATGAACTTGCACATAGTTGATACTATATGATAATTAGTCTCACTTATGTATATGTGTTGGTTTATATAATTAAAGTAAGATGATATGTACTCTTAAATGCGATATTATGAGTAGTAGGATGTTAGTCATGATTCTTGTTGGGTTACTTGATTGAGTAAGGTTATGGGGCCTTACTTGGTAATTGCATTTTTTAATTGATAACGGTTCATGGGTAATGGTCTTTCTTTTGTTATGTTTAGATGTACTCTCATACATGCTTGTTGTTAACATGACTTGATGATAGAGTTACTTGAATATGTATTCAATGATATAATATGCATGTTGACTTGACTAGACTTGATGTTGTTGTTTTTGTGATGCACATTCCTATGACTTACTGAACATGCATTATTGGTTGGTATGGTCTTGTTGAATGTGCATAAAGGTTTTAAATGAAAAATGCATACTTTAGTGAAATGTCCCCCTTTCTTAGTATGTTTTTATATATGTGTGCATATGGTCTCATACTTAGTAAAAGTGGTGTTCTAACCCCATTTCTTCCTATTACCCAACATTTTAAGTTACGGTCGTTGAAGGAATTTTGGAATCAAATTTGAAGAATAATTGGGTATCTTGATCATCCATGTAGGGTAGGTCCTCAATTTTTGAGGGTGATGCCACTATCTAGATTATGGTTTTTTCTAGTTAAAGACTTCTATCTTTCTTTATTTCCATTTAGTATGAAACATTGTATAGCCCATGTGAGGCATTCTTAGTTTTATGTATGGGTTATACCCAAGTTCTTACACTCTTATGAGATGGTTATGAAAAGAGATGACTATTATGACTATTTTGACTATGTTATCTTTTATATACTTATGTGCAATTAAATTGTATGTGTGTGTGTGTGTGAGTGCGTGTATGTAGAGGTCTATGTAAACCAATAGAAGTAATGAAAACTTTTAATTTTTTCGTATTTTGACCTATGAATGTAATGATGTAATCTAGGAGGCTATTCTTAGTCCACAAAGACGATGACGCCGCCGGTTACGTCTAGGGGGTAATCCCAAATGTGACAAACTTACAAAGGAGAGAGTAGCCCTTGGATCTAACAATTCATAATTATCAATGTTAATATCTCGTAACATCCCAATAACTACATAATGATAACCATCTTGATCCTGGCGATCTTGAAGAGCATACAACCTGTTCTGGCACAGACCGCCACCTGCACCAAATGTGTTACCCTGTTGAGTCGGACGACTTGCTGGTGATACTGAAGTTATAGACTAAGATGTAGCATTACTACCTCATTGACCTTGTCTAGAAGGATAATCCCTCAACCTTTGACCATATCGACCACATCCAAAACATCTTCTTTAACCTTGAGATACTCACTCGGATGGTTGTTACCACACTTAGCGCAAGTGTGGTAAGACTTGGTGCCTAAAACACTTCCCTGAGACTTAGATCCTCGTACCCTATCCTTCTAATCATACTTGATCTTGGAGGATGAAACACTTGCTGCAAAAGGGGCTGGGGTCGAAGACTTCTACTGAAATTGCGAGCAATTTCCATCACTCCAATTCTTCAGAGAGTAGTCATAGTTCCCAGTCCTAGACTTCTTATTATGATTGGCCTGTTCCCTAAGCTTATCACCGTGAACCTCTTAAGCATAAGGCATAAGCCTAGATATGTTCATGTCTCCTAGTAACATAACATTTCTGCACTCTATTTTGACTGGTAGTCCATACAAGAACTTATTCATCTGAGCCCTGGAGTCAACAACCATGTGAGGAGCAAACTTGGAGAGTTGGTTAAACATGAGACCATACTCTTGGACTATCATGTTACCGTGCCTTAAGTTCATAAATGTATGGTCCTTTGTTTATCTCAACTCTATTGGAAAAACCTGTCAAAAAAGGTCTTACTTAAGCAATCCCAAGTAATGGGAGCTATATTTGTACCCTATTTTCCTTCCACTGCGTATACCAGATATGAGCAACATCTTTCAATTTGTATAATGCCAACTCAACCTGATTATTCCCAGTGACCAGCGTCACCTCAAAGATTTTCTGGATCTCATCTAAGAAATTTTGGGAATTCTCATTAGTTTATGATCAAAAGTACTCAGCTGTATTCATCCTAAAAAAGTCACGGACCTTTGTTGTTGATGATCCACTATTAGCATTCACATGAGCTTGAACTCGATTGATTTGGTTTGCCATTGTCTAAGCCAACATTTGAATGACCTTCTTGAACTCAACATTGGAGACTTCCTGTTCTGGGACTAGAGGAGCTGCGTTTGCATTCTTGGCTTTAGCCTTACGAGGAGAAATGATATGAAAAGTAGAACAACGAGTTAGAATGGAATTATATCATACCTTATGCACGATAAGAGTAACAAGAAAGAGATTTTTTTTTATAAAACACTTCATAGCTTCCCTCTAATTAGATGTGGTTCACTTCACACCCATGAAAATGAATCTACTAGTGCAATGTTTCAGACATTCTATGACACTTCAACTAGTGCTATGATACCGAGTTTGTCATGCGCTGAGCTAACCCTGAGACACGGACACGGGACCGAGGACAAAGTGATCCCAAGCTAACCCCGTTGGCATGATCATGAGCATACTAAAAATGATAAACTGGTGCGAAAACTAAATCATAATTAAAATAAATAGGTGGGAAAATACCCATGTGCTATAACTAAGATATATGAAAAATGATGATTTTAATACAATAAAGATATTAACCCAATACTAAGATGAAACTAACTATGTTGAAAATATCCTCTAACTGACTATAAAGGCTGCAGAAACCCTAGCTTAGTATAGCAAAAACTCAAGTTAAAGGACTACAAATATTGGAAATAAAGTCATGACTATTTTCATTGGAGAGTGAGGATTCACTACTAATTCTTTTGAACTCGAGATTGGGAATCAATCTAAGCGTGATTTGGATACTGAGAACCTAAACCTACAACACTAGAAGATGTAGTGCATGTACGCGTTAGTACTTGAAACGTATGGAGCATGTAGGACAGAACAAAGCGGAAATAATACAAAACTAATCTAGCAAAATTGCAAGTATAATACTTTGAACATGATAGACTGAATGCTGAGCTAACTGGATGCAATGACCAAATTTATAACATGCTGAGACTGAATACTAACTGAATTGTAAATATGGTCAATGCAATAGATGTTGACTGAACTATGGGAGATACTAATAACCGATAATAAAACCACCTGAGCTAAATGTGGAGTTTGATGTATATGCACTATCGAGGTGACCCAATATTATCTGTCAGAGGTATAAAGTTATGCTAGCGTGATCATTAAACTGATGCCCACAAAGGGGGCTTACAACCTACTTGGCTAGTAGTTTTAGGAGTATTTGGATACGCTAAACCCTAGTACAACTCATTATTATGCTATTGCCCGTGAATTTAGTGGTTAACTGATTTTGACTAAGTTTTTGTAAATACAAGATAGATTAATCTTAACATGCAAACTGAAAATACAACAATTAATTTGATAATGATGCATTAATAACTAAGGCATGTGTATTTGAAGTAACTAATATATCTAACCTAGCATGTGTAATTCAAGAACTAAAGAAATACATTGATAGTTTTTTTAAATTCATGAAATAAACTGCGTAGTAACATGATAATCTTATTTGGAACATATATATAACTAATTTGTGATAATCTAATGAAGTTATAGAAAACCTAGGTCTAATCATGGTAACAAAATCATGAATCTGACTGATATCTAGGGATCTAATGGGTCAAAATAATGAACTAGTGATATCTCACATACCTGGTGTTGAATTTCACTAAGAAATCTTTTGATTTGGTTCTGGAATTGATGGAACCTTGCTGCATTCTTGAACTAGGGTTCTTGGCCTTTTTCTCCTCAATTGCTTCTATTTTTCTCAGTTTTGATTAATGATTTGACTTAGGTGAGTTTGAGTTATGTTTTTAGGCTTAAAATGACTAAAATATCATGATTTAGATTTAAACAACGTATCTTGGGGGTGAAATGAAGTAGGAAAATACCAAAAGACCCCTAAATTATTTACTGTAATAGCAATCAACGGATCGGGTGACGGGCCGTCATTCAATTAATGGTCGTCGTTTGATTGTGCTCGCTAAGTATGAACTAAAATGTGCATAGATTTTAACTTCGAAGATTGGATTTTATCAAACTTGAAGGCGTTAGAAAGATGATTCAATTATCTATCATATCATAGGTCATAGAACGCCTAATTCTTTTTTTTCCAAGAGTTATGACCATTTCATATTTACCTAATCAATATTTTGTCTCTAACTAACTGGTAACCTTCACCTACAGTAAGACCTACAGACTATTGATGAAACGACGGTCTGTGTTAGTCTGTAGTTCATGTTAGAGGCTGGGTAGAAAGATTCTCAATCCACAGATTGTAGTTGGATTTATGCTCTGTAAATGTGTCCGTGGGCCGAGAGTTAGCCGATTTTTCTAAGCTAAGTTTTGGGAGGGGCTAGAGTTGTGAACCACGAACTCACTGTACGGGTCATAGATCAGACTATGGTCCGTAGATGGTGATCGTAGATTTCACCTCAAATTTCAAAAAGTTGATTTCTGGTTTGTTTTGGATACGACGTGTTACATTAAATGTCTATAATAACGAATGTTGACTTATATGGTCAGATTAAAAAAAGGAAAAGTCCTCATCTACTTTAGTGTTGAGGAATACTTTGGTGTGGTATTAAAAGGTAGTATGGATTCCCCTCCATGTCTTAATTACATGGGTTTTAGGGTAACTCTAAATGGAGAGTATAAGAGGGTGAAACGATATATTTGAAAAAGAGGAGTATGTGTTGAATATTGGTAATAGTTGAGCGTGCTTACCATGCAAATCTTATCTTTTATGTGGATATGGACTTATAATGTGTCCCTTACACACGTGGCTATGGGTTTTATAAAAAATTTCATGAAATCATATATTTCAGATAAATGTACCTTGTAGAATATTTTTGTATGGTAATCATACTTAGTGCTTAATAATGCTAATCCATATTTTCCTCTATCATTCTATAAAGTGTAGGTGCGGGTAAGTGATTGAGCTAGGAAGACGTAGAGCATGAGATTAAAGTTCTCTCAAGAACTCTTTGATATTTCCTCATATGTTCGAGCAAAAGGAGTTTATGTTCTGGCTTTCATGTTTAAGACTTTTTACAAGACCTTAGAATTTTTTATTGTGTAAAGGGCCGTGTCGCTAGTATGTACTTTGAAATGGGGTCTAAGATGGATATGGCGAGACTTAGTATTCTTTTGTTTTATAAGTGAGTTTTGATCCATTGGTTTTATTGATAAATGTTTTTTAAATTATGCACTATTTTTGTTGCCTATGTGATGAATGAATGCTAAGTTCTTGTATAAGAATCCTTCGAGGTTGAATACGTTGTGTCACAACACAGTGGGAGGGGGGACTCTTGGGTCGTGACATAATGTTACAGCTTATGTGTCGTGTCTGTTGAAAGTGTATTAGAGGAATTATCCAACACCTGATTTGGAGTTGGCAGCGGTAGTGTTTGCTCTTGTAACACCCCATACGTCTAGTGACCTATGGTAGATCCTAAACATATAGCCTATTATCCTAATGAATTCTTATAGTGAGCTTGTGAATAACTATTCGGATATGTTTAGAACTTAACTAGGATCCATAAAGAAGAGGTAAACATCTAGCGTAAAGGCTAGGACCCTTAACTATCTAACAAAGTTTAATGGAAAAAAAATTCTTGCCTCAAGGCCATTCGAAAATGGGAAGTAGCTTCCCTCATGAGCATGCTAATGGACATCCTCCTCTCTAGTCCTAGCTACCGTAATAAAGGGCGAAGTGGGTAGAGGGTTTCCCAATGGGTTGGTGTTTCGCCAATTGTCCCTCCCAATAGCCTAGTGATTTGCCCTATTTGGGGAAACTACTATTAACATGGGCAATCAAAGGAGAAAAAGGTGTGTTGCCTAAGTATTTGGAGAGGCAAGATGTTTCAAAAGGCAACCTACAACATGACTTAGGTGAGTTCTAAGTTTTAAGTTAGGTTGATTAGCTATACTTTTTTAAAATGTGAAACTAGAATTTACCCCCCTTTTCATATTAAGTATAAATACTTTAGAGGGCCAGGTTGTTTAGCTATACTTTAAAAATGTGAAACTAGACTTTTCCCCTCTTTTCTTATTAAGTATAAATACATTAGAGGGTCAAATTCCTTCAATTATCTACTCCCACCTTAACTAAAAGAAACTCAATCTGCCTTGTAATGTTTTTCTCTCTTACAACATTAAAGAAGACCAAGGTTAAACTAGGGCACAAAGAACTCAACTACTCTTGATCATTTCTCAAGAAATTAAACAAAATCATGGAAACTATTCACTCTTGGGATATTTTACCCAAGAGGTTCTCTCATATATGGATTTCAAAGTTCCCCAAATTCTAGGTTTTCAATCAATTTCGTGGGTCTCTTTCTAAACTTGTTTCCATTGATCTAAATTGATTATTTATGATTGTATATGAAGGTTCATGTATGAATTCATGTAATGTATATGGTTTATGAATAAATACCCATATAACCCATAAAGCATCTTTCTTTCTCAACTTTAAACGCTAGTATGCTTAGATTGATGATGGAGGATGAGAATCTAGTACATTTCTATCTAATTCAATAATGTATTATGATGTTACCCTATATGATGAATTAATATCATGAAATTAAGGTAGAATCTTCAAGAAAGTCATGAATTCTATGAATGAAGGCTTTCAATTTCATTATAGTTTAATGTTGACTTGTTGATCCACTTATGGTGGAGGTGCTTACTTGAAATATGAGTTGTGGTGTGGAGCGTTGATCCTTTTCCCTACAGCTGTAGTAATGAACAAGTATTCTATGATATGTTATGAACATGAATATTCTTCTATAGTATGAATGTTATGTTATGGTAATATTATGTTAGTGTTGATATGTTAAATAAAAAGGTAACTCTCCAAACACTATATGAAGATGATGCAGAGGAACATTCTTACATGTTCTTGTTCCTATAATGAATGGATTGTTATCACCTTTGGAATCATTGAGATATACACTATATGAGTAGTTTAGTCTTTAAGGAATTCATTCTGAATCAATACTTAACTAAAGGCTTAATGATTCTTTAAAGGGAATTGTGCTAAGCACCGACTGAAGATGAACATCAGATAATAACTTTTACGTTAAACAAGTCTATCTTCCAATATGGGTTCCTTTTATGTTTAGCATTTCCGGGTTACCAATAAAGTATGTTGTCCCAGGAGATGGAAACCTTCTATATTTAGCAAGTCTAGGTTTCAAATAGAAATCTCTTTATTCCTTAACTATGTGACCACAAGATCTTAGCTAGTGGATCAATTTTATAGCTAGGAATGTCTGTTTATCCTTAGGCAAGTGAAACACCTCTTTTCTGTGTGGGGGAAGACCACCAGATTCTATGTTGCTCACGTGGTCTATGTCAGTTGTGGTTAATCTCCATATGTTTTACGAATATGAACTCAAATACTAATCAGACTTATGAATATGAATATGACATCTAACTAGGGATTTTTGAGGGGTACTACTTAGTGTAGGTAAGGGTATGAGACTTTACCTATGCAATGCACGTGTTGGTTCCTTGAGTAGTTCTTGTATGAGTTTTTTATGCATGATGTATGATGTTAGGTTGGTTTCACCTATAATGATGTAGATTTTGTATGTGAATATACTTATGTCTTCTTGATTGATTTGTTTAGTATATATGGGGGGTCTGGGACTTCATACGTACATTGCACAAGTGAACTTGAAAGGGGGTCTTGGGTGGTGTCTTTAAGGAATTATTTTAATTGAACTCATTATGGGTATGTATAAGGTTACTTATAATCATGAAATGTCTTGTCATCTCATGGTATGGATTGATTTTGCCTTACTTGAACATGCATTATGGATTTTGACTTGAAACAACGTGTTTTCAACAAAAGTCCCTTTTTGTTCATATTTCAATAGTTTTAATTGTATGGTTTCCATAATTAGTACATCTTAAATGTACTAACCCATATTTTTCTTATTTTCTAACAATTGCAGGTTAGGGCTAGAAGGTTCTTATTGTGGTGAACCAAGGCTTGTATTGCATTCTCCAAGACTTTGGTATGTCCTCAAGTTTCGAGGACAACATGATGCCACTTATGTTCTTTTTATTTTTAATAGACTACTTATGTACTTCTTATAATGATTCATTACATTGTAAAGAGCTATGGTACCTATTTGAGACTCTTATGTTTTACTTAGATTGTTTATGAGATGAGAACTAGAGACTATTTTTCTTTAAATAAAAGAATTTGACATTGATTGTTGAAATGTTTTTAAATTTCCAAACTATTCAATGTCTTATGCTATGAAGACTATTCTAGGGTCTTGAATGAGACCCCCTTCAGGGTCAAGTATGTCATATTACGACTAAGGGGTACTCTCAGGTCGTATCAGATTTGTATCAGAGAGTAAGGTTCTGGGATAATAGTAGAATTGAGTCTCATTAAGTTCATGAAGTAGATTTTTGTACATGGGTGTGAGCCGCACCATACTTATGAATGAGAGTATCTTGGACATTTAGGAACTTTTATTCTTTTATTATTCTTGAAATCGTGCCTAAGATTCTTAATGCAATGAACTCCTTTTCTTCTAATGCTTTTCTTGTGCATATAGAAAATGACTACTAGGAAGGAAGCCACGAGGAGAGTCGAGGATGAGATTGCTAATGAGGGAGTTCATCCCCAAGAAAATCAAGTCCTTCCAAATTTTCCTCAAGTTGAACATGTTTTGGTCAATCCACTAGTTATGATGTATGGAGAGATAAGGTCGGTTTTCCTGACCTTGACTCAAGTTATGGACATTAAAACTCAAGCCATAATTGCACAAGCTCAAGATGTGATGGCACAAGTGAATCGGGAGGTTGATCTCCGTGTGAACCAAGTTAGAGTACCATATCCTTGATATTGAGGGACTTCATAATAATGAATCCTCCAATGTTCTTTGGGTCTAAGGTAAATAAGGATCCCCAAGACCTTCTACATGAGATCTATAATATTGTTCATACGATGAGATTAACTGCTAAAGAGAATGCCGAGCTAGCCTCGTATGCCTCAATGACGTGTCTCAATCATGGTGCACTTAATAGAAAGACAATAAGGTTGTAGGAGCGGGTTCCATAGTTAGGGACGCCTTTCGGATGACATTCCTTGATAGGCTCTTCCCTAGGGAGAAAATGGAGGTTAAAGTTGAAGAATTCATCAACCTTTGTCAAGGGGGTGTCAGTGTTCAAGAATATACTTTGAAGTTCACTAAGTTTTCCAAGTATGATTTGTCTTTGGTTTCTAATTTTAGAGATGTAATGAGTCATTTGAAGACGGGTGTGTCCTATGCCATTATTAAAGAATGTTGTCAATAATATTCATGATAATATGTACATCTCACGTCTAATGGTGCATGCCCAACAAATTGAGGAGACTAGGTTTATAAAGAAGACTAATGATGCCAAGAGGGAAAGGTCCAATGATGGAGTTTCTTCAAAGGGTAAATTTGAGATCCAAGACAAGCCAAGGTTTATAAAGAGCTTTTCTAACCAAGTCCCTTCTAATGCTCAAGGGTCACCAAACCGTAAGCAAAAAGGAGGAAAAAGTGGTATTCTTATGTATAAATACCTAATTGTGAAAATTGTGGTAAGAAACATAGATGAAAGTGCCTAGTTAGTATGAGTAATTGCTTCTCTTTTGGGAAGAGTTTTCATATGAGGACAGATTTCCCTATGTTGAAAATTCAAGGGAGGGAGAACAAAATAGCACATGTATGTGGTGCCCATTCCAATGCTCCTAAGAAGAATCCCTTCTATGCTCTCCAATCCTAAGGTGAACAAAAGATCTCTCTAGATGTTGTTACTGGTATATTGAAGTATTCTTATTTATACATTGCTATAACCCGGTGCCACTCTGTCTTTTGTAACTCTTTTAGTGGCTATGAAATTTGATGTACTCCTTGATGTCTTAGATAGCTATTTTTAAGTGTCTATCCTGGTTGGTGACTCGATTATAGCAAGGAGTGTCTGTAGGATTTATCCTATATCATTATCTCATAGAGTCACTTTAGTTGATTTGGTAGAACTAGACATGCTTGATTTTGATGTATATTGGGGATTGATTGGTTGAATACATCTTATATTTCTATTGATTGTAGATCTCGGGTAGTTAAATTTAAATTCCATAATGAATCTATTGTAGATCGCAAATGGGGAAACATTATGCCTAGAGGTCAAATTGTGTCATAGCTAAAAACTATAAATATGATTGCAAAGGGGTGCATTTATCACATTATTAGGGTAGAATATATTGAACTCGAGGTCCCTGGATTAGAGTCACTCCATGTACTGAGGGAGTTTCCTGATGTCTTTCCTAATAATTTGCCCGGGATTCTTCCCAAATGGGATATGTTGATTTTGGCATTAATCTTTTCCCAGATACTAACCCCATATGGATCCCTGTTTGCCACATGGCCCCAGCCGAGTAGAAGTAATTGAAATCTCAACTCAAGGATTTGGTACACAAGGGTTTCATTCAATCAAGCATATCTTGAAGGGGTGCTCTGGTA
Organism: Solanum arcanum; assembly: GCA_027789145.1. NCBI lineage: Eukaryota > Viridiplantae > Streptophyta > Magnoliopsida > Solanales > Solanaceae > Solanum > Solanum arcanum. The sequence goes on from CM050933.1 coordinate 37,339,970, forward strand.
TTATTTGTGAAAAAGAAGGATGGGTTCCTACGGATGTGTATAGACTATCGCAAATTGAACAAGGTCAGTATAATGAATTACTTTTTTCATCCAATAATTGATAATTTGTTTTATCAAATGCAATGGTCTTGTCACTTTTCAAAGGCTGACCTTCGTTTGGGCGACCATCAACTAAGGGTGAGAGAGGATGATATACCTAAGATCTCTTTCTAAACTAGGTAGAGGAACTATTAATTTCTTGTGATGTCCTTTTGTCTAATTAATTCCCTGACGGCAATTATGGACCTTATGAATAGTGATTTCCCGAAATATCTAGACATGTTCGTCATTATGCTTATCGCTGATATCATGGTATATTCTAGAAGTGAGGATGATTACATGAACAATTTTAGAACTCTATTTCAATCCCTCAACGATCACCAATTTTTATGTGCGAGTTTTTGTTCAAATTTGTTGTATTCCTAGGCCACATAGTGTCAAGCAAGGGTATAGAGGTTGAGATAGAGAAGATGAACTCGGTCAACAACTAGCCTAGACCTTTATCCCCAACCAATATTAAAAGCTTTTTGTCTTTAGCCAGCTACTACAAGAGATTTTTGAAGGATTATCCTCAATTGATTACTTTTGGTGGACCTAACCCAAAAGAAATCTATGTTTGAGTGGATGAAATATTGTTAGAAAGGCTTTCGAGAATTGAAGAAAAATCTTACATGCGCTTCAGTATTGACCTTCACTAGAGGAAATAAAAGGTTTGTAGTGTATTGTGACACTTCTCGAGTAGGGTTGGGTTGTTTTCTCATGCAACATGGTAAGGTGATAGCTTATGCCTCAAGAAAACTCAAGGTCCATGAATGGACATATCCAACACATGATCTTTAACTAGCGGCAATAGTGTATGTCTTGAAAATATGGATACATTATCTTCATGGGGTCAATGTAGATTTGTTTACCGATCACAAAAGTCTCCAATATGTGTTTACTCAAAATTAGTTGAATCCTTGGAAAAAAGGTGGTTAGAGTTTTTGAAAGACTATGATATAAGCGTCTTTTAACATTCCTCCAAATCCAATGTGGTTATAAGTGCTTTAAGTTATATGTACATGGGTAGTGTGGCACATGTAGAAGACGAGAAAGAGTTAGTCTGTGATGTGCATAGGTTAGACGTGTTGGTAGTTCAACTAATAGATTATCCAAAGGGTGGTTTATGGTCAAACATATCTTCGATTCTTTTTTAGTAGTTCATGTTAAGTCTAAGCAACACCTTGATCCCATTTTGATGGAATTTCAAGATTCCGTCCTTAAGAAATCCATGGAGGCATTGTCCCAAGGGGGAGATGGGGTACTTAGATATCAAGGTAGGTTGTGTATTCCGGATGTGGATGACTTGAGAAAATAAATTTTGGAACTGTTTCACGATTCCTGATATTTTGTATATCTGGAAATCACCAAGATGTACCGTGATCTACGAGATGTCTATTGGTGGAATGTGTTGAAAAGGGATATAGCAGATTTTGTTGCCAAGTGTCCGAATTATCAACAAGTCAAGGCTGAACATCTATAGCTGGTAGGTTTGTCTCAAAATATAGGTATTAACACTTGGAAGTAGGTGGATGTTAATATGTCTTCGTTGTGGGTTTGCCTCACACACGAAGATAATACAATTCTATTTGGGTCATCATTGATAGAATGACCAAATCAGTCCATTTTATTCCCGTCAAGGCATTCTATTCAGCGTTAGACTATGCCAAGATATATATTAATGATATTTTGAGGATTAATGGGGTTCCCTTGTCCATAATTTCGAATAAGGGGTGCTAAATTCACATATATTTTTTTAATGTTTTCCAATATGGCCTTTGTACCAAAGTTAAACTTAGTAACACATTTCATACCCAAACAGATGGTCAAGCGGAACGAACCATAAAAACCATAGAAGATATGTTGTCGGTATGTGTTATTGATAGGGTTCACCTACAATAATAGTTACCACTCAATTATTTACATGGATCCATTTGAAGCCCTTGGAGTTGTAGGTCTCCAGTTGGGTGGTTTGAAATCGGTGAGTTTTATCTTATCATTCCCAAAATAGTTTATGAGGCTGTTGAGAATGTCCGACCTATTAGATATAGGTTGAAGACGACCCAAAGTCGGCAAAATTCTTATACCGACAATATAAAGAGGGATCTTGAATTTGAGGTAGGTGATTGGGTCTACTTGAAGACTTCTCCATGAAAGAGGTAATACGGTTTGGCAATAAGGGGAAATATAGTCCCCAGTATGTGGGACCATATGATATTTTTAAGAGTGTTGGAAAGGTTGTCTATGAGTTGAATTTGCCAAATAAGTTGGCTCTAGTTCACCCGGTTTTCCATGTTTCAGTGCTTAAGAAATGCATAGGTGATCATGTATCTATCCTTCCTCTAGAACGTTTAGTAGTTCATGAAAATTTTTCGTATGAAGAAGTCCAGGTTGAGATTTTAGTACTGCAAGTGAAGAGGTTGAGGAATAAAGAGGTAGTTTCTATTTTGTTTATATGAAGAACAATCTAGTTTAGAGTGCTATAGGCCGACGCTGATATGATCTCCCGTTTACCTCATCGTTTCCCTCTTACTTATATTCATTTTTGAGATAAGTAGTTTCTCTGGAGTTTTGTAGTGAATTGAGAACTATGTGTATCATATGAGTTTGTCAGTGATTTTTGTATACAGTGTGAATCCATTTGAGGAAATATGTATTGCATAACTTGAAGTTTCTCATTAATTATTTGTCCCTCTAGTTGAATTGCCTAATTGATATGATAAATAATAGTTGACTTACGAAGTGAATTCATGAATATGCTAGATTGTGTTATAGTGACATGTTGAATCCATAGAGTGATCTTGAACTTGTCATTGATTGGAGAAGGTCGTTACTCCTATGAAGATGATATATAATATGTTGCATAAATAATGAGTTGGTATATGTAGTTCTTACTTCCTCGTATTGCTTTGACATGCCTTTATTTGGAGTTAAAGTTTTCTTCTTTGATGTAAGTGGTTATGAAAAGTTGTTCATTAGAAGTATTTGTACATTTTGGTATAGATGCTGGTTGTACTAATGGTTTAGAATTTCTAGCATATTGTAGTATCTTGGTCGACATTCGGGGACGAATGTTCCCAACGGGAGATAATGTAACACCCTGTAAATCTAATGACATATGATAGAGCCCAAACGTGTAGCCTAGTAGCCTGATGAAGTCTTATATTGAGCTTGTGAATAATAGATGGACATGCTTAAAACCTAAATAAGATCCATAGGGAAGAGTTAAGCATCTAAGGTAAAGGGTAGGACCCTAAAATATCTAATAAAATCTAAAGGAAAAAAAAATCATACCTGAACTCCATTCGGCGTTTGGCAGTAGCTTCGTCCATGAGCCTTGGCGATGCGCTCAAATGGGCATTTTGCCTAATGGACAACCTCCTCACTATTCCTAACTACTGTATCAAAGGTGAAGTAGGCTGAGGGTCGCCTAAGGGGTTTGCGATTCACCCATTGTCCCTCCCCATCTCCTAAAGAGATGCCCCATTTGGTGGTCCTTTGTTCGCCTATTTTTACAGTAGCTTCCCCATCTCCTAAAGTTGTCACCTAATGTATATGGTTTTTGAGAAAATCCCCACAACACCCATAAATGTTCATTCTTTCTCAACTTTAAATACTAGTAAGCTTTTATTGATGAATGGATGATGTTAATCTAGAATGTTTCTATGTAGTTCAATATTTTATTATGATTTCACCTTAAATGATGAATGAATATCATGAAGTTAGGGTTGAATCTTGAAGAAATCCTTGAAGGCTATGAATGAAGGTTTTTAATTTGATTATAGTTAAATGTTGACTTGTTGATCCACTTATGGTGGAGGTGCTTACTTGAATTATGAATTGTGGTTTGGAGACTTGTACTTCATACCCACAACCGTAGTTAAGAACAAGTATGCTATGATATGCAGTGAACATGAATATTATGCTACGATATATTATGAACATGAATATTATGCTATTATATGAATGTTATGTTATGACATGGTTACTTTAGTGTTAATATGAGGAAATTATCCTAAACACTCTATGAATATGATATGTAGGAACATTCTCACATGTTCTTATTTCCATTAATGAAAGGGTTGTTGGCATCTTTGGAACTATTGAGCTATACACTATATGAGAAATTGAGGCCTTAAGACATTCTTTATGAAGAAATGATTAACTAAAGGCTTAATGATACTTTTGAGGGAACTGTGCTTAGCACCCAATGATCATGAACATCAGATAGAAGATTTTACATTTAGCAAGTCCAACTTCCAATATTGGTTCCTTTTCGGTTTGCATGTCTAGGTTCCCATTAAAGTATGTTGTCTCATGAGATGAAACCTTCTACGTTTATCAATTCTGGGTTCCTAGTAGGAATCTCCTTGTTCCCTAACTATTTTCCCGCATAGGTCTTTGCTAGTGGATCCACATTATAGTTAGGGATGTCCGTTTCACCTTAGGCAGGTGAACCACCTATTTTAGGTGTGGGGTAAAACACCAGATTCGATGTATCTCACTTGTCTATGTCGATTATGGGTAATCTCTCTATGTTTTACGAATATGAACAGAGATACGAATATGACTTACCAACATGAATATGAAATCTTACTATGGCTTCTTGAGGTGTACTACTTAGTGTAGGTAAGGGTACGAGACTTTAGCTATGCATTGTACAAGTGGGTTCCTTGACTCGTTCTTATGTAAATATTTTATTCATGATGGATGATATATAATGTTAGGTTTATTTCACCTATTATGATGTTGATTTTGTATGTGATTACACCTATGTCTTCTTCAAGGCTTTTGTTAGTATAAATTGGGGTATGTGACTTCGTATGTACATTACACAAGTAAACTTGAAAGAGTGTCATCAGTGGTGTCTTCATGGCATGTTTTTAATTGAACTCAATTATGTGAGATATGAATTACGTATATGTAAGAGGTTACTTCTATCATTAAATGTTTCTTAATCTTATGTCATGGACAAATTTTGTCTTACTTGAATATGCATTATGGATTCTAACATAAAATTGCATGTTTTCAACTAAAGTTCCTTTTAGTTCATGTTAAAATGATTTTAATGGCATGGTTTCCATGCTAATACAAGTTGAATGTACTAAGTCATATTCTCTTATTTTTCTACCACATGTAGGTTCTAGATAGTAGGTTATTATTCTTAAAAAGGAAGGCTTGGATTGCAATCTCCAAGACTTTGGGATGTCCTCAAGTATGAAGACAACATGAAGCCACTTATTTTCTTTCTATTTTGTAATAGACTACTCATGTACTTCCAATTATTATTCAGTCTATTGTAAAGGCCTATGGTCCTTATTGGAGACTATTATGTTTTACTTAAATGATTTATAAAATGACGTCTAGATACTCTATTTTTCATTAAATTAAAAATTTTTATATTGTTTTTTGAAAAGTTTTAACTTTCCACATTATTCAATGTATTTTTCAATGAATATTGTCACGACCGGGGAGCACTGCGTAGATGTAATCAGTGTATTTGTCCTCGAAGAGGCGTTAGACTAGACCTTAGCATACATCATGGCATATCATAGGTATAGAAAATGTGGAAAATTGAAAACATTGCATAAGAAGTATACTTAGACTTCTCATTTATCATTATATGATGTTTTCATGAACTTCTTGTTTAGCAACATAGTAAAATTCATCAACATAGTTTATTATTATCTCACACATAACCATCTATTAGAGAAATAAAAAGTTTGGGACATAGCCATTACATTATTACAATATGCCTCATATAGGACTTACAACAAAGTCTCAAAAGATAAGAAAAGAACAATTGTTTTAGACAAAGTCAATAGTAAAGCTAGAATAGTGGCATCATCCTTGGACTTTAAAACTCACCAATAACTTGGGAAAATATCCAAGTCTTTCTTGAAATTGGCCTTAAATCTCTATAACGGCCCGAACCTACATATTTGTAGAAATAGAGAGAATATGTGTTAGTAAAGACAACATGTACTAAGTGTGGAAACATATCCAGGTAAAACCTTTGAAGACATGCACGAAGGGACATTTTCTTAAAAAACATGATAAGACACTTTGAAAACCTTTATCTACACACAAGAGCATATACAAGTAAATAATAAAAACATCATTTACATATGTCAATATTCTTATACAAGAATGGCATCATCATAAAGTCATATCAACATGTCATATTCTAGATTTCATATCATCAAAACATACAAGACCCTTACTAACAATCCCAATCAAAGTGAACTAGTGCGATTCTCATGTGAAGCCCCATAACTCCACATAATCAAGTAAACTAGAATAGATAGCATAAGAAATTCTTATAATTCATATAAAATCATATCTTTTGTAGACATCATAATACATAGCAATTTAGACTAATATACTGTTAAACAAAGGAAATTAACATCAAATAAGAGCAATATTATCTAGAACCAACATCATGCAATTCATTCATAACATAAGTGCATAAGAACTGCTCCTAGAACTTTCCTCAAGGACAACATGGGAAATGGATAGGTGGAGTCCCATAAACTTAACTACACTAAGTAGTACCTCTTATGTCACCCTAGTTAGTGTTCATGTTTATTACTTTCATTCATTCATTTTACATTCAGAAAAAATTGCCATAACCGATAATAGACCATGTAAGTTAAGATCAAGGGAATCCAGTGTCATGAAACCCTACACCGAAAGAAGGTGAGCTACTTTCCAAGGTAGAACCATAGACAAACGTATCATTCTGGGTTATTCACTACCTAGTCTTCTTGTGGGGGCACATAGTTAAAAAAAATAGGAGATTTGATAGAATCTCTTTTATACACATTTTCATTGTAGTCTCCATCTCATGATAACAATGGTGAACCTACCTTAGATTCCCTATATGGAAGGGAAACCTCTCATATGTAGTTTGCTTGGTGCTAAGCTAAAGTCTGTTTTTAAATGTCCTTGAGCCATCCTTAACATTAGATTATAGTATAGGACTTAGGAGACTAACACCTTGTATAATCATGTCACTCTCTTTAGGTTTAGAATGACAACTTCCTTTTATCACATCCCAACATTAGTGAGATCATCACATCATAGTCATAATAATAAGGTACACAAGAGAATAACTTTCAATCTTGCATGATCATAACCCTATCATGATCACACATTCAAAATATTCATAACATGCTATAATATTCATCATATGATAATATTCCTATTCTATTCACATATTCATACTTCTATTGAATATCTTAAAAAATAGACAAACATACTTGAAGTAAAGTATTCATTAGCTTAAAAGTCTTACCAATGTTTTCCAAGAATCTGCTTAAGGATATCACCATAAATTCCACAAAATTTATCCAATAATCCAATAACCATCATTATATAATAGTAAATTATGAAATAGCATATCCAATTACAATATCACAAATAATCTATCAACCTAATCACAGTTAGGGTTAGGGATAAAAGGTCATTCATGGATCTTTTAGGAAGATTAGGTGAAAGATTAATGAACTAATACAATCCACCAATAAAAACTCATAATCTATCAATATTAATCGAACCAATCTCACATTAATTCAATTTGAAAGAGAACCCAAAAAATTGGATGAAACTATAGTTTGTAGACATCTTTGAAAATCAAACATTGAAAAACCTCATTAGGAATGAAATACCAAGATTGAATAGCTTACATACTTTGTAATAACTAGATAATTGTAGAATAATTCCATGATCTTGATGCACTAGTGAAGCGTGACCTTGTTCTTCGATTGGGGTGTTTCGGGTAGTGAGAGAAAGTAGAGAGAAGTGAGAGCTAATTGAGTTTTGGTAATTATGAGGTGTTAGGTTAGTTTAATATGTTATTACCTTTTTATAGTCCTCAAATAAAGAATTAAACTAAATATCATTAATTAATTAGTGAATTAGTTAAATGAACTCCCCTAACTTAACCGATATCGAGTAGTGAAATAGGGTCCCAAACGATAGAACCCCGTTAATGGAGCGTCAATTAGGCCACGGACCGTACTGGTCAAACGTGGTTTGGTTCAAAGAATTGATTTTAAAAACTTTATGTGATTTATCTATGTTTCAAACAACGTAACCAAATGAAGGAGCGTCGTTCAAATGACGACAACTTGTTGTTCGCCCTCGTGGTTGCACGCTACTAGTAGGCAGTTTTGGAAGTCAAATGTTAGGCCGTCCTCAAGGACCCTTAGGGTTGTCCTTGAGGAGTCTTACCTTTACATTTCGACACTAAAAACATTCAAATATGTATTTAAAACCATTCTACCAAATTTGACCTTTTTACAACCGTTAAAACCCCTTGAAACACACCAAGGCACACTAGGTCATTTTTCACAATTCTCTGGAAGTCATGTTTGACCTTGATGTTTAGGCCCTAATACATTCCAATCAACTTCATTACCTTTGTTTAAGCTTACAAACACTGTTTTAAGTCTTATTTCACAAAGTGAGGCTCTAGACTAGGTCATGGAACTTCCGGAATGTTACATCATCCCCTATTGGGAACATTCTTCCCCGATTGACACCTAAATCTTTTTATAGAGAGAGAAAGAGACTCAATATTAGCATCCCAACCACCAAAAACAATATGAAAATAATCATCATGATTCACAGGTCATTGGAGGAATACTAAACTCCATTAACACAAAAAAAATCATTACACATAACAACTCAATTCACAATGTATCACATATAATAGTTTGCAATTACATATCACATAACGAGGAACTATCTTCTAAATTTCAATGTGAGCTCAAATTGAGCATCAAAGAGTTACCATGCAATTATTGTTTCAAGCAACACTAAAAATGCTCAATACTATCTCACCAAGGCAAGATACACTCTACATAAGAGTTAAAGTTAAACATGAGAGCATTTTTCTTAAAAATCAGTTTAGTATGATCCTTTACAATGATATGCACATATTTTAGTAAAACAAGTCAAATTCCACATTATTCATAATTTTATTTTTAAGAGGAACTAGTAACCTCAACTTTTAATACGAGTTAGAGGAAAGAGATGATGAAAATGATACTTCATGCCGGCCTCGACATCCATGTTGCATTCTCATATATATGGTTCCTCCACAACACTTTTGTAGAGGCAACATCCTTGTTCCTAAACTTTTTGACTTGGCGATCTAGGATCTCAACAAGAATATCTTAATAAGACAGGTTCTCATTCACCCCTAACCCTTTAATCGGTAGAATAAACATCGGATCGCCTATATATTTTTCTTGAACATAGAGACATGAAATACTGGATGAACTTGGGCTAATTCACTTCATAATATTAACACATAGGAAACCTTCCCGACCCGTTTCACTATCTCATAAGGACCACATACCGGGTCATGAAATTTCAAATTGGTAAGAATGGTCTTATTAAGGTATCACCTATGAAAGGGGTGATAATATTTAGCAAGAAAGGTAAATTAAATCCGCGATACATTGGTCCCTTTGAGGTTCTATAATATGTAGGGAATATAGCTTACATATTAGGTTTACCTCCTAACATATTAGGAGTTCCTCTGGTATTTCATGCGTCCATGTTAATGAGATATCACGGGCATGAAGATTATATCATTTAGTGGGACATAATTGTGTTGCACAAAGATGTCAATTATGAGTATTAACCAATTGCGATTCTTGATCATGATGCACAAAAGTTGAGGAACAAGGAGATAAAGTCCATAAAATTTTAATGGAAGCATCCTCCAGGTAAGGAAGCTACTTGAGAATTTGAGAAGGGAATGCGAGACAACTATCCATTATTATTTGTCTATTCAGTAACTACTCCTTTTCTTCCTTAGCCTATATTTTCTATGTTTTTCAATCGGGGACGAGTGATGGGTAAATTAGTATCTAATGTAACAATCAGCTTAATTCATTAAGAAAAGCCAATGGAAAAAGTATTTAGGTCGGAAAACTTTTTCGTAGTAACATAAAATTTCCCAACCTAGTCTAGATTCAGATAAAATCACAGTGGTTGAAGTATAGATAAATATGGTAATAATTGGGTGATTTAATTATTAATTTGATCACATGAGTATATATACAGGATGTTAAGGAACCTGTGCGACTTTAAAGAATTGAATTCTGGTGGGTAGAACTCTCGAAATTTATCTTAGCATGAACAGATAGTTTCTGAATATTGTTGGTGGATCGTGTGTTGTAAAAATGGGGTGTTGGGTGTTGGAATTATGAAAATATCTATTATTTCCGTTCAGACCGCAAGGGTGGAATTTCATCCACAAGAGTGGGACCGCTGTAGCGGGGTGAGTGCTGCCATGGCAAGGCAGAAACAAATTAAAATAAAAACTAAATCCAAAAAATATTTTATTCTACAATTTTTGAACTTGAGATATAAGGTACAAACCAGGGGTTTTCTTGACAGTTTTTCACCATTCTTGAGGATAAAGGTAAAAGTTTAACTCCTCGAATCCATTTTTCGATCTGTGGAACATTGTCTAGTGGGTAAATATTGCTGGGGAAAAATTTTGATCTGGAAATTATTGTTAATAGAGTCCTAATATATGTATGGGCTCATGGGTATGATCTAGGGTTGACATAATTGTTAGTAGTTCGGGTAATTAGTTATTGTTTATTTATTCCCATTTTGAATTAATTGTTTGTAGACCAAGAATAAGACGAACAAATCCGGAAATGGAAGTATCAAGTTTCTTAGGGGATTTCAACCTTATTTCGAGGTAATGATACTTCCGATTTAATGATTTTGTGATATATGATTGTTCTTGCTTCGTTATAAAATGTGTATGTATGAGAATGTTGCGTTATTGATCACAATATTTTAAATGAGAGAGATTAATGATGAATGTCATGAATCATGTCTTGATTGTATCATTTTGAAAATGTACTTGTGATTGTGATTATGGCTAGTTGAGTGGATTAAGTATTGCTTTTCGATTGACTAACTTGAGTAGGTTTCCAAGTTCTAGGGGAAATATGGAATCAGTGTCCACATTCTGGGATAAACATTAGATCAGAAATCACATTTTGTTATGCTAACTATTTTGATTTGGTTTCCATTAGAGGACCACTGAGTTCATAAAACTATGTAACTTGAAAAAATTGAAAATTGGATGTTTTTCGTAAATGATGATGATATTGTATATGTTTGAGCATATGTATGTTATTATTATATTGTAATAACTTATGTATGTTACACTTAGTGGGATGGTCGTGTGATCCTACCAGTACAGTGTGGTTTTGTAATGATATTGTACTTGCACTTTCTTTATTGATTACAGGTCCTGTTCGAGAGGCTATTGAAAGACCTCACTTAGAAGAATAGCATTTCTTACTTTTAGTTTGGGATTTTACCATTCCTGTATAGACATATGGATCTCGTTAGAGTTTTGGTACATTCACTTTTAGGTTTTGAGTGTATTTTCTGCATTTGTTTAGTTGTTATACAATTAATTTTGAGATTATGGAAACTCACTATTTCATCCTTAGAATTTAAACTTTCTTTTGTAATCATATATGTTTTAGTATTTTATTAAGTTGGTTAACTAATTACTACCATTGCTTCTCCAACAGAAGGGTTAATGTAGGTTTCAATCATGATAATTTAGGTCGTGACATTTTGATGTGTATGTTTTACTTGATTCAGGTTCTACCATATAGTTTATTAATCCTTATGTATCCATGAGATTTGATATATGTCTAGAATTTCTTTTTAATCACATTCATATCTTAACTCACGTTCTTGATACTACAGTGTCTTAGATGTTTTATAATAATTTTACTATTTATGTTTCTCATATAGTAGTCATATTTAACTTGTAGACCTTGATATGTAAGATTTTTATTCTATTCTTAGGTTCATGAACGTTATGCTTCCGTATATTGTAGGACCCGCGGTCGCTTCGAAGGTTTTAAATGAACATATCATGTAATGGGAAGGGGAAATTATGTTCTTAAGGGGTTTCTTTACCATCTTGTATGGGTTAAGAATAAATACTCTGAGACCCCTATCCTTTAGTCAGCTCTGATAGTGGATGAGATTCTAAAAGTGCTTATTAATCTTCCCATATTCCTCCCGTAAGGTTAATAGACTTATTATTGACATTCTGCTTCATAAAAGTTCTATATGTATTTCTCCTACTCAAATGGACTTCAAAGGAGTTAAAGGACCAATTGAAATATTTGTTGGATAAGAGTTTTAATATAAGATGTATCTATCCATGGGGTAATTTGGTGTTGAATGTTTTTAAGAAGGGTGGTTCTCTAAAAATATTCATTGAGTATTGACAATTTAATTAGGTTACCATTAAGAAAACATATCCTACTAAAAAGATAATCAAGTTCAAGGAGACATTTATTTCTCAAAGATTAAACTTCGGTCGGGCTATCATCAATTGATGGTGATGGAGAATGATATTCTGAAGAAGGAATTTTGAACTCAGAATGGTCATTATGATTTTAAATTAATTTCATTTGGTTTGACAACTACCTCAACGACGTTCATGTACATGAAAATTAGGATTTTCAAGCAATATATTTATATGTTTGTGGTTGTATTTATCGATGATATTTTGATTTACTAACAAAGCGAGGATGAGCATGTGAGACATTTGAAGATTGTGTTGCAAATTTCCAAAGATAGGGAATCGTAAGCTATGTTTAGAAAGTAAGAGTACTAATTGAGGTTTATTTCTTTCATTAGCCATAATGACCTCGGTGAAGGAATTTATGTTGATACTAAGAAAATTGAAATGGTTAAGAATTAACTTATTGCTTTGTCCTATTCGAATATAAGGAGTTTTTTTTGGTTTGGCCGGTTACTATAGAAGATTTCAAAAGGAGTTTGCTCTATTGTTCACCTTAGATAACGTTTACTAAAAATAAGTTAAAATTCTTGTCGTTGATTAACTTGTGAGAAGTGTTTCTAAGAGTTGAAGGATACACTCTTTTCTACCCCTATTTTGACATTATCAGAAGGATCGGATGATTGTGTTTATTGTGATGATTTATGAATTACTCTTGGCTGTGTTTTGCTAAGACATGGGAAAGTAACTGCATATACCTCAAAGAAAAGGCAAGTGCATGAAATTATTTTATCAAACTCATGTTTTAGAGTTCGCGGCGCTGGTGTTTGCTCTAATGATTTTGAGGAATTACGTCTATGTTATTCATGTAGATGTGTTTACTGACCACACGAGCTTGAAATATGTGTTCATTAGAAATGTTTTGAATCTTCACAAAATGAAGTGCCTTGAGTTGTTGAAGAATTCTTAGTTAAGTGTCATACATCACCTCTGAAAGGTGAATGTGGTGGCGGATGCTCTTAGTCGAATGTCGATAGAAAGTATTTTTCATGTTAGGGATGACAAAAAGGAATGAGTTTGGGATATTCACAGATTTGGCTGATTCTGTGTTTGTTGGTTGATTCTAATGAAGGTAATGTAGTTGTCCATAATGGTTCATAATTTTTTTTATTATATGGGAAGACTTAGCAATATCTTGATCTGGTGGTAGTTGACTTAAAGTAGTTTATTTCAGAAGAAGCCATTGGCTTTCTCCCAAGGGAATATGGTGGCCTTCGATATTAATGTAAAGACTCAAAAAGTAATAGGGTAGACTAGAGACTGATGACTTTTTGTTGAGTTCGTAACGAGGGCTCTTGATGTGTAAGTTTGGTACGTGCTTAAGGGTGTAGTGAGTCAACGTCAAGGAACGTGCTGGACTCCATGATAAAAAAACATTTCTTGTATGTTGGTTGAGGGTGCAAGTGTGTGAGCCATGACAAAGGGGAAAATGCCTAAGACAAAAGCCACAACTTGCCCAACCTTGTCCAAGCAGTTCCCCATGATCGTGGAGCACCTAACGGCCAATGATTATCACCACTGCTCGTGGAAGTTATTGTGAAGGTCTCTTAGTGACATGTCTTGCAAGAAAACTTGGCCAAGCCACTGTGTCCGTGTTCGCGAGTGTAGCCACAACTCATGGTGCTGACCACGGCTGGTGGGAGATTTCGTGGACTTTACTTGGTCTTTGAGGGCTTGTCAAGGATTGTAGGCAAACTTACTATTCGACTATGTGCACCACCACAAGCAATGGTGCCCCTTACAACCTATACAAGTGGGAGTGGTCCCTGACGGGGCTTCCCAAGTGAAGGTTATTTGGTAATTTTGTTTGACTCTTTTATTAAGTGGGGTTTATTTGAAATGATTTGTATAGTATATTTAAATAGTTTTACGTCTTAAAAACCTACTTCAACTCATCATTCTCAAAACCACAAATCAATATCCAATGTTGTTTTTCTTTATATATATCTCTCAAGCTCATGGATGAAGAATAAAACGGATCTATGATTTGTGGATTTCAAAGCTCTCTTCATAAAATTTCTTTGAACATCTTAGCGATGATATGGTGACCCTTCATCTAGCGTTTTCTTTAGACCTAGAGTCAATTTCAAAAGAGTTATCAAGGATTGCAAATTATAAAAAATCAAGGGTTTTATTGAATCTCATGGGTTCTTTTACCAAAGTTTTTAAAAAGGTTCATACTGTTATTTTATGGTTTGTTGATGTTGAATTGATGATAAATAGAGAAAATACTCCATGAAACCATGATTCCTCACTTTTTCAAATTTAGACCAATATGAAGTGGGTTATTTGATAATGAAAGTATATGAATACAACTTTCGTAAATTGCTTTAGATTGTTAAACTATTTAATTATCCATGTTTATTTATGATGAATTGTTGGTTTATTGATATATGAGAACTATTGTCCTAGAAGGCAAAATATGAGAAATTACTTTTTATTTAGATTTGTTAGCCTGATGTTGATCCACTTGAAAAATGGAGGTGTTTATTTATTCTGTACAGGGTGAGCGTTGATGTACCGTGGTTTCACGGTATTTTCAATGATTTTTACTTAAGTTTAGTGTATATATAGAGCCTTTTTGAAGCAATTTTAATATATTTTTTTTCTTTGTGTATGGAGGAAATATGTCCAAAACAAAAATGCAGAAGACTGTACTAAAATCAGTGCACAAGGGATGACCTACGAAGCCATCGATAGTCTGTCGACTCATTGACAGTCCGTTGGTGGTGATCGTTGATTGGAGGTTCAAGAATTTGGAAGAAACTCGGGGAAATCTGACCAAGTGAGAGGCTACAGAAGGATCTGAGCCCCGTTGGTGGATGAATTTTACCAGAAAGAGGACTCTTACTAATTGCTTTCAAGAATCCCCTTCAAGATCATATCCTCAATTACACAACATTTATCCAATAATACTATAACCATCATCATATAATAGTACATTAAGCAAAACCATGTCCAAATACAACATCCCTAATCAACTATCAATCTACTTTATAGTTAGGGTTTGAAAAATGGGTTATTCATGGATCTTTGAGGGAACTTACGTCAAAGACTAAGGACCTACAACAATCCAACAATTAAAAAATCAAAATATATCGACTTAAATCAATTTAATATCACATTTAATCAATTTGAAAGATAACCCACGAAATTAGATGAAAACCATCGTTTTGAAGAACATTGAAATCAAATATTTGAAGAGCCTCTTGGAGAAAGGAGTCCCAAGAGTGAATTTCTTCAATAACTTGTGAATACTTGAATAATTATAGAGGAAAAATTGAATCTTGAATACCTAATGAATCTTGACCTTATTCTTCTATCGGGGTCTTTGGGTAGTGAGAGAAAGTAGAGAGAAGTGAGAGCTAATTTGGTTTGGGAAATTATGAAATGTTAGATTAGTTTAATGTGTCATAACCCTTTTAAGCACCCAACTAAATAATTTAACCACCCCTTAATCATTAATTAACGAACTAACTAGTTAACTAAACTCCCTTAACTTATCAGAAATTGGACAATGAAACAGGGTTTCAAACGATGCAACCCCGTCTACGGAGAATCGACCATGCCAAGGACCGTACTGGCCAAACGTGGTTTGGTTAAGATGCTTGATATTGAAGCCTTTTTGTTAAATGGATAAGTGTAAACTAATGGAACCAAACGATGGAGTGTCGTTCAAACAATAGCTCATTGTTTGCCCTCGTGGTTGAACATTGCCAATATACAATATTGGGGGTCAAATGTCGGGTCCACGTCATGGACCCATAGATTGTCCTTGGGGAGTCGTAACTGGAAGTTTTGACCCTAAAAACATTGTAATGTGTATTCTAAACCTTTTCAACAAACCTGACCTTTTTTCGGCTCTTAACTCTTAAATCCCCTTGAAAAATAGCAAGGCGCACTAGCTCAAATTCACTAGTCTGCGGACGTCGTTGTCGCTTCTTGCTGTTTTGAACCTAACACTTTCTAATTAAGTTCATTACTTTTTTTAGGCTTATACATACTGTTTTAAAACATTGTTCGTCAAATGAGGATATTGAATACGTTACAGAACTTCTAGAGTGTTACATTTCCCCCCCCCCCCCCTCAACCTCCGTTAGGATTAGTTGTTCCTGAATGACACTTTAACCTTTTTAAAGGGAGAGAAAAAGAGTTAATACTTGCATCCCAAACACAACATCTATATAAATATAATCATCATGAGTCATAACTCATAGGTATTCTTCAGAAATCTATTGTATAGATAATCATGTCATTACACACAGCAACTCAATTCACAATTCCCCATATATAAGAACTCAATATTTCGTATCACATAATGAGGAACTACCTTCTTAATTTGAACATGAGCTCACCATGAAATTCAAGATTTACCATGAAATTCTTCTTGTAAGGAACATTAAAGTATGCTCACTACAATCTCATGAAGGAAAATATGCACATTTCATATAGAGATAAATTAAACATGAGAGCATTTTCAAGAATACTCATTTTTAGCATAAACCTTTACACAGAGATGCACATACTTAGAAAAACAAGACAAATTATATAATATATATATATATATATATATAGATATAATTTTAAGAGGAACTACTAACCTCATGTTTGACTAGGAGTAAGAGAAAATATATTAGGGTAGCGGGACTTCATGTCTGCCTCGGCTTCCCATTTTGTACCCTCAACTAGATGATTTCTCTATAGGACTTTTACGGAGGCAACCTCTTTATTCCTAAACTTTTTGACTTGAAAATCTAGTATCTCAACCGGAACCTCTTTATAAGAAACGTTCTCATTCACCCTTTAATAGGGAGAATAGACACTAAGTCGCCTAAAATTTCTTGAGATTGGAGACATGAAATAGCCGATGACAAGGGCTAATTCACTTGGTTGTTTCAACTCATAAGCAAATTTCCCAACTCGTTGCAATATCTCATAAGGACAAACATACGAGGGACTAAGTTTTACCTTTTTAGAAAATGTCATCACCCCTTTCGTGGGTGAAATCATCAAATAGATCCAATCACCTATTTCAAAGTTAAGGTCCCTTCTTCGATTGTCGGTATAAGATTTTTGCCAACTATAGGATATTTTTAACCTATCCCTTATCCAAGAACCTTTTCCATGGACTTATTGATTATATCGTGACCAAGGAGTGAAGACTCACCCACCTCAAACCACCAAACCAGAGACTTACATCTCCTACCACAGAGTACTTCAAAAAGTCCCATAGAAATACTCGAATGCTTGGTATTATTGTAGGAGAAGTGTATCAACGTTGGGTGATTGTCCTAATTACCCTTGAAGTCAATGTAACAATATCTTAACATATCTTCTAGGGTATAGATGGTACATTCGCATGGCCATCCGTTTGAGGATGAAAAACGGTACTATGTTTTACTTGAGTACCTAGCCCCTTTCCTCTAAAAAAGAAGTGAATTAGCCACTTCTCTCCGTGATGATGGAAAAAGACATCCCATGCAAACTCAAAATCTCATTAAGGTACAATCTAGCATATTCGTCCTCCCAGTAAGTAGATTTGACGGGGATAAAATGGGCATATTTCGTCAATCTATCAACAATATCCCATTTGTAACCATTTGGCCTCCGGGTGTGGGGCAAACCACTACGAAGTCCATATTGATGTCTTCCCACTACCAAGTAGGAACATCCATTACTTAAGTTAACCCTCCCGGTATTTGATTTTTGACCTTGACTTGTTGGAAATTTGGACACTTCGCCACAAACTCCGCTATATCCCTCTTTAAACCGTCCCACCAATATACCTCTTGAAGATCACGATAAATTTTTGTGTCACTCGGATGAATGGATTATCGATAACCTTGATATTCTTCCACAATTTTCCTTCTTAGGTCATCAAAAACTGATGTAAATTGTCTCCCATGGTACCTAAGTGGCCCTTCCCCTCTTGGGAGAATGACTCATTGAACTTGTTGAGAACCAATTCCTACAACTCCATCAATAGATGATAAAAATGTTCCTTGAACTTTACCTCAACAACTAAAGATGACTCACAGTTATGATGAAACATGAAACCTTCTTTTGGAGAATATTCTAACCGAACACCGAATTTGGCCAATCTATGAACATCTTTCACTATCACTTCTTTAACCTCTTCGATAGGAGCCACACTATCCATAGTAATTCTACTCAAAGCATCTGAAACCACATTAACCTTTTTGGGTTGGTGAAGGACACTCATAACATAGTCCTACAAAAGTTCTAACCACCTTCTTTGTCTAAGATTCACCTCATTTTGAGTTAATATATATTGAACAGTCTTGTGGTCGGTATATACTTCCACATTTATCCCATATAAATAATGCCTTAATATTTTAAAAGAAAACACTACTGCCATTTATTCAAAATCATAAGTTGATTAGTGTTTCTCATGCACCTTGAGTTTTCTAGAGGCAGAAGTTATTACCATACAATGTGGCATGAGAACACAACCCACACCTACTCAAAAACCGTCACAATACACAACAAACCCCTTGGTACCATTCCATAAGGTCAATACCGGAGTGAAGATTAGATTATCTTTCAACTCTTTAAAGCCTTCTTCAAAATGTTCCGACCACATAACATAACCTTCGTTTGGAGTTAGTGTTGTCTAAGAAGAAGAAATATATGCAAACCCATCAAAAACCATCTATAGCACCCGGCTAAACCCAACAAACATTGAATATCAGTGGAGTGAAAGGCCTAGTCGAATTCTTTATCTCTTCCATTTTCTTCGGATTGAACTCTATACCTTCACTCAAAATAATGTGACCAAAAAAATAAACCAATCTCAAGAAATATTCACACTTACTTTATTTAGAAATGAGTTGATCTATTTTGGCGTCTTGCAATACTACCCTCAAAAGGTCCATATGCTCATCTTCACTCTTAGAATATAAATAGATATTATCAATGAAGACAATTACAAAAGAATAAAGGTAATTTTGGAACACTCTATTCGTAAGGTCCATAAAAGACACTAGGTCATTAGTTAACCCAAAAAACATGACTATAAACCCATAATGATCATACCTAGTTCAGAAAGCTATTTTAGAAATGAACCTCTCACCCAAAGTTGATGATATATTGACCTCAAACTGATTTTCAAAAAATAACTCGCACCTTAGAGTTGATCAAAAAAATCATTAATCATATGGATAAGATACCTATTATTTATGGTGACCTTGTTCAATTATCGGTAGTCAATACACATTCTAAGAGACCCATCTTTCTTTTCACAAATAATATCGGAGCGCCCTATGGAGAAATGCTTGGTTGTATAAAAACATTGTCAAGCAATTTTTTTTAGTTGACCTTCAACTTTTTTAACTCGGCTAGAGCCATCCTATAAGGAGGAATTGATATGGCTTTTGTATCCGGTAACAAATCTATGCCGAAATCTATTTCCCGTTCAAGAGGAACTTAGAGTAAGTCATCCGGAAAATCCTTCACTATAGGGACCAATTCTATAGGAGGAGTCTATGATTTAAATTCCTTGACCCTCAGAACATGATAGAGACATCCCTTATAAATTATCTTACAAGAATTTAGACACCAAATGATTCTACCTCTAGGGATTGAGTTTCCCCCCTTCCATTCTAAGGTAGGTTCATTTGGAAATCAGAACTTAACTACCCTTGTTCTACAATCAATAGAACAAAACAATCAATTAATGAATTCATCCCCAATATGACATCAAATTTTGACATATCAAGTTCTACCAAATCAACCAATGTTACTCTATTGGACAATATTTTGGGACAACTCCTAAATAGTGTTTTAGCAACAACAGAGTCACCTACCGTTGTAATATCCGAAATCAATCAAGACATCGAGTAAAACATTAAAATTCATGAACACTAAAAGATTTACAAAATATAAATTTGCACTGTGATATAGTAATTCATAGACATTAATGGAAAATATTTTTAACATACCGGTGAAAACATCGGGAGAATCCTCTTGATCACCCTTTGAGCGGAGAGCATTGAAGTGGTTCTTCTTAGGAGCACCGGAACAAGGACAGCCTTATTGTGCTAGGTTACTCTCACTTTCGTGAGCATTAAGAATGGAACAATCCCTAACCTTGTGGACACTCTTTCTATCACCAAAGCAATTATCCGTCCCAATTAGACATTAACTCACATGTTTCTTACCACATTTTCCACAAATAACTTTTTTCACTTAGTGAATCACCACTTTTCCCCCTTTGGAACCTAAGGTTAGACACCCTATCATTAAGAGCCTTGAGAAAATTCGAAGGAACTTTGTTGGAGAACCTCTTGTTGAACTTAGGTTTGTTTTGAATTTCCAACTCCCACTTAAAATTATCTCATTTATAAGACCTTATCCTCTTAGCATACATAATATTCCTCTTAATCCTACTCTCCTCAACTTATTGAAAATGCACCATTAAATGAGAAATGGACATATTGTCATGAAGCATCACCGAACGACACTTTTCCAAAATATCATCGGACACTCCCATCACGAAATGATCATTTCATCTCTCGGATTGGACACCAAAGAAGAGGCATATTTAGACAATTTAGTGAATTTCAAGGATTATTCTAGCACACTCATACCACCTTGACGAAGGTGGATGAACTCTTCTACTTTGACCTCTCTTTTCTCCCTTGGGAAAACCTATCAATAAATGCCCTCCTAAAGACTTCGAAACTTATGGGACCCGCTCTCACATGCCTATTGTCCCTCCATTGAGTATACAAATTTCGAGCCATATCCTTGAGTTGATAAGCAGTTATATCATCCTTCTTATTTGAACTCACCTCCATAGCATAAAAGATATTGCATACCTCATCAAGAAAGTCTTGGGGGTATTCATTCACCTTAGGCCTAAAGAACATGGTAGGGTTCATCCTAATGAAGTCCCTCATGAGGGAAGCCACAATACATGTATTTTTGTTCACACGGGTTTTAACCTTCTGGTGTGATACAGTTGTCATAGCTTAAATTGAGTAGGTATGTCTTGATCTTCAGTATCCATGGCTTGATCCAAACATATAAAATCTGACCTTATTTCTGCATCCTTCATGGAAGGAGCATTGACCAGAGTTTGGCCACCTAGAGGAACTTGTTCTTGAGAGGAGCTTGATTGCCTTGTGGAGTATTTTGTTTGTCAAGGACACATAAAATTAAGACTCTTGAAGCATGACATAGGAATACTAATAAGATGATAATTTCCTAAGCATCACATAGCCTCTCATTCATAAGTGTGGCACGCTTCACAATTATGAACAAGACTCTACGTAGACGTTGTTTAGTCAGACGTCATTCCTAACCTTACTCAACATCATCATCTAATACCAAGTTTTTCACGACTGGAGAGCACCCCCTATACGTAATCGGTGTCTTCTTCTTCGAAGAGGCCTTAGAGTAGCGCTTAGCATACATGATGACATATAATAGGTAGAGAAATTGCAGAAAAATTAAAACTTTTACATATGAAGTATACTTAGACTTCTCACTATCATTATATGAAGTTTACATAGACTTCTCATTTAACAATAACATCAACTCATTAAAGTAGTCTAATATTGTATCAAACATAACCATCTATTATAGAATTAGAAAGTTTGGGACATCAACCTTACTTTATTATAATATGACTCATATAGGCTTACAACAATGTCTCAGAAGAAAAGGGAAGAACGATTGACTTAGACATAGTAAATACTAGTAAAGCTAGAATAGTTGCATCATACCTAGACTATGAGGACTCACCAACAACTTGGGAAAATATCCATGTCTTCCTTGCAAATGGCCTTGAAATCTCTTCAGTGGCCTGGACCAATATTTTTGTCGAAATAGAAAGAACATCGGTTAGTACAAACCATATGTACTAAGAATGAAAACATATGCAATTAAAACCTTTTGAAGACATGAAAAAGAGACATTTTCTTTAAAACCATGCTAAGTTATTTTGAAAGCCTTTATGAACAAACAAGAACATATATAAGTCAATAGTAATAACAATATTAAGACATGTTAATATTCATAAACTATAATAATATCATCATAAAGTCATACCAACTTTTCATGTTCTAAAGTTCATATCATCAAATCATACTAGACCCTTACAATCCCAACCCAAGCCGACAAGTGCAATGCTCATGTGAAGCCCCACAACCCCACATAAACCAAGTAAACTATAAAAGAGACCATAAGTAATACCCATACTTCATATAACATCATATCATGTGTATTTATCACTATACATAACAATTTTAACAAATATCATGTTCATCAAATTAAACTGATATCCTATAAGAGCAACATCATATAGAACCAATATAATGCATTTCATTCATAACGTAAGTGTATAAGTACTCCTCATAGGACACTCCTCTAGGCCAAAATGTGGAATACATAGGTAAAGTCCTATACTTTTACCTACACTAAGTAGTACCTCTTAAATTACCCTAGTTAGTCTCCAATTGTATTACTTTCAATAATTCATTTACTTGCGGGAACATTCTTCATAACCAAAAATAGACCATGTGACCTAAACATGAAATCTCGTGTCATGAAACCCTACACAGAAAGAAGGTGCTCTACTTACCCAGGTAGAATGATATATGAACATAGTATTGTAGGTGGATCCACTAGCTAGTCTTCCAATGGGGGCACAAAATTAAGGAACTAGGACATTTTCTATAAACTCTTTTATGCGCATTTGCATTATAGTATCCATATCATGAGAACAATAGTTAACCTACCTTCTGTAACGATCCGCAAATAAACTCTAGATGCTAGAGCATTCTTGTGTCTCCACACGGCAGATGAGAATGCAAGAAGTCTCATCAAATCCACTCGCATCTTTTATTGCATAATAAACATTCTACAATGAGTAATAATTTAAAAATTTCTTCACACACAAAGAAATCTTTCCATAATAAATATGCAAGCGGAAGATATTCATTTAAAAAATTAAACCCTTACAACATCTCATTGAACCATCTAAACATTGGAGTATGTAACAATTGGGTATAAGCCCATAAAAGACATAAAATAAAGACTAAGACATAAAGGAACATGTGGATATTTTCCTCGAATCGATGAGGACTCACAAATACATCATCTTCAACCATTAGAAACCCATCCCACCTCCATTGCATATCAAGACTTTTGATTCCCTACTGTCTAATCTAAAAGCGAAAAGAAGGGGTTAGAACATTAGATGCACTAACTATAAAAGCCATGGAAAAAACCATGAAAAGGGGACATTTAGTAAATAACATGTTTTTCATGAATTTCGATTAAAACATCATACTATAAGCATAAAAACAACATTTAACAACAAAGAATCACATAAGGAATCATTTAGACAATTTATCATACTTTTAGAAGCAACATTATAGTAACTTACTTCACTGTAAAGTGAACTTCTTCATTGTTACAATGAAGTTTTCTTAGCTTCACTTTAGAGACCTTCTAGGATGTATTACTCTCACTAAAAGCTATCGTAAGACTCACTTATGTAAGACAAAGAGAGAACACTCATCCAACCTCTCTAGGCACACATAAATGATCCTTAAGACCAGATATAACGAGATCAATACACACTTACAATACATCAAACATATGAACATGAGATTATTCAACCAAAGGAGGTTCTAAGTCTCACTTCAGTGAATTGTGAAGATACCGTCCATACAATCCTTTACACACACACACTTAAGCGATTCTATAGACTACCTAACATAGAATTATTCTCACTTAATACATCAACTCATAGATAATATGATATTCTTCTTCCAAAGCCTATCAAAAGACATACTTAAGTAAATCAAGATGATAGTGTGCATCATTGACCTCTTCAAGATTACATAAGTAATGCTTAAGACTATCTAATGGTTAGATTATGTCCACATAATCAACTAACTTCCCTAACTAGAGTCATTCTTAAGACTTATCTAGGTAAGATACGAAGTGACCATACTTATGCCCCCTTCACACCTTAACTAGACAACCCTTAACTACTCTAGATAAGTACTTATTCATTTAACATTCTTTTTAACATAAGTCATTAAATTCATTAGTTCACTTAAGACCTATTCATCACATAAGGACATTAAAGTACTGGTCTTGGAGAGGACCTAGGGACTCTAACTAACAGCGTCAAAGCCTATTGTGCAATGTCTAGATAGAGTCCCATACCACCACCTAGAATTGATAGACCTTCTCTAATGCTAATAGGTATCCCACATGACGAGAATAGGTAATAACCCACACAAACCATGATAGCTAGAGATGGAATCTGGAGTTCTAACCTACTCCTATGAGGGTGTTCTATTAGCGAAGGTTAGAACTAGGACACATCCCATGTAGGAACATGGTTAAGGAATATGAAGGGCTTTTATGCACTCTAGTCTTATTCTCAAGTAGAGCTACATTGTACTCTAGTCTCTTTCTATATTATAGATACTTCCCATGACAAACTCACTTGGTGTTAGACTTTGTTCTCATAGAGTAATTGACACTAAATGATCAAATGAAGAGGTTCCTTATCTAGTTCATAACCCAATAACATTCACTCTACCAAAGAGGTCCACTAGGGCTACTTTTCAATGGCGACATAGATAGCTCATTAGGACTTTCCTAAGGATGATATGATTCCGTTCAAGTCATTCAACCCTAAGTCCACTATTCTTTTACATGAAGGATACCATTACGACTCTTCGACTTCAACATTCATACCATTACCACTAAGTTTAAGGTTCCACGTATATGACCTTCGTAAAATTACCTAAGATCTCACATATATTTCATTCATGCATGAAAAGGGTGCACTAAGACTACCTACACAAGACATCACATATTCATATATCATTCATACATGTATCATGTAAGGGACACAATTCTACCAAAACAAGACATAACATTCTTTACTTTATTCCATATAGCATATCATTCTTTGAAGCATGTTGAATGACTTTTATCATCTTTATGTAATTATATACCATACTATATAATTATCAATATAAACATCATAGGCTCATGTAGACAAGTAGGAAAGTCATGAATCAACATCTAAGACTACACATATAAGAACATAGTCATATTGTAACACGATCTCCTAATATACATAGAAGTAACACATACTTTCATATTACTTCACATGTAGATATATATGCTTATTATTCACATTACTCAACTACACAAATCATCATAGAACTTCAAGTAGTGTTGACAAGGCCATGATCATAATATTGCATAAATTAATGCCAACAAGGCCATGTTAATTCACGTAGCACCCCCACCATAAGTTGACCATAAAAATCATTATTATAATACAAAAGCAATACATAATATTAAGAGAGTTAGGGAATCATACTAGCCATTCCATCCCACCACTTCAATCCAAAGCTAAATTATCTAATTCAATATCAGTAGGCCCTTACCCATGGCCATGAACATCAACTCAATACATAAACTATAATACTCAATGAATCTAGGTAAATTCAATATCGATTTATCAATCGTAGACCAATTAGAAATCAATTAAAGACAATCCTTACATGATTCAAGAGCCCATAGAAAACCACACTTGAATTCATAAGCATTAAGTCAATATCAATTCAATAATCTTTAAATTCAGTAGATCTAAGAATATACAATACTCATTTGATCTAATTGAAACAACCTTTAAATTATATTATCATAATCTATACACGAATCAAAAGCCCATAAAAATCTACACTTGAATTCATTAATATCAAAGTATTATCACATAACCCATACAACACCCAATCAAGGGTGAAACATGAAGTTCACATAATTAATAGAATCACAACACAAGAAACTAGAATAAACAAGTCATTATGACATAAGGCTCATATCCTTTAGTCATTTTATATTCATTATCATGCTCATATACATAAATTCTAATTACCTTAAAAAGTTTTCCATTAAAGAATGAATTAGTTAATATTTTTTAAAACCTTACAGTGAACATGCTTCATAATCTAATAATGCAACACTTAAGACATTTCTTATAATTGCTCAACAAATCAATCTCGTATAATCATTTAGACATGCTCACTGTTCATCTGGATGAAACAATTAGCAGCGTACATTAGGTTCACATGAACCATGAGGAAGATAACATGCATGAAAACTCATTTTCTCATTTAACAAAACTTCAACCAAAATATGTATATCATAAGGAGAATGCTTGGAACTCATTTTTCATAAAAGAATCCTACATAATCAAGTTACTAAGAACTCTTTAATTTAGGATGGAATAAACACATAAAGAAAAGTTAAGGTACCTCACTCCCAACAACCATGCTCTTAACAATACTCCCCACTTAGGAGAAACGCATTCTAAGGTCAATATAACATCTACTACAAAGAACACCCTTAAGTCACCCTAAACCTTACAAATGCTTTCTCACCAAAGTCTATCTCATGAAGACTTAAAACTGTCAAAGTTCTCAACATCTAACCACTACATTCCCCTTACTATGAAAAACTCACCTTTACTCTTTCAAATCTCATCACCTTCATTTCTATGGTTGGGTGTTAAACAACTTCAAATCATATTGACAAGTACTCCTTCACATTTTTAACAATATATCTTACCATTCTTTTCCAACTACACTTCCCTTCAAAAGGTAACTAAACTAACATAAGGTCATCAACACCATCTTTCACACTTCATCTAACAAGTTACATCTCGTGTTTTGTCTCCCTCAACCTAATCTTCATAAAGTCACCCTCAAGGGACATACACACAAGGGAAACAAAGTAAAGTCAGCATAGAAAAATCTCTTAGGTACGACTAAATGAATGAAGATGTGAAACTTTTCCTAGCACCCAATATCCTCAAATTCATAATTCGGCGTGCCTCACATTATGAATAAGACACTACTAGATGTGGTCCATGAGACAACTAACACAATACTAAGCCTGGCTCTGATACCAACTTTGTAACAACCCTTAAGGAAACCCTTGAAGTTAGAGCATCCTTGGTCGCCACATGACAAATGAGACTTCAAGAAGTCTCATCTAAGCCACTCCTGTCTTTCATTGCATAATAAACATTGTAAAATGAGTAAGAATTTAAAACATTTCATTAAACCATCTAAACTTTGGAGTATACAAAACTTGGGTATTATCCAATACAAGACATAAGATAAAGACTAAGACATAAAGGAACATGTCGATATTGTCCTCGAATTGAAGAGGACTCGCCAATACTTCATTTTAAGCCCTTAGAAACCTATCCATCTTCCATAGAATATCAATACTTCTAATTCCCAACACTTTAGTGAAAAAGGAAAAAGAAGGGGTTAGCTTGTTAGATGCACTAAGTATGGAAGCCATTCAAGAACCATGAAAAAGGGACATTTAGTAAATAACATGTTTTTCATGAATTTTGATAAAAGCATCATACAATAATCATAAGAACAACATTTAAAAACAAAGAAACACATAAAGAATCATTTAGACCATTTGTCATATTTTTAGAAGCAACAGTGCAACAACTTACTTCCCTATACGGTGAACTTCTTCACTGTTAAAGTTAAGTTTTCTTAGTTTCGCTTTAGATACCTTCTAGCATTTAATCCTCTCACTAAAAGGTATTCTAAGACAAATATAAGTAAGACAAAGAGAGACCGCCCATACAAACTCTCTAGGCACACTTAAAAGATCCGTAAAACCACATATAATGAGTTCAACACACACTTACAACACAACAAACATATGAACATGAGATTCTTGAACAATGGTTATTATAATTCTCACTTGAGTGAGTTGTGAAGAGACCTCACATACAATTCATCACACACACACTTACGAGATCCTATAGACTACCTATTATAGAATAGTTCTCATTTCATACATCAACACATAGATACTATGACCTTCTCCTTCCAAAAGCTATCAAAAGACTTACTTAAGTAAATCAAGAAGATAAAGTCCATGATTGACCTCTTAAAGATTACCCAAGTAATGTCTAAGACTACCTAAGGAATAGATAATGTCCACATAGTCAACCATCTCCCTAACTAGAGACATTCTTAAGACTTATCTTAGTAAGATACGAAGTGACCATCCTTATGCCCTCTTTACACCTTACCTAGACAACCCTTAACTACTCTAGATAAGTACTTATTTATTTAACATTCTTTTTTAACTTAAGTTATTACATTCATTAGTTAATTTAAGACTCATTCATCACATAAGGACATTCAACTAATGGTCTTGGAGAAGACCTAGGGACTCTAACTAACACCTTCAAAAATTATAGTGCAATCTCAAGATAGAGTCCCCTACCACCACCTAGACTTCATAGAACTTCGTTAATGCTAGTTTGTATCCCAGATGATGAGAATAGGCAATAAGTGCCATAGTCCATGATAGATAAACATGGATTCTAGAGTTCAAGCCTACTCTGATGAGGGTGTTCTATTTTCCAAGGGTAGAAGTAGGACACATCTAATGTAGGAAAATGGTTAAGGAATATGAAGGGCTTTCATCCACTCTAGTCTTCTTCTCAAGTAGAGCTACATTAAACTATTATCTCCTTCTCAAGTAGAGCTACTTCCCATGACATAATCACTCGGTGATAGAATTTGTTCTCATAGAGTAATTTACACTAAAGGATCACTCGAAGAGGTTCCTTATCTAGTTCATAACCTAATCACTTTTACCCTACAAAAAAGGTCCACTAGGTCTACCTTTCAATGGCGACATAGATAGATTATTAGGACTTTTCTACGAATTATATGATGCTGTTACAACCATTTAACTCTAAGTCTATCATCCCACACATGAAGAATACCATTACGACTCTTCGACTTCATCATTAATTACCTTACCACTAGGTTCAAGGTTCCACGTACATCATCTTCGTAACATCATTTAAGGTCTCACATATCATTCATTCATGCATGAAAGGGTTGCACTAATCCTACATAGTCAAGACATCTCTATTCACACATCATTCAAACATGTATCAAATAAGGGACACCAGTCTACCAAAACAAGACACAACATTCTTTACTTTATTCCATATAGCATATCGTTCTTTAAAGCACTTAGGAATGACCGAATTTATATCATCCTATACTTTTCTTTTTCATTATCAATATAAACTTCATAGACTCATATAGTCAAGTAGGTACATTCATGCACGAACATCTAATACTACACATATAAGCATATAGTTATAGTCTAACATGATCTCCTAATATAAATAGATGTAACACATACTTTCATATTACTTCACATGCATATAGACATGATCATAATTCACATAACTCGAATACACAAATAATCATAGTACTTCAAGTAGTTGCAACAAGGCTATGATCATAATATTCCATAAAGTAATACGGACAAGGCAACATCAATTCATATAGTAACACCACCATAAGTGGACCATACAAATCATCATTATATTAAAAAAGCTATATATAATATTTAGAGAGTTCGGTCAGCATACCACCCATTCCATCTCACCACTTCAATCCAAAGCAAAATTATCCAATTCAATATCAGTAGGCCCTTACCCATGGCCATGAACATCAATTCAATACATAAAATATCCTACTCAATAAATCTAGGTCAATTCAATATAGATTTATCAATCTAAGACCAATTAGACATCAATTGAATACAATCCTTACATTATTCAATAGGCCATATAAAACTACACTAGAGAATTCATAAACGTTAAATCAATATCAATTCAATAAGCTTAATATTCAATAGACCTAACAATATACAATACTCAATTGATCAAATTGAAAAAACCTAAAAACCATACAATGATAATATATACATGAATCAAAAGCCAATAAAATCTACATATGAATTCATTAATATCAAAGCATGATCACATAACCCATATTTTAGTAAAATTGGAAGATTCGAGAGAGTCAAGGGTTCATGAATAATTTCATTGGAAAACATCAATTATACATCAATAATATGATACCTTATTGTTTGAAAACATTTCATTCAAGAAACAAAGACTTAGAGTTGAAATTGTACTTTTTTATTTATTTGAAAGCTTTGAAAATCATCTTTGAAATTTACTCTACGGTGATAGAAATATTTAGATGAAAACTCTCATACCTTATTAAAAGAATCCAATGATAATTGGAGAAGAAACTCCACTGAAGATCCAACTTCAAGATCTATCTTCACCCTGAGCTCTCATGGTGGTTCTTGAAGAAACTTTGGGAGGGAATGTGTTTTGATTTAGGTGCTAGGGTTTAAATGAGAACTTTTTGACTTATACCCATAAACACCCAAAACAACATGTAATATCTCAAAAATTAATTAGGTTAACTAGAGACTAAAATGTTGTTTATGATGGTATAAGTTCCTAAATTGTTCTATTAGGTGGTATTGAGTAAATGTCTAGGAGTTTAGGGGCATTAAAAGTCAAACGTCAAGAAACAACGAAGACATTTGACGACTAGGTCACCTATGTGCCTCATATGTGGTGCTATTTGTTTATGTGTGATTAACGAGTTTATAAGGTCCTTAAATTAGTTATTATCGTGTTTATAGGCATTGCGTCAAGTTTCTTTAAGTTTGAAGGTCAAACGTCCAAGATGTTCGAAAGTATTGCCTTGGAAACAACCTAGTGTGTCTATGCGTATTTCATTGAGTTTACGTGTTCATTTTTTATTAAATTTAATAGAGACGATATGAAATCATGTACAAACATGTATAGGTTGGAAACGTCCAGGCAAACATCCCCAATGATAATCCAAAGGTCCTTGAGGAATGACCCATGATTGGTGGCCAAGACTGTCAAAGAAAGCCAACCTACGGATAGCAATCGACGCCCAGTGGGTCAATTGACATCCCGTTGGTGAGTTCTCATCGATGGGAACTTAGGCGTTATAGAGGAGAGTCCAAATACCAGCCTCAATCCCAAAACACGGACAAAAAGACTGGTCCGTTGGTCAAGGAATGTGTCATCGATGGCCATCTGTTTGTGATCCTGTTCTCCTGCGTAGGTTCACTATAATGTTAGGGTGAGATAGTAAATTCACTCTACGCAAAAACATAAGAAAGGGAGATTCATATAGGGTCTTTTGGGTATTTTAATCATGTAAATATGTCTTTAACACTTAGAAGATTTCATTCATCAAAATCAAAACCCAAATTCCCTTAGAAATTCCTTAGAACTCCATTGGAGCCAAAACTCAAGGAAGGGTTTGTATTGGAGATTTTAGTGGACATTCTTCATCAAATTGAAGAATTATCTTCATAGAAGAACGGTTTTTGATTCTTGAAACTCTATTCATCAAGGAGCCCAATTGTAAACGATGTTTTATAAAGTTTTCATAGTTGAATTGTCCAATTTCATGATCTATCAATAGGTTCTTGCATTAAAGGTTTTTAAGAATTGATTATTGAATGATTTTTTATTAAGTAGATGATTTTAACTTAATTAACCTACGAAACCATGTATTGATAAATCATGGGTTACATAATATAGACTTAATGCTTATGAATTCTAGTGTAGTTTTCTATGGGCTATTGATTGATCTAATATTTGCATTGAGTTGATAACTATGTTGTATTATATTGATGAATCTCTATTTAATTGACCTAGTTTCATTGAGTATGATAGTTTTTATATTGAATTGATGTTCATGGCCATTGGTAAGAAGCTTATGGTATTGAATTGGATGATTTAGCATCGAATTGAGGTGTTGAGGATGAAGTGGTGGTAATATGTCCTAATTACCCTTTTTATGTTATTTAGACTTTAATTAGGTTTTTATTTGTATGGTACACTTATGGTTGTGGTGTTATGTGCTTTACTTGCATTTGATGTGGTCTTGTCGGCGTTACTTTATGTATTATAATGATCATGGACTTGTATGCTAATACTTTAAGTATTATGATTATTTGTGTAGTTTATTATATGAAATATGATAATATATATACCTACATGATAAGTAATGTTAATGTATATTTCATCTTCTATTGATGTTATTTAGTTGAGCATGTAAGACTATTGCTATTGTTTTGTGTGTGTAGTTTTAGGGTTGATGCTTGGTTAATCCACTTGAGTATGTGAGTCTATGATGGTCATATTGATGAATTTATGATAGTGTATAAGATGAATTAAAGAGGATATGGTTACTTCAATGTACCTTTTGAATTACATGTAATATGTGTTAAGGTGAAGTATGTTGTGTCTTGTCTTGTTTATCTTGTGTCCCTTACTTGATGCATGTATGAATGTCAATATGAGAAGCCTTGATTTAGGATGCTAAAGCCTCTTATTTTTTTATGTATGAATGATATGAGACCTTAAATGATGTTAAGAGAGTCTTTTATGTGAAACCTTGAACCTAGTGGTAAGGGTATGAATAATGAAGTAAAAAGCCGTAATGGTATCCTTTAAGTAAAGGAATGATAGACTTAAGGTTGACTGACTAGAACAACATCATGTAAAACCTTAGTAAATTCATCATGAGCTTCTTCTCGCCATTTAAAAGTAGCCCTAGAGGACCTCTTTTGTAGGGTAATTGTAATTGGGTAATGGAATTGATATGGAAACCCCTTTATATGAACCTTAAGTGTAAAATTAATGTATGAGAACATAGGCTAGCAGCGAGTTAGTATAGTATTGGAAGTAGTTCCAGTTAAAGGATGAGACTAGAGTACAAAGCATGCCTTTAATATTCCTTAACAATGTGCCTACATGAGATGTGTTCTAGTTCTACCATTAGCAAGTAGAACAACCTCATCGGAGTAGGTTAGAACTTCAAATTCCATATCTTGCTATCATGGTCTATGTCAGTTATTGCCTATTCTAATAATAGGGGATACCTACTATAATTAGAGAAGTTCTATGAAGTTTAGAAGGTGGTATGGGACGCTAAATAAATATTGCACATTAGGCTTTGAAGGTGTTAGTTAGAGTCTCTAGGTCTTGTCCAAGATCATTACTTGAATATCTTTATGTAATGAATGAGTCCTAAATGAACTCATGAATATAACGACTTAAGTAATAAAGTATGTTAAATGAATAAGTACGTATCTCGAGTACTTAAGATTTGTCTAGTTAAGGTGTAAAAGGGGAATAGAAATGGTTACTTCATATCTTACCAAGATAAGTCATAAGGATGACTCTAGTTATGGAGTATGGTTGTATATTTAGACATGATATAAATTTACGTAGTCTTAAGGATTACTTAAGTAATCTTTAAGAGGTCAATCATAGACGTTATCTTCTAGATTTACTTAAGTAAGTCTTATGTTAGCCTTTGGAAAGAGAATGTCATATTATATATATGTTGTTGTTGAGTTAACTGAGAATGATTTGATGATAGGTAGTCTATAGGATCTCTTAAGTGCGTGTGTCAGCAATTGTATGGGTGGTCGTTTTTCAACTCACTCAAGTGAGACTTATAATCACCTTTCGTAGATGAACCTCGTGTTCATGTGTATGGTGTAATGTAAGTGTTTATGTGGTTCATGATAAGTAGTCTTGAGGATCATTTAGGAATGCCTAGAGATGGTGTATGGGCGGTATCTATTTGTTTTACTTAATGAGTCTTAGTATAACTTGTAGTGAGGTAGGGACATACTACAAGGTGTCTTAGGTTAAGGTAAGTAAATTCACTATAAAGTGTTTCAAAAAATATGATAAATGTATTAAAATGTTGTCTTATGTGTTTCTAAGTTGATAAATGTTGTTCGTATGATTATATTAAGATATTTAAATGAAAATATGCATATTTCAAATGAAAGTCCATTTTCATGATTTTTATGCATTATGCCATACTTAGTACATGTGGTTGTACTAATTCCATTCTTTTGTCTATCTCTATGGTGGTTGGTAGGTGAGGAGCATTTTGGAAGCAAGACTTGGATAGTAGCATTATTCAAGCTAAGTTGAAGTATGCCCTCATTTGGCTAGAGGGAAAAAATGTCTTTTCTTTCTTTATTGTATTATTGTAATATGCCATGTAATTCTATAATCGTATTGTGTGTAGTCCGTGTCCACAAGTAATATCGTGTCTAAGCTTTGATGAAATTGAGACTTAGTATTTCCTATGATATTTTATGATTTTTTTTTGAAGACTATGAATATTTATGTGAAAAGTTTTAAGACCTCACTACTCTTCACTATGTATATGCGATGAACGATATGAAAGGGATTGTATTAGACCTCCTAGAGGTCGAGTACGCCGATTGCACTCTGAGAGTGCCGTGGCATGAGAACCATATTAGGCTCTAGTTTCACCTAAGGAATTTTCGGAGGTGTTATAATCTTTCTAATTTGATAATATTGTCCTCGAGTGACAATTACAACTCTCTGAACACTTCCAAGATTAGAGACTCAACTTAGCAGCTCATGACAACACCATACAACACATTATACAACTTAGATTAAGAGAATCACAACACAACAGAAACTAGAATAAATTCTACAACTCATTATGCCATAAGGCTCATATCCTTTACTCAAATTAGCAAAACCTCATTTTATATTCATTATAATGATCATATACATCAATTCAAACCACTTTATAGAATTTTTCCATCAAAGACAGAATTAGTCAATTTTTTTCAAAACCTTATAGTGAGAAGAATTCCTTGCAACTTACAGTGAACATGGTTCATAATCTAACAATGCAACACTTAAGACATTTAATATAATTTCTCAACAAATCAATCTCATATAATCATTTATACATTCTCACTGTTCATCTATATGAAAAAATTAGCAACCTACACTAGATGCACATGGACCATGAGGAAGATACCATGCATGAAATCTCATTTTCTCATTCAGCAAAACTTCAACCAAAACATATATATCGTAAGAAGAATGTTTGGAACTCATTTTTCACAATAGACTCCTACATAATGAAGTTACTAAGAACTCTTTGTTTTAAGCTTGAATAAACATATAAAGAAAAGTTAAGGGTACCTCACTCCCCACAACCATACTCTTCAGCATACTCCCCACTCAAGATAAACCCATTCTAAGGTAAACATAAAATTTACTACAAAGAACTCCATTAAGGCACCTTAAACCTTACAAATGCTTTCTCACCAAAGTCAATTTCATCAAGACTAAAGACTCTCAAAGGTCTCATCATGTAACCACTACATCCCCCTTACCAAAAAAATCCTCACCTTTAGTCTTTCAAATCTCCTCACCTTCCTTTCCATGGTTGTGTCTTAAACAACTTCAAAGCATATCAATATTAACTCCTTCACATATCTAACAATATACCATACCATTTTTTTCCAACTGCACTACCTTTTAAAAAGGTAACTAAACCAACCTAAGTTCATCAACACCATCTTTAACACCTCATCTAACAAGTCACATCTCATCTTTTGTATACCTCAACCCATTATTCATAAAGTCACCGTCAACGGACCAACACACATGGGAAACAAGGGAAAGTCACATATACAAAGATCTTAGGCACGATAAGATGAATGAAGAAGTGAAACTTTTCCTAGAACCAGATGCCTCCTATTCATAATGTGGTGCACTTTACATTATGAACAAGACTCTACTAGATGTGGTTCATGAGACAACTAAGAAACTCCTAAACCTGGCTTTGATACCAAATTTGAAACGACCCGCAAGTACACCGTAGAAGTTAGAACATCATTGTGTTGCAACACGACAAATGAGACTTCAAGAAGCCTCATCAAAGCCACTCATATCTTTCATTACATAATAAACATTCTAATATGAGTAAGAATTTAAAACTTTCTTCACACACGAACAACTCTTTCCATAATAAATACGAAAGAGGAAGACATTTATTTAAGACATTTAAACTTTACAACATCTCAATGAACCATCTAAACATTGGAGTATATAAAACATGGGTCTAAGCCTATACAAGACATAAAATAAAGGCTATGACATAAAAGAACATGTGGATATTGTCCTCGAATAGATGAGGACTCACCAATACTTCATATTAAACCCTTAGAAAAATATTCATCCACCATACCATATTAATATTTTCAATCCCTACATTTAAGTCAAAAACAGAAAAGAAGGGGTTAGCACATTAGATGCACTAAATGTGGAAGCCATGTAAAAACCATGAAAAGGGACATATATTAAATACATGTTTTTCATGAATTTTTATTAAAACATCATACTATAAGCATAAGAACAACATTTAACAACATAGAAACACACAAGGAATCATTTAGACCATTTATTATATATTTAGAAGCAACAATACAGTAACTTACTTCAATGTACAGTGAACTTCTTCACTGTACATTGAACTACTTCACTGTTATAGTGATGTTTCCTTAGCTTCAATTTAGAGACCTTCTACCATGTAATCGTCTTACTAAAAGCTACCCTATGACTCACATAAGTAAGACAAAGAGAGATCAGCCATATAACCTCACTAGTCACACATAAATGATCCTTAAGAGCACAATTAATGAGATCAACACACACATACAAGACATCAAACATATGAACATGAGATTATTCTACCAAAGGTGATTCTAAGTAAAACTTGAGTGAGTTGTGAACCGAACACCCATATAATACCTTACACACACACTTAAGAGATCCTATAGAGTACCTAAGATATAATCATTCTCACTTTATACATCAACGCATAGATAATATGACATTCTTTTTCCAAAGGCTATCAAATGACTTACTTAAGTAAATTAAGAAGATAATATGCATGATTGACCTCTCCAAGATTACCTATGTAATGATTAAGACTACCTATGGCTTATTTCAGGTCCACATACAACCATCTTTTCTATATAGAGTCATTCTTAAGACTTATCTCGGTAAGATACAAAGTGACCATCCTTATACCCCTTTCACACCTTAACTACTCTTGTTAAGTACTTATTCATTTAAAATTCTTTTTTAACTTTTGTCATTAAATTCATTAGTTCATTTAAGAATTATTCATCATATAAGGAAATTCAAGCAATGGTCTTGGAGAAGACATAGGGACTCTAACAAACACCTTCAAATCCTATTGTGCAATGTCTAGATAGAGTCCCATACCACCACCTTGAATTCATAGAACTTCTCTAATGCTAGTAGGTATCCCATATGATGAGAAAAGACAATAACTGACGTAGACCATTTATAGTTAGACATGGATTCTGGAGTTCTAACCTATTCTGATGAGGGTGTTACTTGCCAAGGGTAGAACTACGACAAATCCCATTTAGCACATGGTTAAGGAATATGAAGGGCTTTTATGAACTCTAGTCTCATTATCAAGTAGAGACACATTGTAATCTGGTCTCCTTCTCAAGTAAAGATACTTCCCATGACACACTCACTTGGTGCTAGCCTTTTTTCTCATTGAGTAATTGACACTGAAGGATCACATGAAGAGGTTCCTTATCTAGTTCATAAAACTATAACATTCACCCTATTAAAGAGGTCCAAACTAGGGCTACCTTTAAATGGACACACATATAGCTCATTATGACTTTCCTAAAATTATATGATGTCGTTCAAGACAATCAACTCCGATTCCACCATTTATTTACATAAAGGATACCATTATGACTCTAAAACATTAACATTCATAACCTACCAATAGGCTTAAGATTCCACATACATGACCTTTGTAACAACATCTATGGTCTCACATAGTATTCATTTATGAATGACAAGGGTGCAGTAACCTACCTACTCAACATATCTCGTATTGACATATCATTCATATATGTATCTAGTAAGGAACAAAAGTCTACCAAAACAAGGCACAATATTCTTTACTTTATTCAATATAGCATATCATTCTCTGGAGAACTTAAAAATTACCCTTATCATCTTTATGTCATTCTATACCTTACTATATCATTATCAATAGAACCATCATAGACTCGTGTAGTCAACTAGGAACAATCATGCATCAACGTCTAAGACTACATATATAAGCACATATTCATAGTCTAACATGACCTCCTAATATTCATAGAAGGAGCACATACATTCATATTAATTCACATTAAGATACATAAGCTAATAATTCATTTAATTTAACTACACAAATCATCATAGTACTTCAAGTACAGCCGACAAGGCAATGATCATCATATTGCATAAATAACGCCGACAAGGCCACATAAATTCACATAGCACCGCCACCATAAGTGGACTATACCAATAATCATTATAATAAAAAATCTATACATAATATTAAGATATTTAGGGTAGTATACCACACATTTCATCTCATCACTTCAATCCAAATCTAAATCATCCAATTTAAAACAAATAGACCCGTACCCATACCAATAAGCATCCATTCAATACATAATGTATAATACTCGATGAATCTAGGTAAATTCAATATAGATTTATCAATATAAGACTAATTAGACATCAATTGAATATAATCCTTACATCATTCAATAGCCTATAGAAAACGACAGTAGGATTCATAAGCATTGAGTCAATATCAATTCAATGAGCTAAATATTCAATATATCTAAGAATATATAATACTCAATTTATAAAATTTAAATATCATACAAACCCTTTTTGTTCCATAGGCCCTTAGTTTGATTTAGATTTCTAAGAAGCATAACCGGACTTCCTACTTTTAAGTGAATGCCATGGTTAGGGATGTCTGGGAACTGTAAGTTGTTAAGGAATTCGGTTGGGTACAATATATCATCCTCATTAGTGTTCACACTTGTTTTGCACACAATGTCTGAGCTGTAATAGGTTCTTCCTTCACCTGGTACCATTTTCATAATATTATCATTCACCACATGGACCATTTCATTCATTGGTGTTAGTATGGCTCTTTTTTTCAAGTATGTTGGGTCTTTGTAATTCTGTGACAGCGATCGATATAATGCATCTACAATTGATTCCACATGATTGTGTGACGGTGGAATGCATACGGCATGTGGAAACTTAATGAGTTTTTCTTTATAACAAAATTTAAAAACTTTATCAAAAGAATGAGTTATCAATACAACAAAAATAACCTTTCATGATAATTAATAGCTTAATTATCGTTAAATATATATTTCAGAGGCAATTGATACTTTGTATAAATGTCCCTAAAGTCTATAGAAACATTGAATTAAATAGAAATTAGTTAATGTCGGTAAATGTTGTAGCACTCTTTGTGAATGTGCATATTTTGTTGCCGATAAAAAATATTTTTTATAGTGTATTTTAGACATTTGTTAGTTTCACCAAAGCTTAATATCTTATTATGCTCAAAAATAAGAGAATAGGAAATATAAAAAATTAGTTAACTTGCAATAAAAAATGTGGTTATACAAATATTCTAGAAATAGTACAGTGACATACAAAATGTTTGTATCTAAAAAAATAATCAATATAATATATTAACTGTGGCAAGCAAGAGAGAAGCTATTTTGGTTTTTTTTTTAACAAACTTCATCATTGATTCCGTATTAGTTATATTTGTTGATGGAAAACGCATAAGCATGAAACCCAGTAAATTTAGGGAAAAATGCATTGGCGGGGTCATAAAGGGGGTTAAACGATATGAATGTTGCCATACACATTTGTAAGGGAATACATTTCAAAATTTATTGGGTATGTATTATAACATGTTGTGATGATTTTTTAAATATAAGGATACACAAATCAATGTGATTACATATTATACATCGCCATTGGCACCTAGGTACTATGTTATGATAGATTACATTATTGTATATGCACTACATTGCAGGGTATTACATGTACAAAGCTACATTACTCCAGAAGGACAAATTGTACGCCATGTATTGACCGTCCAGGGTGAATTAAGGGCCATGAAAAAGTGCAACAGAGCTATAATACTATCAACTACTACTATATTTAACATTGGATGCACAAAGATCAGGAGACATAAAAATGAAAAATGATAATTGGTAGATATTAAAATTAAAAAATTACTTAAACACTATACTACACCTACAAAAATATAGCTACAAAATATTCAAATAACATACCCTCGCGAAGAGCGGGCCCTTTTCCAAGTTGTATAGTAATAGTAGTCTCTATGATTTGGCAAAAAAAATTAAGCACATTTGGACCATAGGGTAAACTTTAAAGAATACTCTTCCACATTCATGGTACCTTTCAAAATGTTTATAAACTCCCCAATATTCCAATCCATTTTGTCATGGAGAAAGGACATACAAAGATAAGCTTCCATCCCGTTCTAAAGAATTGGCTCCTACCTTCCTATTATCCTTCCATTGAGTGAACAAAACATGGGTAACCTTCTTCAATTTAAAGAAGCGAAGTTGTGTTTTTTCTTCAGAAGTCATCCTAATAGCACTCACAACTCTTAACTCTATTCAGGAATTCTCGGGGACCCTCTCCCAGCTTAGAACCTCGAAATACCAAAGGATTCATCCTTAAAAAGTCTCTCAACTTGAAAACCATTCTGCCCACATGACCATTCACCCAAGATTCCACATCTCTGGACACTTGAGTCGGCATTACTCTGGAAAAGGTTAAGAAAGCCAACCTAATCTCATCAATGGTAATATATGTAACTGTATCAAAACATGGTTGTATTAAGGAACTAGGTCACTTTGAGGTCCTTTGAGAGGATATCCCTCATTCACATTCTCTCATCATACACTCCTTGCGGGTCTCTACTTGTCTATTGAGTCGTCAAAACTTACCCTTTATTTGAGAAATATAAACGCTTGTTGTGAATTTACAAACTCAACTTGACATGGGGTCGATCCCACAAAGAATTTCTTCACATATAAGGTTTTACTGTCGTGTTAATCCGAACATTGTTATTATTTCCTTACAAATAGTGATAGAAATTAAAATTGGGTATAATTGACGAGTAATAGTCACTAAAACTTACGATCAAAGAGACAGTTATGATTGATAGACTACAATGGAGTAAAATTTATATAGTTAATTAAGAGGAACCATGTTTGTGTTCACTATGACAACAACACCAAAGATCTACTACAAATTCAATATTAGGAAATTTGATGTTAACATAATCTTAGCGAGTTAGCTTTATCTAATGCTTCTCATTCCAATAAGATAATGCTCACTTGTATTCTCTCAAACTACAAATGATCTAAACATTGAATCTCGCCTACATTCTCATAAAGATAAAGATATCCTCTCTTGAACTCCAGTTTTTACTACAATTTGTTAAAGTAGTTTTATATTTTTCCTAACAAGTGTTTTTCTCTTGAACAAACACTAGATACAGGTTCATCCAACGTGTGGATTTACTAGACAAAATTAATATCGATAATTGTAAACTGCATATTGTAAACAAAGATTAGTTTTTACTCATTTTACAAAATCAACTCTATTGTATCATCAAAGAACCCACACACCCGATTGAGGTATTAATTACTCCCATTTTCACGCACATAATAAATAATAGAGAATTAAAACAACATTCTAAATAGTTAGAAAATCAATAAGAAAATTAATAACCTCTTTGATAATATAATAACAGAAAAGCAAGCTTCAATTGTGACAAAAAATAGTTCAAATTTAAAATATCCAGAAGTCCAGCTCCCAAGTGTATGCTCCTTAAAAATATCTATTTTCTCTATTATACCCCTGCAGGGCAACCTAATAATTCTAAATTAAAATGTTTGAAAGGAGTCCTTATCAAATTAGGACTTAAATGGCAGGCTCTTTCACAGCCATAGTCATGATCCATCAAGGGCTTCACGGCTTGTGAAGCCCTCCATAGTCTTTCCTTGAAATGTCCCAAGATTATGTCTTAAACTATAGTTACATGACTCAAGATGACGAGCTAGACCATGGACCATCAAAGGAACCGTGGTCTTGAAGTCGTTTGTGGTAATTCCTTTGAATTTCCCAAATTGTGTCTTCAACTTACTTAGTAGAATCATCACCACGATCTTGACTATGTGTCGTCATAGGAACCAAGGTCTGTGAGGACATACGTAGTCTTCACTTCTAATTTCTCAAAAGTTGGTCTTTAAAAATTCGATCACTGGAATTCCCTTTTACAATCACCATCACAAGAAAAGGGAACATTGATTCAAAGAGAGCTTTTAACCTAAGTTTTGAGCACTTATCTCAAATTAAAGAGGAAGATTCTTCTAAAACATATGAGATAAGTATTTTCTTGGGAATAGTATTGAGGATCGATATCGGGATGTGAGCTCATATTAACTCAAGTCTCTTTAGCACATGTAGCCATAATGGATATTAACGGGTTATACTTTTTAGATGATTACGTGAGTTAAGCTTGTGGATAAACTTAGTCAGTTAAGCTTCCTATATCTCTTACGAGGTATAAAATGATCCTTGGCAGTACCAGTTAAAGTGTTGTATCATCACTATAGCTCTTAAGTAATAGTTGTTGGTTAGAGAAACTCCCACTACAGTAGTTTCATGGTTCCTCAAGAGGTTCTTCATAGTATTGATGGGGGTATGGAACTTCATTAATTTATTGAACAAGTACACTTTGAGATCAAGCATGATATGTCATTTATTATAATTTCGAATTGACAACAAATTATTTTGAATTTTTACATACATCTACAAGTTAGTTTGCATCTTTGTATACAGAAAGAGTTTACAACATGATTTTAAACAACATTTATTTATTATACAATTGCTTTTAAATTTCATAGCATTGAAATGAGTTTAGTTAAGTGTTCATGAGTTGAGAAAAGCCAAGGTAAGTTCTTCATTCAAAATCTTCTTCAAGCCTATTTTTTATAGCACTCAAACTCACATACTTTTACATTCAACGTACTTATGCCAGTTGTTTTTCTTTGTGTTTTGGTGTAGACCCAGGTAACTAGGATCGATATTCTACCGCATCGTTAAATTTAGAATATGTTGGTGAGACTCCTTGCTTTTTGGATAATCCTTTTTCATTGCTTGCTAGTTTAGTTCATTAGGATGTTGTGATATTTTTCCCAACACCCATCTTAATTATTAGAGGACATATAGATAGTCAGTAAGATGTTATTTCTTCCATTATAATTTTTTTATTAACTTATTTTCATATTTGA
Source organism: Solanum arcanum (assembly GCA_027789145.1). Lineage (NCBI taxonomy): Eukaryota > Viridiplantae > Streptophyta > Magnoliopsida > Solanales > Solanaceae > Solanum > Solanum arcanum. Next base: position 37,383,462 of record CM050933.1, read on the forward strand.
GTTTCCATTTTGCTAAGGTAAATGCTTATTTTTAAAACAATTTGAATTCAGTTCCAGATAGTTGAGTTAGTTAGCATCTTAATCCTTTTATTAATGCTTTAAGTCTTACGCTAAGTAAGTAAGGTACACCAAGGGTTTTCTTGGGGCCAGCATGGTCTTTGAGTGTTATCCACGTCTAGGATGTAGGCTCGGGGCGTGAAATTTTTGGTTTCAGAGCACAGAGTTCTATAGTCTTAGGGAGTATATGAAGCCGTGTCTGTAGAGTCCAAGTTATTGATGTGAAGCACTACACATATATGATTACAAGGCTACAAAATTTAGGAATTTCTCACTTCGTTCATATTTCTTATTGCATATAAGAGTTTATCTATAAAAGTATCTCACTAATTTGTGCATGCGTATGTCATCAGAGAATCATGCCTCCTCAAAAAGAAGTTAGAGTTCATCTATCTAGGAGGATTACTGACGAACAAGGGTTGCCAAATGACCCTGAATTGCTAATTCAAGGAGAAATTACCCATGTTGAATATTCTGTAGGACTATCTGGATGTTAAGTTAAGTTGTGAATTATCAAAATGGACAAATAGGTAATTGACATTAACTGGGTGATACCTCAAGGATTCTTGAGTTATTACGGATTAATCCGCCAAGCTTCATAAGTTCAAGTGTCATATAGGATCCACAGAACTTAGTTGAAGTACTTCAGAAACTTTTTGGCATATTGCATATTGTTGATGATTAGATGGTGGAACAAGCTGCATACCAACTAAAAGGTATCACTAGAGTCTGGTTCAACCTATGGGAAAAGAATAAGGCTGAGGATGCACCAATTGTTCATTGGGTTTTGTTTAAGAGTGCTCTCATAGGATGTTTCTTTTCTCATGAGTTGCGAGAGGCAAAGATAATATAGTTTATCACCCTTAATCAGGAGTCTATGAGCATTAATGAGTACCATCTGAAGTTCGCACAACATTCCCTCTATGTTCCGGAGATTGTTTCTATCATTAGGACCAGGATGAGTTTATTTATTGCTAGGTTTTCTCATCAGTCAAGAAAACAAGACAAGGTAACTATGTTGATAGGGGATTGGACCTAGAAAGGTTTATGATCCATGTAGAACAAGTGCATGAGGATAAGATGAAGGATAGAGAAAAGATTAAGAATAAAAGGATTAAGACATAAGGGAATTCCATTCAGCAAAAGAGTAATACCAACCGGTCCTCCCTCCAATAATATGGCACAAGGTATAGTGGGCCTCCTGCATGTGGTATGTGTGGCACTAACCACTTCGCTCTTTGCCGTGACAACTTTACTGGTTGTTTGAAGTGTTGTCAGGATGGTCATTTTATGAGGGAGTGTCCTGAAAACTGGCAAGGTAGTAAAAATCAAGACGACACGGCCCTATATTCTATAGTTGCTCAACAAGACAATGCTCAACCTAAAAGGGATACTTCCGGTACAGACAAAGGAACAAACTTCTTAGATACTATCAATATACGACAAGAGCAATAGGGTTCACCATATGTTAACACTGCTATGATTCAAGTCTTTGCGTTTACTATTTATGCATCGCTAGACCGAGGAGAGAGTTTATCTTTTGTAACTCTATATGTTTCTATGAATTTTTATGTTATTCGTGAGAAAATTAATGAACTATTCAGTGTTTCCACACCTTTTGATGAGGCCATTCTAGCAGGTAAAGTTTATCATATAAAATTCTGAATAAATTTATATCTAGTGAAGAGCCCAATAGGTCTTTGAGAATGCTATTAGGGATAGATAGACATTCCAATGCCCAATATTGATAAATATTATCAAAATTGGGCATAGCATAGAAAATTGGCTAAGGGGTTATAGCCAATTTCTATATAATACACAATAAGCAAAAAATATTGGTTACATTAGAAAATATTGGCTTAAAGGGTGTTATCTATATATCTAAGTATTAATAATCTTATTTAGGAAATGTACCTGCAATGAAGACCCAAAGCTAAAATTTTGAAATTCATTAGTTGCAAACACATTAGGTACTAGGCATTCAATTGTCAAGTCTAGTACCTTAAGTACATAACCATTTAAAATGATCATGTTGAGTGAGTAGTGCCCAAGGACATAGTGAGGGTCCTTAGGACAATAAGTAAACATTCCAAAAGGAACCATAAATAATAGTTTGTTAGGAAAGTACAACCAACATATGTTCAACCAAATGTGCAGAACATGTGAAGAAGCGGCCAAAGGAAGGGACCACCCTAACTTAATTCGGTGAGGGTAGTTAGGGGGAAAATGCGCACAAGAGACCACTTCATGTGTGGCCTGACTTCCTAACAAACACTAGGACCTAAATAAATGTCGTAAATAGATAAATAATCTAGGACTAACCTAAATAGATCCATTAGTTCACCCGACAGACTAGGACCAAAACCTGGTTGACAATAACGTAGCACTAGTTAAAGAGACAACCTAGTATCTAACCTATGATGGTCCAAAAAGTTAGTTAAGATCCTAAGACTTAAGGTCACTTTAGTAATTACCCTAGGATACTTAATTAATTAATGTTGCATCTTATTTAATTAATTTAAAAGGGAAAAACAGAAATCACAAAACAATTTCCAGATTTCAGTTAAGACAAGAAAAAGATAAACTAGTACCTAACATAGGATGGCCCAAATGATTAGTTACGATTATAACGACTTCAAGTTACCTTAATAATTACCCTATGTGACTTAATTAATTAAATTATTGATTTAATTAATTATATTAATGGGTTCAAGACGAAATTCCTATGCTAACCTAGTACTATTCAAGAAACATCCTAGTACGTAACCTAGGATGGTCCTAAAAGGTTATTATTGTTCCATCACTTAGGGGTACTTTAGTACTTACCCTGGTTCCCTAAATTAATTAAATTTAATATTTATTTAACAAAAATAAATTCAAAATGTTGACCGAAACCATAGTCAACACCAAAATTCTAGATTTTTGTTCAAGTCAACATTCTCCTATGTTTAGTAAACTTAGGAGGTGCTTTTTTGTAATTAGTTAATTAATTAATTTAATTAACTTATTAAACCCTAATTTTAATGAGTCAATATCAGTTTATAATAATTAGAATCACATTCAAACTCATAGTAAAGGTGATGCAAAAAAAGTAAGCAATGAGTGAAAGAAAAAGGCAGAAACTTTATCGATTTCTCTAGGCCGTTTTTAAGGTTTCTTAAAGGTTTCGTTCAAGTTGATCTTTGTACATTATGTTATAATTATGGTATGGTTTTTTCTCCTGGAATTCTTTCTCCAATAGAACTTTCTTTCAAATGATTCAAAGATTTTCAAAACTAGGGGGTTGTTTCCCGTCGTTCTTGTCGAACTCCTTTCCCTGCTATCTTTGTTACAATTTCAATGATGAATAGGTTAGGAATCATGTTTTGGGTATGTGGTGCTGGCTGATCTTAATGTGTATGGATTTTGATTAAATAAAGATTGATTGAACCTATAATTTGAATCATTTGATGTTAAGTGTTATTATGTGAATTAAAAGAATGATACTATATTAAAGATATGTCCGAAAATGTTATGTATTAAGATATTACGGTCTGTTGTGCATACTTGCTATTAATATGAAGTAATAAAGATGATATATTCATCAAATTCTAATATGATTTTGTCCAAGATGTTTAAAAAATGTGATGCCTAAAGTTATGTAAGGTTAGCTAAAAAGATCTTCATGAAATCTTAATTTGGGTGATTGTTTGGCTTATGTCAATAAAATTGCTAACAAAAACATTGTTCAAAATTTAAATGAGAATTGACTATTATAATATCTCTAAATAAGTAAAAGATCGGCTAATAAGGTATCCCAAATGGAGCATGATTGAATGAAACTTTTGCTTATGCCAACAAAACAGATATGAAATCTATAGCCAATTCCTTATTCCAATACTAATCTTATGCCAATAAATTGGAAACACTACATTGTCAATTATGTTGTAGGGAATTGACTATAATAGTATGTTAAATAACAAAAAGATTGGCTAATGTATAATGTATAAAAACATAAGCATGTTGAACATGAAAATTGACTCATGCCAACAAATATGGTTATGAAGTTTATGCCCAATTGTTTATGCCATACTAATCGCATGCAAATAAAATGGCTAACGATACATTGTCTAAACGTGATTCATATAAATGGCTATAATATTATGTTAAATAATTAACAAAATTGGCTTATGGTTCATATATATTAAATTTAAATGTGAACATACATAAAATTGGCACATGCCAACAAAAATTGTTATGTAGTTTAATATTCATAGGTTTAGGTCAATACTAATCATATGTCAATCTTGTATAGTTAGACTATCAAATAATAATAGAAGCACTTCTAAACTAATTCAATGAAACCATAATCAAGGGAATTCCACTCATTGGGACAACTCCCAACATGCTCCAAAAGAATGACATATGAACTCATGCAACTCATTTAATGAAGTCCTCATCGTCCATACAGGATGATATGAATATACTACAACAAATTAAGTAAGTAACATTATATATAACATAATTAAAGGGGTCTAAAATAAGTTGGTGACCAGAATGAGTGTTAAAGGAAGTGAGACAAGTCTCACATACACCTAAGCTACTATGTTAATAAAATACTCATGTATGAAGGTGTTAGAATGTATGAGACCATTCTCACTAACACCAAAGGATGATATGTAAGAAAAATTCACATTTCATCAATGAAAATTAAGTATGACCAATCATAAATAGAGTAAGTAAATCTCAATCTAAAAGAAAGACTCCATAATGCTTCAGTCAACATTAAACGATAAAGAAGAAATGAACATTCACGTAATGAGGTGAGTAATTATGTAAATATATGATGCTAACGAAAATGCTTAAATTATGTTAAAAGGCTAAGATAATTGGTGAAACAATTCTGAACCAAGCATAAGTAAACGTCACTAAAAATACTCACCTAAGTGAGTGTTGAATATCAAAACAGAAGTCTCAATTCTAATGATTAGATGAGAAATCATCTAATGAGAAATGATACCCTCATACTAGAAGCAAACTTCTATGATGTGTTAGACGAATGTATTCGAACTTTATACTAAGCACCGATAGGCTAGCTATGAGTAACGATTCTTTTTTTTGGGAAGGAAGAGGTTCGTGCAAATCTCATGAGATGAGACTGTCCATTTAGGCAGGTATGGGTCTCCTTATATCTCCTAGTCGTTGAATCTATGCTACCAACATAGGGTTCTAGCAGGGGTCAATTCCCTATATACGCTAGCATGTTTTGGTTTCACCTTGTCCAGTGACTCCACCTCTTTTCAAAGTGGGGAAAACACCGCATTCCATGATTATCACATGATCTATGTTGGTTAAGGTTGGAGTTCCTCAAAGTATGAAAGATAATGAAATGAATGATACCGAAGGTGTTTGTGCAAAACAATCACGAGGTGAAATTAGATTCAAGTAATGAAATTAGGTCTAAATTTGTCATTGCACTTCATGATCCCGATCAGAGTCTTAAACTTCATCCTAGGTATAGATCGTGTTTACATCAGCCTACTAATGAATGAAATGAATAATGTGAAGTACGAATGAACGAATGATGCAGACTTTGTGTTTTCTAAAGAAGTCCATCGGGTTGAGATCCCATATGTTGGACCCTTACATGAGATGTCTTAATGCTACATAAACGATTCCAATGAATCGTGTATATGAAATTTATAATATATAAAACATGAAAGTAATGAAATCAATGGCATGATCAATGGAGAATTACTTATGAAAGGTAATAAATATATAGTGTAAAGAATGACTCACTACAAGGTAGGGAAATCATTCCTTAGTCCTTAAATTACTTATATCGATTCATTGTGGGTATGGGACTACAGTGAATCATTTCACTTGTAAGTAAAACATAGGACCAAAAGAATTATTGAACTACACAATTAGAAGAAGAAAAGGACTGATAAATAATCTAAGTGTACAAAGAGGAGCTCTCGGTCTAAGAGGTTCAAAAATCTCAAATCTTCGCCCGATTTATTCTAAAATTATGTTGATGATACTAATATCATGTAAAAATATATAAAATCAGTTGTGTGCTTTGAATGCATTAAAATACATCATATACATACAAAAATTCACAACTGACGATTTAGGAAAGTCTAGTGACTAGGCTTTCCAGAAGTAGCATGTTGTTTAGGAAGAGCTTTCTTTCATCATGCATAACCTTATGTGTATGTGTGCATACACACATACTTAGTATTATTTGTGTACTAACCCCTACTGTTTACTATTTTATAGATCTGGTTAAGGGATCATTTGATGACTCTTGGAACGGTGTGGACATAAGCGTTTCTGCAGACCATTTGGTAGGTCCTCTTGATTTCGAGGATGCTATAGTTTTAGTCTAGCCTTAGTTATATTTAAATCTTGTGGTTTTTTTACCTGGAGTTTCTTTTGTACTATCATTTCGAATATTTTGTAATAAGGCCATATTTGGCAAACATTTTTATGATATATTCTTATTCTGTTTCGAATTGATTTTTATGATAGTTAGTTGTTGCATTTATGTTGAGTTTAGTATATGATTAAATCATGAAATAACTATATTAAGTCCTTGTATACTTCATACATTTAAATGTTCTAAATTTTCCACTAAAATTAAACATATGAATGTGATGAATTCAAGATGAGGCTTATCTGCGACCTTTGTAAAGGCCAATAATGCCCGGTTGCGATTCGGATTCAAGAATCTGGGTCGTGACAAACATGGTATCATAGCATGAGGTTTAGTTACCTAGGATCTAAATCTCAAAGAAACCACGTTACATAGTTTCTAATTCATTGATGTGAAGCGCGCCACAATCATGACTTAGAGACTACGCGATGATAGGAAATACTCCCGTCTTCTACTCTTTTTCGTGCTATCTAGAGCTTTGACACTTTTTATCTTATAAGTATCTAACTTCCTTCTTGTATAAAAGCATAGAAGAAAAGAGTGAGGATGGATAAGTGGTCTAAGGCTCGAGGCTCAAGATCTGTCCTTCGCAAGAAGGGTCCATAATAGAAATGCCCAACGTGGACGAAAGATGTGTGGTTTTTGTTTTCATCAATGTGAATGAATGGTAATGTCTAAAATATTTTTATGAGTATTGATGAGAAGGAAAAGGATAGGTTAGTTGCATACCAACTTAAGAATATGGCTTAGAAATTGATTTGCTTCATAAGTATTATGCTATAATAGACTGTCGAAACAGGGTACTAAGGCTTCAGTATCCAAATGAGTTGGCTTAAAATGAGAAGGGTGTGGCTTGAATCCAACAGGCCAAGGCAGATGTTCAGCCTCGGGCAAATCCTTATGTTGTAGCAAAACCCCCCAAGAGAAACTAGTTCTATGTGTTGAAAGGAAGAGAGGAACAAGAGAATTTCGCGGATGTGGATAATGGTAAATCACTTGTCTTCTCTTTTCCTGTTTATGCATTATTAGATCAAGTATCTACCTTGTCTATGGTTACTCCTTTGGTGTCTAATAAATTTGACTTACTTTATAAGATCTTACATGAACCATTTCTAGTTAGTACTCCCATAGGAGACAGTGTTAAGATCGAAGGGGTATGTAGAGTTGTAGATGGAATAGTGGCATGTCTTTTGAAATTAAGTTGGGCGTCATTAGGTTAAAATCTTACGGCCAACAATATGTTATCTAAGAGGTTAGATATACTCTTCCTAAGTCTAGTTTATGTTTAAGAAACTCTTAGTTTAAGTGCTTTAGTACTTTCCTGTGTTGCATGCTTTGTGATGAGCATTAATTTAAGTGTGATTTAGAAGTAAATTCCTCATCTCAAATAAAAATCTTCAGATAATCTTGAATGATATGCATTATCCAAATAAGTGTTAATTAGATATTCACAAAAGAGAAACATTTATGTATGACAAAGTAACTTTCAAAAAAGAATAAGGCTGAGGATGCACCAATTGTTCATTGGGTTTTGTTTAAGAGTGCTCTCATGGGATGTTTATTTCTCATAAGTTGCGAGAGGAAAAGATAACAGAGTTTATCACCCTTAATCGGGAGTCTATGAGCGTTAATGAGTACCATCTGAAGTTCGCACAACATTCCCTTTATGCTCTAGAGATATTTCTAACATTAGAAAATATTGGCTTAAAGGGTGATAGCCATATATCTAAGTATTAATAAGGTTGTTTACGAAATGTACTAGGCATCCAAGTGTCAAGCCTAATACCCTAAGTACATAACCATTTAAAATGATCATGTAGAGTGAGAAGTTCCCAAGGACATTCTGAGGGTCCTTGGGTCAATAGTAAACATTACCAAAGAAACCATAAATAATAGTTAGTTAGGAAAGGACAACCAACACATGTGCAACCACATGTGAAGAAGTGGCAAAAGGAGGGGACTACCCTAACCAAATTCGGTTAGGGCGGTTAGGGTTTTAACGTGCACAAGGGACAACTCCATGTAGGTCCTAACTTCATAAAAACCTCTAGGTCCTAAATAATTGTCCTGACTATATAAATAACATAGGACTAACATAAATGGACCCTTTAGTGCACTCGAAAACCTAGGACCAAAATCGGGTTGACACTAACCTAGTACTAGTTAAAGAGACAACCTAGTACCTAACCTAAGATGGTCCAAAGAGTTATTTAAGATCCTAAAGACTTAAGGTTACTTTAGTAATTACCCTAGGCTACATAATTAATTAATTTAGTAACTTAATTAATTATTTTAAAGGGGAAAAACCGAAATCACAAACTAATTTCAAGATTATGGTTAAGACAAGAAAAACACAACCTAGTACCTAATATAGGATGGTCCAAAGGATTAAATAATTTAGACATTTAATTAATTAAATTAAAGTGTTCAAACCGAAATTCTTATGCTAACCTAGTACAATTCAAGCAACATCCTAGTACATAAACGGATAAGAAAGAATAAACCATAATTCTCCGGCCTCCACGATGGCTCTTAGAATTCTCCAAAGATAGAAGAAAATTTATATTATATCTTGTATCTTGTTTCTTGCCCTCCCCTAAAAAATAATTTTTCATGCCATATTTATAGATGTATAAAACTCTAAATAAAATAATTGAGTCCAAAAAAATTAAGAATCCAAAACCAAAAAGAATTGGAGAGTTTATTTTCTTCTTTTTTTCATGTTGTGCCGCTTGAACGGATTGGACAGTGCATTGAGGGAATGCCACGTGGAAGCTTTACTTTTGCAATTCACAATTGTAGAAAGATGCATATTATATGTAATATATTATTTTATTGACTTTAATCCATTAACCTACCATCTTATTTCTTTGTTTAACCTTTCATCTTTAGTTTGTTTTAGCTGCAAGCTTCTTTATTTTTCCACCAAATTAATACTAAAAATAAAATACGCAACTTAGCATAATCCATAAAATTTAAGCTCAAAATGTAGAAATATAATTATAAATGTGAGGTAAATAATGATAAAAATGTGTATTTTTACATCACATCAATGTGTCATGCTTCACACCGATAAATATGACCCTACATACAAGAATATTTATAAACTATATCACTTTAAAAATCCAAGACATGTTCTAGATCCTAACATGAGTGTCATAAGGTTTAGACATTGTTTTAAGGACTATTTTAACAAATGTAAGACATATAGGAAATCTAGAAACCAAAACATCAATGACGTCCGGAAACTAGTTCAAGGAGGTACTAGCGTGCCTTAGCCTATTAAACTAGCTTTTTGGAGTCAGAAACTAAAACAAGTTTGTGGATGGGTGTCTAACATGTATTTCAGTTGATTATAGTTGAAACGTCCGGGCACGACTCCCCAGGGAGCCACCAAGGGCTTGCTTTGGGTGCAAAGAATTGCCTAAGGCAGTGTGACCATAACTTATGGTCGACGATTCATATGTCAATCAATTGCAGCATCCATTTCCTCGCCGATGAACGTTTAGTATTTTTCCAGAAGACTGTTTTTGGACAAGTCTCTGACCAGAACGACTGACCAACAAGACGGAGGGTCCTTTGGCCATTGTCCCACCGACGGACCGTCGATCGGGGTCTTGTATATGAGGGGTCTGTTTTGCTGCACGTTCTCACTTAAGTTAATTAAATAATTGGATTAGTTAGGAAGTTAATTAGGGGTTAGGGGAGGTATAATTAAGTAAGTTAACTACCTATATAAAGTCCTAACCTAATTAGACTATCTAAAACTCCCATTATAATTCCCAAATCCAAAACTCACTTCCTTCTCTCTTCTTTCTCTCTCTAGTGAAGAACTCCATTGAATACCAATATAGGGGAGGCTTTAAGGGATACGAAGAGTCTAGTTTCTCCATCAGTCTTCATCAATTAGTAAGTTATGGGATCTCTTTCACCTTACCGACCTATTTCCTCAAAGGGTTCCATTAAATTGATTTCAAAAGTTGGGTTTTCATCCAATACAAAATTGATGTTATGAATTGATTTATTTATGATTTGTTTTGTATATTATTAATAGATTAACATTTATTTTAACTCTATTTTATTATATCTTGAATTGGTCTAGTTTGTAGAAGATGACCTTTACCCCCTTAATGCTAGGTTGTGATCATGGGAGAATTGTGTAATGTTATTCAATTGATTTGGTCATTGGTTGAATTAGTATTGGGTGATGTTTTTGTATGAATCATTAATTGAATAGGGTGAATCATAGACCTATCATGCTATTTCTTGAGTAATTGCTTTAGATTATAACTTTGATTTGTGTATCTTATATTAAACTATGAACTAGTATTGTGATGTAGTAATTCAATTAGTCTTGTTATCATGTTAGTTATGGTTATTTGATGATACTACACCCTTATTTAGTTTATTAAGGGTTTATAGTAAGACCTGGATGTTGAATTATAAAGGAGACTTGGTATGTCTTCTGATCCCTATTCTATACTTCAATTATGGTAAATTGTGACTATGTCATGATGAATTGTTTGAGTATGCCTTGTATTACGATTTATAGGGTTTGTATGATTTTGAAGTGAAATATCTTTAATATGGTTTCTGAGGTGTTTGCTAAGATGTAAATATTACAAGGATGATGAATGATTTTCCAATATGCCTTATCATGCTATGAAAATAATAATGTGCTAACCTCACCTATATAAATTATAATGAAAGGACTTAACTCATGCAATTTCTTATTGAGGTATGATGATGATGATGTTTATACAACGGTTAGATAACTCATGCAATTTCTTATTGAGCTATGATGATGATGATGTTTATACAACGGTTAGATCTTAGACCTACATTATGTTATGATTATAAATAAAGACATTAAAAACATTTCAAAAGCGACTCTATCTTAGCACCGAGTGAACCAGAGTGAGGAGTGTCCCTTCTCACATAGGAAAGGTAGGATCACTAATGTACCCTTGAGATTGGAGACTATAATGCATGTAGTATAAAGAGGGTCCAAACAGTATCTCGTAGTTCTTGAACTATGTTACCCCCAAAGGAATACTAGCTAGTGGATCCACGTAGTTTCTATATTCATATTTTGGTACTACCTTTAGTCCGCCTTCTTTTGGTGTAGGGTTCCATCACACCTGGTTCCATATTAGCTCATGTGGTCTATATCGGTCAGGGAAAGATGTTCCCAAAAAATAAAATTAATTAAATGAATGAACACTAATTAAGATAATGTAAGGGGTTTAGCTTAGTCTAGGTAAGGGTATGAGACTTTACCTAAATATTACCCTAGTAATCCTTGAGGGAAGTCATAGGAAGATTTTATTATGTATGAACATGCTTATAATGGTACATGATATGTATATGAAGAAGTTGCACTTTGTTGTTACTATAAGTTGATCAACTTCACTTATGAATATGTGTTGGCCTACATTGTTAAAGTATGATGATATATACTCTTGAATACAATGCTATGTGAAGTGGGATGTTGGTCTTGATTCTTATTGGATAAGTTTATTGAGTAGGGTTATAGGGCTTTGCTTGATCATTCCACTTGTATACTTGATAGGGGTTCAGGTATAATTGTCTTGCTTTGGTTATGTTGAAATGTACTCTATTCATGTTTATTTCTTTTATGACATGATGATAGCGTTACTTGACTATGTTTTCAATTACATGATATGCATGTTGACTTGAATAGATTTGATGTTGTCGGTCTTTTGATGTACATTCTTATGACTTAATGAATATGTTCTATTTATTTGGTATGGTCTTGTTAAATGTGCATAAAGTTTTTCAATTTAAGTGCGTACTTATTGAAATATCCCTTTTCTTAGCATGATTTCACAGTATGTGTGCATATGGTTTTATACTTAGTAAAAGTGGTGTACTAACACCATTTCTTCCTTTTCCCCATTATTTTAGGTTTCGGTCGTTGAAGGACTTTTTGATACGACTTTGAAGAAGACTTGAAATTCTTGATCATCCAAGTTGGGTAGGTCCTCACTTTCCGAGGGCAATGCAACTATAAAGCCTATAATGTTGTTTTAGTTGTAAGACTATAATGTTTCTTTCCTTTTCATTTGGATACTAAATATTGTATGAACTATATGTATTCATAAATGATTTTGATCCTTTCACTTTAGAAATGCTAGCAAGTGAGCACACCATTTAGTTTATCATTACATTATAATCATGATAACTACCTTTCAATAATATAACAATCTTACCATAACATGCATAAAATAATTCATACTTAATTCAAATGTATTGGGTTTAGAATGAGGAAACCCTGTCATCAACACCTCAAAAAGTCAATATATAGAGAGTATTGTTACTTTCTAAGTAATTCACCTTTCATACATAAGTTCCATGGAGAACCAACCTTCATACCGCTTTGTCCTAAAAGGGACTTGATACTTCAATAAATCCCAACAACGCATAATCAACACATACTATAGGTTTATTCATGAAGTAATAAGATAAGTACCATCTACATATACAATTGGTATATTCATCGTCTTAAACCAATCAACAATATCAAATCCAAAGTTTAGGTAATCGGGGAAGAACATGGGTCTAAGGGAATATCAAGTGAAAAACAACAATTACTCATCATTATACACATAATAAACCCTAAATAATCATAATAAATAATAATTAATCCATAAAATTTAATTAAAAAGGAAAACCATGTGTAAGAATAAAATCCTAGATTTTTGGGGAACTTTTGATAGCTTAATTTAAGGGGACCTCTTGACGAATGGATTCCCAAGAGTCAAAGAAACCATAACATTTTAACGTTCAAATAATTAGGAAAGAAAATTTATTTCTTGAAGCCTCAGTAAATCCCGCTCTTACTCTTTAATGGAGTCTTGAGTTGAGAGAGTTTGAAGGGAGTTTGTGCTTTGATTTAATGTGTTGAGTTCAAATGAGTTGGGGTAATGGGTTTGGGGTTTTAAATATAGTTTTAGTTAGTTAATTAAACAACTAACCACACCCAAACCCTAATACAATCTCCAACTAAAAATATGACCCTTGACTTGAAACTAAAAGTCGAACACCAGGCATCATTACGGCCACCCCCTGCGAACTATAGATGGTGTGACGCCCCATCCTGCATGGTGTCATTCTATTAAAAGAGTGGTATTTGGGAGGATTTGGTTAGGATATAAAGTCTCAACTTATGAAGACAACCCTTGCCCCGTCAATCCATTGATGAATCCTTCAATGAGTCTCGAGATGGCTGCTGCAAATTGCACCTTTTTGCTTCAAAGTTTGGGTCCTCCCCAAAGAACCATATGGTGGTACTTGAGGGGTTTTTCGCGGCTTTTTGATCCTTAACATAGACTGTTACCTATTTATAATATTTCTACAAGATTTAACCATCGTACGACACTCCCAAGCCTTCATAAGAACCTAAAACACCTACAAGTTCAATTTCACTATTTTCTGTACATCAATGTCGTTTCTTGACGATTTGGAACTATAAATTCTAAACCAAGTTAACAGTAGCGTATGTCTAGAAACATGGTGTTGACCATTACTAAGTCATTATTCACAATATGAGACTCTAGCTTAGGTCATTAGATTTCCTGGGTGTTTCACATGCGGTAGTCTAATCCTACAAAAATATTGTTGCATCATTCCACGCAAGACTATTTGTAGCATTCACATTTCTCCAAGGATAATGACGGCTTCATGTAATTGGTCTGGAGTTACAATATCATTCTGTAAATTAAACAAATTCAAAAAAAGATGGTACTTGTTTTGTGCGTCGAACTCAACTAAAAAGTTGAATGTTCTTTTTGTCCCTAAAAGACGTGTAAGACATAGTTGGATTCAAGAATCTTCTTAGTCATTAAGTTATCTCTTATTGTAAGGAAACTATATAAAGCTCTCAAAACAAAATTCAATAGGAAGCATCTTCATGTTTTAGTTCCTTTAGCTAATAGTTCCATTTAAATTATGTTTAGTAGAATGCATTATGTATCACCGGATACCAAATCTTAAAGGTATGTCATCATTTCTTTTTACATATAATCATTCATTTATCATCTCTGAACATAAATCCCAATGGAATTCGCTTAATGAGAGAAATATGTCTCTAACTTGTGAATATTCCAAGTTCTTGTGTCTCAATTCATTATATTTTTCACATTCAAGTCTAACAAGACGTTATGGCTATAACATGTAATAAGTAAGAATTATCTAGTCGATAATGATGAATCATTGATATCATAATATCAAGCGTAATAATACAGTTGAGGCATCCATTCTCAAGAATGTATTTAGATGCACTAAGAGATCGTCATACGGAGCTATAATTTTAAATGTTACTATGATTAAGGTTCAAATTTAATCAAGGATCATACTGAATTAATTTAGTAAAAATGTTATTATGCTTAAGGGTTAGATTTAACTAACTTAGTAAACATGTTATTATGATTAAGTGTTGATTCGCGAAATTTAGGAATCCACTAATATAAACTGTATAAAAAGTAAAGTGTCAAAAGTACATCTAAGTTGTCTGTTATTTTTTGTTGTTGTTTGATATCTAAACTATTAGAAGTGTAAATTTTGTAACTAAACTATTACTCATTAGTTTGATAAAAAAAACATACTTCTCTCTTTACTTACACTATCTTGATTGTATGTGTATAAACTCTTTTTTGTTTTAAAAAGTTTCACATGACACTCCAATTAAACAAAATAATCCACCTTGACAAAAGTAAATAATTTTTTAGTATTAGTTAAAAATCTAAGAAGATTAAAGTATCACTATACAAAAAAAAAATTAAAAAAAAACTATACCAGGTTCCACCACATCCTCATACCGTACCCTCCCTCCCCATCCTCTTCCCTTCCAAAATATTTTATATTTAGTTCTTATTTATTTTTTAAGAACAAAATCTGCACTACACCACCTTACCCTTCAATCCAAATTCTTTTTCTTTTTCTGTTATAGCTACATACATATGTTTTTTTACGAAAATATTTTCTATCTACCGCAAAAAAAATTAATAAATAAATTTTCATTTATGTTATATTCGGTACTAAAGTAGAAAAAAATACTTTTGTAGAAACATATGAACACTAAATGAATAATTTCAAAGAAAAAAATACTTTCGTATATATATTAAAATACAGTGGTGCGAAGAGGAGGATGAGTAGGGTAAGAAAAAAATTTTATTTTGAAAAGAATAATTTCTTGGGATAGTGGTACTGTAATTTTTAACTAAAACTTATAGTTTATTTGAATTTTTATCAAGATGAAATATGTTATTCATATGACTTGTCACATTTTTTATAATAAAATATAGAGTGTACTACACACACCACTAAGGTGTGTTGAGAAAACACCCAAAATAATTCAGTATCTTCGAGTTATGACATAAAGTCATCCCTGTGTTTTTCCCAAAAAACAGTTGTGGTCCCTTATATTTGTAATAATAGTTGACTTTTGGTCCTCACCAATATTTTTGCCTATTTTTTAAATATTTTTTCACAATATTATTTACAAATGTTCAATAATATTTTTTTTATATTTAGTTGAAATAATAATTCCAGATAAGAGAAAGTGAGAACAATAACACTAAAATTTGGTTAGCAAAAATATTTTGTTTTTAAACTAAGAACCTACATTTGCTTGTCGGGCTTTATAAATTTTTTTTGACATATAACATTAAAAAATATCGTACTATTTCACGTAAAATCAACATCATGGACCTTCCCATTTAAATTTTCCTTTAAAATTACAAGAGGTTCTTTATTTTTAAAATATTAAAATTACAAAGAAATTATATTCAATGAGGGTGCACAGAATTGTTTTTTTTTTGTTAATAAACGACTAGGTTTCGTCGTTATAGAAAATCCAAAGGGGAAAATTTTTGAATTGGAAATCTTTTTCGTAGTAACTTACAATTTCCCGACCTAGTCCAGATTTGGATGAAATCGGAGTCATTAAAGTCTAGGAGAATCTGATAACAAATGGTGGATCAAATTATGAATTTCATGATATGAGTAAATAGCTAAGACGTTAAAGAACCCGTATGACTTTACAAAATTAGATTTGGGCATGTAGAACTCTCGAAATTAATATTAGCGTGAACGGGTAGTTTTTTATTGTCATTCAATAAAGGTGTGTAGTGAAATGGGGTGTTGGAATTATTAATTTTGCTCACTGGTTCCATTCAAGACACTGAGGCGAGATTTTTGCGTTCAGGGCAGGACCTCTATAGCGGTGTGGGTGCCGCCATGGCGAGCTAGACGCGACATAAAGTCTTAACTAAACCCCCAAAATGTTTTATTCTGAATTTTTTGAAATTGAGAGATAAAGAAAAAACTCTGGGTTTTTCTTGGTAGTTATTGATTGTTTGTAGACGAAGAACAAGTGGAACGAATTTGAAAATGAAATAATCAAGTTTATTAAGGGTTTAAAACTTGTTTCGAGGTAGGTGATGGTTTTGATTTCTTGGTTATGTCATATAATTTGTTCTTGCTTCATTCTAATATGTGTATGCATGTGAATGTTGCATTATCGATCACACTTGTTGTATATGATATAGATAAATGATGAATAAAATGAATCATGACTTACTTGTATGATCTTGAGAATATAAATGTGATTGTGGCTTGTTCAATGGATTAGGTGTTGCATTCCGACATACTAACTAGGATCGTTTTTACATCCACACATAATTATGAAATCAGTTGCCACATTCTGGCATAAACATAAGAGTGGTAACACATTTCTGTATGCTAACCGCTTGGGGCTAGGTACCATGAGAAGATCAATTACTTGTTGTAATTCTGTATTTTCGAATTGTGAAATGCTTTAATATTCGTAAATGATGATGTTATTTTATATGTTCGGTGTATCCATGTTATTATTATGTTGTATTAAGTTATATATGTTGCATTTACTGCAATAGTCGTGTGATCCTACAAGTACACTATGGTTTTGTACTAATACTACACTTGTTTTTTTTTGTTTGGTATAGGGCATCACCAGACGACTATTGATACATCTCATTTAGAAGATCACTGATCGTCGATCGAATTCAAGTCTGAGCTCGTTCTTTTGGGTTGCCATGAATTTTACTTTCGTCTTTGTCCAAATTTAGGACTTAGACTTTTCTAGTTAGTTATTAGTTCATTAGCTTTTATTTTTGACCCTTCTTGTTCGATTTATTGATCTTGTTAGATGTTTTGGTATGTTTTTTTTCATGTTCTAGGCATACTACTTTTGGATTGTTTAGTTGTTAGGTCTTTAGAAGTTTATGGAAACTTCAATTTTAAGCTATCTAACTTTCTTTTGTAACTTATTATACTTTAGTATGTGAGTACATTTGGTTAACTAATTAGTATTAATGGTTATTCCACTAGAGGATTAGTGTGGCTCCAATCACGATGGTCGAGTTCGTGACAATATTGGTATCAGAGCATAGGTCTGTTGATCTCGATGTACCAAAATGTTTCAAGTAGAAAGTTGCATAATGTATTGGTCAACCATAGGT
The DNA here is from genome assembly GCA_027789145.1 of Solanum arcanum. Lineage (NCBI taxonomy): Eukaryota > Viridiplantae > Streptophyta > Magnoliopsida > Solanales > Solanaceae > Solanum > Solanum arcanum. Next base: position 37,401,459 of record CM050933.1, read on the forward strand.
TGAGTAACTGAAGACTTAAATCTTGAGTAATCTTACGACACACTTCTACAGACCGCCAAACTTCCTACGATATGTAGTTCCCTTACGTAGACTTCAACTTTTAACTCAAAATATAACCAAGTCTAGATAACTTGTACCAGTGTTTCCTATGACCTGTAAAATACCCTACGATCCTTCATTTTCTTCCGTAGAACGGAGGTCTCAAGTCAATTACTATGATATTCCTAAGGATCATTCCTACAACTCATCAAACTTTCTTTGACTGGTTCTATTGAGTCATGGGTGAAACTTCATGTTTTTCATTTTCCAAATTTAACTTTGGTTTCTATGGTTCCTTTCACACGGTCTGTAGGACTTCCCACTCTCTGTAGGTCTATTTCATAGACTACTATTTCAACAAAAATTTTGCAACTTTCTCATTTACTTGATTTTTTTGTTTCAGGTAATTCACACTCGAATGAAACTTGAGATAGCATAAATAGAGTAGGAGAGAAACCACATGAATTAAAATTTTGTTAAAATGCACATAAAGATGGAGCTAATATCTCAAGCTACAATAAGAGTTGAGGGAAAGATATGGTGATACCGGGATATCAAATCAGCTTTTCCCTCCTACGTAGCACACTTAATTAAATAATTCCTCCAAATAACCTTCACGAAAGCATTCTCTTTATTTCTGAATTTCCAAACTTGCCGGTCTTGAATCTCGACCGGAACCTCTTCTTACGAAAGATATTCTTTAATTCCCATATTTGAAAGAAACATTGTATCTCAGATCTCCACCACAAATCTTCAGCAAGAGGACATTAAATTCAGATTTATCATTGCTAAATCATTAGGCAACTCAAGATCATACGAACTAGCAAATATGCCTTTAAATTTAATATAGGCCCACATATAGGGAACTAAGCGTCCCCTTTTTCGAATCTCATTACACCCTTCATGAGTGAAATTTTCAAGTAGAATCAATTATTAACATCAAATTATAATTCTAATCTAACATTGGAATACGAATTTTTTCAACATTGTGTTGATTTCAGCCTTGCGCAAATCAGTTAAACCTTTTCCATAGCCTCATCCACCAACTAGGGCCCTATCAATGAAATTTCATCAACTTCAAACAAACATTATTTGACGCCTACATCCCCTACAAGAAATCTTCTCAAACGGTGTCATCACAATGCTACAATGATGGCTATAATTACAAGTGAATTCTATTAAAGGCAAACTGTCATCCCAATTTCCCTTAAAGTCAATCATAAAAACTCTTAACATGTCTTAAAAATTCTTAATGGTACGCTCGTCTTGACCATAAGTCTGAGGATGAAAAGTCGTGCTAAGTTTCACTTGAGTAATAAGGCCATTCTGAAATGACTTCCAAAACTGAAATGTGAAATTAGTACCTCGATGTACAACTGTTATCATTAATTGCCTTTTCATGTTTATCTAAAGTAAAGGAAGGGCTTAGTATTGTCAATTATCTCTAGAAAAATAAAGAACACCTCTTTTCTTTGTGTTGATTTTGTTCCAACGGACTCTCTTATAATCTTATTGTCATGGCCTAGTTTGGTCACTACACAGTTGAGTCTCTTTTGTTACAATGAATTTAAAAACTAAAATATCTCTTATAGTTGTAATATTTCATTTTACTTAAATAGTTTATACTGAAGCACCAAGAAAAATCCCAATTTTTTATATAATGTCAAATAAAATATAGGAAATAGAAAATTCATTTAAAATTTCTCATTTCACTTTCTTCTTTTTGATTTTATGTTTACCATATTAATGGACTAAAAAAGAAGTTTTTGAGTACTCCGTGATGTATTTTTATGTTATGATTTTAGTAATTTTGACGACACTATCTTATTTACCACAATTTCCATGTTAAACAAAAGTTGCATTTGTAAACAATAATCATATTTTAGCGGGTATTAGAGATAATATACAATAAAATTTCATTCAACCTTAATATTTTTTAAACGTGAAGCCTTGCATAGTCTTCTGATGATAATGAAGTCTTATCTGAAGGAAGTGAGCAAATGTTATCATTCGGTACACAATAATCCAAGTAACATCCAGATGTCAATATATTCGGGGTATACCTGTAATAAAGTCCATATTCAAATCTTTCCATTTCAATGTAGGGATACAAATTTTTTGTACTAAGACACCTATTTTCTGATGGTTGACATTCACTTGTTTAAAATTCAGTCACTTAGTCATAAACTCATCAATATATCCCGCATATAAGAATACATTTTTATGGCTCATGAGTGAATAGAATGCTAAGAATGGTGAGCATAGGTGAGAATGTATTTTATCAACTCATCAACATTCCGTAGACATAACTGACTTCGGTTTTCACTATCCGAGAGCACCCCCAAGTTGCGACACGAAGTACTTGATCCATAAGGGACTCATACAAGCCTCATAGCATTTCATTGCATTTGTTATGGGGATAGTGCAGAACAAAAATTTATTTAACTTTATAATATTAAAAGTTCATTAAAAATAAAACTTTAATTATAGAGGAAGTGTGAAAGTACTAGGGACACAACCCTTTACAATAAAAAAACAACTAGTTAAATTCCAATACATAGATAACTGAAAAATATAGTCTTGTCCTTGAATCATGAAGGCATACTAAATCTTGGAGGAAAGCAATCCAAGAACTTCACTAGCTATACGGAAATAACTTTCAAAATCTACAATTGTAGTAAAAAAATGGAGGATATGGGTTACTACACTTAATTGTAATAAGTGTGATGACCATTCAAAAACATGGTTTAAGGGACCTTTTTTCTTTTGGAAATCATGCATTCATGCAACTTTTAAAAATATCAAGAACAAATACATAAAAGACATCATACATACAAACCAAAAAATCATGTAAGTCAGAATATAACATATATACAATATCACATTAAAACCTTTACCTTTAACTTGAACCTTCCATAGTAACCCTTATGCTATACCTTTTGCAATAGATTGATGGATTCCCATACCACCATCCACATTAAGGTCATCCTTAGAGGAACTAATAGTGTTTTACCATTCCTTTCCTTCAACTTTTACACCATATTAATCCATAGGATACATTACATCCGTACAAAATGTGTCGCACCCGAGCATACACTATAAACATGACCAACACCCAATGACCATTGATGGTCTTGTGAGAACCCTTGACCTGGCCTACTTAAATCAGAAAAAAGACTTAACTCGACTCAATATTAAAGCAAGAACATTTTCATAACATACTTAAATTAATATCTTATCCAAAAGAGAAATTTAGTCTCAAAATGACATACCTGAAATAAAAGACTTAGTTGAACTCTCTGACTATTTGTCTATGAAACTTTTATAAATACTAAACTGAAAGTTGGGACATACCCCACAATATTGTATCAAAGAAACAAGTATAGAAAGCATAAAAACGATCCTCTGAAGTGCAAGGAGGCTTACCAATGACTACAATTGCTCAAACAAGATCAAAGAGGGCCTGGATATTGATCCTTGTTACATGTGTTTGCATCATAAAATGATGCAGGCCAACTGTCATCAGTAAATTGAAAGTTTGAGCATGCAAGATGGATGATAAATAACAACTTAAGCTTGATGAGAATAAGATGAACTTACCTTGGCTCTGCTCAACTCAAGAACTGTTAATATAGCTTGTAAAACAGTAAAGCCACTTAACTCATCAAAGTAAGTGTAGTAGCAACTCTACTTTACTTATATATGAAAGTAATATAGTTTTATGGGAGATTCTCTAACTAACAACCACCACTACGAGCCGAAGTAGTGATATAACGTCTCGTCTATGATGCTAGAAGTATTCTGTACTTTGCCGTCGCATAGAACATACTCAACCTAGTGGATCCACAGGCTAAGCCCACATGATCATCTCAAAAGTATGACCTGTTAACAGCCATGATGGCTACATGGTTTACGTGGCGACTTGAGTTAATATGAAGTCTCATACCCAAATCGTTGATCAATACTAATCTTAAAATATACTTTCACTCATGCTTTAAAAATAACCTCCTTCCTCTCGTTGATATAATTTGCTCAACCCATTTTAGGTTTAAAAAGCCCTATTGGAATCTATGTTCCTTTTTCTTATTCAAAATTATGTGGAAAATCCTAGTTTTCTCTTAAATTAAATGTAAAAAAAAACATTATACACTTTCTTGCAATTACTTAGTTCCCTTATATCCTTTAAGAAAGGAACTCACTCTTTGCTCTTTGCTTTAATTGAAACTCAACTCTTGGGGAATACTTAGTTCCCTTATAACTTTTGAGATTTAAACTCAACTCATTACTCTTTTCTCAACTTGTATCTTGACCCTTAAACAAAGAAAAACTATTTCTTTAAGACACTTGAAAACTTTAAGAACTCACTTTAACTGGCTTCTTAAATTTTTTGCTTGACTCTTACCTTCTTTGACTTTGGTCTTAACTTTTCTTGAATTAGATTACGGATTATAAGACCATGATCTCTTTTTATGGATGATTTTATTATGTTTATATGCACTTTAGAGTGTCGTAATCAACTAGGAATTTTAGGAATATCACTTAGGAACTCGTACGAATAGGTGGGGGTAATTGGATAATTCCTATGCTAACCTAGTACTATTCAAGAAACATCCTAGTACGTAACCTAGGATGGTCCTGAAAGGTTGATTATGGTTCCAATCACTTAGGGGTACTTTAGTACTTACCCTGGTTCCCTAAATTAATTAAATTAAATATTTTTTTAACAAAAAAAAAATTCAAAATGTTGACCAAAACCATGGTCAACACAAAAAATTCTAGATTTTTGTTCAAGTCAACATTCTCCTATGTTTAGTAAACTTAGGAGGTGCTTTTTAGTAATTAGTTAATTAATTAATTTTGTTAACTTATTAGACCCTAATTTTAATGAGTCAATATCAGTTTATAAGAATTAAAATCACATTCAAACTAATAGTAAAGGCGATGCAAAAAAAGTAAGCAATGAGTGAAAGAAAAAGGCAAAAACTTTATCGATTTCTCTAGGCCGTTTTTAAGGTTTCTTCAAGGTTTCGTTCAAGTTGATCTTCGTAACATAAGTTATACTTACGGTATGGTTTTCTCTCCTGGAATTCTTTCTCCAATAGAACTTTCTTTTAAAAAATTCAAAGATTTTCCAAACTAGGGGGTTGTTTCCCGTCGTTCTTGTCGAACTCCTTTCCCTGCTATCTTTGTTACAATTTCAATGTTGAATAGGTTAGGAATCATGTTGTGGGTATGTGGTGCTGGCTGAACTTAATGTGTATGGATTTTGATTAAATAAAGATATATTGAACCTATAATTTGAATCATTTGATGTTAAGTGTTATTATGTGAATTAAAAGAATGACACTATATGAAAGATATGTCCGAAAATGTTATGTATTAAGATATTACGGTCTGTTGTGCATACTTTCTATTAATATGAAGTTATAAAGATGATATATTCGTCAAATGCTAATATGATTTTGTCCAAGATGTTTAAAAAAATGTTATGCCTAAAGTTATGTAAGGTTAGCTAAAAAGATCTTCATGAAATCTTAATTTGGGTGAATGTTCGGCTTATGTCAATAAAATTGCTAACAAAAACATTGTTCAAAATTTAAATGAGAATTGACTATAATAATATCTCTAAATAAGTAAAATATCGGCTAATAAGGTATCCCAAATGGAGCATGATTGAATGAAACTTTTGCTTATGCCAACAAAACAGTTATGAAATCTATAGCCAATTCCTTATTCCAATACTAATCTTATGCCAATAAATTGGAAACACTACATTGTCAATTAAGTTGTAGGGAATTGACTATAATATCATGTTAAATAACAAAAAGATTGGCTAATGTATAATGTATAAAAACATAAGCATGTTGAACATGAAAATTGACTCATGCCAACAAATATGGTTATGAAGTTTATGCCCAATTGTTTATGCCAATACTAATCGCATGCAAATAAAATGGCTAACGATACATTGTCTAAACGTGATGCATGTAAATGGATATAATATTATGTTAATTAATTAAAAATTGGCTAATGGTTCATACATATTAAATTTAAATGTGAACATACATAAAATTGGCACATGCCAACAAAAATGGTTATGTAGTTTAATATTCATAGGTTGAGGTCAATCCTAATCATATGTCAATCTTGTATAGTTAGAGTATCAAATAATAACAGAAGCACTTCTAAACTAGTTCAATGAAACCATAATCAAGGGAATGCCGCTCATTGGGACAACTCCCAACATGCTCCAAAAAAATGACATATGAACTCATGCAACTCATTTAATGAAGTGCTCATCGTCCATACACGATGATATGAATCTACTACAACAAAGTAAGTAAGTAACATTATATATAACATAATTAAAGGGGTCTAAAATAAGTTGGTGACCAGAATGGGCTGTTAAAGGAAGTGAGACAAGTCTCACATACACCTAAGCTACTATGTTAATAAAATACTCATGTATGAAGGTGTTAGAATGTATGAGACCATTCTCACTAACACCAAAGGATGATATGTAAGAAAAATTCATATTTCATCAATGTAAATTAAGTATGACCAATCAGCAATAGAGTAAGTAAATCTCAATCTAAAAGAAAGACTCCATAATGCTTCAGTCAACATTAAACGATAAAGAAGAAATGAACATTCACGTAATGAGGTGAGTAATTATGTAAATCTATGATGCTAACGAAAATGGTTACATTATGTTAAAAGGCTAAGATGATTGGTGAAACAATTCTGAACCAAGCCTAAATAAACGTCACTAAAAGTACTCACCTAAGTGAGTGTTGAATATCAAAGGACAAGTCTCAATTCTAATGATGAGATGAGAAATCATCTAATGAGAAATGATACCCTCATACCAGAAGCCAACTTCTATGATGTGTTAGATAAATCTAATCGAACTTTATACTGAGCACCGATAGGCTAAATATGAGTCACGATTCGTTCTTCTGGGAAGGAAGAGGTTCGTGCAAATCTCATGAGATGCGACTGGCCATTTAGGCGGGTATGGGTATCCTTATATCTCCTAGTCTTTGAATCTATGCTGCCAACATAGGGTTATAGCAGGGTCCAATTCCCTATATACACTAGCATGTTTTGGTTTCACCTTGTCCAGTGACTCCACCTCTTTTCAGTGTGGGGAAAACACCGGATTCCATGATTATCACATGATCAATGTTGGTTAAGGTTGGAGTTCCTCAAAGTATGAAAGATAATGAAATGAACAATACTGAAGGTATTTGTGCAAGACAATGAGGAGGTTAAATTAGATTCAAGTAATGACATTAGGTCATTCTTTGTCATTGCACTTCATGATCCCGATGAGAGTCTTAAACTTCATCCTAGGTATAGCTCGTGTTAACATCAGCCTACTAATGAATGAAATGAATAATGTGAAGTACGAATGAATTAATGAAGCAGACTTTGTGTTTTCTAAAGAAGTCTGTCGGGTTGAGATCCCATATGTTGGACCCTTACATGAGATGTCTTAATGCTACATAAACGATTCCAATGAATCGTGTATATGAAATTTATAATATATAAAACATGAAAGTAATGAAATCAATGGCATGATCAATGGAGAATTGCTTATGAAAGGTAATAAATATATAATGTAAAGAATGACTCACTATAAGGTAGGGAAATCATTCCTTAGTCCTTGGATTACTTACATCGATTCATTGTGGGTATGGGACTACAATGAATCATTGCACTTGTAAGTAAAACATAGGACCAAAAGAATTATTGAACTACACAATAAGAAGAAGAAAAAGATTGATAAATAATCTAAGTGTACAAAGAGGAGCTCTCGGTCTAAGAGGTTCAAAAATCTCAAATCTTCGCCTTAGTTATTCTAAAATTATGTTGATGATACTAATATCATGTAAAAATATATAAAATCAGTTGTGTGCTTTGAATGCATTAAAATACATCATATACATACAAAAATTCACAACTGACGATTTAGGAAAGTCTAGTGACTAGGCTTTCCAGAAGTAGCATGTTGTATAGGAAGAGCTTTCTTTCATCATTCATAGCCTTATGTGTATGTGTGCATACACACATACTTAGTATTATTTGTGTACTAACCCCTACTATTTACTATTTTATAGATGCTGGTTAAGGGATCATTTGATGACTCTTGAAACGGTGTGGACATCAGCGTTTCTTCAGACCATTTGGTAGGTCCTCTTGATTTCGAGGATGCTATAGTTTTAGTCTAGCCTTAGTTATATATAAATCTTGTGGTTTTTTTACCTAGAGTTTCTTTTGTACTATCATTTCGAAGATTTTGTAGTAAGGCCATGTTTGGCAAACATATTTATGATATATTCTTATTCTGGTTCGAATTGATTCTTATGATAGTTAGTTGTTGCATTTATGTCGAGCTTAGTATATGATTAAATCATGAAATAACTATATGAAGTCCTTGTATACTTCATACGTTTAAATGTTGTAAATTTTCCACTAAAATTAAACATATGAATGTGATGAATTCAAGATGAGGCTTATCTGCGACCTTTGAGAGGTAAATAATGCCAGTTGCGATTCGGATTCAAGAATCTGGGTCGTGACAAACTTGGTATCATAGCATGAGGTTAAGTTACCTAGGATCTAAATCTCAACACAGCCACGTTACATAGTTTCTAATTCATGGATGTGAAGCGCGCCACAATCATGACTTAGAGACTACGCGATGATAGGAAATTCTCCCTTCTTCTACTCTTTATCGTGCTATCTAGAGATTTGACACTTTTTATCTTATAAGTATCTAAATTCCTTCTTGTATAAACGCATAGAAGAATACACACAAGTGTGAGGATGGATAAGTGGTCTAAGGCGCGAGGCTCAAGATCTGGCCTTTGTAAGAAGGGTCCATTATAGAAATGCCCAACGTGGACGAAAGATGTGTGGTGTTTCTTCTCATGGATGTGAATGAATGGTAATGTCTAAAATCTTTTTATGAGTATTGATGAGAAGGAAAAGGATAGGTTAGTTGCATACCAACTTAAGAATATGGCTTAGAAATTGATTTGCTTCATAAGTATTATGCTATAATAGACTGTCGAAACAGGGTACTAAGGCTTCAGTATCCAAATGAGTTGGCTTAAAATGAGAAGGGTGTGGCTTGAATCCAACAGGCCAAGGCAGATGTTCAGCCTCGGGCAAATCCTTACGTTGTAGCAAAACCCCCCAAGAGAAACCAGTTCTATGTGTTGAAAGGAAGAGAGGAACAAGAGAAGTCCGCGGATGTGGATAATGGTAAATCACTTGTCTTCTCTTTTCCTATTTATACATTATTAGATCCAGTAACTACCTTGTCTATGGTTACTCCTTTGGTAGATAATCAATTTGTCTTACTTTATAAGATCTTACATGAACCATTTCTAGTTAGTACTCCCATAGAAGACAGTGTTAAGATCGAAGGGGTATGTAGAGTAGTAGATCGAATAGTGGCATGTCTTTTGAAATTAAGCTGGGCGTCATTAGGTTTATATCTTACGGCCAACAATATGTTATCTAAGAGGTTAGATATACTCTTCCTAAGTCTGGTTTATGTTTAAGAAACTCTAAGTTTAAGTGCTTTAGTAGATTTGGTGTGATAGGTCACTAATCATATGATTATAATAGCACTATGTTAGTTAAAGTGAAGTTATGTTTGCATTTCATGTGTTGTTTTTGTGTAGCATAGATATGTTTCATAAGTTGCATGATTTGTGATGTGCATTAATTTAAGTGTGATTTAGAAGGAAATTCCTCATCTCAAATAAAAATCTTCAGATAATCTTGAATGTTATGCATCATCCAAATAAGTGTTAATTAGATATTCACAAAAGAGAAACATTTATGTATGACAATGTAACTTTCAAAAAAGAATAAGACTGAGGATGAACCAATTGTTCATTGGGTTTTGTGTAAGAGTGCTCTCATGGGATGTTTATATTCTCATGAGTTGCGAGAGGAAAAGATAAGAGTGTTTATCACCCTTATTCAGGAGTCTATGAGCGTCAATGAGTACCATCTGAAGTTCGCACAACATTCCCTCTATGCTCCAGATATTATTTCTAACATTAGGACAAGGATGATTTTATTTATTGCTGGGTTTTCTCATCAGTCAAGCAAAGAAGACAAGGCAACTATGTTGATAAGGTATTGGACCTAGCAAGGTTTATGATCCATGTAGAACAAGTCATGAGGATAAGGTGAAGGATAGAGAAGATATTAAGGATAATAGGATTAAGACATAAGGGAATTCCATTTAGCAAAAGAGTAATACCAACCGATCCTCCCTCCAATAATATGGTACAAGGGATAGTGGGCCTCCTGCATGTGGTATGTGAGGCAGTAACCACTTCGTTATTTGTTGTGATAACTTTGCTGGTTGTTTGAAGTGTTGTCAGTATGGTTATTTTATGAGGGAGTGTCCTGAAAACCGGCAAGGTAGCTAAAATCAAGGTAACAAGGCCCTAGATTCTCTAGTTGCTCCACAAGACAAAGCTCAACCTAAGGGGGATACTTCTGGTATAGACAGAGGAACAAACTTCTTATATACTATCAATAGTAGACAAGAGCAATAGGGTTCACCATATGTTGTCACTGGTATGATTCAATTCTTTGAGTTTACTGTTTATGAATCGCTAGACCCAAGAGAGAGTTTATTTTTTGTAACTCCATATGTTTATATGAATTTTACGTTATTCCTGAGCAAATTATTGAACTATTCAGTGTTTCCACACCTTTTGATGAGGCCATTCTAGCAGATAAAGTTTATCATATAACATTCTGGAAAATTTTAATTCTATTGAAGAGCCCAATTGGTCTTTGAGAATGATATTGGGGATAGATACACATTCTAATGCCCAATATTGACAAATATTATCAAAATTGGGCATGGCATAGAAAATTGGCTAAGGGGTTATAGCCAATTTCTATATAATCCACAATAAGCAAAACATATTGGGTATATTAGAAAATATTGGCTTAAAGGGTGAGCCATATATCTAAGTATTAACAAGCTTTTTTAGGAAATGTACCTGCAATGAAGACCCTAAGCTAAAATTCAGAAACTCATCAGTTGTAAACACATTAGGTACTAGGCATCCAAGTGTCAAGCCTAGTACCCTAAGTACATAACCGTTTAAAATGATCATGTAGAGTGAGAAGTTCCCAAGGACATTCTGAGGGTCCTTGGGTCAATAAGTAAACATTACCAAAGAAACCATAAATAATAGTTAGTTAGGAAAGGACAACCAACACATGTGCAACCACATGTGAAGAAGTGGCAAAAGGAGGGGCCTACCCTAACCAAATTCGGTTAGGGCAGTTAGGGTTTTAACGTGCACAAGGGACCACTCCATGTGGGTCCTAACTTCATAAAAACCTCTAGGTCCTAAATAACTGTCCTAACTATATAAATAACATAGGACTAACAGAAATGGACCCATTAGTGCACTCGAAAACCTAGCACAAAAATCGGGTTGACACTAACCTAGTACTAGTTAAAGAGACAACCTAGTACCTAACCTAAGACGGTCCAAAGAGTTATTTAAGATTCTAAATACTTAAGGTTGCTTTAGTAATTACCCTAGGCTACATAATTAATTAAATTAGTAACTTGATTAATTAATTTAAAGGGGCAAAACCGAAATCACATAATAATTTCAAGATTTTGGTTATGACAAGAAAAACACAATGTAGTACCTAATATAGGATGGTCCAAAGGATTAAATAAATTAGATATTTAATTAATTAAATTAAAGTGTTCAAACCGAAATTCTTATGCTAACCTAGTACAATTCAAGCAACATCCTAGTACTTAACCTAGGATGGTCCTAAAGGGTTTATTATGGTTCCAATGACATAGGGTTACTTTAGTACTTACCCTAGGTCCCAAAATTAATTATATTAAGGATTTAATTGATTAAAATAAAGTGAAAATGTTGACAAAGACCATAGTCAACACCAAAATTCCAGATTTTGGGTCAAGTATACATTCTCCTATGTTTAGTCAACTTAGTAGGGGATTTTTAGTAATGAGTTAATTAATTTATTTAATTAAATTATTAAACCCTAAGTTTAATGAGTCAATACCAGTTTATAAGAATTGGAATCACGTTCAAACTCATATTAAAGGCGATACAAGAGTTGTAAGCAACGATCGAAAGATAAAGGCAGAAAATATATCGATTTCTCTAGGGTGATTTCATGGTTTCTTCAAAGTTTCGTTCAAGGTGATGTTCGTAGATTAAGTTCTAATTAAGCTATGGTTTTATATTCTGAAATTCTTCCTCCAAGAGAATTTTCTTTCGAATGATTCAAAGAACTTGAAAACGAGGGTTGTTTCCCGACGTTCCTGTCGAACTCCTTTCCCTACTATCCTTGTTACAATTTCAATGTTAAATAGGTTACAAATCATGTTGTTGGTATGTGGTGCTGGATGATCTTTATGTGTATGGTTTTTTATTAAATAATTATTGAATGAACCTATTAATTGGAATCGTTTGATGCTAAGTGTTATTATGTGAATTAAAAGAATGATACTATGTTAAAGATATGTCCAAAAATGTTATGTATGAAGATATTACGGTATGTTGTGCATACTTGCAGTTAATATGAAGTTATAAAGATGACATATTCATCAAATTCTAATATGATGATGTCCAATATGTTTAAAAAAACCGTTATGTCTAAAGTTATATAAGGTTAGCTAAAAAGATCTTCGTGAAATTATAATTTGAGTGAATGTTTGGCTTATGTCAATAAAATTGTTAACAAAAACATTGTTCAAAATTTAAATGGGAATTGTCTATAATGATATCTTTAAATAAGTAAAATATTGGCTAATAAATAATGTATTCCAAATGGAGTATGATTGAAAGAATCTTTTGCTTATGCCAACAAAAGAGTTATGAAATCTACAGTCTATTATTTATGACAATACTAATCTTATGCCAATAAATTGGCTAACACTGCATTGTCAAACAAGTTGTAGGGAATTGGGTATATTATTATGCTAAATAACTATAATATTGGATAATGTGTAATGTAAAAAAAACTTAAGCATGTTTAACATGAAAATTGGCTTATGCCAACAAATATGGTTATCAAAACTATGCCCAATTGTTTATGCCAATACTAATCCTATACCAATAAAATGGCTAACGATATATTGTCTAAAAGTGATGCATGTAAATGGCTATAATAATATGTTAAATAATTAAAATATTGGATAATGGTTCAAACGTATTAAATTTAAATATGAACATACGGAAAATTGCACATGCCAACAAAAATGGTTCAAAGAAAGCCTCCATAATGCTTGAGTCAACACTAAAAGATAAAGAAGAAATGAACATTCACGTGAGGTGAGTAATTATGTTAATCTATGATGCTAATGAAAATGGTGGAAACATGATAAGATGCTAAAATGAATGGTTAGACAAGTCTCACCCAAGCCTAAGTAAAGGTCAGTAAAAGTACTCACCTAAGAGAGTGTTGAATATCAAGAGACAAGTCTCAATCATACTCTATCTGTAAGTGTATGGACAATTCATACTTAATACTAATGATGAGATGAGAAATCATCTAATGAGCAGCGATGACCTCATGCTAAAAGCCAGTTTCCACAATGTTTGAGATGAATGTAATGGAACTTTATAATAAGCACCGATAGGCTAGTTATAAGTCACGATTCCTTCTTTTGAGAAGGCAGAGGTTCGTGTAAATCTCATGAGATGAGACTATCTTTTTAGGCGGGTACGGGTCTCCATATATCTCCTAGTCTTTGAACCTATTCTGCAAAGATAGGGTTCTAGTATGGTTCAATTCCCTATATAAGCTAGCATGTTTCGGTTTCACCTTGGCCAGTGACTCCACCTCTTTTTTGTGTGATGAAGATACCGGATTTCATTATGCTCACATGATCTATGTCGGTTAAGGTTGGAGTCCCTCAAATTATGAAAGAAAATGAAATGAACCATACCGAAGATGTTTATGCAAGACAATGAGGAGGTGAAATCAGATTCAAGTAATGACATTAGGTCATTCTTGGTCATTGCACTTCAGATCCCGATGAGAGTCTAAACTTCAACATAGTTATATCTTGTGTTTACATAAGCCTACGAATGAATGAAATGAATAATATGAAGTATAAATGATCGAATGAAGTAGAATTTGTGTTTGCTAAAGAAGGTCCTCGGGTTGAGATCCCATATGTTGGGCCCTCGCTTGAAATGTATAAATTTTACATCAGCTATTACAAGGTCTCGTGTATATGAAATGTATCATGTATAAAACATTAAAGTAATTAAATCAATGGAATGATCAGTAGAGAATTGCTTATGAAAGGTAATGAATATATATTGTAAAGAATGACTCACTATAAGGTGGGGAAATCATTCCTTAGTCCATGGATTACTTACATGGATTCATTGTGGTATGGGAATACAATGAATCATTGAACTTGTAAGTAAAACATAGGTCTAAATGAATTATTGAACTACACAACATGAAGAAGAAAAAGACTGAAAAATAATCTAAGTGTACAAAGAGGATCTCTCGGCCTAAGATGATCAAAAATCTCAAATCTTCGCCCGAGTTGTTCTAATATTATGTCGATGATACTAATATCTTGTAATAATATATAAAATTAGTTGTATGCTTTGAATGCATAAAAATACATTATATACATACGACAAGTCACAACTATTTAGGATAGTCTAGTGACTAGGTAATAAATTGGGGTCTAAATTGATCCTATTCAGCTCACTCATATAGAAAACAAGTTGGAGTTTTGAGAAAAGAGAAAGGCATAGGAGTAAAGAGGAAAAAGGCGAAGAGGAAGCAAGAACGTTCAAGATCATCGAAATTTGGCTTGTGAAATTCCTCAAGGTGATCTCTTAAAAGGTATGTGAGGATCTCATAACGTTTGGATCTTTCTCCCACGTGAGAAACATATTATTTCAATTTGGATTCTTCCTAAAATTCTTAGAATGTTGATATATATTGATACCCATTTCTTGAATTCATGTGTTGTTCTTGAATTGCATGAGTTGTAACGCTTTTGAATTCGCTACATCGCATTATGGGGTCGTTTTGCGTTTGGTTCTTAGGTACATTTTTTGGGGATCATTATCTAAAAGATATTTAAGAAGATTAATCGATTTTGGGTGAAATCTGAAAGAAAAAACGAAGAGTGAGTTTCGACGAGAAAAATATGGACACGGGAACGATCGCTCGACCTATTCCAAGAATCCAAAACTTTTCTCTGTATCACGGAGCTTACACGAGCTTTTCTACATCAAAAGAAGTTTGGGCAACAAAAAACAAATCATGCCTCGCGTCGTGTACCCATCCTCAAATTTGGATTTTTGAATTTTTCTCATATTTAGCAATGTAGAATTAAACATAATGAGATCCTTCCAAACACAAATCTAATTCCTTGAATCCATAATTCAATTCAAGGATCAATGAAGAGTCACATCAAGAGCAGTTAACAATTAAAGTTAAGAGAAATCAAGAGTCAAATAAGAGGAGTCATTTCAAGATTCATAAGTCTTTTACAAACGTTTTAACTTTGTTTTAAGACTTATCTTTTTGAATTAAGTAAAGAGTAAAGAGTTAAGTTCATTTCTCAAAAGTTATAAGGGAACTAAGTATTCCCTAGAAAGTTTATAAATGTTTTCACATATATGTTAAGAGGAAATTAGGATTTCACAAAAGAGTTTTGAACAAGAAAAGGGAACATTAATTCTAAGAGAACTTTTAAGCTATGTTTTGAGCACTAATCTCAAATAACAGAGGAAGACATTTTTTAAAACATATGATCTAAGTATATTAATAGGAGTAGTATTGAACACCTATATAGTGATGCAAGTCCATATTAACGCAAGTCTCCGTAAACCAGGTAGTCGTCAAGGGTATTAAGGAGTCATACTTTTTAGGTGATCACGTAAGTGAAGCTAATCGATCTATCTTATATCTCCGTCAAGAGATAGGAAGATCCTTGACAGCACGAGGTAAAGTTTTATATCACCACCGGAGCTCTTAAGTGATGGTTGTGGGTTAGAGAAGCTCTCGCAACAGTATTAGCATGGTTCCCGAAGAGGCTCTTCTTAGTGTGGATGGGGGTATGGGATTTCATTAATGTATTTCACAAATAGACTTTGAGAGGAAGCATGATATGGATTTTATTATTATTATGAATTGAGATCAGATAGTTTCATAGTTTTACATACATCTGAGAGCTATTTTGTATCTTTGCATACACATAGAGTTTATAACATATTTTTTAACAAATTTTCTTCATTATAAACTTTATTTTGAATTGCTTAATATTGAAATGATTTTAGTTAAGTATTTATGACTTCAGAAGAGCAACAGTAAGTGTTTCTTTTATAATCTCATTCACGCCTATGTTGCTTGGAACTCCAACTCGCGTACTCTTACATTCAATGTACTGATGTCAGTTGGTCTGCATCGTGTTATGATGTAGATGCAGGTAATAAGGATTGAAATTCCAGCGCACCATTGATCCAGAGAGCAATTCAGAATCAGTTGGTGATCCTCCTTGCTTTATAGAGGATCCATTTTCATGGCTTACTAGTTTAGTTCATTAGGATGTGGCAGGTTTTGTCCAAATATCCTATCAGTTATAAGACGCTTCATAGATAATCAGTCAGTTGTTACTTCTTTCTTCATAATTTTGTTGTTAATTTATTTTCAGATTAGAGGTTCTATTTTGCCTAAGTTAAATGTTTATTTTTAGAACATTTTTAATTCAGTTCCAGACAATTGAGTTAGTTAGAATCTTAATCATAGTATTAAAGTTTTATGTCTCCCGCTAAGTAAGGAAGTTAGGCCAAGGGTTCACTTGGGACCAACAATGGTCTACGAGTTCCAGCCATGTTCAAGGTGTAGGCTCGGGGTGTGACACCTTTCGGGTATGTGCTTCTTTGATAATTTATGAAAATTTCCAGATTTGCTTTTTGATGAATTTCTTTGTTGTACTTGATGTTTTTCCTTTTTATGACGAATTTTAATGTTAGAAAGACATGTGTGGGCTTACTACCAAGTTGTGGATAATGAGCCATTTCCATAAGGTCTTTACATTATTACATGTAGCCATGGTTTTCTTTGTATTTTATGAAGGGGTGTAGACCTTGTTTGAATTGAACTAGTTGCATGGAGTTGTCTCTTTTTGTGAAATAATTAAGTTAATGAGCATTTCATGCTCTATAAAGTTATGTCGAACATGTTATAGCTAGGAGATATTAGTTCTCCTTGGAAATTCAGTATGTATCCTTCATTCATCTTGAGTTGCATTAGGTATGTGTATCTTGGAATGGAAGTCTCCTTGGTTGGGTGTGTACATTTAATAATAATTCATACACGATTGGCTGGTAGTTTAGAGCTGGCCCTTTAAGAAGTGCTTAAAAAGGTGTCATTCCAGGATGAATCTTCCCAAGTGGCGGATATTTTTATGATATAAAAATGAAATAGGATGAACTAGAGCCTCACATATGTTTTATAAGTTATTAAATTTTTTATAAGGTGTTTCATGGCATATAATGGTTGGTTTGAAGAGGTTTGAGGTCAAACGTCAAATGACGACCAAGACGTTTGGAAACTAGTCTTTTATGTGCTAGTGTGCCTTTCTATGTTTTCCTTGTTTTGATGTGTTTTTTGGAGTCTAAAATGATATGAAGGAAACCTATTATATAGATGTCCATATTTAGGGTCAAAAAATCCGCATACGACTCCCCAAGGACCATTCTAAGGGTCCTTGAGGAGAACCCAAATGTTTGCCAACAGGCTGCCAAAACAGTCTCATTGACGACTACATTTGACGCCACTTACATCAATTGACATCCCCCCCCCAAGCGTAAGAATAGAGTGTGCATGCACACATAGTTGTTAGAGCTTATCACCCAAATTAGGGAACCTTTGGCAAAAACAACAGAGCAACAAGACAACTCGTCAACCTGTTGATGCCCCGTCAATGGTGGTCGTCGAATGGAACCTGCAATTTCTACATTTGTCTCGGCCAGCCTAGGGGTTAATTGGTATATTTTCCCCACATTCCAATTAATTCATGAACGATTATTTTTAGTGTTTTTAGGTAATTAATGCATATTAAAACAATTAAGTAGCCATTTAGATTTGATGCTCCAAAACTAAACCTTCACTCCCTAACGTTCTCTCATGATCACTATTGAAGAAGAAGAGAAGAAAAAGGCAGCATCTAGGTCGAGTTTCACCAAGGTTTCAAGCATAAGTTAAGGAATTAATAAAAGGTATGTGAAACTCCTTCATCCATGTATTCTTTTTCCATCCGTGGAGCCCCTATAGTTTTTTCCAATTGTGAATCAAAAATACCTCAATCTAGCTAGGGGCCAATTAAATTTTTGGTAGGGCTTGTTTGTGGTCCAAATCTAGTGGGCAGCATTCAATTATTTTTATATGATGATTTTGTGATGTTTTTATGTGAATCAATTTATGTACTCTAATCTATGATGATGAAGGTGATCATGGTGCGCTTAATCCATTAAAGGTAGGGTTGAAGGTTCTAGATTGATATAGTTATTTCAATTGTCTCGAATACTAATTGAACATACTTAGTATCATCTAAAGATGAATTTAACTAGGTCTAATTGACTAAGAAGGATTTTGACTTTTAAAGTTAGAATTATACTTACATTATCTAGTATGGCTAGAATTACCTTTTAATGATCAAGGTAATTAAATAGCATGTAATTTAAACATGGATAATGGTAGAATGAAGTTAGAATTGAAAATAGGGCTTGTAGACAATGTTTTTAGGGCTTTGGGGGAATAGTCAATATGGAGAGATCTTGATTGAGTATTCTGGTTCTCTTATACTCTTAGACATAAACAAGCTAAGAGAAGAAAGTTCTCTCACATAGATGGATTTTAAGTTGACCTAAGAACCAAAAATGAATCAAAGTATGATAGACAAGAATAGCTTGAAGTTGTATTGTATAATAACTTCTTGTGTAATTAACTTGGTAAGATAGGAAAAAGATAGAATAGCTTGAAGTTGAGTTTTATAACTCCTAGAATATCTTGAATTTGAGTCTTATAACCCCTTCATGGATAGTTTAATTATTTAGCTCGGGATGGTAGATCTCATGGTAGCTTGGGATGTTGAATCTCATGGTGGCTTGGGTTGGAGGAGTTAAGCTCTCCCATGGTGGCTTGTATTAGTATTAGGCAAGGTCGCCTAGCATAACAGATAGATTTCATAGAAACTTGACTTGGGTAGGCCAAACCACTTCATGGTATCTTAGGTTTGAGACATGTGATTCACCCTAAAAATAGCTTAGGGTCGAAAACTTATGTTTCCCCAATGTATAGCACGAATCAACATCAATGGTTGCATGGTGGCTAGGTTAGTATTCTTATATCCTTCCTTTGTTAGTTTGGTTTGTATGTTAGTAGGTCTATTATATAAGTACTTTATGATTAATGGACTATAATAGACTAGAATGTACGATAATTAAGGATTGATTAGGTTAGCCTGAAGAAGTACTTAGTATGAATTGTAGTATCGGATTCCATTCATATATGACACAAGTATGAATTGAAGCTACTTATGTAATGGTATCCTATGTGATGTATGCATAGCTTTTTGATAGTTTATATAGTTGACTTCCCTGACATGAATGACTTAACATGATATTTCATTTTCAAGATGAAGTAGGTCTATTAGTGATACCTACACTTGATGAAAGTTAATAGGGTTACATCAATATGTGCCTAGTGTGAGAGGTAGAATGGAACGTCCCACATGCATTGAAAAAGTGTTCCTTGAGGTGACCTAGGGGTATAGTGCTCTTATTCATGAAGAACTTAAGTCGTAATTATGAAAGTGTATTATGATCAAGAATGACCAAAGATGGGTACTTAGCTTAGGTAGTAGTATGGGATTCTATCTTAGTTTACTTTGAGGAGGCCTGTGATGTAGTTAACTTGAGTTCGAAGGACAAATACTTTAAGTATGAACCTATGTATGTCTTAAATTTAATAACTATGTTAGAATGTTTATGATATTCTTGTTATGGTTATGTTATTATTTCTTATGATTCGGTCGTATATTGACTAACCCTTTGAGATATATTATGTTTTGTATGTTAGCTTTCATACTTAGTACTTTTGTACTAACGCATATTATGTATATTACTAACCAAATGCAAGAGCTTTTGGGAGTTTGATTGCTTGGAGGCTAGATTCCTAAGATTTTAAGAAGGTTGAAGATTGGTGAGTCCTCATAGCATTCGAGGACAAGACCCTTATGTTTCCTTATGTCATCTACTATGTTTTAGACTTTTGTGGGCTGCCTACCAAGACATTATTACTCATGTATTCATAGAGGGTTTTGAGACACATGTTAGAATGACTTCCAATACTATTAAATGATTTTCGTGTTATCTTTAATCAAAAGTATTTAATCCCCTACATTTTTATATGATGTTACGTAATGATGCTAAGAGTCTTGTTTAAGCCCTCCGAGAGGTCAAGTATGTCAAGTTACTTTTACGGGGTACTTCCAGTCGTAACATTCCCCCTAATGGATATGAGTAACAAGACTCTAAAATTTGTAGCATTTCAACTTTTTGAATACATCGAATGATTATATTATCAGCACACATTATATATAAATACGGTTTATCCCAAACGTACTTACAAACCTCATGTAAGAACTTTTTCCTTTGCTAATATGTTATCCCCTAATATATCAAATCACTAACTAAGAAATCAGAATAATCAACAATGCAAGGAGTAAGATCAAGAGTAGCAGCAATTAAATGTTTATTAGAAAATGTGCAATTTATTTCAAGCTCACTTTCTTCCTTCTTTGCAGCTTCTAACCTGAAAAGGTGATCAGCCACTTGGTTTTCAGAATCCCCTCGTTTCGTTTACTTCAAAATCAAATTCATGAGGCACTAACATCCATTTTATTAACCTTGGTTTGATATCTTTATTTGCCATGAGATATCTAACTGCAGTATGGTCCGTGTGCACTATCACCTTGGTACCCAAAAAATATGCTCTGAACTTCTCGAAAGCATATATTATAGCCAACTGTTCCATCTCAGTGAATCTGCAGTTTAGTGGTGCTCCATTTAGTGCCTTACAAGAGTAGAAAATAGGGTGGAACCTCTTACTTCACTTCTAACCCAACATACCACCAAATGCAGTCCCATTGCTTTCACACATCACATCAATTGGTTCCACCAGTTTTGGCCAATAATTAAAGGTGTTGAAACAAGTTTCTCTATAAGTAATTATAAAGCTTTTAAGCAGGCCTCCTAAAATACAAATTTCACCTTCTTCTTCAAAAGTTTACACATGGGGTGTGTAACCTTAAAGAAGTCCGTGATGAAATTCCTATAGAATATTGTGTGTCTGAAGAAGCTCTGAACACCATTCACTGAGATATATGGGGGTAACACAAAAGAAAGATTAGGAAGATAATAGTTTAAGAACTAAACTCTCACTCATAGATGTGTCGCGACTCACATCTATGAAAAAAGACTCTACTAGACGTGATAATGAGACATCAACCCTAAGACCATTCCGAAAACCTTGTGCTCTAATGCCATGTTAGTCATGACCCTAGATCACCCTCAAGTTGGCATGCAACATACTTTACCTAGAAGGGTCTCACAAATGCCTCATATCATTTCATTGCATTCGATATTTAAATAGTGTGGAATTAAAAACTCATTAATTCTGAAGTATTAAAACATCATTTAAAATAAAATATTAAGTGCAACGAAATTCTAGTCTCACATAACCATCTCAGACAAAACCTTAAAAGTACTAGGGACACAACCCTTTACAATCCAAAAACAACTACTAAAAATCCAATATCTAGAATAATTGAAAACATTAAGTCTTGTCCTCGAATCATGAAGAAGTACCAAATCTTGGAGGAAAGAAATTTAAGCATTTCACTATCTACACGTAAATCACTTGTCGGAACCTTCGCTTGTGCTAAGAACATAGAAAATATGGAATATTACAAAAAAATAAACCAAGTATGATGACCATGCCCAAATATGCTTTAAAGGTGAAATTTTTGTTGGAAACATTGTATTAATACCATATTTAGAACATCAATAACAATAAAATAAATACATCATATACAAGCACCATCATCATGTTAGTCACAACTTCACATATATACAATATAACATTAAAAATTTTACCTTTACCTTGAACCTTCACCTTAGATAACCCTTATGTTATACCTTGTGCAATGTATGGATGGCGCCCTATGCCACTATCCACACTAAGGCCCCACATTAGAGGTACCAAGAGTGGACTTACCATTCCTTTCCATTAACCTTTTCATCATATTCATGCATAATATTCATACAGGAAATACAAGGTAAAATAGCTCGTAATATAACTCAAGTATAGCATGCATATAAAATTTAAGCGTATAAGAGCCAACATTGTTCCATTACTTCATTTTGTAGACATTCATGACATGGACATTAACATTTAGATATACTCACTATGATCCCTTTCCATGTTGACTCGGGTAATGTATAGGTTGCATTCCATATTACTACCTATACTTTGTAGAACCTATCAATAAACCACAATGACATCTCGCATGATGGGAATAAGCAATTAATCGACATACACAATGAGAGCTTGTCATTAAATCTAGTGTAATAAGTCCCTACACCATAAAAGGTGGTATGATTGCCTAAGGAAGAAAGATTCATGTATCTTAGGTGGATCCTATATCTAAACCTATGTGGGCATAGAGTTTATGGGATACGGTAGACGGTCATTGAAAGCCAGGCCTAACTATGGGGAAGTTTCCATCTAAACAAATAACCTTTGTGCTTAGCCTACATTCCCATAGAGTATTTCATTACTTGGCATTACTGCATATGAGAGTTGCACTTGGCCTACTAACTTCTTTTAAATTCACTAACACATGCAACGGTGCCTCAGGCCTACCTATTAAAGGTTCATTTAAGAAAAATCATTAACTCATCTAAATTGGGTGCTATAAGCCTACCGATTCAAGACTCATCATTAACCTTCTTGAAATTGCTCCTTAGACCTACGGATTCAAGGCTCATCATTGAGCTTCAATAATGGAAGGGTGCATTAAGCCTAACGATCTCAAAGTTCATTTATAAGAATGTATGCAATGGTGTTACTAGACTACTGAAGCAAAGATTCAAAAATCAATAGTATAATCATTTATACATGAAGGGGATACATAATACCTACCAATAAAAGATATACATTATATTGAAAAAACCCTCAAATTCTATCATTAACATATTTAAGTGTCAAATTGAGAAAACCCTTTCAATAATAACATATATACAATTATAACATGATCATTGGCCTCATTGGATTCTCATTCATACAACATCTTGATAATTTTCAGTTATCATATTATGCATTCAAGACAATGCTCACTGATGCATCGTGGTTTCACGGTACTTTTATTGCTTTTTCCTTAAGTTTAGTGTGTGTCTAAGGCCTTTTTGTAGTAATTTCAATATATTTTTATCTGTATTTGCAGAAAGTTGTCTAAAATGAAAATGTAGAAGACTGTATATTGAAATCAGTGCAGAAGAGATGACCTACAAAGCCATTGACTGTCCGTCGACCAATCGACGGTATGTAGGTGGTTATCATGGACTGGAGGTTCAAGCATTTGGAAGCAACTCGGGAAAAAAATGACGAAATGTGGGGCTACGGAAGAATTGACGGTCCATCAACTAATCAATGGAACATCCTGGCAAACTGTCGTTTCTAACAGAGAGTAGTCTAATTACCCGACTTGAAGAAATCACTAAGTATAGAAGGACGGAGGCATCGATAGACAGTAAGTGAGATGAAGGACTGTGTTGTTTGTCCATCAATTGTAACAAATAGGATGCAAAAGTGAAGGCTGAAGAAAAAATTAAGTGTGGAACGACGGAGGCAGTCGACGGTTCGTCGTTCCATCGACGGACCATCAATTGGGCCGTTGATTGAAGACGCGATTTGGGACATATTTTCCATATTTTGAACTCCTTTTAATTTATGACTTTATTATTATAAATAGGGCTCAAATCTCCATTTTTGGGGTTAGAGTTTTTTTTATTTTTCACACTCTTGTTATTGGAAGTTAAACTTTGGATTTTGGAAATTACTTCAAGTTATGAATTGTGTATTTCTATGTATGGGTAACTAAATGCACATCTAGGGTTGCGGGAACCATGGGTAATTAACAAGGTAAACCTATCTAAATAAAAATTTTAGAATAGGTTCTTGCATGTATTGATAATTCTTTCATTTAAAAGTCTTTTTAACGAGTGCACGCGTTAGAACTTGCCTAATTTCTATTTGTCGGACTAGAGAGGTAGTTGTTAGTAAAAGAATTGTCAACATAGATTTAGTATACACTATCTAATAGGCTAGTTTCAATTGGTGTAATGTAGTAACTTAGCCAGACATTGAATATGATGCTTAATATGAGGTAAAGGTAAGGCTTAGTAAAGTAGACATACATAGTCGGACCAAGGTACGAAGTGAAATTCTTTAGTTGTCGGACAAAGGAATTAGGGATACATAACTTACAACTTTGCATGCAAGACACTAAGAAAGAATTGTTATAGCTAGGATTACCACGTTATGAACATATTGGGAACACTGACACCCTAGTTTGTCTCATCACTTGATAAACACTAATATTATAAAATTGCTATATGTCTTACTCAGAAATAATTAAACATTTTTGTTACACAACCCCCCCCCCTTCTTTAATTAATTGTTTTAGGAAAGGACTTGACTATATAGACATAATCGTAGATTTAAGCTAAGTCTAAACCATTTTCCTCGTGGGATTAACCCCAACCTAACAATTGGTTTCTTTACTTAATACGACCTCTTATACTTCTTTAGGGAAATATAATTTGAGGGTATCAAATTTTGGCGTTGTTGCCGGGGATAGTGACTTTTAGATTACCTTTAAGAGTAATTGCTGAAGTTTAGTCAACAATTTTCTGATTTTAATTTTTTTTGTTTGTTTTTGTCTCTTTCAGGTCTAGTCAAATGTATGCCAAGTAAACGAAGTCAAGGAGGACAAATACTTTTATTTGATCCAGAACTTAACTGTAAACTCCGCAAAATGAACGAGCCACACAATAATGATAATATTGGTGATGGGATCAACCGTCAAATTCCTCTACCAGTTGATGCTCAATACAAAGTGATCGTGGAAAACCCTGATAAGAGCATCTGAGGAGACAACCTCCTTCCCCACACCCTTAAGAGTATCATAGGGTCAAAGTTAACATCGCTTATTCCGATTGACCTCTTATCCACCTCCTCTACCACAAGGTCATTCATTTATGGTAACTAGTAGCTTGATGCAGATAAGGTTTTTTTTCGGGGCTACTGTCTGAGGATCCACATGCTCACATCGCCAAACTAAGGTCGATCTGCAAGATTTGTGTAGGGAGGCCGGACTACAACATGGATATCATTGGATTGAGGGTGTTCCCTCTCTCACTAACGGCCCGGGAGAGGATGCTGGTTAACTGAGTTACCTTATAATTTAATCTATACTTAGGATCAGCTGAAATGTGTTCCTAGCAAGGTACTACCCGGTTTCTAAAAAGTTTAACCACAAAGATAGGGTGAATAACGTTGTAGGATTGCCTTGGGAGTTAGTAAGTAGTGCTTGAGATAGTTTCACCTCATTTCTGAAAAGTGTCCAAAACCACTTCATTGGTGATGAATCATTCAAAGAGTACATATATAAGGGGCAAGATGATAACAATAAGTTGTTACTTGATACTATTGCGGGTGGTTCTTATGGTGAGAGCACTTATGCAAAGATCACAGAAATGTTGGAGAAAATTTCCCAAAACAACAAAGCTTAGACCACTAGGAAGTCGAACACTAGTAGAAACACCTTTGCAGTGCAAATTACACAAAACTCGGCTGCAGATGAGATTCATCAAGAGATAGATCTAATGAGAACTGAGCTTGGGTTAGTATTTTGAAACATGTCACTAGGGTGTAGAGAAAGTGAATATGGTGAATTATTTAATTAAGCCACCACGGCCGGTTTACAAATTTTAATATGAGGAAGACTCTTATGCAGTGAATGAGTAGATGGGGATTTACGAATGAACGCCCAAGGCTCCAATCAGGAGAATTAGCAACAAGGTCAAGGAAATAAAGGTCGTAACTATGGGAATTACAATTGAGAGGGTCACTATGTTCGAGATGGCAAGTACATCCACGATAAAAACTTTAATCGGGGTAACTATGGTAATAGAAATGATCGGAGTAGGCCTTATGTTCAACCTCAAAATTGAGAAGTTGCTCTTAGGGATGTTGAAGGTAGTATGGCGCGAGTTGAGGATATGTTGTGCAAGATAATGAGGAGGTTTGATGCTAGTAATGAGCATTCTAAGTGTTGAGAGGTGATTTAGCAAATATTGGGCAAAAGGTTGATGCACATGCAATATCAATCAAGCATCTTGAGTTGCAAATGGACCAATTTTCTTCTACTATGAACCCACGCCAACCAGGTACTCTTCCTAGCAATACCGTCCAAAATCCAAAAAAAATGATTTATATGGCAGTTACTACTCGAGGGGCTAAGAAAACAATTGACCAAAATTTGTCGTCTGGCGTAGAAAATGAGATGAGATGAGATTATGTGGTAGAGGAAAATAGTAGTGATTTGGTAGACAAATCAGGGAAAGAAGCTAGATACCCCAAAGGTGACTCTCATTCCTAGACCACCACCCCATTTCCCGCAAAGACTGGTGAAAGAGACTGAGAATGGTAAATACCGGTGCTTTATTACTATGTTGAAACATCTTTCCATCAATGTCCCTTTTATGAAGCTTTTGAAAAAATGTCCGAATACGCCAAGTTCATGAAAGACATGGTCACTAAGTAGAGATCACTTAGTTTTGAGGATGATGATCGTATGCAACACTATAGTGCTATTGCAAGGTCTCTTGTGCAAAAGAAAGGAGATTCTGGTGCTTTCACTATTCTATGTACAATCAGGTTGTTACACTTTGCTAAAGCATTGTATGATCTTGGGGCAATTATAAATCTCATGCCTCTCTCAATTTACAAGAAGTTACGTTTGGGTGAACCAAAGCCCATTGCAATGCGGCTACTGATGGACGTTAGAACAGTGAAGAGGCCCAATGGAATATTCCATGATGTGCTAGTAAAGTGAAGTCATTTATTTTTATGGTCGATTTTGTGATTCTTGATAGTGAGGTGGACTTTGAGGTGCATATTATTCTTTGGAGGTCGTTCCTTGCTACCGTTTGTGCCTTGGTTGATATGGAGAAAGGGCAGATAAAGTTTCGGTTGAACAATGAAGAAGCGACTTTCAACATTCGTAGGAGTCAATGAGGCAGAGTGCTGAGCTCCAATCGGTATCTGATATATTCTACTAGGTTGAGAGTTCGTTTGAGGTATAAATAGAAGAGTGTCTTGGAGTTGAGGCACTAGCTGTAGTGATCATGAATCTTGAGAATAATTGTATCGATGTTTGTTGTGGAACTTGATCGAGGTGATGTTCGGTTCAAACCAAAAAAATTGGATTTAGATATGAAACATTGTAAGTCTCCAGCCGATAAGCCTTCTATTGAGGAGGCCCCAAAAAAGGAGCTTAAGGCTCTACCACTTCATTGAGGTATGTTTTCTTGGGAAAAGGTGACACTTTGCCGGTAATTATTACATCGGATTTGAATGTCGAGCAAGTGGAGTGTCTTGTATTGGTGTTGAAGAGGTTCAAATAAGCCATTGGTTGGACTATTGCAGACATTATTGGATTCCCGGTATTTGTTCAAACAAAATCCAACTCGTGCCCGATCATAAGCCAAGTATACAGAATCAACGATGGCTAAGTCCGTCTATGCAAAAGGTAGTGAAGAAGGACATTATTAAGTGGTTGGATGCCAGAGTAATATATACGATCGCTGATAGTAGTTGGGTATGTCTTGTTTAGTGTTTCCTAAGATAGGGGGGATGATTGTGGTCCGTAATGAGAAAAATGAGCTTGTTCCACTAAGGTAGTGACAGGATGGAGAGTTTGTATGGATTACTGGAAATAATGCATGGACTGAGAAGGACCATTTTCTTATGACCTTCATGGATCAGATGTTAAATAGCCTTGTAGGAATGGGGTGGTATTATTTTCTTGATGGTTATTCAGGTTTCAACCAAATCTCTATCGCACTAGAAAATCAAGAGAAAATCACATTTACTTGTCCTTATGGAACTTTTGCGTTCAAGAGGATGCCCTTCGGGTTGTGTAATGCACCGGCTACTTTCAAAAGATGTATGATGTCTATATTGTTCGATATGGTGGAGGACACCGTTGAGGTGTTTATGGATTTTTTTTCTGTTGTTGGTGACTCGGTTGATCATTGTTTGAGTTACTTGTCCAAAGTTCTCAAGAGGTGTGAAGATTGAAACCTTATGCTAAATTGGGAAATATGTCAGTTAATGGTGAAAGAGGGTATTGTATTGCGCCATCACATCTAAGAATAGGTATAAAGGTTAAACGAGCCAAATTTGAGGTGATAGAGAGACTTCCTCCACTCATCTCTGTAAAAGGTGTGAGGAGTTTTCTTTGGCATGTGGGCTTCTACCGGAGGTTAATCAAAAAAAAATTCAAAAATTGCACATCCTCTATGAATGTTACTTGAGAAGAAGTATAAATTTTATTTTGATGAATCCTGTGTGAAGGCATTTGGAGAGTTGAAGGAGAAGTTGGTGTCTGCGCCCATTATTATTTCCCAGGATTTGAGCAAACAATTTTAGGTGATGTTTGATGCTAGTGGGGTTGCTCTTGGTGTATTATTGGGACAAAGAAGGGATTAAAAACTTCACCCCATTTGTTATGCCAGTAAGGCCTTTAATGAAGCTCAAAAGAATTATGTTGTGACTGAACTAGAGCTCCTTGCATTGGTTTTTGCATTCGAGAAATTTTTCTCCTATTTTCTTGGCACGATAGTCATAGTGCATATTGATCATTCTACTTTGAGATATTTTATGGCAAAGAAGGATACGAAGCAAAGGTTGATTAGATAGGTATTACTGTTGCAAGAATTTAACTTTGAAGTGAAATATAGAAAAGGGACCGAAAAATCAAGTTGATGATCACTTGTCCCGATTAGAGGATGAAGCTATGCGAGAGTTGGGTGAAAAGGCTTAAATTGGTGATACTTTCCCTGATGATCATGTTTTGGCCGCTTCTCATGACTTTATTCCATGGTTCGCAGATTTTGCGAATTATTTAGCTAGTGATGTAGTACAATCGGACTTGTCCTTTCATCAAAGGAAAAAGTTTATACATGCTCTGAAAAAGTACTTTTGGGATTATTCATATTTATATATGAGTTGTGATGATGGTCTTATTCTCTGTTGGGTATAGAAATTTGAGATTTTAAATGTTTTGGAGGCATACCACTCTTCGCTTGTGGGTGGGCATCATAGTGGTATCAGGACTGCCCATAAAATCAAGCAATGTGGAAACTATTGGCCAACCATCCACCAAGATGCTCATGAGTTCGCCAAGGCATGTGATAGGTGCCAAAGAGATGGAGGTATTTCTACAAGGAAAGAGCTCCCTTTAAATCTTATTCATGTGATTGAGTTGTTTTATGTGTGGGCATTTACTTTATGGGACCTTTTGTTATTTCTCATGAGATGAAGTACATTCTTGTGGAGATTGATTATGTGTCAAAATTGGTGGAATCCATAGCACTTGCAAACAATGAAGGGAAGAGTGTCACCGCGTTGTTGAAAAAGAACATATTTTCTAGATTTGGCACCCCAAATCCGTTACTAGTGATGGAGGATCCCACTGTTGCAGCAACTTATTTAAAGGGTTGTTGGAGAAATATAGGGTTTACCACAATGAGCTACCCCTTACAATCCTCAGACTAGTGGGAAAGTTGAGGTGTTAAATAGAGAAATCAAGCAAATTCTGGCAAAATGGTGAATGCTAGTAGGACGGATTGGTCAATGAGGCTTGATGATGCTCTTTGGTCCTACCAGACAGCATACAAGACTCCCATAGGTATGTCTCCTTACAAATTTTTATATGGGAATGCTTGTCACTTACCAGTTGAGTAATAGCACAAGGCCATGTAGGCGATGAAGAAACTAAAGATGGATTGAAATGACGCTGCGTTGAAGAGATTAAATGGGTCGAATGAGCTTGATTAGTTTCAATCGAAGGCTTATGAAAGTTCAACCCTCTTTAAAGAAAAGATGAAGAAGTACCATGACCAAAAGATTGAAAACCGCGAATTTACAATTGGCGATTTGGTACTTTTATTTTACTCTAGGTTGTGCTTGTTTCTGTGCAAACTCATGTCCAAATCGACTGATCCATTCTTGATCACTGAAGTGTTTCCTCATCGTGCGGTTGAGTTGGAGAACAAGGAGGGTGCAATGTTCAATATAAATGTGCAAAGAAACAAAATATACCTTGGACATGCGGAGAATGCAAATGAAGTAGTTGAGGCATACAATCTTGATGAAGTCTGAGTAATCAAGATTCTTACTTCGTGCCTCGACGTTAAATGAACCGCTGATTGGGAAGCAACCTCATATATATCATCTAGCCAACACTAGATTTTTCTTGTCTTATTAGGAGTAGTCTCATTATTTTGATTTTTACTTATTGTCCTGTGTAAATTTTCTTTTATTTCTTTAAATTCTGTTGTCTAGAGAGTAGTTTAGGGTCTGTGTCTAAAAAGTGTCCAGAAAATACAAAAAGAATGGCTTAGTGGGTACTAAATGCGCAGGAACCAAATCACCAGAAATTTGCACTAATTAGTGTTGTGAAAAGATCAACAAACCAATCAATGGGTCGTCATCCCATCACGGACCGGCGATGGGGTCAGTGGATCCCAGGTTTTTTTTTAGATATTATCTAAGTTAGGGCACAATTGATGGAGCAGTCCATGGTCCATCGATTGACTCACGGTCCATTAATGGGGAATCATAAGTTCCCTAGATCCAAAGACCACCCTGACTTGGCCGTCTATATAATGAATTTAAACTCTTCAGTTACTTCCCCACCTTTTCAAATTCTCCCCCTAATAGATTAAAATGCATCCATATGTACCATACTTGACCCTGAACCTACGGTACAAGCTAAGAAAGTCCTATCGTGATCCTAAAAGTCTAATATGGTGAACTTAAAGCAGTAAAAATAAGAGCAAGCCTATGGAGACAAGTATCAATTAGGTGTAAATTTGTTCTGAGAGTGAGTGATTAATAATGATCCTCATACTCAAATTTGAAACCACCGTGTGAAAAAAGAGGATATCTTTTGAAGTGAGAACACTAGTTTCAATATTGGAGAGTTGGTGCCTTTGTGAGAGGTAAAAGAGTAAAGGTGTCGGCGTGGTGAGTCTTTGACATGGTTTTATCAACATGAGTGAGCCTAAGAGTGATATCATGTATGAAAGGAATGAAAATAATTGGGATTGATAGCCCTATGATTCGAAAGCTTAAAAGATAATACTTTTGTACGAAGGTGTTGTGGTGAGTTGAGGGTGTTGATCTACCGTGGTTTCATGGAACTTTAAATGCTTTCCTTATATTTAGTGTGTGTCTAGCGGGTTTTTTTTGTAATTTTAATATATTTTTATCTGTATATCCAGGAAAGCTGTCTAAAACAAAAATGCAGAAGACTATGCTGAAATCTGTGCAGAAATGATGACCTACGAAGCCATCGACGGTCCGTCGACCCATTGATGGTCCGTAAGTGGTGATCGTCAAATGGAGGTTCAAGCATTTTGAAGCAACTCGGGGAAATCTGAAAAAGTGTGGGGCTATGGAATGATCGATGGTCCGTCAACCAATCGACGGACCGTCCTGGCAAACCGTCATTTCTAAGAGAGAGTATTCCTTGTATCAAACTTGAAGAATTTCTTTATATGGGAGGACGGAGGCATCGAAGGACCGTAAGGGAGACGACAGACCATGTTGTTGGTTCGTCGATTGTACCAGACATGATGCAAAAGTTAAGGCTAAAGAAAAAGTTATGTGTGGACCGACAAATGTAGTCGACGGTCTGTCGTTCTATCGACGGACCGTCTGTTAGGACGTTCACTGAAGATGTTTTTTGGACGCATTTTATATACACTTCATCCCCCTATTCAAATTCTAAATCTCTTCTCCTATGGTCGGTATAAAACTTTTGCAAGCTATAGGTTGTTTTCAACCGATTCCTTATCATATGAGATTTTTAGAAAGTCTTATAAATCAATCGGGACACAAGAGTGAAGACTCGCCCTCTTCAAACCATTCAATTAGTGATCTACATATCCTACCATACAACCCTTCGAAAGGAGCCATAGATGTATATGTAACTATTAATATTTTGAAACTCAACCAAAGGCAAGTGTCTATCCCAATTTCCCTTGAAGTCTATAATAAAATCTCTAAGAATATTTACAGGGGTTAGAATAGTACGCTCCTCTTGACCATCCATGTGAGGATGCAAAGTTGTATCTAGCTTCACCTTGGTACCCAACCCTATTTGGAATGACCTCCTAAATCCAGATGTGAATTGTGCACCCCTATCCAAAATGATGGATAATGTAACACAATTGCGACACTCAATATCATCTATAAAGATCATTGCATACTCTTCCACTGAGTATGTGTACTTGACGGGAATAAAAGGAGCGGATTTTGTCAACCTATCGACAACCACCCATATGGAGTCAAGTTGCTTTTTAAGTTCGAGGCAAACCTACCATTAAATCAATATTTATGTCTTCCCACTTCCAAGTGGGAACTTGTATTTCTTGAAGTAAACCACTTGGCTTTTGGTGCTCTGCTTTTACATGTTGGCAATTTGGACATTTTGCAACAAAATCCGCAAATCCTTTTTCAAACCATCCCACCAAAACACCTCTATAAGGTCATGATACATATTTGTAGAACCCGGATGAATGGAATAACGAGAACCATGAGCTTCCTCAAGAATCTTATTTCTTCAATCATCATCATTGGACACACACAACCTTCCTTGATACATCAAGACACCATCTCCCCCTAAGAATAATGACTCATAAAGCTTACCAATAACCGATTCCTTCAACTCCATCAATGGTTGATCAAGATGTTGCCTAGACTTTACCTCAACCACCATAGATGATTCATAGTTATGATAAACTATAGAACCACAATTAGGAGAATCTTCCAATCTAGCATCCAATATAGCCATGAACATCTTTCACTAGGTCTTTCTTGGCTTTTTCTACATTATATACACTACCCATGGTCATACAACTTAGGGAATCCGCAACCACATTGGCGTTGTTGTGGTGGTAGAGAACACTCATGTCCTAATCTTTCAACAATTCCATCCACATTCTTTGTCAGTGATTTAACTCCTTTGAGTAAACACATATTGAAACACTCTTGTGGTCAGTATACACATCAAGATGGACACAATACAAATAATTCCTCCATAGTTTCAGGCAAATACCACAGCCACTAACACAAGATCATGAGTTGGATTATTCTTCTCATGCACCTTAGTTCTCTAGAAGCATAAGCTACTAATTTCCATGTTTCATAAGGACGGCCCTAGGCCCACTTGGGATGCATCATAATACGCAACAAATACCTTGGTTCCCTCCGGTAAAGTCAACACCAAAGCGGAGGTAAGCCTCTCATTCAAGATCTGGAAGCTTCTTATGCCTCCTACCAGTCAAGTTCCATATTCTTTTGGGTCAAGGCACTCAAGGGAGATGCGATCGATGAAAAACCATCCACAAACCTCCTATAATATCCCTCTAGATCCAAAAATCTTCTAATGTCAGCTGGAATGAATGGTATAGGCCAATTCTTGACCGCCTTGGTTTTCCTTGGATCAACCTCAACTCCCTCACATGAGATGATATGACAAAGAAACGCCACCAACCTCAACCAAAACTCACATTTTCTATACTTGGCAAATAGATGGTTTTCCATAAGCACTTGAAACACTACACTTAAATGTTTTATGTATTCACCCTCATTTTTCGAACAAACCAAGATGTCGTTAATGAAGAAAATGAGAAATGAATCTAGGTAACTTGGAAACACTCTATTCATGAGATCCATAAATGTCGTCGGGGATATGGTGAGACCAAAGGACATTACTAAGAACTTATAGTGACCATATCTAGTCCAAAGCACCGTTTTTGTTATATCCTCACCTCTCACCCTAAGTTGGTGATACCCCGATCTTATGTCAACCCTGGAAAAGTAGCTTGCCCCTTGAAGTTGATCAAACAAGTCGTCAATCTGAGAGAGAGGATACTTAATCTTAATAGTGACTTTATTGAGTTGGCGATAATCGATGCACATTCTAAGGGACTCATCTTTTCTTCTTAAAAAACAATAATAGTGCACCCCGTGGAGAAATACTAGGTCTTGTAAATCCGTTGTCTAGTAAGTCCTTGAGTTAAGCCTTTAACTCTTGCCATCAGATAAGAAGGAATGTAAATGGGGTTGGTATCTAGTAGCAAGTCAATATCAAAATCAATTTCCCATTCGGGAGGGATTCTAGGAAGACAATTAGGAAAGACGTCTGAAAATTCCCTCACTACGGGGACTAACTCATTGGGAGGATTTTCGAAGTCTAAATCTGACTCTTACAATATTGTATAAACACCTTTTTGAGATCATTTTACAATCCTTAAGACAAGAGATAATATGAACTCTATGAATAGAATTTTCCATTTCCATTTTAACACGGATTCATTTGGAAAATTGAACTTGATAATTCATGTTCTACAATCAATGGAAGCAAAACAATCAGGCTCTACTGGGAAACATTATAGGACAATTTCTATGTACCCTCTTTGCAACCACCGACTCACCTATGGGGTAGTTATGATGAAAGCTTCATTTAGGATGTCGGGCAACACATCAAACTTCCTAGATATCAAAAGAGTAACAAAAGAAGATGTAGCACCCCGATCAAGTAAAGAACAATCATCAATTGAGATGAATAGTAACATACTGGTCACCACATTTGGAGAACTCTCTTGTTCAACCCTAGAGCAAAGATCATTAAAGAGATTGTTCTTTGGAGCATCCACATTAGAACCAGTAGCTTGAGCTTGCCTGCTTCCTTTGTTTTGCCCTTTATATTAGGGAAATCCCTAACTTTGTGACCTTCTTTTCCACAACTAAAATATTCCCCGTCCTAAATAGACATTCACAAAAATGCTTATTACCACAGTTTCCTAAAGTTGGCTTCATACTTGGTAAACTAGTACATATTCCTTTTTGAGGCTTAGAGTTAGACAACCTATCATCACGAGGCTTGGAAAATTTGGATGGAACTTGCTTAGAAAACCCTTCTTTGATCTAGGCTTGTCTTGAATGTCAAGTATACCCTTAGAAGAACCACCTTCAAAAGACCTTGCCTTGGTCTTCCTATTCTTCCTCCTTAACCTAGTTTCTTTCACTTGTTGAGCATTAACCATGAGATGAAAAATATTCATATTATCATGAAGTGTAGCCGAACGACATTCTTTCACCAAGTAATCGAAAACCCCCGTAAGAAAATGACTAATTTCATCCCTTTTGTTTTTAAACAAAGGATGGAGCATACTTGGACAACTTAGTAAACTTTAAATATTAGTCAAGTACACTTATACCTCATTGATGAAGGTTGATGGATTTTTCCACCATAGCTTCCCTAATCTCTGTAGGAAAGAACCAATCAGGGAAAGCCCTCCTGAAAATCTCCCCAGTCACGGACCTCCTCTTAGTGCCCTATTATTCCTCCATTGCACGTACCAAGTTTGGGCCACATCTTTGAGTTGATTGGTTGCCAACTAGATATTTTAAATTGAGGTCACAACTATAACATAGAGAATCATATAGACCTCATCAAGGAAATCTTGAGTGTCCTCATCTGGCTTCGACCCAGAGAATATTGATTGATCCATTCAAGTAAATTCATTCAAACGAGAGGCCACGGTGCTAGCATATAAGGCACTCGAGGTCCATCCTCCCTATTCACTTGGGGAAATGATCCAAGCCTTCCTTTAAAGTTGTCACGAACCATTCAACGACCGGAACCTAAAATATTGGGGGGAAAGGGAGAATCGCTTTAGCACATAACTTTTATTAAGTATAGGATCATATGCACATATGACATAAAAACCATGCCAAAAAGGTACGTTTATTTAAAAGCATGCAAAGTCACTTCGAAAATACCTTATGAAAATTCAAGAACCAATACAAGTCAATAAGCACATATTACTTAAGTCAAGACCATGTACATCACAAGACAAACAATATCAAGTCTAGTCAAGTTAACATGCATATCAACATAATTGAGAACATAATCAAGACAACTCTATCATCAAGTTATAATATCAACAAGCATGCATAAGAGTTCATAACATCATCACGTGAACCAGAAAATCACTCATACACCACCATTAAGTACATTAATGGAATGACTAAGTAAGGCCCCTAACCTTGCTCAATTAAATAAACCCAAAAAGAACTATAAGAAATGTCCAACTTTACATATTATATAATTAAGAGTCGACATCATCTTACTTTAGCAATAGAGTCCAACCACATGTCTATAAGTGAAACCAATATCACATTGTGTCATTAACATGTAAGATCAACATATATATATATCATTTACATTTATAAGCATGTAAGAACATAATAACATCCTTCTAAGACTTTTTTGAAGGCTAACTAGTCCAATAGATAGTTAGACTACCATACCCCTACCTAGAGTAAGTCATCCTAGTTAGAGTTCATCATGTTGCTTCATTTTACTTTCGGGAACATATTTCTTTAACCAACATACACCAAATGAGACAATGTGGAATCCAGTGTCATAAAACCCTACACTGAAAGACGGTAGGCTGCTTGCCAAGGTAGTATAAAAATATGAACATAGCATCTATGTGGATCCACTAGCTAATATTCTTATAGGGGCAACATAGTTCAAGAAATAGGTGATGTGTTTTTTACCCTCTTTAATATACATGAATTATAGTCTCCAATCTCATGATTACATTACGGAACCTACTTTCCCTTTATGGAAAGGGAAAATCCTCACTACTAGTTTACTTGGTGCTCAACTAGAGTCCCTTTTTGAAATTTCTTTCATTAACAATCATAACTTAGTATATGTTATAGGGTCTACCCTTTATATATTGATAGTCGTAGTTCAATAGGAATTGCATGAGAACACCTTTCATTACAATCCTCATATGTGATATTAGCACATTAACATCATTATATCATAATAAGACTCATAGGTCTTCATCACAAACATCATTACACTTTAAGCAAAATCTCACAATCACATAATCAACACATTTAAATTCAAAAGAATACCAACCCTAATCAAACTAATATTAAGGTGTAGTTCAATATTTTAAACAACGTTGCGACATTCGCATACAGATATGAATCATACTGTAGCAATAACTAGAATACATCACACAAACATAGAATAACAATCATCACCTACCTCTAATCAAAACTTGAATCCCCTAAGGAACTTGAATCTTTCCTTTCCATATTTTTTTCCGCTTGTTTAAGGTCTACAACAATAAATATACGCAAATATCAACAATCAAAGGTCTATAATTATTCGCATTAGAACAAACCCAATAACTCTAGACCAAACCCAAGATCCTAAACCCAAATTATGACTTTTTCCACCATAGTTGTCAGATCAAAACCCTTTCCCATAAATACTAACCCAATAAAATGGGTTTTACAGATCAAAAAATTACTCGAGGAGTTAAAATCGTACCTTTAGCCTCAATAGTGGTGAAAAACTATTAAGAACTCGTCTAGGGTCGTCTCCCTAGCTCTAAAAATTGAAAAAGGCCAAATAAGGTCGTTTAGGGGTTTATTAACGACTTTAAGTCGTGTTTGGCCCACTATAGAGGACTTATGCCTCTACACCGGCCCCGCTTTGGATCCCAAAAAGTATTAAATTGGAAATGGTAAAATCTGAAATTTTCCAGGTTAAGATAAGTATGAGCTTTGATTCAACTTCAAAAGACCATAACTTCTAGTACAAGATGAGTTAGGCGTGATACAAGATACCATAGGAACTCTCATTGAATTATCTTTCCAACTCTGCGGAGTTTGCTAAGTTTCGAGTTTTGATGAGTGAGATATGACCTTTTCAAATTATGTTGTCCAATTAAGAATTGTTAGCCGAAAATAGGAGGGTATTTTGATGCTTTCCTTACCCAATCAGATTTAATTCGTTTTTTAGTAATATATTATGGGTCTAATCCTTATAGGTTCAGTTTTATAATCCTAATATACGCCTAGGATTTTAGTTGAGAGTTCAAGAAGAGAATAGAAGAGAAAAAAGAAAAAGATGAAGGCGTTCGTCAAGATTTTTTAGTTTAGTTGTCGACCCACACACCAATTGTTATTTATTTAGCTTAATTTCGTTCTTGAAAATTAAGGATTTAAGTTTTTGATGAGTTCTTAAAAAGTGTTCTTGAAGTTTCATTAAGTTTTGATGTAGGATTCTACTTGGCTAAACTTTAAACGACCATATATCTTATTATATTAACAAATACGTGAGTCATAAGCTATACAATTGAAGGTAATTGAATCTACTTTCCAACGCCACCAATTTCGCATCAATCCAATTTCTTAATAAAAATTTATTACTATTTTAGTAACATGTACAATGATGTTACAAATTAGCCATGAGAAAACATTAAAAAGGGTTATTTTTGTTTTTTTACCTCCCAAGAAAACCCTAAACAAATTTCTTGACTTATAAAAGGTTCAAAATAATCATATTTTGATATTTACTAATGAAACTCATAATTCTTGGCCATAGATATTTCTAAAACTAATTCAAGAATCTGAAGAAAGATTTTCTTGATCATTTACCTTCAAGCTAAGGTTTCAAGATTCCTATGCAATTTCTTATCCAAGATTATTCAAGAACCTTGTTCTTCCTATCTAAAATTATTCCTAACATATTCTTAACCTTGAATTCATAATTCAATTTCTATGAAAGTCCTTTTTTCATAACCTTGAATTCATAATTCAATTTCTATGAAAGTCCTTTTGAGGAGTCTTCTACAACATTTCAGAACTTGTTTCAAGACTCAAGCAAGCGAGTATAAGAGTGAAGAGTATGTATTCATGAGTCAAAAATATCACCTAGATCCTTCATATAATAAACCATAATTCTTGAATTCATATTTCACATTCAAGAAAGAGTTAAGAGTAGAGCTCAAGAAAGTCTTTAAGTTCAATTATGAATTCTTTGAGATCAATTATTGATTTGAACTATGTTTTGAGAAGTAAATAAGAGAATGAGAAGAGTCATATACATGAGTTCCATTTAGTTATTTAGATCTTTGAGTTGAGTTTTTCATGCCCATAACTTCCACATGAATTTCATAATTTGAGTATCATTGAAAGGAGTAGTATCTCCATGTTCTAAGTTTTGGGTATTGAGTTCCTTATTCCTTCGAAGATTATATTTATAATGATGGGTCTATTACATGATACCCATGAAGTCCTTGAGTTGAATTGTTCATGCTCATAATTCCACATGAAACCTATAAGTCGAACAATCTTGAGGTGAGAGGTATCTTTGAGTCCTCAAGTCGAGTAGTTCATGCTCTTAATTCCGCATGAACCATCCAAGATTAAAATCATGAAATCATCCATAAACATGAGATCATGATCCTTGAATTCATACTTCAATTCAAGGAAGTTAAGATTTAAATTTAGAAGTTAAGAAGTAAGTCAAAGAAAAGTTCTTAAAGTTTCTAGAATCTTTATTATATTTTTAAAATTCATTTTAAGGCGCAAGTTTCAAGTCAAGTAATGAGTAAAGAGTTAAAGATCTTCCTTCAAAGTAATATAAGAGATCTAAGTATTCCCTAAGAGTTGAGTTCATTTCTAAAAAGTTATAAAACAACTAAGTATTCCCTAAAAGTTTATAAATGTTTTCTCATTTAAGTTTAGAGGAAAGTGAGATTTCCCAAAAGAATTTTTAATAAGAAAAGGGAACATTGATTCCAAGAGAGATTTTTAAAGCTAAAGTGTTGAGAAAATTTTCTCAACCCAAAGAAATGAAGTTAATTTTGAAGAATAATCTAAAGTATAAATTTGAAGTAGTATTGAGCACCGATTGGGGATGAGAGTTTATATTTACTCAAGTCTCCATGTAAACCATGTAGCCATCATGGGTATTAACGGGTTTACTTTTTAGATGATCACGTAAGTTAAGCTAGTGGATCCACTAATTTAAGGAGTTCTATGCAACGGCAAAGTATAGGACAGTTCTGGCAGCGTGGGCAAGACAATGTATCACCACTTAGGCTCAGAGTGGTGGTTGTCAGTTAGAGAATCTCCTACATAAACTATGTTACTTTCTTAAATAGGTAAAGTTGACTTTGTTATTTCATTTTGTTTAACGAACTAAGTTGTTTTTATTGTTTTATAAAGCTTTTATGTGTAACATGAGTATTATTGCTTTATATTGAGTTGAGTATCTATAGTCGAGTAGCAAATCTTTGAGTCGAGTATTTTATCCCTGAGTTGAGTATCTTATTCTTGAGTATGTTGAAATGAGTAAATTGAGTAATTAAGTATTCTTGAGTATTCCTTGAGTTTCAAGTTTGACAAGAGGTAAGTATGTTTCCATTTTTTTTATCAAGTATCAAGCTTATGCTATGCTTTAGAATTCCCCTTACATTCTTGTACATTTTACGTACAGAGCCAACTAGCCTGCACTTTCTCATGATGGAGGCACAAGTATTCAGGATCTTCAACAAGAGCTTTGTTGATACATCCGAGAGCTCGAGTTAGCTATGGTGAGTCTCTTTGCTTTCGGAGGATTCCATTTACTTTTCAATTTAGTCAGGATGTCATGGGTATTTTCACTAATACAAAAAGGCCCTTCAACGGCAATAAAATATGGGTCTAGCGACAATAACATTTGTCGTGATACTCTATACCGACGAACTTTAGCCGGCAATGTTAGGGTCGGCAAAGACTTTTGCGGCCATTGTGGTAAATGTTGGTAAAGGGTAGCATGAATTGCCGCTAAAATCATTAGGTTTTACGGCAATTGATTGCGGCAATCATGTTGGCTGCTAGAGGAAATTTGCATACTTCCTAATTATTGTCTTTTAGAGTCCATTGATTTAGTCGATAAATCTAAATAAATAGCCATTATAAGGTAGTACTTTTAATGTCAATTGTTTGCGGCAATTGTCTTGGCTGCTAAAGGTAATTCATTCGGCTAACTATGGGCTATTAGCGTCCATTGATTTAGTCGATAAATCTAAATAAATAGACATTATAAGGTAGTACTTTTAATGTCAATTGTTTGCGGCAATTGTCTTGGCTGCTAAAGGTAATTCATTCGGCTAACTATGGGCTATTAGCGTCCATTTATTTAGTCGATAAATCTAAATAAATAGCCGCTAAAAGACAACAGTTTTAATGGCGATTGTTTGCTGCAATTATGTGGATACTAAAGGTAATTAATATCGGCTATTTGTGGTCCTTTAGCGTCTACTGTTTAAGTCGATAAATCAAAATTATAGTTTCTAAAAGGTAGTAGTTTTAATGACAATTTTACTATGGCGAGTAATTGCTATAACATCCCTTCTAAAAATATCTTAGTTTACCCCTTTAACGTCCATTTTATGATTAATAATTTTCATTGAATTTCCACTAAATATCATATAACGTTTAACAACAATTGTTTAGCCACCATAAATAATATCTACTCCCTCCATCCATAATTGTTTGTCATGTTAAGGTTATGAACACTCCTCAAGAGAAATTTAATACAAGGTGTAATTTGACTAGTATAACCCTATCAAGAATATCAAAAGTCTACATACCTTTTCAATTGAACTAGACTATCATTAAGGGCAAATTTGAAAAAAAAAGACTACTTGTTTCTTGATTATTTAAATTGACAATTAATGTTGGACGTCTATTTTTAGTATACCTGTCAAACAATTGTGGACAGAGAGAGTAATATAGTATAGATAAACTGTTTATATAAAAATCCAACAAACATACCCGCAAAAGAAGCCTCATAGTAACAACAATTTTCACTAATAGTGAAAGGACAGATATTACTTTTAATCCATACAATAGAAATTAGACAAACAAAAAGAAGTACTGATCCAAAATACGATAGTCACTACTTTTATAAATAAACTTATATTTTTCAAACTATTGAATAATTTTTTTAAATAAGTTTAGTTACACTTCTTCGAATAATGTCTTTGAAATCAACAACATATGAAATTTGTGAAATTAAATTGTATAAACTGAAATAAAAATGAAATGTGTCAATAGATGAAATTCAAAGTATAAAAATAGTGCAAGTAATGTGACTAATATGAAAAATTACAAGTAAGAAACATCCATTTTAATTTTGCATCGTCAAATCAAAGAGATGACAAAACTGAAGAAGTGAATTATTTTTAGAGGATGAAACACCTATAAATCTGGCTACCCCTAAAATCACTACTAAGAAAGGTCGAACTCACTTGTCACATTAAATTTTTTTAAAAGCATAGTACAATCTCTTTAAA
Source organism: Solanum arcanum (assembly GCA_027789145.1). Classification (NCBI taxonomy): domain Eukaryota; kingdom Viridiplantae; phylum Streptophyta; class Magnoliopsida; order Solanales; family Solanaceae; genus Solanum; species Solanum arcanum. Next base: position 37,444,169 of record CM050933.1, read on the forward strand.
CTTGCCTGACACATTTTCACATGATAGTTCCAAAATTGAAGTTAGGATAAGATTTTTCATGTAGAAAAGAAATAAAAGTTGGACATAGAGAATTTCACATCAATGGCAAGATAACAAACCAATATAACAATTATTGTCATATTGTTTATTGAAGAGAAATTGACTAGAGCAGTAATGGAGAACAAGATAACAATTGAATTTCTTTAGTCAAAAGATAAAAAAAAAAAATTTCAAACTGAAAAAAACAGTAGACAACATGTAAACATGCTTTGATGACTTTTAATGAGTGATATTCAGATTGTACAAATAAAGAAGGTTTACACTTAAAAGCATGCAAATTATTTCTTGTAATAGATTTTCTCGCGAATTACACATGCCTTAATGAAAAAAATTGCCCCCATCTTTGAAAAGAATATTTTAATCTGAGATAAACCAACATATTTATTTATCAATTTTTTGTCATCTGACACATGCTCCAGAGAGTTCAGTAAAGTACTGCACAGAAACACCAGCAACTGCTATTTTGAGTTAAAGTGAGAAAAATGGCATATTAATAATTTGGAGTTGTTGCAACAGAATTCTCTGATATTTAAAAGAGAGGATTTCTCATCTGCTTGTGAATACCGTCCAACCAAGTCTTTGTTCTACTTTGGTGGGAAATTCAGCAATACTATGCCTAAGGTGAAGATGATGATGAGTATAAGAAAAAATGCTCAGGAGAAAAAAGAGCGTAGTGGAACTCAAGGGAATGGAAAACAAAACAGTATTGAAGCTCTCCACCTCACACCTAAGAGTAAGAAAAAACACAACATAAAGAACAATGACAAGTACCAAAAATCAAAGTAGCGGTTGATCAGAGTGCTGATGGAGGAAAGATTGCAACTTCAAGTCAACACAACAAATGACTTGACAAAAAAACTCAAGTCCAGGCAGGTATGGATAAAAACCCTTCCCATAACTAATTTTATTGATCTTATGTCACAGGATCAACCCATTGAACAACCAAAATAGGATGAGCAGGATAAGGAAAAAACATTGGCTGAGGAGAGGCAATCAGTACAAGAGACTGACACTTAAATAGCTATTGTTCTCTTCATATTTGCCTTCACTTAAAGGGATGAATCACAATGGAAAATGGCAGAGTCAATTTTTTCCTATTAGTTCACATTGTAAGTAGTGAGTTTATTCTGATGGATTATAAGGTGATCGGATTTGACACCAGTTTTCCCGCTCTCTATGTAATCTATCTGGGTTTGTCTCTAGTTGTGTGTGATCGTGAATACTCCTTGTTTTCTCTACCAAAAGAATGTGCAACCCTACGAAGAGGTGCACATTAGTTGATGCACTGTGGAGGAAGATGCCGATGCTGGTGTTATGAGATATATCAAAAGAAACACAATGCGACGAGGTCTACAGTGTTTCAGACAAACATTGAAGTTAGCAAAGCTCTCCATTTTAAAGAATAGTGGACAGGAAACAAGCTAATGTAAACTCATTTGAGTCTGCAACCACAACACAACTCATACGGTCAATGAAACTTGGAGGGAGGAAGTCCAGACAGGAATCAAGGACAAAAACAGATGTTAGCTGAAAATCAAGAACTGAGCAATACACATCGATAATCCTCTGCTATTCTGAAGCAGTTTGAAGCGACAAACAATTACGACTTTTAATTTCTTGTCAATGCTAATGTCTCTTTACTCACTCCAACATCTATACCACAGGAAAAAATCAATGGACCTTAACCGGGTGGGAGCATAATGGTTGGGAAGACAACCGATAATCAGAACAATGGTCGGCAAGGATGAGAAGAACTTACAGGTTTGCAAACTCATGGAACTAATCCATGCTAAGGTAAAATTACATTGTTTTAGTGTATACTAGATGTGAAGGCTGAGATGAGCAGAAGTGGGTTTTTGATATAATCTTTCTGTTCACACACCTCTCCACATCCAGGATTTCGGAAATAATGAAGTTCAACTCTCCGACATTATAAAATTTATATGGATCATTGAGTTGGTTCATAGTGTTATTGTTGAGTTGATTCTTAGTGTTACTATTGGAGAATCAACACTAAAAGGCCAAGGTATCTCTAGAAATCCTGTAAATTCATGAGGTGTTAAAACTTAAGCAAACCATTGAAGGATTGTGAAAACACTTGTAAATAAAGTGAGTTTTTTAAATTGAACATGGAGAATTCAAATATTTTGACAAAAAGAAACTTTACATGTTGGGTGTGGATGATGATGACCACTACTATGTGCACCCAGTTCGCCTATTTATAAACACTAAAGCTAGCTGTTGGTCTCCCTTTCCCCCTTGTCTGCTTTCTGCTAGATTTACTCCATCATTCTTGTATATTTGGATCAAATATTAATTCCTACTATCTTATGCTTAATAGGAGGTTGGATTGGCTGAATCCTTAAATTTTTGTTGTATTATCTGACCAAGAAACACATGAAATATCACAGAAAAACAATATGTCTGGGAACAATCATTGGGAAATACCTTCATAAAGTTAAATAGAACAAAGAATGCTACAATGGGAAAAATTCAAGTCCTTAATTACTTGGAAACAAGCTTGATATTTATCTATGAGTGTATCAGACGATTAATTTGAGTTATAAGTGAATGTCCTACCATTAAAACATAAAGCATCAACTTCTGCAAAAAAAGATTTGGCATCTACTCAACTACAACCATAATTGGGGACTAGATACAAGATCAATAGTTCATTACACTCATCTAAGACGTATCATATAATCTTATCAATCACCCTCTTTTGTTAGCTAAGACGATTCTCTTTAAGAAAGAAGAATTTGAACTGAACAATCTTGACCATGGTTCTCTGTAAAAAATTTACAGCTATAACTCTGTTATGGAGATTTTCTCTTTGTTCAGTAAGGTCGAAACTTCATCAATGACATTTTGTTAAGGAGAAGTATGGAGGTTCAGAAGAACAAAGACCGGAAGAGAAAGGGTGAGTTTCAAGTATATGTGTTCTAAGAGAAAGGAACCGCCTTGCCAATTTTTTAACTGATAGAGTTTTTGTTTGTGCAGGTACTATTCAATACATTAACTTTTATGATACTCCCATCAGAAACTAAAAAGATTCTGAACCACAAATTCTAATAATTAAATTGCACACGATAAGAGAACGGGAAGCAGATTAAATTGGTATTTCTAATACTAAGTTTGCGACTGATAAACAATAACTTAGTAAGCCACAGGTCCACACACTAAAGGCATACTAAAAAACACAGAACTAAGTATTTATATTGGTTTTTACCATAATTCCATTTGGACAACTTCTTTGTGAATTCTATTGTGATTGTTATAATGTGTGGTATCAGTCTCCTTGGAGGTTCACTCTGCTAGAATCAGAACAATGAAAATCACAAAAGAGACACTCTACATATATCCTATGTCAGCAATTAAGGATTTTGACCAGCTTAAACATCAGCTTCATTTGGATTCAGTTCTCCTCAAGTTCGAAAAAAATTATTTTGGGTAAGATGTCACAACACTTGTTGGGAGATAGGCAAAGTTTGGTCAAAATGGAACATGGAATTCGATATGGTTCATTCAGCTAAAGGAACAGCGCACAATAAGATAAGTGAAGCAGCCAAACAACCAAGGATAAGATGATAAGAGCAACTACGAAGGATAAGTCAATTTGAGCAGCTCAGACAACTAAATAAAGACAACTAGAGACAATCGGGCTACTATGGAGAAGGCCAATGAGCTTAGTCTACAAAAGAGAAGGCTTCAGAAATAATTTAGTCGACATAAGAAACGACTCAAGCAGTGAAAATAAAGTTAGACTAATCTTCTAGCGGCCATGACCTATGGTGTTTCTGATGTAGTATAGCACATTTTTTCCATGACTAACATTTATGAAGATCCTAATTAATGTCACAAAATATAAAACTTTATATCAATAGTTGGCCTAGTCCAGTTATTTTTTTACTTTTATCTCTTTTAATTTGTTTCGTGATATATTGAGATTTGGATAATTGTGTATCCTGTGTTTCGAAGCTACAGGTTTGTTCCTTTAAAGATCCCCCTTCATTTGAGGGGATATAACTATAACTAGATGATTCTTGAGGTCTACTAACTTTGTGCCTGTCGATCATAACCAGATAATAAATGCCTCAAGCGTACTATCTCAATCGTTATATGGTAATTTTTCATATTTTATGGCTAAAAAATAGATCTTCCAATAAACGTCTAAACCAGAATATTAAATTAACTACTAGAGTATTCAATAAAGGGAAGATTCAAGGGAAAATGCTAAATCTACCAGAATGCAGACCAAAAGGTCTAAAAATGCTCTAGTTATGGATAATCGCAATAACAGAGAGCTCCTAGAGTCGAAATAAAAATTGTTGTACAAACATGAGTCTAAACAACAGTGAATCTATGTAATTACTAAACTTAAACTATCAAAAAGAAAAGTTTTTAAGTCGAGTAAAAAAAAACAATTGTTTCTCTGTACTAGTTCTTGTATTCACAATAGAACTTTCGAAAGATCATAAGTTACGAATGAACTAAAAACCAGCCGCCTTAATATATTAACAACCACACACCACAATATAATATTCACAGATCTTAAAGTATATTCACAAATAAATTGATTCAATCGATAGTAATCAAAATAGTAGCAGCCAGAGAACAAAGACACAAAAATATTACTTTTACGAATCTCAAATCACAGCTAAGACCTAAATATTGATTAGTTCGTCAACTGTATTTACTGTTTTCTTCTTATTTATTGCGTGAATTCTGATTAATTAACATAATAGAAAATTAATAATATGGATAATTTCACAACGAAGATGTACATAGCAACAAGGGTAATATAATATGATAGAAACACAGGAGAGGAGAGGAGTGACTGTTGAATCCATCCCATTGTTTTAGTCAACTTTAGCTATTCAATTGGTACAAGCAATTGTTAAAAATGAATAGTAATTGGAGTTGAAAAGAAAAGATTTGGTAATTGGCAAATTGGTAAAATTTGCAACCATTTTTGACTTTGCTATGTTTACATATGTCATTAGTGACATAGGTATGGTTTTATCCTTCTATAAATAGAGCATTCTTGCTCATTTATAGAACACACCAAGTTAGAGAGAAAAAACCATTTTGAGAGCAAAGTGAGGTATTCCATAGACTATATAAGAAAATAGTCCGTGAAGAAAAATAGAGTGTGACCGATATTTTAGTAAGACGGAAACCAAAAGAGTGTTGTTCCTTTTGAGTGTGTAGTAGTCACATTGAGTGTTGTATTTGTGACTACACAGTGTAAAAATTTCTTACTATAGTAATATCAATTGCTCCTCTTGGCCCGTGGTTTTTTTCCTTAGTCAGAAGGGTTTCCACGTAAAATTCTTGGTGTCGTTATTTTCCCATTTTATTTCCATTACATTTACCATATATACTTTTGTGCTTGTCCGTGTTTTCCCAACAAACTGGTATCAAAGCCAAGGTTTTATCTGAGTATGCTCTGTGGTTGCAGCACAGTCTGACCTTCCACATCAGAAAAGATTTACTTTGATTTGCGATAACTATATTTTTTGGGGAAAAACAATGGAAGCCAACACAAGTAGAATGGTTACTTTGAATGGTGTTAATTATGCCATTTGAAAGGGGAAAATGGAAGATTTGCTTTATGTCAAGAATTTTTATAAATCAGTATTTACCACTATAAAACCTGATAATAAAACAGATGAAGAGTGGAATCTGTTGCATGGACAGATTTGTGGATTCATTAGGCAATGGGTCGACGATAATGTGTTGAACCATATTTCTGGGGAAACACATGCTCGAACCCTATGGGAGCATCTTGAAAGTTTGTATGCTCGAAAGACTGGCAACAACAAAATGTTCTTAATAAAGCAGATGTTGAGTTTGAAGTATCATGATGGTTCTCCGATGACAGACCATCTGAATAATTTTCAGGGGATTATGAACCAATTATCTTCTATGGGCATCAAATTTTATGAAGAAATTCAAGGCTTGCTTCTACTTGGTTCCCTACAAGATTCTTGAGAAACATTTAGAACGTCATTGTCAAATGCTGCTCCGGATGGTGTGATCTCTATGGATTCCGCCAAGAGTAGTGTCTTGAACGAAGAGATGAGAAGAAAAACTCAAGGTTCCTCTTCGTCAGAATGTCCTGATAACTGACCCAGGGGGAGAAATAAAACTCGTGGTTCTCAGCATAGAGAACAAAATAGGAGCAAATCCAACGGCAGACTTAAGGATATTGAGTGCTATCATTGTGGCATGAAAGGGCACACAAAGAAGTTCTGCAGGAAGTTGAAGAGGGAGAACAAAAACAAAGAGGAAACTAAAGAAGATGGCAATGAAAATTTCCTAACCACCGTCACCACCGAAGATCTTGTTACTGTTCTTGATGCAAACATGATAAATATTTCTTGTGATGAGTCAAGCTGGGTTGTGGACACTGGTGCCGCATCTCATGTGACATCAAGGAAGGATTTTTTCTCTTCCTACACTCATGGTGATTTTGGAACCTTGAGTATGGGTAATGAGACTGTTTCTAGGGTGGTTGGTATTGGTAAAATTTTTTTGGAAACTAGTGTTGGAACTAAACTAGTTTTGAACAATGTGAAACATGCTCCTGATGTTTGTCTGCACCTAATTTCTGTTGGTGTTTTAGATGATGAAGGATATGTTAGTACCAACGGTGATGGAAGATGGAAGCTCATAAAGGGTTCCTTGGTTGTGGCTCGTGGTAACAAATGTCGTGGTCTATACTGGACTACGGCCTCTACTTGTGTTGATATGGTAAATGTTGTTGAGAGCGATGGCTCTTGAACATTATGACACAAGAGGCTTAGCCAAATTAGCAAGAAAGGACTTAATGTTCTAGCCAAGAAGAAATTATTGTCAAATTTTCAAAGTGCTAAAATAGAAAAATGTGAGCACTGCTTGGCTGGTAAACAAAATAGAGTTTCCTTTAAGTCCTACCCTCCTTCGAGGAAGACAGAGTTGCTTGAGTTAGTGCACTCTGATTTATGTGGTCCAATGAAGACAAAGACATTAGGTGGTGCACTTTACTTTGTCACTTTCATTGATGATTGCTCGAGAAAACTTTGGGTCTATGTCTTGAAGACTAAAGACCAAGTGCTAGGTGTCTTTAAGCAGTTTCAGGCTACAGTTGAAAGAGAAACTGGAAAGAAATGAAATGTATTCGTACTGATAATGGTGGTGAATATTGTGGACCATTTGACGAATACTGCAAGCATCAAGGTATTAGACACCAGAAGACTCCTCCAAAGACTCCTCAGCTTAATGGTTTGGCTGAGAGGATGAACAGGACCTTGATGGAAAGAGTTAGATGTTTGCTTTCTGAAGCAAAGTTTCCAAACTCATTTTGGGGTGAGGCTTTATTGACCGCTGCACATGTTATTAATTTATCTCCCGTTGTTTCTTTGCAAAGTGATGTACCAAATAGTGTTTGGTATTGAAATGATGTTTCCTATAACCATTTGAGAGTATTTGGTTGCAAAGCTTTTGTACATGTGCCGAAAGATGAGAGGTCAAAGTTAGATGCTAAGACAAGGCAGTGCATCTTCATTGGATATGGCTTAGATGAATTTGGTTACAGGCTATATGATCCAATTGAAAAGAAACTTGTGAGAAGCCGTGATATTATTTTCATGGAGAATCAAACAATTGAAGATATTGACAAAGCAGAGAAGGTAGAATCTTCAAGTTTTGATGGTATAGTTCATCATGATGAAGTTCCTTACACAAGTGTGCATGATGTTGTTGGGTTTGATAATCATGGTGATGCCCAAAATCATGTATTGAATCAACATGTTGATGTTGATAATAACAATGATATTGTTATTGATAATCTTGTTGCTCATGAAGTTGTGGACGAATCAAATATTCCGCTTCGGAGGTCCACAAGACAGCGATTTCCTTCCTCCCATAATTCACCCAATGAGTATGTGTTACTCACTGACGGGGGAGAACCTGAATGTTATGAGGAGGCCATTGAAGATGAGTACAAGAATCAATGGATTGAAGCCATGCAAGACGAGATGAAATCTTTGCATGAGAACCACACTTATGAGTTGGTAAAATTACCCAAGGGCATGAGAGCTTTGAAGAACAAACGGGTGTTCAAAGTTAAAGTTGAATAACACAACTTGAAGCCCAGGTACAAAGCTAGATTGATTGTTAAGGGATTCGGTCAAAGGAAAGGTATTGACTTTGACAAAATATTTTCTCCTCTTGTGAAAATGTCCTCGATTCGCATAGTTCTAGGTTTGGCTGCTAGTCTTAATTTAGAGATTGAGCAGATGGATGTGAAGACGGCTTTCCTTCACAGTGACCTAGAAGAAGAGATTTATATGGAACAACCTGAGGGCTTCAAAGTAGATGGTAAAGAAAATTTTGTATGCAAACTCAAAAAGTGTCTCTATGGCCTAAAACAAGCTCCTAGGCAGTGGTACAAAAAGTTTGAATATGTTATGGGGGAGCAAAGCTATAAGAAGACTTCTTCAGATCATTGCGTATTTGTACAAAAAATTTCTGACAATGATTTTATCATCCTTTTGTTGTATGTGGATGATTGTTGATTGTGGGCAAAAATACTCCCAAGATTGACAAGCTAAAGAAAGAGTTGTGTAAGTCTTTTTCTATGAAAGACTTGGGTCATGCCAAGCAAATTTTGGGCATGAGAATTACTCGTCTTAGAGATAAAAGGAAGATTTATTTGTCCCAGAAGAAGTACATTGAACGCGTACTTGAGCGCTTCAATATGAAGAATGTTAAGCCTGTTAGTATACCTCTTGCTGGTCATATGAAGTTGAGCAAGAAGATGTGTCCTACAGCTAGGGAGGAAAAAGAGAACATGGCCAAAGATCCATATTCCTCCCTCGTCGGAAGTCTAATGTATGCAATGGTGTGCACTAGACCTGATATTGCTCACCGCAGTTGGTGTTGTCAGTAGATTTCTCGAAAATCCGGGAAAAGAGCATTGGGAAACTGTGAAATGGATACTCAAGTATCTTAGAGGAAGCTCAGATGAATGCTTGTGTTTTGGAGCATCAAATCCAATCTTGAAAGGCTATACAGATTCTGATATGGCAGGTGACCTTGATAACAGAAAATTCACTACTAGATATTTGTGTACTTTTTCAGGGGGAGCTATATCGTGGCAGTCAAAGTTGCAGAAGTGTGTTGCACTATCTACAACTGAAGCTGAGTATATTGCGGCTACTGAAGCCTGCTAGGAGATGATATGGCTAAAGCGATTTCTTCAAGAGCTTGGTTTGAATCAGATGGAGTATATTGTCTATTGTGACAGTCAGAGTGCAATAGACTTGAGCAAGAACTCCATGTACCATGCAAGAACAAAACACATTGACGTCAGATATCATTGGATTCGTGAGAAAGTGGAGAATGAATCATTTCACGTCAAAAAGATTCACACAAGTGAAAATCCTGCAGATATGCTGACCAAGATGATACCAAAAGACAAGTTCGAGTTATGCAAAGAACTTGTGGGTATGAGCTCTCTCTAAAGAAGTTGAAGATACCTTCTTCCAGTAAATGGGACTGGAGGGGGAGATTTGTTGAATCCATCCCATTGTTTTAGTCAACTTTAGCTATTCAATTGGTACAAGCAATTGTTAAAAATGAATAGTAATTGGAGTTGAAAAGAAAAGATTTGGTAGTTGGCAAATTGGTAAGATTTGCAACCATTTTTGACTTTGCTATGTTTACATATGTCATTAGTGACATCGGTATGGTTTTATCCTTCTATAAATAGAGCATTCTTGCTCATTTGTAGAACACACCAAGTTAGAGAGAAAAACCATTTTGAGGGCAAAGTGAGGTATTCCATAGACTATATAAGAAAATAGTCTGTGAAGAAAAATAGAGTGTGAGCGATATTTTAGTAAGACGGAAACCAAAAGATTGTTGTTCCTTTTGAATGTGTAGTAGTCACATTGAGTGTTGTATTTGTGACTACACAGTGTAAAATTCTTTACTATAGTTTTATCAGTTGCTCCTCTTGGCCCATGGTTTTTCCCCTTATTCAAAAGGGTTTCCACGTAAAATTCTTGATGTCGGGTCCGTGTTTTCCCAACAGTGACCTATAGACCTGAAAATTTTGTTTTTCCTGGACTTATTTTCTGCCAGTAATCTATAGCTTTTTCTGTACTACAAGTTGATATATGCTTCCAAAGGTTTCTTCTATGAATGAATTTATGGTGCTGGACGTCGCAACTCTAAGCAACTTGGAATGCAGAATCCTTATGTGTGTGGGAGATCGTTTTAGGAATTTTTTCCTTATTAGCAGCGTATATAGTTTTTTTTTCTAAATAATGTTTTACTTATTTCCTAGGATTTCCTTTTTTTTTTTCAAGAATTTCGAAAATGGCTGGAAAATGAATAATTTAGAGAAAGTAGGAGTTTTAAATTTTAGAAAAAAAGGCTTTTTGGCAGTTATTTTTTGGAATTGCTACTAAAAGTGTACTTTTTCTCGGCCATTATACATTAGCCGCTAATACATAGCCTCTCATGAATGTATTAGTGGTCGTTCTTTAATTGACGCAAAATAATTATTGCTAAAGTTTATTTTTGTAGTAGTGTTTTTCGATTTCCATTTTTATCAGTTAGAGACTTCATAAATAGTCAGTGTAGCTGAGAAGTATGTATCATTCGTAAATTTTATTAAATGTTTTAAAGACTAAGTTATCTAATTATGGAGAGTTGAATATATCAATTTTATTATTTAGACTTTTCCTTTGAGTTAAAGTTTGTATTTTACTTTCATGAGTTTTTATTCATATTTTAAGCTTTTGCATGATTAAGTTAGAGCCTGATTAGCTTAAAAATTGATCAAACTGACTTAAAAGTCAGCTTTTGACTTATTAGAATGTTTGGCAAATATCAAAGTAACTTATTTAAAGTCAAAAATGACTTATTTTAAGCCGAAAGCTAATAGTTATGTGAGCGGTGCTTTTTTCAACTTAAAAGTCATTTTATGTTGACCGTGTATATTATCTTTTTACCGTTAATTCTTTTATTTTTATTTTTGTTTTTCTTATTATTATTTTTATTATTATTATTTATCATTATTATTTAATTATTATTATTATTCTTTATTACTATTATAATATATTATTATTATTATATATTAATATTATATTAATAATATTATTATTTATTTTATTATTCTTTATTATTATTATTATTAATATATTATTATATATTATTATTATTATTATATTATTATTATTATTATTATTTTCATATTATTTTCTTATTATTATTATTATTAGTAGTAGTAGTAGTAGTAGTAGTAGTAGTAGTAGTATTTTCATATTATTATTATTATTATTTTCATATTATATTATTATTATTATTATTATTTGTTATTATTATATATAATTATTGTTATATATTATTTATTATTATTATTATTATTTGTATTAGTATTTTCATATTATTATTATTATTATTATTATTATTATTATTATTATTATTTTCATAGTATATTATTATTATTATTATTTGTTATTATTATATATAATTATTTTTATTACATATTATTATTATTATTATTATTATTATTATTATTATTATCATTATTATTTATAAACAATTTATAATAATAATAAAGAAATATGTGAATCATAGCAAAATATAATTACTTGTGGATGTAAAATATAAATTAATTTTGTTTCATTTTTTAAGTATAAAAATCTTAAATTAATAAAATTTAATCATGTTAACAACTTTTAATGGTATTTCAGACATTTTGGTTTTAAAAAGTGTTTACCAACTCTTATTTGTCAATCACATCAGCAACTTTTTTTAACTTCAGCACTTTTATCCAAACACATAACTATTTATTTTAAAAATAAGTTACAACACTTTCAAAAGTAATTTTTAAAAGCTATTTCTTTAAGACAATCCAAACGGGCTCTTAGTCATCCGCTTGTAGTCAGCCAGTATGAGGGTTCGCTTGGGGACCAATAATGGTTCTTGAGTGCAGCCACATCAAGGGTTGAGATATGGGTCGTGACAAACTTGGTGTAAGAGTAGAGTGTGCAAGTGTCATAGGGTTTCTATGAAGCCATGTCAGTAGTGTCTTGTTTATGGTTGTGAGGGCCCCACTTCTATAAACAAGGGACTATAAAATTTTAAGAAATGTTTCCCTTCTTTCATACTCTTAATTGTGCATTAGATCTATGCCATACAGAATTATTTGTACCTGTGCGATCTCAGATTCATTCGGCTACCCAATCATACTAGAGGTGGTTGATAAGCTAATTCTGTCCTTAGTCAATCAGTAGCTCTCCAAAAAATCTTAAGGAAGTCATGAGACTTTAAAAGGGCTTGAGAGAAGCCCAAGAGTAATTTAAGTGTAATGTTTCATAGGAATGCATCCATATTCATTTGAATCATGTCTTTGAGATAAAAGTGAGTTGTAGTATTTCCTTTAATCCTTGTTTCAACTGAAATCCTTATGAGGAGATATGTTTACAACTTGGGTATATTTTCAACCCGAAAATATAGTATCAGTTTTGAGGTCATGACCGGTAGTAGTTACAGATCCCAAAGTTAGAGAAAAGTATGCATAGGTTTAGCAATCCAAGAAAGGGAGACAGTGATGAAGCTAGCTATGTTAATATAGTCATGCACCTAGTAAGACAATAATAAAGAGTTTTCCCTTATGGGTAGACTAAGTAATGAAGAGTTGTAAAGAGATTAGGATAGGAGGTAGAGTAAGTATTGGAAGTCAATATGAATTTGAGTATACCTTAACTAGAAAGGGGTTATGATGATAGAGTCATTTTAGGGATAATGCCTAGTAGGTTAGTAGGTAGCACTTAAGTTGTGAAGTGGAATGTGATGGTATTTGAGTATGCAAACTGAAAGGTAAGGATTGACTAATTGTCATGAGTCCCTAATGGACAAGTGTTTCTAAATTGGCACAGTAGTATTGAGGTATAATATAGTAAGAGATAAATTATATTGATATCCGGGCTTAGTAATAAACTTATAGCTTGAATTTGAGATACCGACATGATCCAAAAGAATGACAACATAAGGGTGATGATGTTAGTCTTTAGATTTGATCTAGAAGACTTGACATAGAATGTGTGAGATATTGAGATGGTTGTTGCAATGAATGTGAGTAGTAAAGACCCTAACCTTGATATAAGGGCAGTGAAGTATCGCTAAGTCACAATTGTAAAATGATCATTAAGAGAATGTACACTAGTTAGAGATGTGGAATAGGTCCAAAGCTTTCAAGTGTCAACTTTAGACCTAAGGGGGGAGATGACAAGATGAGAAGTTAAGTGTTTGAGAGTAAGATAGTAATGAGTTCTAAGGAGTAGAGAAGATATCCTTTTGGAGGCTCGTTTAGTAATGAAGTGATGTTAGAAAGAGGAGGTTGATGATCTTATTATGTTATTATGGTGTGATAATTCTATCAAAGGTTATTAATAAGGAGGAATAAGAGGATTAGTTTTTACTATGAGAATAGTTAAATGAGTGCCCTTAGTTAGATTCAAAAGAGTTTGTTAGTAGGAGTTCATGGAGTTGTTAGATTACTAAGCTTGAATGTGGTGGTAAAGAGTAATAGTTTGAGATGAGATTCCCTATAGAGAGGTATAGAATCGAAACATAAAAATTTGAGTAAATCTTTAATATAATAAGATCAGACCATTAGACGTAGACCTTAGTAAGAGAAAACCATTCTATACTGAGTTCAGTCGTCATTCGAGGACGAATGATCCCAAGGGAGAGATATTGTAACACCCAAGAACTTTTTTTTGAAGTAAGACTTGAGTACTTAATCGTAGTGAGTGAGATTTCACCAAGGAAAAGAAATTTCTATGTATTAAAGTCAGTTCACTAGATTTAACAACTTGAATTCCAAAAAAATTAAATTGGAAATAACAAAATCTGAAATTTTGCAAGTTAAGCTAAGTAAGAGTTTTGGTCAACTTCAAATGGTCATAACTCCTAAAACATGATGATTTCAGTATTGTACAATAAACCATAGTAAAGATCTTTGAATTATATTTCCAACTTTGTGGAGTTTGGTAAGTTTCGAGGTTGGATGAGTGAGATACGACCTTTTGAAGTTAGGCTGTCAATTTAAGGAAAGTTAGCCGAAAACATGAGGGGTAGTTTGGTCCTTTCCTTATCCAATCAGACTTAATTCATTTGAGTAATATTTTAGCGGTCTAATACTTTCAGGTTCAATTTAATAATCCTAATATACGCCTAGGGTTTTAGTTGATAGTTCAAGTAGAGACAAGAAGAGAAAAGAGGAAAAATGAAGGAGTTTGTCTACATTCTTGAGTTTAGTTACAGATTTTCACCATGTTTTAATCGCTAAAAGGTATGTAAGCTTTTATAGTGTTGGTTTAATTCAGAAACACGCAAATCTTGATTTATTAGGCTCTATTTCATTCTTGAAATTTAAGAATTTAAGTTTTGATGAGTTTTTGATAAGTGTTCTTGAAGTTTCATTAAGTTTTGATGTAAGATTCTACTTGGGTCAACTTTAAATGGCCATATATCTTAGAATATTAAGAGTTACGTGAGTCATAACCTATCCAAAAGTAATTGAATCTACTTTCAACACCACCAATTTCGCGCCAATCCGATTTTCCGTCAATCCAAGTTTTGAGTAATAGTTATGACCATTTTAGTAACCTATATACAATGTTGTTACAAATTAGCCGACGAGAAAACATTAAAAGGGGTTGTTATTATTTTTTTACCTCCAAGAAAATCCTAAATTAATTTTTTGACCAATAAAAGGTTAAAAAATCATATTTTAATATTTACTTATTAAAATCATAATTCTTAGCCATAGTGATTTCAAGAAACTAATTTAAGAATCTCAAGAAAGGTTTTCTTGATCATTTACTTTCAAGCTAGGATTTCAAGGTTTCTATTCATGTTCTTATCAATGATTGTTCAATAACCTTGTTCGTTGTATCTAAAATCATTCCTAACATGTTCATCACCTCGAATTCATAATTCAAATTCAACGTAGAGCTGAAAGTTAAGTTTTTGAAATTTCTTTCAAACGTTCTTAGAAATTCCTTTTGAGTAGTCTTCTACAACTTCAAGTAACTTGTTTCAAGACTTAATCAAGTGAGTATAAGAGTGAAGAGTATGTTTAATGAGTCAAATCACCTGTATCCTTCATATCATGAACCATAAATTTTGAATTGATAATTCACATTCAAGAGAGTTAAGAGTAGAGCTCAAGAAAGTCTTTAAGTTCAATTGTGAATTCTTTGAGATCCATCATTAATTTGAACTATGTTTTGAGGAAAAAAAAAGAGAATGAGAAAAGTCATATACATGAATTCTATCTAGTTGCTTAGACCTTCGAGTCGAGTTGTTCATGCCCATAACTTCCACATGAATTCCATAAATTGACTATCATTGAGAGGAGTAGTATCTCCATGTTCTATGTATTGAGTATTGAGTTCCTTATTCTTTTGGAGATTATATTTCTAAGAGATAAGTGTAAAAAACACACCTAAAATATTCATTTTTTTAATTTCATACTTAAATTATTGAAAGTGTGAGTTTCATACCTAAACTATCACTTTTTAGCCTCAGTGGTGTGTGTAGTGCACTCTCTCTTTTATATGAAATTTTTTTGACACATGGCATTCCACACAGATAAAATATAAAAAATTAATATTAATTAAAAATTAAAGATTATTATCCATATAAAAAATTAAATTATTTTTCTTATCTCACTCCACAACCTCCTCCATGTCTGCCCCTCACCCGCGACAACGCCATCCATTTTTTTAAAAAAAATCATTCATAAAATATTTATAAAAATAATCATATTTCATCCTCCCCCTTCCCCTTCCCCCATTCTCTCGATAGAAATTGATATTATTTTATTTTAAAAAATATACTCCATCCTATTTAATTTTTCGCTCCTAATTTTTTTTAAATATTTTTCTTATTTTGTGTTAGATATGCACGTACATATATTTTTAGAAAAAAAATTATACTAGTGTACCTAATATAACATAAACAACAAAAAAATATAAAAAGTCTTGTGGCGGCAAGTAAAAGTATTTTCGAAAATTGAAAGCAGAGGTTAAGTGGGATGGCTAGAATTATATTTTTAAGAAAATAAAATAATATCTAAATTAGTATTTGTTGAGTGGAGGGGATGAAGTAAAAAATGAAATACTTTTATAAAAGAAATTTAAGCAAAATAAAAAAACGTTGAAAAATGGCGTGGGATAAGAAAAATATTTTACATTTTATTTTATAAAGAAAATATTATTGTGTATAATTGTTTTTTAGTTTTTAATTTTAGCTAATACTAATAATTTATTTATTTTTTGTCAAGGTTGGATATTTTATCCATGTGGAGTGTGATGTGGAAATTCTTTAAAATAAAAAAGAAAGAGTGTATTACACATACCATGATGAAGTGGTATAAAAGAGAGAGGTGTGTTTGTCAAACTAAAAAGTGATAGTTTAGGTATGAAACTCAAACTTTCAATAATTTAGGTATGAAACTCAAAAAAAAAGTGAATAGTTTAGGTGTTTTTTTACACTAGTCTCTATTTTTAATTGTGGGTCTATTAGATGATACCCATGAAGTCCTCGAGTTGAATCATTCATGCCCATAATTCACCATGAACCCTATAAGTCGAACAATCTTGAGAGGAGAGGTACCTTTGAGTTCTCATGTTGAGTAGTTCATGCTCATAAATCCGCATGAACCCTCAAACTGAAAATAATGAAATCATCATAAACATGAGATCATCATCCCTGAATCCATACTTCAATTCAAGGAAGTTAAAAGTTAAGTTTAGACGTTAAGAAGTAAGTCAAAGAAAAGTTCTTAAGTTTCTATAGTCTTTATCAAACTTTTTAAATTAGTTTTAAGGCGCAAGTTTCAAGTCAAGTAAAGAGTAAAGAGTTGAACATCTTCCTTCAAAGTAATATAACGGAACTCTATATTCCCTAAGAGTTGAGTTCATTTCTCAATAGTTATAAGGGAACTATGTATTCCGTAAAAGTTTATAAATGTTTTCACATTTAAGTTAAGAGTAAAGTAAGATTTCCCCAAAGAGTTCTGGAAAAGAAAAGAAAACATTGATTCCAAGAGAATTTTTTAAAGCTAAAGTATTGAGCAAATTATCTCAACTCAAAGAAAGGAAGTTATTTTAAAAGCATGAGCAAAAGTATATTTTCGGAGTAGTATTAAGCACCGATGTTGGAATGAGAGCTCATATTAACTCAAGTCTCCATGTAAACCATGTAGCCATAATGGGTAATAACAGATCATACTTTTAAGATGATCACATAAGTTAAGCTAGTGGATCCACTAAGTTAAAGAGTTCTATGTGACCGCAAAGCATAGGACAGTTCTAAAAGCGTGGTCAAGACGATGTATCACCACTTAGGCTCATATTGGTGGTTGTCGATTAGAGAATCTTCCACAAAAATTATATTACCTTCTTATATCAGTAAAGTTGAGTTTGTTATTGCATTTTCCTTAATGAACTAATTTGTTTTTACTGTTTATAAAGCTTTTTATCTATAGCATATGTATTATTACTTTACATTGAGTCGAGTATCATATCTTTGAGTTTAGAATTTAAAATCTGAGTTGAGTTGAGTATTCTTGAGTATGATGTGTGGAGTAAGTTGAGTAATTGAGTATTCTTTGGTATTCCTTGAGATTCTAGGTTGAGAAGAGTTAAGTATGTTTTTTTTATCAAGTATCAAGGTTATGTTATTCTTTATAATTATCCCAACATACTCGTACATTGAACGTACTGAGCCAATTATCATGCATCTTTTCATGATAAAGACAAAGGTATTCAGGATCTTCAATAGGAGCTTCATTGATACATCCGATAGTTCGAGTATGCTATGGTGAACCACCTTGCTTCGGGAGGATTCCATTTACTTTTTACTTTAGTCACGATGTCATGGGTCTTTTCTCGACAACCATCTTTATCAGTTATAGGCTTCATAGATAGTCAGTGTAGTTGAAAAGTCTCTATCATTCATTAATTTTATTAAATCTTTTAAAGACTAAAATTGACTTTTTATGGCGAGTTTAATATATTAATTTGATTATTCAGAGTTTTCGTTTGAGTTAAAGTTTGTATTTCACTTTCATAAGTTTTTATAAAGATTTTAAGTTTTTACATGCTTAAGTTAGTCTTCCACTCGTAGTCAGCCAGGAAAAGAGTTTGCTTAGGGACCAGCAATGGTTCTTGAGTGCCTGCCACGTCTAGGTGTAAGCTTGGGTCGTGACAGATTCATCTTATTCTGGACTAGGTTGAAAAATTCCAAGTTAATACGAAAAAGTATTCTGGCCTCAATTTTTTTCATTGGCTTTTCCCTAACGACGAAATCAAGTCGGTACACAAAACAAGAGAATGTATACCTCATTCCCTTGTTGTGCTTTAAGTCAAAGTCTAACTGAATCACTCAAACAATCTTATGTTGTAACTTTTTATAAAATTATTGTTTGTTTTTATTGATTTATGAATTATGTTGGCAATATATTAAAGATTTTTGTATTAAATTTGAGAAAAAAGAATCATTCATATAGTTGAAAGATGAAATCGCTCAATAATGGAATATCTAAAATTAATTATTAACAATGTTGGGTTATTTTGGTTCAGAGCATATTGAATAGACTTGATATTTCTCAAGTAATTGCTACAATTTAAAAAAAAAAATCTCTTCCCATAGCTTTGTTTTTATAAAGTTATTCATAAACCAACAAAAATGATTCAAATATTAAAAAATTCTTTAAAGGAATATTAATGTTTAAAACATAAAAAAACAAGAGAAAAACTATGTGGAGTTTCTTTTTAATACAATGTGATATTGATCTACATGTCACTTTTAAAATTTTATTAAACATGTAAATGTTAGGTAGTGGAGCCTGATTAATTTTAGGTTTTCCTATTTATTCTCTATTTTAGGTTTTCCTATTTATTCTCTATTTAGGTTTTCCTATTTATTCTCTGTAACCAAAAATACTCTGATTTATTAATATAAATATACCTCACCGCCGTGGAAGTTTACTTACGGGGTTTTACCACGAAATATTGGGTTTTCTCTTTCTCTCTCTAGATCTCTCATCTCTTTCTCTTGAAAGTTGTTGTGTTTTTCATTCATCTAGTGTGTGTGCGTGAATTCGATCCTAACAACTGGTATCAGAGCTAAGGAGATTCAACACGATCACTGAAGATGGATAATTCAAAGCTTGGAATCGAGAAGTTTGATGGATCCGATTTCAGTTTCTGGAAGATGCAGATCAAAGATTATCTGTACCAGAAAGATCTTCACGAACCGTTGACCGGGGTGAAGCCGGAATCCATGACGGAGGAGAAGTGAAAACTCAAGGATCGCCAGGCTCTAGGGTTGATCCGGCTGACTTTGTCAAGAAACGTGGCGTTCAACATCGTGAAGGAGAAGACTACGTTCGGTCTGTTGAAGGCACTATCAAATATGTATGAAAAACCATCGGCTATGAATAAGGTAGATTTGATGCGTAGATTGTTCAATTTACAGATGTCTGAAACTGGATCCGTTTCTGATCATATAAACGAGTTCAATATGATTGTGAGTCAAATCAATTCTGTGGATATTAATTTCGAAGATGAAATTAAGGCGTTGATTTTGATGTCATCTATGCCCGAGATATTGGGTTTTCTCTTTCTCTCTCTAGATCTCTCATCTCTTTCTCTTGAAAGTTGTTGTGTTCTTCATTCATCTAGTGTGTGTGCGTGAATTCGATCCTTACAGTAAATTGGTACGAGAACTTAAAAAAATCCTCCGTATAAAAATTTTTTGTTAGTAGCTATAGTTCGAGGGAGGCCCTACTTGGCGCAAGTTCTAACTAAATAAACTTTGTGCTTATATTATATATTGGAAAAATGTACAAGTACCCCCTCAACCTATGCCCGAAATTTCAGAGACACGCTTATACTATACTAAGGTTCTATTACCTCCTTAAACTTATTTTATAACTAATTTTCTATCCTTTTCGGCCTATGTGGCACTAGCTTGAAAAAAAAGTCAACCGGCATTGGGTCCACAAGATAGTGCCACGTAGGCTGAAAAGGGGTTGAAAATTATTAATAAAATAAGTTCAAGGGCAATAGAACCTTAGTATAGTATAAATGTATCTCTGAGATTTCGGACATAGGTTGAAGGGTACTTGTGTGCGTTATCCTATTATATATTGGATGAAATAACTAAAAAATAATTATTGGAGAAACGTATGTATGTATCATATTTCATTTTGCACACTATTATTGTTAACTTTTTTCTAGTTCTGCAAAATAATATGTAAAATGATATTGCTAAATTATATATATGAGAAATTTTGATGTTTCAATTTTTTTATATAATGTATATTTATTAGAAACGACTAACTAACATTTGCGACAAAACGACTTTCAAATTTTAGGTTCAAAATATTTTAATGAAAAATTTCAATGGATACCCAATACAAATCTCCACTAAACAATCCAAAGATTCACATTACATGATCTTCTCTCAGTATTTCTATTCTTCAAGTTTCTTTTGTTTACTAAGCTAGCGTTTGGCCATAAATTTTCAAATATTTTTGGCAAATATTATTTGAGTGAAAATTTAGGTGAAATTTCACCATGTGTTTGACCATAAGATTTGGGAAATATATTTGACCTTTTTAAAAAAATATGATTTATACCCATAAGTTTTAAAAACTATTAAAACTAACTATAAGTTTGTATTACAAGTTAATTGGATGTTCGTTACAACAATAACAAATAGTTTCCATCACATTAGAGCAATGTGGTAATTTGGAGCGAGTGCAACAAGTATCATTCAATACATCGTGAAGTAGACGAAGCACATGATTTTATTACCTTGAGTTAATTTATCATCATTTTCATCAACAATCATATATTATTTAATATTCACTAAATATTTCATCACTATTTTGATGTTCACGTAAAAAAATTATGTAATATAACACAAACAACTACTATAGAGGGTTTTTTTTGTAAAGATAACAGTTTGGGTAAAATTTTAATTTTCAAAAGATCCCAAATAATGAGATTTGGCCCAAATACTAGAAAAAACTAGTATTTGAGAATTTGAGATATTTGCCAAAAATATTTGCCAAATAATGACAAATTGTATGGACAAACATTATTTGCAAAAATTTTCCCCAAATATTATTTGGGAAATCTATGGCCAAACGGGAGATAAGACTTTTAAGAATCATAATAAAAAACTTGATTTTACTAATTTATCCTTTTAGAAACTTGTTCAGAACTTTACAAAATTAGTTACCCTTTCTATTTTATTTGCTTCAGTTTGATATTGATTTGCTTTTTTTTTTTCAATTACTTTGAAACCTTGTTTTTCGGAGTTGCAGATTTTGATTTTGTTAGATATTTTCGTTTTTGTATGCACAATTCATTTGGTTTGGTATCTCTCTTCCTACTATCACAACTGTTACTTACACTTTTTATATGCAAAAACTTGTAATTTTAATTGTATTCATATAAATTTTTAATGTTTAAATTTATTGTTTAGATATTTAATTTACGTAAACTTATTTCACTTTGAAAATTTATCAAATTATTTTAGTTTTTCGATTATTTTTATTAAAAATGTAGTCAAACACAACCATATGAGTGATCTTCCAATAGATGATTAAAGGAATAATGGATTCAGAACATTCCTCATAAATTCTAATTAAATTCATTATCCTAATAATTTGGAAAAGTTATGTAGATTATCAAAGCAAATTTATTATACTTTAAAAGATATATAATAATAACTTCTAATCTATGTAATATTTTACTTTCC
Source organism: Solanum arcanum (assembly GCA_027789145.1). Lineage (NCBI taxonomy): Eukaryota > Viridiplantae > Streptophyta > Magnoliopsida > Solanales > Solanaceae > Solanum > Solanum arcanum. The sequence continues at coordinate 37,466,078 of CM050933.1, forward strand.
ATGATCATGTTATAATTTTGAAAAGTAATTAAAATCTAAAGCACTATAAATACCAAGCTATCCACATGTATTGAAATCATTATCTCTCTCCATTTTATTCATCATGTCTTCTAAAACTCTCATAACTCTCTAGACTAGCGATGATGATAAATTCAAACTCAATCAGTCTATAGTTATGAGGTCACAAGTCATGAAAAAACATAGTACAATATGTGGATTGTACTTCTAACGTCATCCCCCTAACTAATGTTGATGGCAAAATTATGTACAAAGTGGTTCAATATAGGAAGAAACACTCGGAGGAAGGTGTATCGAACGAAGCATTGATGGAGCTTGGCTAGAATCTCGTGTAGGTGGATCAGACGTTTTTGTTTTATCTTCTCTTAGCGGCTGGTTTTCCTAACAATTAGGAGATGATGGAAGTAATGTGTCAAGATGTTTTTGATAGAATCAAAGGTAAATCCTTATATGAAATACTTAAAGAATTTTGTACCAAGAATGATTTTATTTCAGGAAGAAGATCAGAAGAACCCTAAAAAGAATGCTTGGACTTTGAATTCATTTCTAAAGGTAGTGTTATTTTAAATTTTTCTTCTTTTTTATTTAGAATTTGAACTGTTTAGTTAGATGTATGTTTTTATTTAGTTCTATGTTATATTGTCCTTTTAGACAAAAAAAAAATAGCGTAACAACTAGGTTCGTCGTTATAAAAATGCCAACTAAGGGAAATTGGGGCAAGAAAAACATTTTTATAGTATTAGGATTTCCCAACCTTGTCCACATTTGGAGGAAATCAGAGTCATCAAGGTGTTAGGAAAATCTAGTAGAAACCGGGTGGAGTAAATATGATTTTGATTTAATGAACGAATAAAAACTCTTAAAAAGAATACCCACGACTTTACTAAATCAAATTTTGATAAGTAGATCTCTGTGAATCGACATTAGTGTTAAGGGTATTTTCTAAGCATAGTGGGTCAATCGTTTGTTGCAAAAAGAGGGAATTGAAATACTTTTGAGAAATTTGTTATCTCGCTTTGTGCCGCTGTAACGAGAGTTATACCAATTTAATTGGGCCTCTATAACAGGATGGTGTCCACTATGGAAGACGAGACAAAACTTAAAATCGTGAATTTTTGGGGAGGGCTCATTTCTTCAAAAATGCCGTTGTAGAAAGATTTCAGGACATTGTAGCACCGACGCTACAACGGGATGTGTGACGCTGGCGTGGGACAGATGCGAATGAACGCGTTAATAAAACACTTAAACGACCTTATTAGACACATTTTTGACTTTTAGAGCTAAAGAACGACCCCCATTCAACCCTAACTCGTTTTTCCACTATTCTTGAGGCTAAAAGTATGTTTTAACTCTCCAAATCAATTTTTCGATTCGTAGAGCATAATAGAATGAGTCAATATTTACGAGGAAGGGTTTCACGATAAAATTGTATATTATAAACAACCATAACCCAGATAGTACAGACCATGGGTATGATCAAGGGTTGTGATCATTATTAATAATTCGGATAATTAGTGATTGTTTACTGATTTTCCTATGTTATTAATTTTTTGTAAATGAAGAACATGCTTAACGAATACACAAAGGAAAAGATCAAGTTTTTAGGATCTTAAGCTTGTTTTGACGTAGGTGGTGATTGTAATTTCATGATTGTGTGATGTATGCATATTCTAGCTTCATTGTGATAGTTGTATGTATACGAATGTTGCAATATTGATACACTTGTTGTAACTGAGATAGAATAATGATGTAGCCATGAAATCATGATGTATTTTTTTTATCATAATGATATACTTGTGATTGTGGTGTGTGAATGTGGATCGAATTGCAACGTTAAGAAAAGCTGAGTGGGATCAGTTGCCACGTTGCAGCATAACTTTTGATCGTGTTTCCACGTTCTGGCAAGCTAACTGTTTGGGTTTAAGTTGTTTAGAGGTCGAATGATGTGACAAGCATGTGTAATGTGTTTTTTAATTGTCATGTTGATAATTCTTTATGTGTCGATATATATGCATGCAATTATAATAATGTTGTACTTGTTAATATTGGGATAGTGGGATAGCCGTGTGATCCTACAAGTACACGGTGATTGTGTACTAATTCTATATTTGCTCTTAGTTTGGTTGAGTACATGGTACCTTCAAATGGCTATTGAAAAGTCTTGATTATTAGACTAGAGATCATCGCATCGACTTCAAAGTTAAGCCGCATCTTCCAGGCTGCAATGGAGTTCTCTTTCGTCTATGTACACTATTTCCAGACTTAAGCTTTGTTTTAGAAAGTTGAATAGTTCATTAGTTGGGAATGTATCCCTTCTTTTTTAGGTTTATGTATCTTGTTAGATATTTTGGTACATTGAATTTCAGATTCTAGGTATTTAAATTCCGTATTTGTTAGTTAATTATCTTGCTTCTTTAACTTAGTTTCCTTAGTTTTGGTCTAGTTTGCTTAGTTGGATAAGTAGTGGTTCTCCTATCGGAGGGATAATGTGGATGACAATCACGATGATCTAGGTCGTGAAAATTTCTTGTGTTGATCTCGATGCGCCGAAACAAGTCTAATAAAATCTCGTGGAGCAGTACAGGGACACGTTTACTTTTCTTCGAGAGTCTATAGAATTTATCAGTGGTCGTATTTGCTCTTATGCTTTGGCGTCATTACCTCATAGGCGTTAATTGTAAAGTATTTACCAATCATTGTAGTCTACAATATGTATTTACTCAAAAGGATCTGAATTTGAGAAAACAGAGATGGATGAAGTTACTCAAGGATTATGATGTGATCATTCACTACCATCTGGGCAAGGCTAATGTTGTGGCAGATGCTTTGAGTAGAAAAGCGGTAAGTATGGTTAGGTTAGCTTACTTGAGAGTAACCAAGCGTCCTTTGGCCTAGGAAATCTAGACCTTGCAGGCTAAGTTCATGCAATTGAGTATCTCTCAAGGAGGCGGAATGTTATCTAGCATTGAAGTTAAGGCCACCTTTATCGAGGAAAACAAGGCCAAACAATTTCAGTATGAAGTCTCGAAAGAACTTAAAGATAAGATAGAAAATTGTAAGGCACAAGACAACTTTTGATGCGGATGGTGCACTTATTGTGAAAGGAAGGATTTGTTCTCCTCGCATTAATGGATTGATTCAAAATATTATTGGAGAAGTTTTATGTGAAAGAGAGAGTGAGGTTGCATGGTGTGCCCTTTTCTATCATCTCAGATCGGGGTACCCTTTTCACTTCCATATTTTGGAGGAAATTGCATGATGAATTGGACACACAACTCACTTTTAGTACGACCTTTAATCCACAGACGGACGGAAAATCGGAGAGGACTATACAAGTGTTGGAAAACATGTTGAGAGCTAGTGTGAATGATTTTTTAGGGCATTGGGATAAGTTCTTATATTGAGTATTGAGTTCCTTATTCCTTTGGAGATTATATTTCTAAGAGATAATTGTTAAAACACACCTAAACTATACCTTTTTTTTTAGTTTCATACCTAAACTATTGAAAGTTTGAGTTTCATACCTAAACTATCACTTTTTAGTTTGACAAACACACCTCTCTCTTTTATACCACTTCATCATGGTATATGTAATACACTCTTTCTTTTTTATTTTAAAGAATTTCCACATCACACTCCACATGGACAAAATTTCCAACCTTGACAAAAAATAAATAAATTATTAGTATTAGCTAAAATTAAAAACTAAAAAACTATTATACACAATAATATTTTCTTTATAAAATAAAATGTAAAATATTTTTCTTACCCCACACCATTTTTTAACATTTTTTATTTTGCTTAAATTTCTTTTAGAAAAGTATTTCATTTTTTACTTCATCTCCTCCCCCTCATCAAATACTAATTTAGATATTATTTTATTTTCTTAAAAATATAATTCTACCCATCCCACTTAACTCTCTGCTTTCAATTTTTTTTCCCAGTGTTTATATATACATATCGAAAATATTTTTTACTTGCCGCCACAAGACTTTTTATATTTTTTAGTTGTTTATTCTATATTCGGTACACTAGTAGAATTTATTTTCTAAAAATATATGTACGTGCATATCTAACAAAAATAAGATAAACGTAAAAAAAAAATTAGGAGCGGAAAATTAAATAGGATGGGGTAGATTTTTTAAAATAAAATAATATCAATTTATATCGGGAGAAGGGGGGAAGGGGGAGGGGGAAGATTAAATATGTATTTTTTACAAATATTTTATGAATGGTTTTTTTTTAATAAAAAAATTGATGGTGTTGTCGTGGTGGAGGGGGGATACATGGAGGAAGTGGTGGAGTGAGATAAGAAAAATAATTTAATTTTTTTATATGGATAATACTCTTTAATTTTTAATTAATATTAATTTTTTATTATTTAATTTTTATCTAGATAAAAGATTTTGTCTATGTGGAATGTCATGTGTCAAAAAAATTTCATATAAAAGAGAGAGTGCACTACACACACCACTGAGGTGTGTTTCTCAATCTAAAAAGTGATAGTTTAGGTATGAAACTCACACTTTCAATAGTTTAGGTATGAAACTCAAAAAAAAAGTGAATAGTGTAGGTGTTTCTTTTTACACTAGTCTCTATTTTTAATTGTGGGTCTATTAGATGATACCCATGAAGTCTTTGAGTTGAATCTTTCATGCCCATAATTCATCATGAACATTATAAGTCGAACAATCTTGAGAGGAGAGGTGCCTTTGAGTTCTCAAGTTGAGTAGTTCATGCTCATAAATCCGCATGAACCCTCAAATTGAAAATAATGAAATCATCATAAACATGAGATCATGATCCCTGAATCCATACTTCAAATTCACGGAAGTTAAAAGTTAAGTTTAGACGTTAAAAAGTAAGTCAAAGGAAAGTTCTTAAGTTTCTATAGTCTTTATCAAACTTTTTAAATTAGTTTTAAGACGCAAGTTTCAAGTCAAGTAAAGAGTAAAGAGTTGAACATCTTCCTTCAAAGTAATATAACGGAACTCTGTATTCCCTAAGAGTTGAGTTCATTTCTCAATAGTTATAAGAGAACTATGTATTTTGTAAAAGTTTATAAATGTTTTCACATTTAAGTTAAGAGGAAAGTAAGATTTCCCAAAAGAGTTTTCAACAAGAAAAGAAAACATTGATTCCAAGAGAGATTACTAAAGTTTAAGTGTTGAGAAAATTATATCAACTCAAAGAAAGTAAATTATTTTAAAAGTATGAGCTAAAGTATATTTTCGGAGTAGTATTCAGCACCGATGTGGGGATGAGAGTTCATATCAACTCAAGTCTCCATGTAAATCGTGTAAACATCATGTGAATTAATGGATCATATTTTTTGGATGATCACGTAACTTAAGCTAGTGGATCCACTAAGTTAAAGAGTTCTATGAGACGACAAATATAGGACAGTTCTGACAGCGTGTGCAAGATGATGCATTTCCACTTAGCCTCAAGATGGTTTTTGTCGATTAGAAAATCCTCGCCAAAAATTATATTACTTTTTTATATAAGTAAAGTTGAGTTTGTTATACATTTTCTTTAACGGACCAAGTTGCTTTTACTGTTTTATAAAGCTTTTTATAGATATCATATGTATTATTTCTTTATATTGAGTTGAGTATCCATAATAAGTATCATATCTTTGAGTTGAGTATTTAAAGTCTGAGTTGAATTGAGTATCTTGAGTATGTTGTGTTGAGAAATTGAGTAATTGAGTATTCCTTGAGTTTCAAGTTTGAGAAGAGTTAAGTATGTTTCCTTTTTTTTTTATCGAGTATCAAGGTTATGTCATGCTTTATAATTCTCCGAACATGCTCGTACATTTCACGTACTGAGTCAATTTGGCCTGCATCTTCTCATGATGCAGACACAAGTATTCAGGATCTTCAACATGAGCTTTGTTGATACATCCGAGAGTTCGAGTATTCTATGGTGAACCACCTTTCTTCCTGAGGATTTCATTTACTTTTCTGTTTAGTCACGATGTCATGGGTCTTTTCCCGAACAATATCTTTATCAGTTAGATGCTTCATAGATTGTCAGTGTAGTTGAGAAGTTTGTATCATTCATTTATTTTATTAAATGTTTTAAAGACTAAAGTTGACTATTTATGGCAAGTTGAATACATTAATTTGATTATTCAGAGTCTTCTTTTATATTAAAGTTTGTATTTCACTTTAATGAGTTTTTATTAAGATTTTAAGCTTTTGCATAATTAAGTTAGTCTCCCACTCGTAGTCAGCCAGGATGAGGGTTTTCTTGGGGGACAAACAATGATTCTTGAGTGTCGGCCATGTCCAGAGTGTAGAATTAGATCGTGACAAATTTCATCCTAATCTAGACTAGGTTGAAAAATCCAAGTTATTACGAAAGAATTTTCTAGCCCCAATTCTAATTTCATTGGTTTTTCCCTAATGACGGATCAGTTCAGTACACAGAACAAGAGAATGTATAACTCATTCCCTTGTTGTACTTGAATCAAAGTCTAACCGATCACTCAAACCATCATGTTGTACCTTTTTATAGAATTATTGTTTCTTTTTTTTAGTTATTTATGAATTATGTTGCCGATAAATTAAAGCTTTTTATACTAAATTTGAGAAAACATCATTCATATAGTTGAAAGATGAATTTGCTCAATAATAAAATATCTAAAATTAATTATTAACAATGTTGGGTTAATTTGGTTCAAAGCATAATGAATAGACTTGATATTTCTCAATCAATTGCTACAATTTTTAAAAAAAAAATCTCTTCGCGTAGCTTGTTTTTATAAAGTTACTCCTAAAACAAAAAAAAATGATTCAAATATTAAAAATTCTTGAAAAGACTATTAAATTTTAGAATTTAAAAAACAAGAGAAAAACAATATGGAGTCTCTTTTTAATACAATGTGATATTGATCTGCATGCCACTTTTAAAAATTTATTAATAATGTAAATTGGTATTAGAAATCAAAAGGTCCTCCGTATAAAATAAATTTCTTCGTAGAAAGCTCTATAGTTCGAGTGAGGTCCTACTTGGTGCAAGTTCTTAGTAAATAAACTTTATACTTATATTATATATTGGATGAGATAACTAAAAAATAATTATCGGGAAACGTAGAAATGTATCATTTTTCATTTTGTAAAGTATATAGTGCATCTTGCAAGGTAATAGTGGATGAGCTTATAATGTTATAATAGAAGAAATAAATTATTATAATTGTATGCATATATATATATATATATATATATATATATTTCCTTACCAAAAAAAAGTACAGGCTACGTTCCAAATTTTAGGGCAATAGCCTTCTCAAGTAAATGTATCATTGACAAAATTCTTATTAATTTAATGGATGTATGCATTTGTAGTGTATCAGTATTTTAAGTAGTTTCAAATTATATATATGTATGATGTATAACTATACATTAGATATGTATAAATTATCTCAAACATATTTATGTAATTTTTTTGTAAATTACCGTTCATCTTCTTCACGAGTAAATTTTTTGCAATACCGACTAACTCAATTCTCCTCTAAATAGTCCTAAATTCTGGATATGAAAAAATCAAAATGTTTTGGATTTTTTTCATATATTATATATTCACTAAAAATGATCAATTTAGACTTGCGGTAGATCAAATATTAAATTTTGATATTCAAAATGTTTTAATGAATGATTTCAATGGACATCTGATTCAAATCACAACTAAACTATCCTAAAATATAAATATCATTAGCTTCATCTCAATATTTCTATTATTTAGATATATTATTCACTCAAAATGATTTATAGTTGCAACGATGTCAAAGTTTTATTTACTTAAGGTTACAAAATTGTACGAAGAATAATTGATTAGACAGACATAATTAGTAAATGATCAAATGGTCAATCTATTGTTTTAGTTTTTCGATTACTTTTATCAGAAATATAGTCAAATGGAGTGATTTTAATAACTATCATAAATTGCTGGTCTTCTTGTAAATGTTTAAAGAAACAATGAGTTTGGAGGGTGTCTGAGTTTATTTAAAAGTTGGTCAAACCTATTTTTCAGTCAGTTTTGACTTCTAGAGTGTTTGACAAATATAAAAAATTACTCAAACTCACTTAAAAATGACTTAAAATAAGTTGAAAAGTATTTGACAAGATCAAGAATGACTTAAAATAAGTCAAAAACCAAAAGTAAGTCCCCCCCCCCCCCCCCCTTTTTAACTTTTGACTTTGAAGTCATTTCACTTTGACTTTAAAGTCAAATTTTTATTTTTAACTTAAAAACTACTTCTTATTTTTAACTTAAAAGAACTTTTCTTGTCAGTTTTAATTATATGATTATAATAATAATCTATATTTTGCAAAGAAAAATATTTAAACTTCAAAAAGGTAAATAATAAGCTTAGGTCTGTCATATTTTGCTTTCCATATTCTGCCACAACTTTGGAAAGTAATTAAAACCTAATAAACTATAAAAGACCAAGCTAATATCATGTATTGAAATTATTCATTCATACCTCTTTTCATTTTCTTTGTCATGTTTTCAGAAAAACTAATAACTTTCAAGGCTAGCGATGGTGAGGAATTCAAACTCGAAGAAGCAATAGTTGTGAGGTCAGAAGTCATCAAGAGCATAGTACAAGACGTTGATCGTACTTCTAATGTCATTTCTGTTTAATGTTGATGAAAAAACAATGAAGACAATAATTAAATACAGGAAGAAGCATTCAGAGGAAGGTGTTATGGAAGACCAGCTAAAGAATTTTGATTAGGATTTCTTGAAGTTGATGAACTTAGAATTATTGGGTGTTGTCTTGGCTGCTAGATATCTTGATGATAAACAGTTGAAGGAGGTATTAATGCAAGAATTTATTGGTAGAATCTCATGAAAAACACTAGGGGAAATTCGAGCAATATATGGCATCCTGAATGATCATACACCGAAGGAAGAGGAGGAGGCCCGTAGAGAGTATTTTTGGGCTTTTGAATGATATTATGATAGTTAGCTTTAATCTATTTTTTTAATTTTATTTTTTTAGTTCTACCTTAGTTGTTCCCTTTTGAAGAAATGTTGCTCGAATTTTATTTATATATAAATTATGTTGGAAATAAATTAAAACAAGTTGTATTATTTGAAAAAAATATTTTCCTTTTAGATATATTATTCAATCAAATCTCCTCTAAGTAGTCCTAAATTATATATGAGTGACTTTTAATTCTTTAAATATATTCTATATTCACTAATAATGATCAACTCACATTTGCAACAGATCAAATTTTAAATTTGAGCTTCGAAACATTTTAATGAGAGATTTCATTGGACATTTCATATATCTCCTTTAAACAATATTAAAATTTAGATTACATGATCTCCTTCTCAGTATTTCTATTTTATTAGATACATTATTCATTTTAAATTGTTCAAATTGTAGCGATATAAAATTTTATCATGTGACTTAACCCAAGTGCCTAGAGAAGATCTGAGTACACATTAACATAATTAGATAATGATCAAATGATCGATTATTGACGGACCAAATAAAGATTATAGGTAATTAACTGTTAATTGAATTTTTTTATTTAAAACATTTCACCAAATGGTCATTCTATAAAATTATTACAATTTACTGTGACAAGAAATAACATATTATTAAAATTAAAATATAAAATATTAAAATTTGAATTGCAATACATATTTTCTTTTCAAAGATAATAATATATTACTTTTAGGTTTAACCTGTAAACTATAAGAATTAGAATAGTCTCTCCACTTATCGTTCATGAATGGGGCACAATTAACATACAACAGAATAATATGATTAATGTTACTTTCCCTGTCTTATATTAAATGTAGACTTTTCTCTTTACATATCTTTTGAAAAAAGACATAAATAACTATATTAGTTTTATTAACTTAATCTTTAAGAAACCTCCTTGAAACTTTACAAACTTATTTACTCGTTCAAAAAGAAACTAATAGTCAGAGTAAAATAGGGAAAATGTAATTAATTTATCTTATTAAGTAATTTATGGCAACTATTTTTAATAATGTGGACAACTATATGGAATCGGGGCCGAATGCTAAATTATTTGATATTTACTTTTTTGATTATTTTTCGTAGAAATGTAATTAAACAAAACGAATTTTAATAACTATCATAAATGATTGTCTTCTTGTAGATGATTAAAGAAATAGTGAGTTTATAATTTTTCTTGTATTTTTCAATTACTTCATAATCCTAATTATCTAAGAGTCTGTTTGGAATCGCTCCTAAAAACACACTATTTTAACAAGCACTTTTTTTGAAATGGCTTTTTGGAGAAGTGGATAGGAAAAAATTATTGTATTTGACTAATTCATTTGAAAAGTGTTGTTTCATAAGAAAATTACAATTAATTATCTTTTAAAAAAAGAGCATTTTATAGTAAAATTATAAAATGGACAACTATTAATGTACTTCTAATATTAAGGTTATTTGATAGAGAGAAACTATTTTAAATATCTATAATTAAAAGTTAATCAAATTATTATTCTTATCAAATTAAAAATTCTAAATTTCAATAAATTGTACATTTTTAGAAGACTGAAATCTTTAATTATTACTATTTTCTAATGTTGCAAAAATATTGTTGTTAAACTTTTTTCTAGTTCTACAAAATAATATGTAAATGATATTGTTAAATTATATATATGAGAAAATTTTGATGTTTCAATTCTTTTATATAATGTATATTCATTAGAAACGACTTATTAATATTTTCGACAGATCAACTTCAAATTTGAGGTTCAAAATTTTTAATAAAATATTTCAATGGATACCCCATTTAAATCTCCACTAAACAACCCTAAGATTTAGATTATATGATTTTCTCTCAATATTTCTATTCTTTAAGATTTTTCTGTTTACAAGCCTTTTAAAAAATCATAATTAAGAATAGATTTTACCAATTTATCCTTTTAGAAACTTATTCGGATATGTACAAACTTAGTTACCCTCTCTATTCTATTTGCTTCATCTTGATTTTGATTTGCATTTTTTTCAATTACTTTGAAACCAGGTTTTTCTGGAGTTGCAGATTTTGATTTTGTTAGAAATTTTTGTTTCTCTATGCACAATTCATTTGGTTTGGTATCTCTCTTCCTACTATCAATATTGTTACTTATATTTTTGATATGCAAAAAAAAAAATGTAATTTATAATTTTATTCTTATAATTTTTTAATGTTTAAATTTATTGTGTAAGATATCAAATTCACGTAAACTTATTTCACTTTGAAAATTTGTCTAATTATTTTAGTTTTTCGATTTCTTTTATTGAAAATATAGTCAAACACAACATATGAGTGATCTTCCATTAGATGATTAAAGGAATGATTAATTCAGAACATTCCCCATAACTTTTAATTAAATTGATTATCCTAATAAAGTAAGACATTTTTTTTAGATTTTAAAAGCAAATTTATAAAAATTTTAAAATAAAAATAATAAATTTTAATCTATGTAATATTTTACTTTCCATGTTCATGTTATAATTTTGAAAAGTAATCAAAATCTAAAGCACTACAAATACCAAGCTACCCACATGTATTGAAATCATTCATTTATATCTCTCTCCAATTTCTTCATCATGTCTTCTAAAAATCTCATAACTCTCCAGACTAGCGATGGTGATTAATTCAAACTCGATCAGTCTACAGTTATGAGGTCACAAGTCATCAAAAACATAGTACAATATGTGGATTGTGCTTCTAACGTCATCCCGCTCACTAATGTTGATGGAAAAATTATATTCAAAGTTGTTGAATATTGGAAGAAACACTCGGAGGAAGGTGTATCGAACGACGCATTGATAGATTTTGATAAGAATCTCGTGAAGGTGGATCAGTCAGTTTTGTTTTAACTTCTCTTAGTGGCTGATTCAAACGATAAAGAGATGCTGGATATAATGTGTCAAGATGCTTTTGATAGAATCAAAAGTAAAACCCTAGAGGAAATACATAAAGAAATTTGTACCAAGAATGATTTTATTTCAGAGGAAGAAGAGGAAAACCCTAAAGAGAATGCTTGGACTTTGAATTCATTTATAAAGGAAGTGTTATTTCAAATTTTTCTTCTTTTTTATTTAGAATTTGAATTGTTCAATTAGATATATTTTTAGTTTACTTCTATGTTCTATTGTTCTTTTTTACATAATCTTTTTAGTGTAACAACTAGGTTCCATCTTTAGAAAAATGCCAACTAAGGAAAAATTGGGGCGAAAAAAACCTTTTTATAGTATTAGGATTTTCCAACCTTATGCACATTAGGAGGAAATCAGATTCATCAAGGTTTAGGAAAATCTAGTACCTATCGGTTGGAGTAAATATGATTTGGTTTTCATTAACGGATAAATAACACATTAAAGAATCCCTAAAGTTTATGGAATCATATTTGGATAATTAGATCTCCATAAAATGATCACTGCGTTAAAAAAATCTTCTGAGCGTAGTGGGTTTACCGTGTGTTGCAAAGAGGTAATCATATTCTTTTGAGAAGTTTTTGTCTCGCTTTGTGACGCTCTAGCGGGAGTTATACCAATTTAATCAGGCCTCTATTGCGGGATGGCGGCCGCTGTGGAGGACGGAACAAAACTTAAAATCGTGAATTATTAGGGAGGGCTCACTACTTTAAAAATGCCGTTGTAGAAGGATTTTAGGCCGTTGTAGCACCGATCCTACAACGGGAAGTGTGACACTGCCGTGGGACAAACGCGAATTAAGTTGTTAATAAAACCCATAAACAATCTTATTAGGCACTTTTCGACTTTTAAAGATAAAGAATGACCCCCCATGCGACCCTAACTCATTTTTCCACCATTCTTAGGGCTAAAAGTAAGTTTTTAACCCCCCGAATCCATTTTTCGATTCGTAGATCGAAATTGAATGGGTCAATATTTATGGAAAAGAGTTTCACGATAAAATTTGATGGTGGAAACAACCATAATCCAAATACTAGAGATCATGGGTATGATCTAGGGTTGTGAGCATTGTTAGTAATCATGATAATTAATTATTGTTTATTGATTTTCTTATGTTATTAATTTTTTTGTAAATGAAGAACAAGAGGAACGAATCCACAAAGGAAAGGGTCAAGCTTTTTCGAGTCTTAAGATTGTTTCGACGTAGGTGATGGTTGTGATTTCATAATTGTGTGATGTATGCATATTCTTGCTTCTTTGTGATTATTATATATATATGAATGTTGTAATATTGATCACACTTTTTGTAACAAAAAAGAAGAATGATGTAGTCATGAAATCACGATGTAAATGTGTGATCTTAATGATATACTTGTGACTATGATTGTGGTGTGTGAATGGCGATCAGATTGTCACTTTAGGGAAACCTGATTGGGATCGGTTGCCACGTTGCAGCATAACTTTGGATCGGGTTGCCATGTTCTGGCACAATATTAGATTGGATCGCCACGTTCCGGCGAGCTAACAATTTGGGTTTAAATTCTTGAGAGGCTCAATGATGTGAAAAGCATGTGTAATGTGTTTCTGAATTTTCATGATCATAATGTTTTATATGTTGATATATATGCATGTAATTATAATGATGTTGAACTTTTTTATATTGCAATAGTAGGATAGACGCGTGATCCTACCAATACACGGTGAATGTGTACTGATTATATACTTGCTCTTATTTTTGTTGAGTACATGGAACCTTCAAATGGTTATTCAAAAGTCTCGTTTAGTAGACTAGAGATCATCTCATCTGCTTCAAGAGTAAGCCGAATCTTCCAGGCAACGAAGGAGTTCTCTTCCGTGTATGTACACGCTTTCCGGACTTAAGAATTGTTTTAGATAGTAGAATAATTCATTAGTTGGGTATGTATCCCTTGTTATTTTATGTTTATGGATTTTGTTAGATATTTTGGTACATTATATTCTAGGTATTTAAATTCCGTATTGTTAGTTGATTAACTTGCTTCTGTAACTTAGTTTCCTGAAGTTTGATCTAGTTTTCTTGGTTGGGTTATCGTAGTGGTTCTCCCATCGGAGGGATAAAATGAGTGACAATCATGATGGTCTGGGTCATGAATTTTTTTATAAGAGCATAGGTTGGTTGATTTCGATGTACAAGTGTAATAGAGTCTTGTGGAATAGAACGGTGACACCTTTACTTTTATTTGAGAGTCTACAGGATTTAGCAACGGTCATATTTGCTATTATGATTTGGCGTCATTACCTCAATTGTGTTAAGTGTGAAGTGTTTACTGATCATTGTTGTCTACAACATGTATTTACTCAAAAGGATCTGAATTTGAGACAATGGAGATAGATCGAGTTACTCAAGGATTATGATGGGATCATTTAATACCATATGGGCAAGGCTAATGTTGTGGTAGATGCTTTGAGTAGAAAAGCGATAAGAATGGTTAACTTAGCTTACTTGAGAGTAACCAAGCGGCCTTTGGCCAAGGAAATCTAGACCTTACAGGCTAAGTTCATGCAATTGGGCATCTCTCAATGAGGTAGGCTGTTAGCTACCATTGAAGTTAAGGCCACCTTTATCGAGGAGATCAAGGCCAAACAATTTGAGTATTAAGACTTGAAAGAAGTCAAAGATAAGATGGCGAATGGTAAGACACAAGAACACTTTTAATGCGGATGGTCCACTTATGGTGAAAGGAAGGACTGTGCTCCTCGCTTTGATGGCTTGATTTAAAAATTATTGGAGAAGTTCTATGTGAAAGAGAGAGTGAGGCTGCACGGTGGCCCCTTTCTATCATATCATATCGGGTTACCCTTTTCACATCCATGATTTGGAGGAAATTGCTTGATGAATTGGGCATAAAACTCACTTTTAGTAAAATCTTTTATCCACAGACGGACGGACAATTGGAGAGGACTATACAAGTGTTGGAAAACATGTTAAGAGCTAGTGTGATTGATTTCTGAAGGCATTGGGATAAGTTATTACCTTCAGTATTGTGTTCCTTATTCCTTTAGAGTTTATGGTGAAAGGAAGGACTCTGCTCCTCGCTTTGATGGCTTGATTTAAAAATTATTGGAGAAGTTCTATGTGAAAGAGAGAGAGTGAGGCTGCACGGTGGCCCCTTTCTATCATATCATATCGGGTTACCCTTTTCACATCCATGATTTGGAGGAAATTGCTTGATGAATTGGGCATAAAACTCACTTTTAGTAAAATCTTTTATCCACAGACGGACGGACAATTGGAGAGGACTATACAAGTGTTGGAAAACATGTCAAAGAAAAGTTCTTAAAGTTTCTAGATTCTTTATTAAACTTTTTAAATCCTTTTTAAGGCGCAAGTTTCAAGTCAAGTAAATAATAAAGAGTTAAAGATCTTTCTTCAATGTGATATAAGGGAACTCAGTATTTCCAAACAGTTGAGTTCATTTCTCAATAGTTATAAGGGAACTAACTATTCCTTAAAATTTTATAAATGTTTTTACATTTAAGTTAATAGGAAAGTAAGATTTCCTCGAAGAGTTTTGAACAAGAAAAGGAAACTTTGATTTCAAGAGTGCCTTTTGAAGCTAAAGGGTTGAGCAAATTATCTCAACCCAAAGAAAGGAAGTTAATTTAACAGCAGAAGCTAAAGTGCATTTTCGGAGTAGTTATGAACACCGATGTGGGGATGAGAGTTCATATTAACTCAAGTTTCCATGTAAACCATGTATCCATCATGGATATTAACGGGTAATACTTTTTAGATGAACACGTGACTTAAGCTACTGGATCCACTAAGTTAAAGAGCTCTATGCGACGACAAAGTACATGACAGTTCTGGCAGCGTGGCAAGATGATGTGTCACCACTTAGGCTCATAGTGGTGGTTCTCAGTTAGATAATTTTCCACAAAAACTATATTACTTTCTTATATAAGTAAAGTTGAGATTGTTGTTACATTTTCTTTAACGAACTAAGTTACTTTTACTGTTTTATAAAAGTTTTTATATATATCATATGTATTATTTTAATATTGTGTTGAGTATCCATAGTCGAGTATCATATCTTTGAGTTCAATATTTAATAATTGAGTTGAGTTTTATATTCTTGAGTATGCTGTGTTGAATGAGTTGAGCAATTGAGTATTCTTGCGTAGTCCTTGAGTTTCAAGTTAAAGAAGAGTTAAGTATGTTTTCATTTTTTTTATCGAGTATCAAGGTTATGTTATACTTTATAATTCTCCTAACATGCTTGTACATTCCACGTACCGAGCCAATTGTCCTGCATCTTCTCATGTTGCATTCAGAATCTTCAACAGGAGTTTCGTCGATACATTCGAGATTTGAATATGCTATGGCGAGCCACCTTGCTTCCGGAGGATTCCATTTACTTTTCAACTTAGTCACGATGTTATGGGTCCTTTCCCGACAAACATGTTTTTTTGTTAGAGGCTTCATAGATAGTCAGTGTAGTTGAGAAGTTTGTATCATTTATTTATTTAATTAAATGTTTTAAGGAATAAAATTGACTATTTATGGCGAGTTGATTATATTAATTTGATTATTCAGAGTTTTCTTTTGAGTTAATGTTTGTATTTAACTTACATGAGTTTTTATTAAGATTTTAAGTTTTTGCATGCTTAAGTTCGTCTTCCACTTGTAGTAAGCCAGGATGAGGATTTTCTTGGGGACCAGCAATGGTTCTTGTGTGTCGGTCACGTCCAGGGTGTAGACTTGGGTCGTGAGAGATTTCATCCTAATCTTGACTAGATTGGAAAATTTCAAGTTATTACGAAAGAGTTTTCTGGCCCCAATTTTTTTTAATTTTTTTTCAAATAATACAACTAGTTTAATTTCTTTCCAATATAATTTATAGATTAATAAAAAATCGAACAACATTTCTTCAAAAAGGAACAACAAAGATAGAACTACCAAATAAAATAAAAATAAAAATAGGATAAAGCTAAGTAAATATCAGAATTATCATAAAGTCATTCAAAAATCCCAAACATACTCTCTACGGGCCTCCTCCTCTTCCTTCGGTGTATAATCATTCACCATGCCATATACTTCTCGAATTTCCTCTAGTGTTTTTCATGAGATTCTATCCAAAAATTCTTGGACTAATACCTCCTTCATCTGTTTATCATCAAGATATCTAGCAGCCAAGACAACACCCAACAATTCTAAGTTACTCATCTTCAAGAAATCCTGATCAAAATTTTTTAGCTGATCTTCCGTAACACCTTCCTCCGAATGTTTCTTCCAAAATTTAATTATTGTCTTCATTGTTTTTCCATCAACATTAAACAAGGGAATGACATTAGAAGTACAATCCACGTCTTGTACTATGTTCTTGATGACTTCTGACCTCACAGCTATTGCTTCTTCGAGTTTCAATTCCTCACCATCGCTAGTCTTGAGAGTTATGAGTTTTTTTGAAGACATTACAAAGAAAATGAAAAGAGGTATGAATGAATAATTTCAATACATGAAATCATCTTGGCCTTTTATAGTGCATTACGTTTTAATTACTTTCCAAAGTTGTGGTAGAATATGGAAAGCAAAATATTATAGACCTAAGCTTATTATTTTTCCTTTTTTGAAGTTTAATTATTTTAATATGCATAATATGGATTATTATTATAACCATATAATCAAAATTGACCAAAAAAATTTTTTTAAGTCAAAAGTAAAAGTAGATTTAATTTAAAAATAAAAATTTGACTTTATAGTCAAAGTGAAATGACTTTGTAGTCAAAAGCTAAAAGTAGGGGGTTATTATAACCATATAATCAAAACTGACAAGAAAAATTCTTTTAAGTTCAAAATAAAAGTAGATTTAATTTTTTTTAAAAAATTGACTTTATAGTCAAAGTGAAATGACTTTATAGTCAAAATCTAAAAGTAGGAGGAGACTTATTTTTGATTTTTGACTTATTTTAAGCTATTTTAAACTTATTTTACGTCATTCTTGATCTTGTCAAATAATTTTAAATTTATTTTAAGTCATTTTTAACTTAGTTTGAGTTATTTTTTATATTTGTCAAACACTCTAGAAGTAAAAAACTGACTCAAAAGTAATTTGACCAACTTTTAAATAAATCTAAACACCCTCTTAAATCATTGGTTCTGTAAATATTTAGTAAAAGACCAGTCATTTATAATAGTTATTAAAATCACTCTATTTGACTACATTTATGATAAAAGTAATCAAAAAACAAAAACAATAGAATGACAATTTGATCATTTACTGATTATATCTATGTCTACTCAGATCTTCTGATGACAATTGGGTAACTTTAAGTAAATAAAACTTGACATCATTGCAATTAGAAATTATTTCGAGTAAATAATATATATAAAGAATAGAAATATTGAGATGATCTAATGATATCTACATTTTAGGATAGTTTTGTTGAGATTTGAATCAGATTTCATTGAAATCATTTTTAAATATCAAAATTTTGAACTTTGATCTACGGCAAGTCTAAATTGATCATTTTTAGTGAATATATAATGTATTAAAAGAATAGAAACAATGAGATTTATCATATCCAGAATCAAGGACCATTTAGAGGAGATTTGAGTTACTCGGCATTGAAAAAAATCAACTCGATAGGAAGATGAACTGTAATTTATAAATATTACAAAAATATTTTTGAGATTATTTACGCATATCTAATGTATAGTTATACATCATAAATATATGCAATTTTAAACTATTTATAAAATATTGATACACTACATATGCATACAACCATTTAATTACTAAGAGTTTCGTCAATGATATATTTACTTTAGAAGACATGATAAATATTTCCCTAAAATTTGGAATGTTACTTATACGTTTTTTTGTAAGGATATATATATATATATGAACATACAAAAAGGCTGAGCTTGTACTTTTGCATACAATTATAAGAATTGATTTCTTCTATTATAATATTTTAAGCTCATCCACTATTACCTTGCAAGATGCACTATGTACTGTGCAAAATTAAAGATGATACATATATATTTTTCCCCAATAATTATTTTTAAGTTATTTCATCCAATATATAATATAAGCATTAAAGTTTATTTAGATAGAACTTGTGTCAATTAGGACCTCACTCGAAATATACCGTTTTCTATCAAGATTTTTCTTTTTATACGGAGGATTTTTTTTAAGTTCTACTACCAATTTACATTATTAATAATTTTTTAAAAGTGACATGTATATCAATATCACATTGTATTAAAAAGAAACTCCATATGGTTTTTCTCTTGTTTTTTAAGTTTTAAAATTTAATAGTCCTTTAAAGATGTTTTTTATATTTAAATCATTTTTGTTGTTTTATGAGTAAGTTTATAAAAACCAAGCTGTGTGAAGAGGTTTTTTTAAATTGTAGCTATTAATTGAGAAAGATAAAGTCTTTTCAATATGCTTTGAACCAAAATAACCCAACATTGTTAATAATTAATTTTAGATATTTCATAATTGAGCAAATTCATCTTTCACTTGTATGAATGATTTTTTCTCAAATTTAATATAAAAAAGATACGTTATTCACTCAATCTCCTCTAAGTAGTCCTAAATTATATATAAGTGACTTTTAATTCTTTTAACACATTTTATATTCACTAAAAATGATCAACTCAAATTTCCAACAGATAAAATTTTAAATTCGAGGTTCGAAACATTTTAATGAGAGATTCCACTGGAAATCTCATATATCTCTACTAAGTAATCCTAAAATTAGATTACATAATCTCCTTCTCTATATTTCTATTCTTGTAATGATCCAATATATATATTTGAAAATTTGAAACTATTTATTAATTACGATTGTTTAGTTGATGGGTGATTTTAAATAATTAATTTTACTTAATGGTTAATGGGTTAAGTCCACAATATATTTAATATCATATGTGACCCATACATTATAAATGAATTAGTAGGGTTTAATGTTCTTTCATCATTATACAAATTAGTCGCAGCCTCCCCACCAAAATTCACCAAGTAGAGCGATACTACAGTGATAAGAAGAAGGAAACTATTTGAGGTAAAAATTTGTTTATATTATCATGGTTGCAACCTATAGTGATTCCTAAGGTGTATGAGCATAAGCCATTACCATTTGTTTGTGTACTGGAAATAATTTGGTACTGATTTGCTCAGAAAAATATTTTTCTACGGATTGACGGAACTTGTATTTCACGTGACACGTCAATA
The DNA here is from genome assembly GCA_027789145.1 of Solanum arcanum. NCBI lineage: Eukaryota > Viridiplantae > Streptophyta > Magnoliopsida > Solanales > Solanaceae > Solanum > Solanum arcanum. The sequence goes on from CM050933.1 coordinate 37,486,253, forward strand.
GAAAAGAGCCCCAAATTGAGTTTTTCATGCTTAAAGTTGAACATAATCTCTTCACAATTTTCCAGAAACCCATTTAACTTCTAGACCCCACTGTCACGTGTATGTTTAGCAAAATTGTCCTTACTCAATTGAATATTTGTGACCAATTGTTGATAAGCATTAACCAATTAATGGAAAGGGAGATTGTTTTATTAAACAAACATGCAAGTAGCCTCCTGAGTATTTCATTAAATACCTTTGTTTTTGGTTTCAAATGCGGTGATATTAATTGGGATCAGTTTAAGATCTTTGTAATACTTTTCATATTACGATTCAAGTTTTTATATATTAGTTATCAAATTATATAGTCGGTGTATTGTATTAAACGAATGATATTAAATTTAAGATATTGGATAAGTTCAAGACTTAACCTTAGAGTTGAAACTTAGGAACTTGATTATATATTCTGAAGGAGTTTTTGGGTTTAGGCTAGACCTATAGTTATATGAGTGTTGTTAGTTTTGAAAGATTGTTGTGATTATGCATGTGAATAGATTGCTTTGAGTTGGAAGTTCAACAAATGGGAAAGGCTCAAGTCCTGGATAAATTCTTATTGGATTCAGGCAAGTGAATTTCTAAACTCATTCTTAAGTGTATGGAATGCGTGTATTTCCTTGTGGTATATGTTATGGAGTAACGGAATTGGTGATGGGTTGACTTGTCCACATTGATTAATTCTAATGATGAAAAATAAGGGATAGCAACAGGCAATGTGATTAATTGTTTATGTTGATGTGTTGAGAAAGGTTTGGTGGCTTGTTGAATCATTGTTAATGTGATTTCATGTTTGTATGGTTGTGAACTGTGCAATGTTATGAAAATGGTCATCTCCTCATTATTTGTGTGAACATGTCATTTGCATTATTCTGAGACATGGTTGTGAAAGTGTTATGTGCATTGAGAAAGAATGATAACTTAAAGAGGATGTACCATTTCGAGGGACGTATCGCGCACCGCGATGGATACTATATTTCGAGGGACGTATCGCGCGCCGCGATGGTTACTATTATCGAGGGTCGTGTCGTGTGCCGCGACAGATGCATGGACAGATATGTCCCCCATGGGTCCCGGACTGAGAGACAGCGGGTGTGTATCACTAGGTCAGACATGCATCATTATACTTGACATTGCATTCCATTACATTGCACATACTTATCATTAGTGAACTTGATGTTGTGTTTTGCTGATCTAGTGATTGCCTTTTTGCGAAACTTGTTATTGTGGATATATAATTTGTTGAAGTGTTGTTGTGAAGGATATATAATTTATTAAAGTGTTGTTGTGGAGGATATGTAATTTGTCTAAATGTTTTTGTTGAGTTACGTTCGATGTAAACTGTGAGCTGTTAGGTTGGGCTGATGTTTATGCAGGTTGTAGTTATGGAGGTTCGGTTGGGGGTGGTAGGAGTACCTGTATTTCATCCCCTTAGCTTGTGTTTAGAGGTTTACTTGCTGAGTACCGTGTGTTTGGTACTCACCCCTTGCTTCTACAATTTTTTGTAGGTTAACTAGCCCGGACTTTTATGATATATTCTCTTCTTTTCCGAGGCTTCCTGGAGATTTTGTGAGGTAGTTGTTTGTCATCTCAGCATCCCTCCTTACTCTTGTTTATGATTTTGTTCTACTCTAGAAACAATATCATATGAGACTTATATTTTCTTTTGATCCAATTGTAATATTTTAGAGGCTTGTACACGTGACAATCAGGTTTTGGGGTATAATGTAAGTTGATAGTAAATTTTTCGCATTTTTATTGTAATAGTTGAGTTTTAGGCTTACTTGTCTTGGTGGGATAAGACGAGTTCCATCACGTTCATTTTTGAGTCGTGAAAAAATGGTATCAGAGCCCCAGGTTCATACGTCTCACGTATGTACAAGCCGAGTCTAAGTAGAGTCTCGAGGATCCGTACAGAGACGTCTGTACTTATCTTTGAGAGGCTATAGTGACTTTTAGGAAAAATCTTCACTTCTTGGATCTCTATCGTGCGTACTTGGTCTTATTTTGATTGTTATCGCTTCACTCCATTCACTCTCATTTATGTGTCGACTCGTGCATAGTTCCTTATGTGAATATTTGGCGTGTCGTGTATTGCTTTGATGTTAGATCTAGTATTAAGGTGGAAATGATATAATTATGAAATGAATGTGTGATCATATTTGATGGGTTGAGTAAGGTTAGTTTGATCATATTTGAAGGGGTTGAGTAAGGTTAGTTATCATAGTAAAAACAAATATAGTACTTATATGGTATAAGCAATATCTTGAGTGGTTCGACAATTAGAAGTTAAATGTTTCAAGAGTAGGCTGGATAATAATAGTGTAACCTTGAAAAATTACAGTTAATATAGTTGTCACACCATTAATGGGTTGCTTAGCGAATGATGTTGCACCAGTTCCGGTCAAAATCTCTTTTGTGGTTTCATAGAGTGAGTGTATACCAAAGATGACCATGATACGACTATTACAATGGTACTTATAGGTACTTGGCTAAAATTATGGAGCGAATTTGATAATATTTTAAAGTTTTTCGATAGGTACAAAAAAATATGTGTGGGCTACTTGGGTACAATCTTCTCGGTAGGTATGATGTGTTCTAGTGGTGGATGTAACAGACTTTCACAATGTGGTACTAGTGGTACATTGAAACAGAATATGTCGATTTTCAAGTGTAAATATTTACTAGTTAAGGAGTTATTAATTGTATTACATGCTAATATGATAAGATTTGGTGTTGAATTCAATATTTTTGAAACCAACTAGCTTGTTAGTACGGATGGATGTGTTAAGCATTATTTATAGGGAAGCTTTTAGTGGTGGTTCTTTGGTATCAATATTAATGTGTATAGGTTATAAAGTGTATCCTTAAGATTCTAAATGCGCATTTTATCATAAGCTCCAATTGAGTGGATTAATATTGGAATGACAAACTTATATGTAAAGGAAATCCCAATGAGTATACTTTGGGCGAAGGCAATTGAGAATTTTAGTAAGAAAGTGCATATAAATTGAGTAAGTACCTTGGATGGTTGGCATAGCTAGGTTGTATTGTCATGTTAATGGCAAAGCTAAATTCGTAGTAAGGGAAATGACGAACTAAACATGATGATTATAAGATTTTATGACGCATTATGATTGAAATGCAACTATATGATACGAGTGTTGGTTAAAACAATTTTTTTATGGTAAAAATGAATTTTGAGTATCTAAGGTTATGGTTGTTTCTATTTCATAAGTAGTATGGTTTTATGGTAATTTTTATAAGAAGTTGGGATGTCATCGAATAAAATTGAAAGAAGCTAGAGCCATAATGGAAAGAATTAGTGGTAAATAGTTTAACTTTGAGGGCGAGGATAAAACTAGACTATTTTACTTTGTTTGCAAGGGTTGAGGATGTATCTTCAGAGGAATTTGGAGAATTAGATTCAGAGACAAGTGATTTTATCTTCCAAATTATGATATAATAAAGTGTCACAAGATCAATAGATTGATTAAAAAAAAAAAAACTATTGCATAATTCTTGAGAAAGGAGTGTACGGACGTTCAACTCGGGTATGATGATTAGTTCTTTTGTTGTTTTAATTTGGTAAGGAGTACGATAAGATTTTTAGAAAAAGATATGGTAGGGTCAATGAAGAGGCGATCAACGATAAGCTAAAATACGTTAAGTAATTTTTTTTTAGGTATGAGCTAATGTTGTAAGATAATTGGATCGTGTTACATGGTTGGGATCAAAACTTTAAGTTTAGATGGCGAGTTTAGATTTGTGATAGTGTATCTTGTCAAGATATAGATTGGTAAGGTAAGAAATGATCGTTCTCATTAGGTATGAAGCAATTGGAAGACTTAAAAATAATTTAGTGGTAAACTTGATTAAAGGGGGGTTTCACATAATGTATTGATATAGAGAATAAGCGGAAAATATCATGGGTTGTTGATCAAAGAATAAGATTGGTAAGAAAGTCAGAAAAAGAAAAAAAAAGAGTATGGTGTATCAAAGAGTTAAATATATTTAAAATCACCATAGAAAGAGTTTAAGAGAAGTGAAGGAAGAAGACTTTTCATATCGACTCTTGGTTTGAAGTTGAAAGATGTATATATAGTTTCTAATATGGTTGTGGTTGTGAATTTACTCGATATAGACTTAATAGAGATTTATAAAATATTTTTTTTTATTAATATTGAGTTTTGATTAGGGTGAAAACAGTGAGGTGTGTAATACTATGTGGAGATAAATGATTCAGTCTATGATAGGTGATTTTTAGATACACAACAATATGGACCTACAATTATATATGGTTATTAGAATTTTGAGGGGATTGAAATTACTAGACGATATAGATTCTTATAATGTGTTACATAGACATTTGATGTCGAATAGATGTTATAAGCATAGAGTATACATTATTATTGGAGTGACTAAGCATTTTTCTAGTTTTGACATGAGGTATATGATGATGTGAATGATAGTTAAAACTTGTTATGTGAGAGATTGTGTGGAGTTGACTTGGGAGCGATTCAATAACTTATATTGATGAGAAACTACTTTTTTATTTGAAATTAGTATCATAGGCCTTGAGTAAAACTTGTATCTATCGTGAAATACTTATTTGGAAAGAGAGGGAGCCGAAATTTGAAAGTGTTTGAGGCGATAATATTTATCCTAAGAATACTTTAATACTAATGACGGGTTGAGAGTGAGGTAAATGACTGGTGTGTCTATGATGTTCTGTTAGTATTAAGAGTGTTGACCCTAGTGATGTATTGTGAAGAGCATATGTGGTTCGATAAAACAAGTGTGTGAGCAATTATGATTGGGACTAGACTGGTGATTGTGGGTAACTAGAAAATTAAAGAGATAAAATCGTATGAATGAAAATATTTGATATGAGCACTACGGAAAAAATATCTAGTGTTATTCGACTTCAGTTCTGTATATCTTATATGACAACCTACTTCGTTCTGTACAAGATTTAGAGTATAACTCACTATCTATGCCCACACATAGTTTTACTTAAATGGATGAATTCCTAGTGGTGGATCGGATGTACTGATCCCGTGATGTCCTCTTGGTAGTGTAGAATGCTTGGGTAGATTTGGTGATTTTAGATGTGGTTTTGTGTTGCATTGGGGCAGATTAAGTTTTCGAGTAGCTTTACACGTACTAACTTGTTTATTAGAACTTATATAATAGCTACTATATATGAAGAGCAACAATCGTCTAAGAGTGTTGATAGAGGTTTTGCATTTTAAAGTATATCACTTGTCGGTGTTTACTTGATCATTTTCTTCTTTGGGTTAGATAAGTTTGATTCTCCCTTGATAGGTACCCGATGTCTAAAGATCAGATTTTTATAACTTAAGCTCGTGAAAATATTATGTTGTAAAAAAGGAATCTTGATAACATTTGTGATGGTTTATGCATTATGAGTTTGTGGTAATTGGTTCAAGTTCACTTCTGGTAATAGTCGTATTGATACATGTTACCTTGATTATGTTATAAATTATTCATCATGATGGTTATGTTATGGTCCAGTAGGTTTCACCTTTGACTGAGTTTCATGAATTAGTTTGTGGCTTTATAATCACAGTTGATCGATAGACCTTCCGAATTTTGATTAGAAAGTTAAGTTTTTGATGGTAACTCTTGATAGAATGGTCTTAAGGATGAGCCCACTTGGAGAGATAAATATTGACTCTGAAAATTATACCTCAAGCTTTCGGTATTGTTAGTTATTCTTCCTTCTCCTTTTTTTATGCTTGAGGACGAACATAGTTTTTAGTGGTGGATAATGTAATGATCCAATATATATATTTGAAAATTTGAAACTATTTATTAATTACGATTGTTTAGTTGATGGGTGATTTTAAATAATTAATTTTACTTAATGGTTAATGGGTTAAGTCCACAATATATTTAATATCATATGTGACCCATACATTATAAATGAATTAGTAGGGTTTAATGTTCTTTCATCATTATACAAATTAGTCGCAGCCTCCCCACCAAAATTCACCAAGTAGAGCGATACTACAGTGATATGAAGAAGGAAACTATTTGAGGTAAAAATTTGTTTATATTATCATGGTTGCAACATATAGTGATTCCTAAGGTGTATGAGCATAAGCCATTACCATTTGTTTGTGTACTGGAAATAATTTGGTACTGATTTGCTCAGAAAAATATTTTTCTACGGATTGACGGAACTTGTATTTCACGTGACACGTCAATAGAAAAGAGCCCCAAATTGAGTTTTTCATGCTTAAAGTTGAACATAATCTCTTCACAATTTTCCAGAAACCCATTTAACTTCTAGACCCCACTGTCACGTGTATATTTAGCAAAATTGTCCTTACTCAATTGAATATTTGTGACCAATTGTTGATAAGCATTAACCAATTAATGGAAAGGGAGATTGTTTTATTAAACAAACATGCAAGTAGCCTCCTGAGTATTTCATTAAATACCTTTGTTTTTGTGTTCAAATGCGGTGGTATTAATTGGGATCAGTTTAAGATCTTTGTAATAGTTTTCATATTGAGATTTTTGATATATTAGTTATCAAATTATATAGTCGGTGTATTGTATTAAACGAATGATATTAAATTTAAGATATTGGATAAGTTCAAGACTTAACCTTAGAGTTGAAACTTAGGAACTTGATTATATATTCTGAAGGAGTTTTTGGGTTTAGGCTAGACCTATAGTTATATGAGTGTTGTTAGTTTTGAAAGATTGTTGTGATTATGCATGTGAATAGATTGCTTTGAGTTGGAAGTTCAACAAATGGGAAAGGCTCAAGTCCTGGAGTAAATTCTTATTGGATTCAGGCAAGTGAATTTCTAAACTCATTCTTAAGTGTATGGAATGCGTGTATTTCCTTGTGGTATATGTTTGGGAGTAACGGAATTGGTGATGGGTTGACTTGTCCACATTGATTAATTCTAATGATGAAAAATAAGGGATAACAACAGGCAATGTGATTAATTGTTTATGTTGATGTGTTGAGAAATGTTTGGTGGCTTGTTGAATCATTGTTGATGTGATTTCATGTTTGTATGGTTGTGAACTGTGCAATGTTATGAAAATGGTCATCTCCTCATTATTTGTGTGAACATGTCATTTGCATTATTCTGAGACATGGTTGTGAAAGTGTTATGTGCATTGAGAAAGAATGATAACTTAAAGAGGATGTACCATTTCGAGGGACGTATCGCGCGCCGCGATGGATACTATATTTCGAGGGACGTATCGCGCGCCGCGATGGTTACTATTATCGAGGGTCGTGTCGTGCGCCGCGACAGATGCATGGACAGATATGTCCTCCATGGGTCCCGGACTGAGAGACAGCGGGTGTGTATCACTAGGTCAGATATGCATCATTATACTTGACATTGCACATACTTATCATTAGTGAACTTGATGTTGTGTTTTGCTGATCTAGTGATTGCCTTTTTGCGAAACTTGTTATTGTGGATATATAATTTGTTGAAGTGTTGTTGTGAAGGATATATAATTTATTAAAGTGTTGTTGTAGAGGATATGTAATTTGTCTAAATATTTTTGTTGAGTTACGTTCGATGTAAACTGTGAGCTGTTAGGTTGGGCTGATGTTTATGCAGGTTGTAGTTATGGAGGTTCGGTTGGGGGTGGTAGGAGTACCTGTATTTCATCCCCTTAGCTTGTGTTTAGCGGTTTACTTGCTGAGTACCGCGTGGTTTGGTACTCAGCCCTTGCTTCTACAATTTTTTGTAGGTTTACTAGCCCGGACTTTTATGATATATTCTCTTTTTTTCCGAGGATTCCTGGAGATTTTGTGAGGTAGTTGTTGGTCATCTCAGCATCCCTCCTTACTCTTGTTTATGATTTTGTTCTACTCTAGAAACAATATCATATGAGACTTATATTTTCTTTTGATCCAATTGTAATATTTTAGAGGCTTGTACACGTGACAACCAGGTTTTGTGATATAATGTAAGTTGATAATAAATTTTTCACATTTTTATTGTAATAGTTGAGTTTTAGGCTTAGTTGTCTTGGTGGGATAAGATGAGTGCCATCACGTTCATTTTTGGGTCGTGACATTCTATTAGATACATTATTCATTTGAAATTGTTCAGATTGTGGCGATATAAAGTTTTATTATGTGAATTTACCCAAGTGCCTAGAGAAGATCTGAGTACACATTAACATAATTGGTTAACAATCAAATGATCGATTATTGACGAACCAAATAAATATTATAGATAATTAAATGTTAATTGAGTTTTTTTATTTTATTCATTTGACCAAATGGTCATTCTATAAAATTATTCCAATTTACTATGACTAGCAATAACATATTATTTAAATTAAAATATAAAATATTAAATTTGAATTGCAATACATCTTTATTTTTTAAAGATAATACTATATTACTTTTAAGTTTAACCTCTAAACTATAAAACATAGAATAGTCTCTCCACTTATAGTTCATGTTTGGGGCACCATTAAAATATAAACAAAATAATATGATTAATGTTACTTCCTTTGTTTCATATTAAATGCTAGACTTTTCTCTTTACATGTCAAAAGACATAAATAACTAAGTTAGTTTTATTAACTTACCCTTTAAGAAATCTACTTGGAACTTTACAAACTTATCTACTCTTTAAAAAAGAACTAATTGTTAGAGTAAAATAGGGAAAATAAAATTAATTTATCATAATAAGTAATTTATGGAAACTATTTTTAATAATGTGGATAACTATATGGAATCGGGAGCCAAGGGGAATACTAAATTAATTATTATAATTAATTGACCTTCTCTCAGTCCTTCTATCCTTTGAGATTTTGCTGTTTACAAGCCTTTTACAAAATCATAATAAAAAAATTGATTTTACTAATTTATTCTTTTAGAAACTTGTTCAGAAATTTACAAACTTAGTTATGCTTTCCATTTTATTTGCTTCATCTTGATTTTGATTTGCATTTTTTTAAATTTCTTTGAAACTGGTTTTCTTGGAGTTGCAGTTTTTTTTTTGTTGGATGTTTTCGTTTCTCTATGCACAATTCATTTAGTTTGGCATCTCTCTTCCTAGTATCAAAATTGTTACTTATATTTTTGATATGCAAAAATATATTTTGTAATTTTATTCGTACAATTTTTTAGTGTTTAAATGTATTGTTTAAGATAACAAATTTACGTAAACCTATTTCACTTTGAAAATTTGTTGAATTATTTTTGTTTTTCAATTACTTTTTTTGAAAATGTAGTCAAACACAACGATATGAGTAATCTTCCAATAGATGATTAAAGGAATAATGAATTTAGAGCGTTCCCCATAACTTTTAATTAAATTCAATATCCTAATAATCTAAGAAAATTTATGTAGAATTTCAAAGCAAATTTATTAAACTTTAAAAGATAAAAAATAATAACTTCTAGTCTATGTAATATTTTACTTTGCATGTTCATGTTATAATTTTGAAAAGTAATTAAAATCTAAAGCACTATAAATACCAAGCTACCCACATGTATTGAAATCATTTATTTATATGTCTCTCCATTTTCTTCATCATGTCTTCTAAAAATCTGATAACTTGCAAGACTAGCGATGACGATGAATTTAAACTCGATAAGTTTAAAGTTTTGAGGTCACAAGTCATCAAAAACATAGTACAATATGTGGATTGTGCTTCTAACGTCATCCCTCTAACTAATGTTGATGGCAAGATTATGTTTTATCTTCTCTTAGAGGCCGATTTTCTTAACGATAAGGAGATGCTGATGTAATGTGTCAAGTTGTTTTTGATAGAATCAAAGGTAAAACCCTAGAGGAAGTACGTAAAGAATTTTGTACCAAGAATGATTTTATTTTAGAGGAAGAAGAGGAGAGCCCTAAAGAGAATGCTTGGACTTTGAATTCATTTATAAAGGTAGTGTTATTTTAAAATTTTCTTCCTTTTTATTAAAATTTGCAATGTTTAGTTATATATATTTTTAATTTAGTTCTATGTTATTCTGTTCTTTTTTACAGATTTTTTTAGCGTAACAACTAGGTTCATAATGTTTTATATGTTGATATATATGCATGTAATTATAATGATGTTGGACTTTTTAATATTGCAATAGTGAGATTGCCGCGTAATCCTACCAGTACACGGTGGTTGTGTACTGATTCTGTACTTGCTCTTATATTTGTTGAGTATATAACACCTTCAAATGGCTATTGAAAAGTCTCGCTTAGTAGACTAGAGATCATCGCATCGGCTTCAAGGGTAAGTCATATATTCCAGGCTGCCATGGAGTTCTCTTTTGTCTATATACATGGTTTTAGACTTAAGAATTGTTTTAGATTGTTGAATACTTGATTAGTTGGGATGTATCCCTGGTTTTTTAGGTTTATTGATCTTGTTAGATATTTTGGTACATTAACTTTCAGTATCTAGGTATTTAAATTTTGCATTTGTTAGTTAATTAACTTGCTTCGCTAACTTAATTTCCTTAGTTTTGGGTTAGTTTGCTTGGTTGGGTTATGATAGTGGTTCTCCCATCGGAGGATGAAATGGGTGACAATCACAATGGTCTGGGTCATGAAATTTCCTTTTGTTAGAGCCTAGGTTCGTTGATTTCGATGTGCCGAAACAAGTTTAATAGAGTCTTGTGGAACAGTACGGGGACATCTTTACTTTTCTTCGAGAGTCTATAGGATTTAGAAGTGGTCGTATTTGTTATTAAGATTTGGCGTCATTATGTAACGACCTGTTTAGTCGTTTTAGAGCAGCAGAACAAATTCTGGAAAAACTGGCTGAAACCACGGACCCAACGACGGACCGTCGCAGGCTCGACGGACCGTCGTGGGTGTTCCGTCCCATGACACTTAGAATTTTTAATTTGGGTACTGAAAATCGACTCTACGAACTTCGTAGAACGAAATGGCGTAACGGACCGTCACATCCACGACGAACCGTCGTGAGTCCCGCTGCAAAACACTTCAACTTTTGAGAAATTGGTGCAAGAAAACGAGTTTCGACCGTCATGATGGAGGGCGGGACGGACCGTCCACAGGGGTGACGGGCCGTCGCAACCACCAAAATCGAGGAGGCGGCGGCCATCGCGGACGGACCGTCGCAGGCACGACGCCCGCCACAGCTGCACAATCCCGGGCAGTTTAGGATTTCTCCCCACGTTTTAAGGGTCGTTTTTGACTATTCTTTCCTTAATTATAAAGATTGAGGGTTTATATTAATAAGTCTAATTACTTAGGGGTTAAAAGAGGTAACCTTAAGTTAATTAGGGGGTTTTATTGTCCTCTTTTATTCTTAATTATACAATAATTAGGGTAAAGGAAAGAGGGTTTGAATAAAACAAGGAGAAACGAATTGAGAGAGCAGTCGATCAAAGGGAAAAAGGGTGTCAACACTTGGAATTCTTGCTTGTTGATTTCAATTCTTCGGTGGAGGTAGGTTATGGTTATTTTCATGCTATTCATAGTAAACTCTTAATAGCGAATGATATATGTTAGTAGTATTGTAAAACCCTTCTATATACTTAATTGTATGCTTGCATGAATGATGTTATTATGTAATTATGAATAAATAAGCATGACGAAGCTATTGAATCCCAAATCTTGAAAGAAACTTTAATCTACTTGTTAATGATAAGGCCTTGGTATAAAAGAAGGCTTGATGAATTAAAGTAATGGGATTGATGATGCCTTGGTATAGAGAAGGCTTGATGAACGGATATAATGAGAATTAGTGGATCGGAGTGTCACGTTCCGACACATAGTATTAGTGGGACGGGTGTCACGAACCGACACGTAGAATTAGGGGATCGGAGTGTCACGTACCGACACATATAGGGGATCGGGTGTCACGAACCGACACGTAGATTTAGGGGATCGGGTGTCACGAACCGACACGTAGATTTAGGGGATCGGGTGTCACGAACCGACACGTAGATTTAGGGGATCGGGTGTCACGAACCGACACGTAGATGTAGGGGATCGGGTGTCACGAACCGACGCGTAGATTTAGGGGATCGGAGTGTCACGTACCGACACAAGAGGATTAATGAATATGAGGGAGCGGAGTGTCACGTACCGACACAAGAGGAATATGAATAATGAATCGTGAAAGATGAGAATATACTCAACATAATGAACTTAAATCCCAAATGAGCATGGTATTGAGGCTTGAGCCCTCATGGATGAACTTAATGGTACTTATTGATGATTATAGTACTTGTTGTTGCTACATGTTGGGTTTTATAGTTGATTTATGATATTAACTGATATATACTGTTTTCTATTTTGAGTTGGCCGATGATATCTACTCAGTACTTGTGGTTGTAATTGACCCTACTTTTATGTTTTCTTCTTTGCTAATTGTGGAATACAAATAACGTTCCGTCATCTTCAACTCAAGAAGGATTCAAGCCGTCTTACTACACCGGAAATTCGGGGTGAGCTAATACGTCTAGCTTGGGTGGATCTTCTTCTTCAAGTCTTGATGCCTTGAACTCCGGCATGGACTAGCTTTTATGTATTTTTAGTTCTTAGACATTCTTAGTTTAGTCATTTGATTGTAGATGTTCTTGTGATGATGACTTCCAGATTTTGGGGATAATAATAGTTATTGATTTTATTAATGAGTTTAAGTCTTCCGCATTACTTTATGATGATATTACATTGAAATGTTAAGGTTTAGATTGGTTGGTTCGCTCACATAGGAGGGTAAATGTGGGTGCCAGTCGCGGCCCGGATTTGGGTCGTGACAAACTTGGTATCAGAGCATTAGGTTCGTTGGTCTCATCACACAAGAACAGGTCTAGTAGAGTCTTAAGGAACGGTAGGGGGACGCCTTTACTTTTCTTTGAGAGGCTACAAGACTTTAGGAAAATTCCACTCTTTCATTCTTTCTTTCGTGCTACTACTTGAGTCCAATTGGTATCTAGACGATACGAATTGGTATCTGACCATCTTCACTCTATTTCGCAGATGGTTAGAACTAGAGCAACGACCGCACCAAAGAAGAACAACGGCACAAAGAAGAAACATCCGAGCCAGCCACCTGGGCCGTGGCTCGAGGGAGAACAACGGCAAGAGGTCGTGGTAGAGGTCGTGGGAGGACGTCCTTCAGAGGAAGAGGACGAGCACCTAGCCCATCCGATACTAGGGCGGTGACTCCCCCACCGGATGAAGAGGTGATAAGAGAAGGGGAGGATGGGGTGAATGAGCAAGTACAGAATGAGGAAATGCCACCTCAACCTACGCCAGAGATGATCAATCAGGTTCTCGCTTATCTTAGCGGGTTATCTGATCACGGTCAGCACCTCCAGGGGTTTCTCGCACCAACACCTCCGGTTTCAGAGGTACGACACGCGGCTACTATGGCTCCTCGCATGGATGCACCATTGGGAATGGGCACATTTCCACGTCGACCATCGGGCCTATTATGACAAACGATCAACATGAACTTTTCAGTAAGTTCTTGAAATTGAAACCTCCAGTCTTTAAGGGTGCAGAATCAGAGGATGCCTATGATTTTCTGGTTGATTGTCATGAGCTACTACACAAGATGGGTATAGTAGAGAGGTTTGGTGTCGAGTTCGTGAGCTATCAGTTTCAAGGGAACGCCAAAATGTGGTGGCGTTCACATGTTGAGTGTCAACCAACAGAGGCACCACCTATGACTTGGGAATCATTCTCGAGTTTGTTCATGGAAAAGTATATCCCCCAGACCTTGAGGGATAGGAAGAGGGACGAGTTCTTGAGTCTGGAGCAAGGTAGAATGACGGTTAACGCATATGAGGCTAAGTTTCGTGCTTTATCAAGGTATGCCACTCAACTCTGTTTCAGTCCACAAGAACGGATCCGCCGCTTTGTGAAGGGGTTGAGATCAGAGTTGCGCATTTCGGCCTTACAGGCAGCGGCAGCGGCAAAATCCTTCCAAGAGGTGGCAGACTTTGTGATTGAAGTGGGAGGAGTGAAGCCCGACGACTTCACCACAACTTCGACATCAAAAAGGTTTCGAAACGGAGGTGAGTTTAATAGTTCGTATACTAGAGTACAGACTTACGGAGGCTACTCGGTTCGACCAATTCAGTCTTCACTACAGATCGTAGTTGGGGACCACCTCAGGACGGTCAACACTTCTCCGAGAGACCTATGCTTGACTCTAGAGAGTGTTATGGATGTGGGGAGACTGGACATATTAGGAGGAATTGTCCCAAACAAAGTTATAGACCCCCAATAGCTAGAGGTAGAGGTGGTCATGGTAGAGGCCGTTATTCTGGAGGACGTGGTAGTCGAGGTAATGGTGGTCACCAAAACGGCAGAGGTGATGGGCAAATTGGAGCCACTACTACGCAACATGGTAGGGCAACAGACGGACAAATAATGGGGCACATTGTTACGCTTTCCCTGGGAGATCTGAAGCGGAGGCGTCTGATGCTGTCATCACAGGTAACCTTTGATTTGTGATTGCATGGCATCTATATTATTTGACCCTGGCTCCACGTTTTCATATGTATCTTCATCATTTGCTAATGGTCTAAATCTACATTGTGAATTACTTGATATGCCTATTCGTGTTTCTACTCCGGTGGGTAGTCTGTGGTAGTTGAAAAAGTGTATAGGTCTTGTTTGGTGAATTTTGTGGGGAGCAACACTTACGTAGATTTGGTTATCTTAGAAATGGGTGACTTTGATGTAATTCAGGTATGACTTGGCTTTCTCCGAATTTTGCAATTTTGGATTGTAATGCTAAAACGGTGACGTTAGCCAAGCCTGGGGCAGATCCGTTAGTGTGGGAGGGCGACTACACTTCCAATCCGGTGCGTATTATCTCCTTTCTTGGTGCTCAAAAGATGGTTAGTAAGGGTTGTTTAGCTTTCTTAGCACATCTTAGGGATGACACCATCCAAGTACCTTCAATCGAATCAGTTTCGGTAGTTCGAGAATTTTTGGATGTGTTCCCTGCAGATCTTCCTGGTATGCCACCAGATAGGGATATTGACTTCTGCATTGATCTTGAACCGGGTACTCGCCCCATTTCTATACCCCCTTATAGAATGGCTCCGTGAGTTAAGAGAGTTAAAGGCACAACTTCAAGAGTTATTGAACAAAGGCTTCATTAGACCAAGTGCATCCCCTTGGGGTGCTCCGGTTTTGTTTGTGAAGAAGAAGGATGGGAGTTTTCGGATGTGCATAGACTACAGACAACTAAACAAGGTAACCATAAAGAACAAGTATCCTCTTCCTCGCATTGATGACTTGTTCGATCAGTTACAAGGTGCTTGTGTCTTCTCTAAGATTGATTTGAGATCCGGTTATCATCAATTGAAAATACGAGCAACGGATGTGCCAAAGACCGCTTTTCGAACGAGGTATGGGCATTACGAATTTGTGGTGATGTCTTTTGGTCTTACGAATGCCCCCATGCGTTCATGAGCTTGATGAACGGGATTTTTAAGCCATATTTGGACCTCTTCGTAATCGTATTTATTGATGATATATTGGTATACTCGAAGAGCAAGAAGGAACATGAGGAACATTTGAGAATAGTATTGGAAATGTTGAGGGAGAAAAAGCTTTATGCCAAGTTCTCTAAGTGTGAGTTTTGGCTAGATGCGGTGTCCTTCTTGGGGCACGTAGTTTCTAAGGATGGAGTGATGGTAGATCCATCTAAGATCGAGACAGTGAAGAATTGGGTAAGACCCACTAATGTATCAGAAATAAGGAGCTTTGTTGGGTTAGCTAGCTACTACCGCAGATTTGTCAAGGGATTCTCTTCTATTGCTTCCCAATTGACGAACTTGACTAAGCAAAATGTTCCATTTGTATGGTCGGATGAGTGTGAGGAAAGCTTTCAAAAGCTCAAGACTTTATTGACTACCGGACCCATTCTCACCTTGCCAGTGGAAGGTAAGGACTTCATTGTTTATTGTGATGCATCCTATTCAGGTTGGAGTGCGGTGCTAATGCAAGAGAAGAGTGTAATTGCTTATGCTTCGAGGCAATTAAAGGTGCATGAACGTAACTATCCGACCCATGATTTGGAGTTGGCCGCGGTAGTATTTGCACTAAAACAATGGAGACACTATTTGTATGGGGTTAAGTGTGAAGTCTACACGGATCATCGTAGCCTTCAGTACGTCTTTACTCAGAAAGATTTGAACTTGAGACAAAGGAGATGGATAGAACTACTAAAGGACTACGATATCACTATCTTGTATCATCCGGGGAAGGCGAATGTTGTAGCGGATGCTTTGAGTAGAAAGGCGGGAAGCATGGGAAGTCTAGCTCATTTGCAAGCTTCTAGGCGCCCATTGGCTAGAGAAGTGCAGATTTTGGCTAACGATTTGATGAGGTTAGAAGTAAATGAGAAGGGAGGATTGTTAGCTAGTGTGGAGTCGAGATCTTCTTTTCTTGACAAGATTAAGGGAAAACAGTTTGATGATGAGAAACTAAGGCGAATCCGAGACAAAGTGTTGCAAGGAGAGGCTAAGGAAGCACAAATCGATGAGGAAGGTGTTTTGAGAATCAAGGGAAGGGTATGTGTACCCGAGTTGATGATTTGATCAACACTATTCTGACAGAGGCTCATAGTTCAAAGTATTCTATACATCCGGGTGCGACCAAGATGTACCGTGACCTAAAGCAACACTTTTGGTGGAGTAGAATGAAGCGTGATATTGTTGACTTTATTGCCAAGTGTCCAAACTGTCAACAAGTAAAGTATGAACACCAAAGGCCCGGAGGAACACTTCAGAGAATGCCCATTCCTGAATGGAAGTGGGAGAGAATCGCAATGGACTTCGTGGTTGGTCTTCCAAAGACATTGGGTAAGTATGACTCCATTTGGGTGATTGTTGATAGGTTAACTAAGTCTGCTCATTTTATTCCGGTCAAGGTGACTTACAATGCAGAGAAGTTAGCCAAGATCTATATCTCAAAAATCGTTCGATTGCATGGGGTTCCACTCTCCATTATATCAGATAGAGGTACGCAGTTTACTTCTAAGTTTTGGAAAACATTGCATGCGGAATTGGGTACTAGGTTGGACCTTAGTACTGCGTTCCATCCTCAGAACGATGGTCAGTCTGAACGAACGATTCAAGTGTTGGAGGATATGCTTCGCGCATGCGTGATAGAGTTTGGTGGCCATTGGGATAGCTTCTTACCCTTAGCGGAGTTTTCATACAATAATAGCTATCACTCAAGCATTGACATGGCTCCATTTGAAGCATTGTATGGGAGGAGATGTAGGTCTCCCATTGGTTGGTTTGATGCATTCGAGGTTAGACCTTGGGGTACCGATCTTTTAAGGGATTCGTTAGATAAGGTGAAGGGCATTCAAGAAAAGCTTCTAGCGGCGCAAAGTAGACAAAAGGAGTATGCAGACCGAAAGGTTAGAGACTTGGAGTTCATGGAAGGTGAACAAGTCTTGTTGAAGGTTTCACCTATGAAAGGGGTGATGCGATTTGGCAAAAGAGGTAAGTTAAGTCCAAGGTATATTGGACCATTTGAAGTGCTTAAGCGAATAGGGGAGGTGGCTTATGAGTTAGCCTTGCCCCCGGGGCTGTCCGGAGGACATCCGGGATTCCATGTGTCCATGTTGAAAAGATACCATGGAGATGGAAACTACATCATCCGTTGGGATTCAGTTTTGTTGGATGAGAACTTGACTTATGAAGAGGAACCGGTTGCTATATTAGATAGAGAGGTTCGCAAGTTGAGGTCGAGAGAAATTGCATCCATCAAAGTTCAATGGAAGAATCGACCGGTTGAAGAGGCTACTTGGGAGAAGGAGGCGGATATGCAAGAAAAATACCCACATCTGTTTACAGATTCAGGTACTCCTTTTCGCTTGTCTTTCTTCTTTTGATCGTTCGGGACGAACGATGGGTAAATTGGTATCTATTGTAACGACTGTTTAGTCGCTTTTAGAGCGCAGAACAAATTACGGAAAATCGGCTGAAACCACGGACCCAACGACGGACCGTCGCAGGCTCGACGGACCGTCGTGGGTGTTCCGTCCCATGACACTTAGAATTTTTAATTTGGGTACTGAAAATCGACTCTGAACTTCGTAACGAAATGGCAGAACGGACCGTCACATCCACCACGAACCGCCGTGAGTCCCGGTGCAAAACACTTCAACTTTTGAAAAATTGGTGCTAGAAAACGAAGTTTCGACCGTCATGACGGAGGGCCAGGACGGACCGTCACAGGGGTGACGAGCCGTCATGAACCACTGAAAATCGGGAGGAGGCGACGGCCATCGTGACGGACCGTCGCAGTACGACGGCCCGCCACAGTCGCACAATCCCGGCGCTTTAGGATTTCTCCCACGCTTTAAGGGTCGCTTTTGACTATTCTTTCCTTAATTATAAAGATTGAGGGTTTATATTAATAAGTCTAATTACTTAGGGGTTAAAAGAGGTAACCTTAAGTTAATTAGGGGGTTTTATTGTCCTCTTTTATTCTTAATTATACAATAATTAGGGTAAAGGAAAGAGGGTTTGAATAAAACAAGGAGAAACGAATTGAGAGAGCAGTCGATCAAAGGGAAAAAGGGTGTCAACGCTTGGAATTCTTGCTTGTTGATTTCAATTCTTCGGTGGAGGTAGGTTATGGTTATTTTCATGCTATTCATAGTAAACTCTTAATAGCGAATGATATATGTTAGTAGTATTGTAAAACCCTTCTATATGCTTAATTGTATGCTTGCATGAATGATGTTATTATGTAATTATGAATAAATAAGCATGACGAAGCTATTAAATCCCAAATCTTGAAAGAAACTTTAATCTACTTGTTAATGATAAGGCCTTGGTATAAAAGAAGGCTTGATGAATTAAAGTAATGGGATTGATGATGCCTTGGTATAGAGAAGGCTTGATGAACGGATATAATGAGAATTAGTGGATCGGAGTGTCACGTTCCGACACATAGTATTAGTGGGACGGGTGTCACGAACCGACACGTAGAATTAGGGGATCGGAGTGTCACGTACCGACACATATAGGGGATCGGGTGTCACGAACCGACACGTAGATTTAGGGGATCGGGTGTCACGAACCGACACGTAGATTTAGGGGATCGGGTGTCACGAACCGACACGTAGATTTAGGGGATCGGGTGTCACGAACCGACACGTAGATGTAGGGGATCGGGTGTCACGAACCGACACGTAGATTTAGGGGATCGAGTGTCACGCATCGACACAAGAGGATTAATGAATATGAGGGAGCGGAGTGTCACGCATCCGACACAAGAGGAATATGAATAATGAATCGTGAAAGATGAGAATATACTCAACATAATGAACTTAAATCCCAAATGAGCATGGTATTGAGGCTTGAGCCCTCATGGATGAACTTAATGGTACTTATTGATGATTATAGTACTTGTTGTTGCTACATGTTGGGTTTTATAGTTGATTTATGATATTAACTGATATATACTGCTTTTCTATTTTGAGTTGGCCGATGATATCTACTCAAGACTTGTGGTTATCTTGACCCTCTACTTTATGTTTTCTTCTTTGCTAATTGTGGAATACAAATAACGTTCCGTCATCTTCAACTCAAGATGATTCAAGCCAGTCTTACTACACCGTAAATTCGGGGTGAGCTAATACGTCTAGCTTGGACTGGATCTTCTTCTTCAAGTCTTGATGCCTTGAACTCCGGCATGGACTAGCTTTTATGTATTTTTAGTTCTTAGACATTCTTAGTTTAGTCATTTGATTGTAGATGTTCTTGTGATGATGACTTCCAGATTTTGGGGATAATAATAGTTATTGATTTTATTAATGAGTTTAAGTCTTCCGCATTACTTTATGATGATATTACATTGAAATGTTAAGGTTTAGATTGGTTGGTTCGCTCACATAGGAGGGTAAATGTGGGTGCCAGTCGCGGCCCGTATTTGGGTCGTGACACATTACCTTAATGGCGTTAAGTGTGAAGTGTTTACTGATCATTAGTTTTGGTTTAGTTTCCTTAGTTTTGGTTTAGTTTGCTTGGTTGGGTTATGATAGTGGTTCTCCCATCGGAGGATAAAGTGGGTGACAATCACAATGGTATGGGTCATGAAATTTCCTTTTGTTAGAGCCTAGGTTCGTTGATTTCGATGTGCCGAAACAAGTCTAATAGAGTCTTGTGGAACAGTACGGGGACATCTTTACTTTTCTTTGAGAGTCTATATGATTTAGAAGTGGTCGTATTTGCTATTAAGATTTGGCGTCATTACCTTAATGGCGTTAAGTGTGAAATGTTTACTGATCATTGTAGTCTGCAACATGTATTTACTCAAAAGGATATGAATTTGAGACAACTGAGATGGATGGAGTTACTCAAGGATTATGGTATGATCATTCAATACCATCTGGCAAGGCTAATGTTGTGGAAGCTACTTTGGGTAGAAAAGCGATAAGTATGGTTAGCTTAGCTTACTTGAGACTAACCAAACAGCCTTTGGCCAAGGAAATCTAGACCTTACAGGCTAAGTTCATGCATCAGGCATCTCTCAAGGAGGTGGGCTGTTAGCTACCATTGAAGTTAAGGCCACCTTTATCAACGATATCAAGGCCAAAAAATTTGAGTATAAAGATTTGAAAGAACTCAAAGATAAGATGGAAAATGGTAAGGCACAAGACCACTTTTGATGTGGATGGTGCACTTATGGTGAAAGGAAGGATTGTGCTCTTCGAGTTGATGAATTGATTCAACAATTATTAGAGAAGTTCTATGTGAAAGAGAGGAAGAGGTATCATCTCAGATCGGCGTACCCTTTTCACATCCAAGTTTTGGATAAAATTTCATTATGAATTTGACACACAACTCATTTTTAGTACAACCTTTCATCCATAGAAGGAGGACAATCGGAGAGGACTATACAAGTGTTGGAAGACATGTTGACTGCTAGTGTGATTGATTTTTTAGGGCATTGAGATAAGTTCTTACCTTGAGTGTTGGGTTCCTTATTCCTTTTGGAGTTATATTTCTAATTGTGGGTCTAATACATGATATCTATTAAGTCATTGAGTTGAATCGTTAATGCCCATTATTACACATGAACCCTATAAGTCGAACAATTTTGAGATGAGAGGTATCTTTGAGTTCTCGAGTTGAGTAGTTTATGCTCATAATTCCACATGAACCCTCCTAGTTGATAATCATGAAACCATAGATAAACATGTAATCATGATCCTTGAATCCATACTTCAATTCAAAGAAGTTAAGAGTTAAGTTTAGAAGTTAAGAAGTAAGTCAAAGAAAAGTTCTTAAAATTTCTAGAGTCCTTATTAAACTTTTTAAATCCGTTTTAAGGCGCAAGTTTCAAGTCAAGAAAAGAGTAAAGAGTTGAAGATCTTCCTTCATAGTAATATAAGGGAACACAATATTCCCTAAGAGTTGAGTTTATTTCTCAATAGTTATAAAGGAACTAAGTATTCCCTAAAATTGTATAAATGTTTTCACATTTAAGTTAAGGGTAAAGCAAGATTTCCCCAAAGAGTTTTGAACAAGAAAAGGGAACATTGATTCCAAGAGAGCGTTTTAAAGCTAAAATATTGAGCAAAT
Organism: Solanum arcanum; assembly: GCA_027789145.1. Classification (NCBI taxonomy): domain Eukaryota; kingdom Viridiplantae; phylum Streptophyta; class Magnoliopsida; order Solanales; family Solanaceae; genus Solanum; species Solanum arcanum. Next base: position 37,507,866 of record CM050933.1, read on the forward strand.
TATCTCAACCCAAAGAAAGGAAGTTAATTTAAAAGCATGAGCTAAATTATATTTTCGCAGTAGTTATGAACACCGATGTGTGGATGAGAGTTCATATTGACTCAAGTCTCCATGTAAATCATGTAGACATCATGGGTATTAATGGGTCATACTTTTTAAATGATTACGTAACTTAAGCTAGTGGATTCACTAAGTTAAAGAGTTCTATGCGACGACAAAGTATAGGACAGTTTTGCCAGCGTGGACAAGATGATGTATCACCATTTAGGCTCATAGTGGTGGTTATCGATTAGAGAATCTTCCACAAAAACTATATTACTTATATAAGAAAGTAATATATTTTTTGTGGAAGATTCTCTAATCGATAACCACCACTATGAGCCTAAATGGTGATTCATCATCTTGTCCATGCTGCCAGAACTGTCCTATACTTTGTCGTCGCATAGAACTCTTTAACTTAGTGAATCCACTAGCTTAAGTTACGTGATCATTTAAAAAGTATGACCCATTAATACCCATGATGGCTACATGATTTACATGGAGACTTGAGTCAATATGAACTCTCATCCACACATCGGTGTTCATAACTACTGCGAAAATATAATTTAGCTCATGATTTTAAATTAACTTCCTTTCTTTGGGTTGAGATAATTTGCTCAACATTTTAGCTTTAAAACGCTCTCTTGGAATCAATGTTCCCTTTTCTTGTTCAAAACTCTTTGGGGAAATCTTACTTTACCCTTAACTTAAATGTGAAAACATTTATACAATTTTAGGGAATACTTAGTTCCTTTATAACTATTGAGAAATAAACTCAACTCGTGGCTATGACGGTCCGTCCTGCAGGTTCATCGTGAAGTTCAGAGAAGTGATCCCAGTACCCAGATTCCAAGAGTTGAAGTGTTTGGGACGAAGACCCTCGACGGACCGTTGTGCCTATGACGGTCCGTCATACTTGCCGTCGAGGGGAATGAAGAGAGCAGCAGAAGAAATTGCACAAGTATGAGACGACGGAGTCTATGACGGTCCATTGTGACCACGATGGTCCGTCACGAGGTCCGTCGACCCAGCCGCGTTTTGGCAGATTTCCAGCAATTAGAATCCTTGTTTAATTAGGTTTTTGTTTTTTTATAAATAGTTCGAAAAAACCTCGTTTTTGAGGGTAGACTCCGTATTGTTAGACACCAGATAGTTAGACACCAGATAGTTAGACACCAGATAGTTAGACTCTTAGATTGTTAAACTCGGTATTGGTAAACATTGTATTGTGAGATTCTTGATAATCATTAGACTTTTTTTGAGATTATTGATTACTTTGAGATTCTTGCAAGTGAATATTGGTGATTAATCAAGCAAACTTTTGGATTTTACCCTTTCTCATTGAATTAAGTACATGAACTCTTATTTAATATATTTGAATATTGCGTTTATGTCCATGAGTAACTAAACTCCATAACTAGGGTTGTGGGAACCATAGGCAAATAATGAGATAAACCCTAACTAAAATAACAATTCTAGAATAGTGTCTTGCATGTATTAATAATTCTTTCGCTTAGAAGTCCTTTTAACGGATGGCCAACGCTAGAACTCTCCTTAATGCTTCTTGCCGGACCAAGGAGGTAGATAATAGGAAAAGAATTATTAACATAGATTTAGTGTATACTATTTAATAGGCTAGTATTGATTGGTACGAGGTAATAACTTAGTCAAATATCGAATACGATGCTTAATATGAGGTAAGGATAAGGGTTAGGATAGCAACACATTTAGCCGGATCATGGTGCGGAGTGAGATTTTCTAGATGCCGGACCAAGGATTTAGAAATACATAACTTATCACTTTGCATGCAAGATACTAGGAAAGAATTGTTATAGTTAGAGTTATCAAGTTATGAACCTGTGGGGAACACGTAAACCTTAGTTACTTTGATTAATTGATTAAAATCCAACCGTCAAAGCTGTTAAGTGTCTCTTTCAAGTTCGTTATTTATTTTCACTCATTTAGAAATAGTAATCCCCCTTTTTATGTTTTTCCTTTCCAAGGAAGTCATTGACCAAACAATAGTAATAACAGGTTGAAGGTAAGTCTAGACTATTTTAATCGTGGGAACGATCCCAACCTCACTAGTTGGGTTATTTACTTGACACGACCGCTTTACTTCTTATTTGAGAAGTAAGTTTGAGCGTATCAAATTTTGGCGCCATTGCCGGGGAATCTAGCTTTTAGATTAACTTGAACTTATTACTATAGTTTAGTTGATATTTTCTTGATTTTACTTTGTTTTATTGTTTTTGATTTCTTTTCAGATCTATCCTCCTTGTATGCCAAATACACGGAGAGGAAGAGAACCTTTGTTTCCCTACGATCACGAGTTAGAGCGTACACTGCGCAATATGAATCAAAACTTGGGAATAAATGATGAGGATTCGAACCAGAACATCCAAGCTCCGGTTGATGTTCATGGTTAGATGTTACCCGATGCTCTGGGTGAACATCAACAGAGGGGAAAAAATCCCGTTCCACAGCCCCAAGTATACTACAGAGGGTATGATAACATAGCAGACTCGGATGGGCCACTCGTCTTGCCCTCTCTACCCACAGGCCACACCTTTGTGGTAACTAGTAGCCTGATGCAAATGCTCACTGCCAGAGGTTTGTTTTCAGGGCTACCTTCTGAGGATCCACATGCCCATATAGCTAAGGTAAGAGCAGTGTGTAAAAGTTGTGTGGGGAGGCCTGATTTGGATCTAGATGTAATAGGGCTCAGAGTGTTTCCTCTCTCACTAACGGGAGAGGCTGCTATATGGTTCACCGAGCTCCCATACAACTCAATCTTCACTTGGAACCAATTAAGAGATGTTTTCTTAGCACGCTACTATCCGGTCTCCAAGAAACTAAACCACAAAGACAGCGTGAACAACTTTGTGGCACTACCAGGAGAGTCAGTTAGTATTTCTTGGGATAGATTCACCTCATTCTTGAGAAGTGTTCCAAATCACCGTATAGATGATGAGTCAATGAAGGAATACTTCTATCGGGGACAGGATGATAACAATAAAGCGGTGTTGGACACTATAGCAGGTGGATCTTATGGGGAGTGTCCTTATGCTGAGATCGCTGAAAAATTAGAGAAAATCTCCCGAAATAACAAAGCTTGGAGTACTAGGAAGTCTGATACAGGGAGAAACACCTTCGCAGAACAGTCCACTCACAACCCAGCCACAGATGAGATTCGTGAAGAAATGGCTCAGATGAGAACTGAGCTTGGGTTAGTACTAAAACATGTCACAGAGGGTGCGGAAAAGATAAATGCAGTTAACTACTTGGCTAAACCACCTCCTCCTAATGATGAGTACTATTATGCGGAGGACACTTATGTAGTGAATGAGCAGACGGGGGGTTTCTGACCAAGCGCCCAAGGCTCAAATCAGGATAATTGGCACCAAGGTCAAGGGAACCAAGGTCGGAACTATGGTAACTACAAACGTGAGGGTCATTATGTCCGAGATGGAAACTACAACCGCGACAACAACTTTAACATGGGTAACTATGCTAATAGAAACGACAGGAATGGGCCCTATGTCCCTCCTCAAAATCGTGAAGTTACTCCTAGGGATGGTGGAGATAGTATGGTGCGAGTTGAGGATATGATGCACAAAATGATGAGGAGGTTCGATGCTAGTGATGAGCACATTAAAGAGTTGAGGTGTGATTTAGCTAGTATTGGGCAGAAAGTTGATACACATGCAATTTCGATTAAGCAGATCGAGTTGCAAATGGCCCAATTATCTGCGACAGTGAACAAACGGCAATCGGGCACTCTTCCTAGCCACACTGTCCAAAACCCAAAGAATGATGCGCACTGTATGGCAATCACTACTCGGGGTGGTAAGCAAACCATTGACCCACCTATTCCAACTACTGAGGAAAATGTGAGAAAGGATAATGATAATGTGGTAAAGGGTAGTGGTGAAGCAGAGGAATGTAATGGAAAAGATGCAGAAGTACCGATCAAGGTAGTTCCCATGCCTAGGCCACCACCACCCTTCCCTCAGAGATTAGTGAAAAATACCGAGGATGGTAAATACTGGCGATTCATAACAATGTTGAAGCAACTTTCTATCAATGTCCCTTGGGTAGAAGCTTTAGAACAAATGCCCGGTTACGCCAATTTTATGAAAGATCTGGTCACCAAAAAAAGATCGGTCACTTTTGAGGATGATGATAGACTACAGCATTGTAGTGCTATTGCTACAAGATCCCTCGTACAAAAGAAAGAAGATCCTGGTGCGTTCACTATTCCTTGTATAGTTTGGTCGTTACATTTTGCGAAAGCATTATGTGATCAGGGGGCAAGCATAAATCTCATGCCCCTCTCAATTTACAAGAAATTGGGTTTGGGGGATCCAAAACCCACTGTGATGTGCTACTGATGGCTGATCGGACAGTGAAACGGCCTATAGGGATACTCCATGATGTGCTAGTAAAAGTGGAGCCATTCATCTTTCCGGCTGATTTTGTTATTCTTGATTGTGAGGTCAATTTTGAAGTGCCTATTATTCTTGGGAGGTCATTCCTTGCTACAGGCAGATCATTAGTTGATATGGAGAAGGGATAGATGACATTTCGGTTGAAAAATGAAGAAGCGACCTTTTACATTTGTAGGACCATGAGGCAGAGTGGTGAGCTCCAATCGGTATCTTCCATATCCCACAAAGAAAAGATGAAGAAGGAGACTGAACAGAAAAATGCAAAACAAGAGTTTATGGTTGGGGGGATTTAGTGCTTGTAGACAGTTCTGGGGTGCCTTGTCTTCCGGGCAAGCTCAAGTCCAAATGGACTGGCCCTTACTTGATTACCCAAGTTTTCCCTCATGGAGCAGTTTAGTTAAAAGCCAAGGGGGGAGTGCAGTTAAGAGGAATAGAGATAGAATAAAACTCTATTTTGGGCATAAAGCATAGGGGAATGAAGTGATAGAGGCATTCGATCTTGATGAAGTCTGAGTAATCAAGGGTCCCCAGTCGTGCCGCGACATTAAATCAGGCGCTTGTTGGGAGGCAACCCAATACTTATAGTCTTTTTAGTAATGGTAGCATTTTTCTACTAATGGGTTTTTGAATTTGCAGGTACATCACCAGGTAATTCTGCAGAAAACTGCTCTGCAGCAGTCACTGACGGATACATCGACGGACCGTCGTATGCCTCCATAGGGTACCCCAGTTCTATCACTGTTAGTCAGAACGAGACCCCAATGACGGACCTTCGTACCCACGACGGACCTTCGTAGGGTCTAATCCAAAAGCCCTAGCACGCTGTCCCAACGGACACATGTGACAGACCGTCGTCTTCACGACGGTCCGTCCTGCATAACCATTTTGGTTGTCAGAGACCCTGTTTCTAAGTGTCTCACTTTTTCCAAGTGTCCTTCAACGGACACATTGACGGACCATCATACCCTCGACGGTCCGTCCTGAACGACCGTCATGACGGTCAGAGACCCCTCTGCTAAGGGTCTCCATATTTTTTTCAAGCGTCGACGGATATCTACGACGGTCCGTCCTGCACATACCGTCATGCTAGTTAGAGATTCTCCCTCAGGGTTCTCTATATATACATAGTCTAAGTAAAACACTGTGGACCTCACGACGGTCCGTCATAGTCACGACGAGCCGTCACCAGGCCCGTCGTGTGTCACTGCTTCTACAGCAATGACAAAATATTTTCAATGTTTTATTTCGTATGGTTTCGCTTGTCTTGTTTGCCACTACTCGTACTAATATTGATCCTTTGCAAGTACTATCTACTATGGCACCCAAGCAAGACCGAATCTACGCACGCGGGCGATCAAAGTCTGTCGCCCCGTCTGCCCGCATAGTCATCGGCTCTAATGATGAGCGTGACCCTGAGTATGTGCCCCCAGGCACTTCCACACCTTCCCGTGCTGCACGTTCTCCCAGAGCCACACCCAAAAAGGTGGCGTCCGGCGTAGTCACTGCCTCCCAGTTTGATGAGGAGCGCACACTGACTGGCACACCCTCTGGGTCAGCCACAAATGAAGAAGGAGCGTCTGGCTCCTTAGGAGTATCATGGTCTGAGGAAGCCTCCGGCACTGCTGAGGTTCCCGCACCCGCCACCGCTGCAGCGTCGGCCTCGTCCGATGAGGCTGGCAGTTCAGAATCAACATCACGCTCACCAGCTCAGGTCCCCACCCCAGCCACTGACCAGCCCAACCGGTGGTGTGTCGAGGGTCAATTTCAAGTCTACTCCGACGCCAAGTTCCTGACTGATAAAGGAGTGATGACTCGAACACTCACCTTGGAGCGGCGGGTCCTTACAGTGAGTCTCCCGACAATGCCTGAGATCCAAAACCTCTTCTCCAGGCATCGCTTAGAGTGGACAGCACGTCCGTTGGGACGATACAGTGAAGAATTGGTCCGAGAGTTGTATGCATCTTACGTAGCGACTCTCCGATCACAGATAGATAGACGGGCTGCCCCTGCTAAACAGGCCCTACTGGAGCAGGTCCGAGTACGGGGCGTACAGGTTGACATTTCCCTGCCAGCCATCCGCCGGTTTCTATACGGAGAGAGTGTTGATGCTACTTGGACCCCCCTCACTGCCGAGTTTGAGTACAGCTGGCAGATAGTTAAGGATGGCCAGTTCTTGCGCGAGCCATCACTTAGAGAGACCACCAAGAGGTGGATGGCCCTAAACCTGTCAGTAGATGGAGAAGGTGCCGATTGGGTGATTGAGCCGAAGGGGGTCATCAAGAAGGCCAACCTCGCGTTCACAGCAAAGTTCTTGTGGGTGCTTGTCTGTCACTGCCTTTCCCCCACAGCTGCTGATAACATCGTTACCTGGGATCGAGCAGTGTTGATGGCGGCGATGATAGCCAGCTTCTAGGTGGACTTTGCATGGCTTCTCCAGGCAGTCATGCACGAGAGGGCATTCAAGGTCACTACTACCTACCCTTTCCCTAGCATGATCTTTGCCCTCTTCAGGTCCGCAGGTGTGACCATATGGCACGTAGATCAGCTTAAGACCCCGCAGGGCACTGTTGACGTCGGCCTCATAAGAGACAAGGACAATGAGTTGGATCCACGTAGAGGGCCCCGTTCGGAGCTGCCCCCACTTGCTGATGATCTTGCTGATACGGTAGCCCAGGCCCGCAAAGCTACACAGGCGGCGTCCACTAACACTACCCCGGTCGAGTCTATCTCGGTAGTAGCACTGCCCCGACCTTCTCTCGCACAGCCCCTCTACACGCACTGGTCCCGCTTGCTAGGGTCTAAAAACTAGAAGCACAAATGTCCACTCTTCTGCATTATATCCAGCCGTGGATGCAGAAATCGATTACTGAGTCCGAAGAGCGCCTAGAGAGGAAAATGGTGCAGTTTACAGAGCGGAAGATTGCTGAGGTTAACCAGCAGCTTGGACGCCTTTGAGTTGAGGGTGCTAGCACGACCAGCCCCTCCGGTGGATGTGTCAACCCTTCAGGCTGCAGTAAACAATCTTCGTGCAGATATCGACACGATCTTAGAGGCTAGGGTGCCGGATTCTGAGGCCCCTTCTATCGAGCCTGCTGAGGACACAGTGTTGGCGGCCCTTTTTGCTACTTCTGATATTCCACCACCTCCCCCTCGAGAGAGTGCCAAGAGGGGTAGGGGTCGAGCAGAGGACGAGGCGCGAGCACAGATGAAGGAGCTCCGAGAGATAGAGGCTGCGAGGAGAGCCTCCCTTGCTGAGGAGGAGGCGCACCAAATGAGAGAATCAGAGTTAGCGGCTGGGGCGTCTAGCTCCCTCACTGTGGAGATAGCAGGAGGCACTACTGATGGTGCGGTTGTTGCTGAGGACACCACTGAGGGTGTCCAGATTGCAGAGGACGTGGGTTCCGGGGAACCGAACCCACCATCTTGCTGATCGACGGCGCTTTGCGCCACAGGTTTGCTTCACCTACCACTCTAGTATTTAGATTTTTATGCATTGGGGACAATTCCATGCTTTTTTGTTGGGGGTGGGGTAAATGGATAGTGAGTGTTAAGGTGAAGTCTGAGTAGCCCAATTCACTATCCTCTTTTGGGGTTTTCTTGCCTGTTTTCTTTTTCCCCAAAAGACTGATTACTTTTTCTGTTGAACCGGCATGTTTATATCTTTTGTACATAGTTTAATTCTGGAGCATGATGGCTAAAATGATATCCTGATAAACTGGAAAATGATGCATGACTAGGCATAGTAACTGATAATTATGTGGCTCTATGCATGGAATAGAGTTACACCATTGCATTACCCTAAGTCTTAAATTCGAACTAGGTGTCTGATAATCTGGTATAGTGATGAGATGTCAAGTGAGTGTGAGGAAAATTTGAATAGTCCACTATTGGTACTGAGCTAGAACTTGCCTGGTTAGTCCTGCTAAAAGTATGCTGTAATAGACAATTAGGAAAGGATCATAGGCCCTTATTCAATATAGCCCATTTCTAGCCTAAATAAAAGAAACCAAATGAAATTTATCCTACTTTGATCCAAATAATCTGAGCTTAAAATTAGACCTTTCTTTTTCACCCAAACTGATCTTTTCTGGGAACAATGTGTTGGCCTTGGTCCCTCCTTGGACATGTGCACCTCAGCTTATACCAAAAGCATAAGTTGAGGGTGGCTAATGCATAAACAACCTTCTTTATGGCCCTGACCCAACTTTGGGTATTGTGTACCTTGACTCATGGCAAAGCCATGAGTTGAGGGTGGCTATTATGAGGAATGCTCTGGAAAGTGGGGTTGAAAGAACAAAGAGAGAGAAAGAACAAAAGTAAAGTGACTCAAGAATTCGTTGAAATAAAAGTAAAGAAAAAGAAAAATATACAAGAATTACAAACAAGAAAAGAAGAGAGTCACTTACACAAATGAAGAAAGAAGAGAAAATAGCAAGGTGAAGAATATGAAAAACTGTGCGAGATAAAATGATAGACAGTGGAAGGTTTAGCCGATATGTCAAGGAGGGCAATAAGTCACTAAAGTATACCCAAATATACCTTACCTGACCCTGAGCCTATGTTATTAGCTAAAAAAGTCCTATCGTGATCCTAAGGGTTGTATAGCGAACTTAAGGCAGTGAAAATAAAGGAAAGCTTATGGCAATAAGTATGAATGAGTGTGACTTTGTTCTGAGAGCGAGCGTTGAAAAGTAATCCTTATACTCAAACTGAAATCATTGTGTGAATAAGGAGCATTTTGTTTTAAAGTGGGGACACTAGTTGCAATACCGGAATTTTTAGCACCTCGGTGAGAAATTGAAGAGGATAGGTGTTAGTGCATGGTGAGTCTGTGTCATGTTCTGATCCCACATAATTCAAGCCTAATAGTGATAGCATGCATAGATTTGATGAGATTAATCGGGATTGATAGCCAAATGATTGCAAAGGATAAAAAATGGATACTATTGTACAAAGATTTTGTATTGAGTCATAGTGCGTCGCTTGAGGACAAACAACAAATTTAAGTTGAGGGTGTTGATATAGCGTGGTTTCACGGTATTATTAATACTTTTTCTTTAAGTTTAGTGTGTTCAAAAGCCTTTTTGTGCTAGTTTTTATCTAAGTTTCTCTTTGTTTTTTTGCAGGAAATCTGTCCAAAGTTGAATGCGGAGATTTTGAGCGAAGAAATGCAGAAGAGACAACCTACGGAGCTTATGACGGTCCGTCGTGCTTGTGACGGTCTGTAGGTGGCAGCGTAGTAAAGCTGCTGAAGGAAAATGGGGAAGTCTGACCAAGTGTGGGGTTACGAAGCTTGTGACAGTTCGTCGTGGCTATGACGGTCCGTCCTGCAGGTTCGTCGTGAAGTTCAGAGAAGTGATCCCAGTACCCAGATTCCAAAAGTTGATGTTTTTTGGAACGAAGACCCTCGACGGACCGTTATGCCTATGACGGTCCGTCATACTTGCCGTCGAGGGGAATGAAGAGAGCAACAGAAGAAATTGCACAAGTATGGGACGACAGAGTCTATGACGGTCCATTGTGACCACGACGGTCCGTCACGAGGTCCGTCGACCCAGCCGCGTTTTGGCAGATTTCCAGCAATTAGAATCCTTGTATAATTAGGTTTTTGTTTTTTTATAAATAGTTCGAAAAAACCTCGTTTTTGAGGTTAGACTCCGTATTGTTAGACACCAGATTGTAGACACCAGAGAGTTAGACACCAGATAGTTAGACTCTTAGATTGTTAAACTCCATATTGGTAAACATTGTATTGGGAGATTCTTGATAATCATTAGACTTTTTGTGAGATTATTGATTACTTTGAGATTCTTGCAAGTGAATATTGGTGATTAATCAAGCAAACTTTTGGATTTTACTCTTTCTCATTGAATTAAGTACATGAACTTTTATTTAATATATTTGAATATTGCGTTTATGGCCATGAGTAACTAAACTCCATAACTAGGGTTCTGGGAACCATAGGCAAATAATGATATAAACCCTAACTAAAATAACAATGCTAGAATAGTGTCTTGCATGTATTAATAATTCTTTCGCTTAGAAGTCCTTTTAACGGATGGCCAACGTTAGAACTCGCCTTAATGCTACTTGCCGGACCAAGAAGGTAGATAATAGGAAAAGAATTATTAACATAGATTTAGTGTATACTATCTAATAGGATAGTATTGATTGGTACGAGGTAATAACTTAGTCAAATATCGAATACGATGCTTAATATGAGGTAAGGATAAGGGTTAGGATAGCAACACACGTAGCCGGACCAAGGTGCGGAGTGAGATTTTCTAGATGCCGGACCAAGGATTTAGAAATACATAACTTATCACTTTGCATGCAAGATACTAGGAAAGAATTGTTATAGTTAGAGTTATCAAGTTATGCACCTGTGGGGAACACGTAAACCCTAGTTACTTTGATTAATTGATTAAAATCCAATTGTCAAAGCTGTTAAGTGTCTCATTCAAGTTCGTTATTTATTTTCACTCATTTAGAAATAGTAACCCCACTTTTTATGTTATTACTTTCCAAGGAATTCATTGAACAAACAATAGTAATAACAGGTTGAAGTTAAGTCTAGACTATTTTCCTCGTGAGAACGATCCCAACCTCACTAGTTGGGTTATTTACTTGACACGACCGCTTTACTTCTTATTTGAGAAGTAAGTTTGAGCGTATCAGTCATGTCTTCAGAAAAACTCATAACTCTAAAGACTAGCGATGGTAAGGAATTTAAACTCGAAGAAGCAATATCTGTGAGGTCAGAAGTCATCAAGAACATAGTACAAGATGTGGATTGTACTTCTAATGCCATTCCCTTCTTAAACTGTGATGTAAAAACAATGAAGACAATAATTAAATTTTGGAAGAAGCTTTCGGAGGAAGGTGTTACGAAAGATCAGCTAAAGAATTTCGATCAGGATTTCTTGAAGATGAGTAGCTTAGAATTATTGGGTGGTGTAATAGCTGCTAGATATCTTGATGATAAATAGTTGAAAAAGGTATTAGTCCAAGAATTTTTGGATAGAATCTCATGAAGAACACTAGAGGAAATTTTATAAGTATATGGCATCGTGAATGATTATACACCGAAGGAAGAGGAGGAGGCCCGTAGAGAGTACATTTGGGCTTTTGAATGATTTTATGATAGTTTTTATATTTAGTTAGCTTAATCCTATTTTTTTTGTAACCAATGTAAATCACCATTAACAAACAAAAACCAAATACACCTAAAAAGCACACAATCCCCTTATCACCCTCTAAGAAAGGTATTAAGAGAGTTAAGTCTCATATAGAACTCTAATTACATAAATCTCTCCAAAAACCAACTATACATATTCGCCTTTCTAGACTATTTAACTACCTCAAGTCTATTTACAAATTCTTTCTTAATTTGTGTCACAAACGTATATGTATTTATAGTGATGTCTTCAAACAATTCCCAGTTCATTGCTCTCCAAGCATGGCATATCATTGCCCCGAACAATGCAGTGATAAGTTCCTTGTGAAACTGTTTCCAATTCTTCCTTCTAAGTCTATTTAGATTATGTTTGACAGTTCTACCTGGAATAAGTGTTCCAGACCAATGTCACATGTCAGCTGGGACTCTCACTATCCATTTACAAGTAGAGAACAAGTGAATATGAGTCTCCTCTACTTATTTCTCACACAAACAACATGTTTTGTCTTCCACTGGAATATTTAATCTCTTGAGTATCTCTTTGGTTAGTAATTTATCATGCACATCAAGCCACAATATGAATCTATGCTTGTGTTGAGAAAATCTAGTCCATATTAAGTCATCCACTCTAAGTCTAGCATGTTGCCTCATTAGTGTCTTATAACTCTGTGTGAGTGAGTACTTTCCTCAGAAGTGAGCAAGTAAACACCAGTTGAATACCAAATTTGCATATCTGATTTCAAGGCATTAACCTTCTTCCAGTACCAACTTGAGTCCAATGGTGGAGTATGTATCCATATGTTATCATTGTTTGTCATATATAATCTATGTACCCACTTTATCCATAACATATCTTCCTTAACAACAAGTTGTCATAACACTCTACCAATAGAATCCATATTCCACAACTTACTACCTTTGACGTTCAAGCAACCAAACTTTTTAGGAATGCAGACTTGTTCCCATGAAACTAATGACATATTTCTTGCTGCCTCAGTACATCCCCACAAATAATCTCTATATTTTTTATCCACATTCCTTAATATACTCTAAGTCCATATGAGTACGAAAACCCAAATATTATGTATTGATAAAGGCAACATGAATTATTTGAAGTCTAGCTGTATAGGAGAATCGCTTCGAATAAGCACTAGTGATCTTAGATGTTATCTTGTCTATCAATTGTTGACGCTCCATCTTACTCCAACCCTTTCAAGAAAAAGGTAAGACTAGATATCTTATAGGAAGGGTACCGAGGACGAACCCTGTGTTCCTCACTAGTTGATCTTTGGTCTTACCGTCTACTCCTTCCAGGAACAAATTGGACTTATCCATGTTACCTTGCAAGCTTGTTACATCACTAAAATGTGTTAGTGCCTCCATTACTCTAGAAACAGAATTAATGTTGCATTTACAAAATATCATACAGTCATTCGCAAATATCAAGTGTGTGAGTTTGAGCTCCTTGAACATAGGATGATACTGAAATCCAACAATTCTCCCATACACTTCAATGTTCTTGACAAATACTCCATGAAAAGCACAAAAAGTAATGGAGATATGGGATCGCCTTATCTGAGTCCCCTTTTTCCAGCGAAAAATCCATGCCCTTACCATTAATTTTGACTGTGAACATCGAAGAAGTTACACACGTCATAATGAAATGAATGAAACAAGTTAGAAACCCATACCCCATTAGTGCCTCTTCCACAAATTCCCAACTCACCATCTTATATCAATTTTCATCAAACATCTAGGTGTAGTCTGTCTATTATAATATCTGAGGATGTCATGGAAAATTAAGACACTATGTAGCATTGATCTTCCCTAAACAAATGCAGATTGATTTTCTGCCACAATAATACAAATCACCCCTTTCAGTTTTCGTCAAATTACCTTAGAAATGCATTAATACAGTACGTTAGAACATGCTATTGGTCTAAACTGGCTTGCCAATTCTGGATTGCTGACTTTAGGAATCAGTGCAATGTTAGTAGCATTCAACTGTTTGAGTAACTTTCTGTTTGTGAAAAAATAAAGAACGACAGTAACGATGTCATCACCTATAATGTCCCAAGCTGCTTTGAAGAATCCACTTCCATAACCATCAAGACCAGAGCTGTTATTACTGTCAAATTGAAATAGAGCTTCTTTCACTTCCTTAACAGTATACAGTCGCAAGAGGTGGATTTGATGCTCATTACGAAGCAAAGGATCATTCTTAAGGAGGCATGGAAAAGCTGCTACTCTAACAGTAGCGTTTTTACCATGTAAATCCATGTAATATTTGACAAAAATATCAGCAATCTCATCACAATTAGAATTCCAGTTGCCCTAATCATCTTTGAGTTGGGTTGTTGCCTGTTGCAAACTTCTATGCTTAATAACTGAGTAGAAATATTGTGTGTTGTCATATCCCAATCTAATCCATGTTGCCTTGCTCTTCCGCTCGAGGAACATTTCTTCAAGAAAAGAAGATTGTTTGAATTTAAAGAATTTTATCTTTCCATCATGTTGAAGTGCCAGGTTCAAGGGGTCAGGTTGCAAGGCTTCCTGAGCTCGATTAAAAATCTCTCTATCATCATTTGACTCTGTGACAATGTTCCTAAAGTACTGTGATTTAAGAGCTTTCAGCTCATTCTTGAGTAGCTTTAACTTTCTCACTATTTTCCACATATTACAACCCATCAACACATACACCACAACCCTTCTTCACATTATCCATGAAAGATAGATGTCGTGCCCTACACTCTAACCCTTCTTCACAGTATCCATGAAGAATGGATGTTGTGCCCAAACATGACAATATTGAAAAGTTTTCTTCTCTTCATGTTTTGACCGTCCAAAACAATTTTAATAAGGAAATGATCACTAATGTCTTTTGGCAGATTAACGACACTACATGAAGGCATAGTATTCAGCCAAGCAGAATTGATAAGAGTCCAATCTAATTTTGAAAAGATCATGTGATCACTATTATGATCATTCCATGTGTACTTCTATCTCTGTTGTGGTAATTCTGTCAGCCCACAAGTATTAATACAATCTTTAAAATCTGCGACCTTGGACCAAGTTGCTGGGTTACCACCCAATCTATCATCCACTTTCAATACTGAGTTGAAATCTCCCGAAACTATCCATGGTTTGACAGAAATCGAACTGTGGTGGACTAGAGCGTCCCACAACTCTCTCCTCCCTTCCTTTGTGTTATACACATATAGCACTGACAAAATATATTTAAGTTGAAGGGGAACATAGCATACTTCACATGTAATCACCTGTGCAGAAGATGAAACGTGTGTTACTTTGTAAGTCAGGCCTCTACACTAACCAAACTCTACCATTATAATGGGACTCCAAGTTTGTAGTATACTGCCAGCCTCCAAGCATTTTATTAGCTATAGTTTCACTCTTGTTACTCTTTATTTTTGTTTCTAGTAATCCCATCATTCCTACTTGCTCATTTTTGCAAAGGATTTTAGCCTCCTTTTTCTTATTAAATATATTCAAGCCCCTCATGTTCCAACAATTCATATTAACCACTACCAGATTGAGGAATGGTCCTCCCACCCATAGTTCGTCCACTTGTTATCATTGCTCTGTCTGTGTATAATGTTTGCAATACCTAATATGTGTTCTTGCTCACCATTTGTGCTTGTTTCCTATATGAAATTTTCCCTAACTTATTTGGTGTTATCCAAGCTATGATTGTCTTCTCTTTGTTTTGCCCTTGCTCTTCCATTTCTTCTTGATGTGTCTTAGCATGTTTCTGTATTTCCTGGACCTATATTTCCTGTGAATCAAATTCCACACCATAAGCTACTGGTACAACATCTAATGTTACTTCTAGTGGTGTAACTTGTTTCTCAGGTCGTTGTCTTTGCACTGGGGCTTTTTTCTTTCTACGTTCTTATTCAGAGTGACTACATTTACTGCAAAATCAACACAAGGTAGACTTCCATTCATACAAGACCTTCGATTCCACAATTAAGTCTTTTTCATTCTTTAACAAAAATGACTTCTGGTAATTTGGCATCCATCTGAACTTCCACCAGTAATCTGGCGAAATGCAACCCTTTCTTCTTTTCTGTATTGTGATCCACCATGAGTGGTTTGCCGACTAGACTACCCAGTTTACTCAAATTTTTTTGACTCCAGTATTTGAAGTCCAAACCTGGTAACCTAATCTATATGGGTACTATATATAACTCGTCCTTAGTAAATTCCATATCAGGATTCCAGGATTTTACAAAAAAAGGTTTGTTATCAAAATGATAAATTCTCCCTGCAAAACTTCATTCTTAGCTTCAACAGTATCAAATTAAACCAAGATTATTCCATTCTTAAACATTGAGACTATATTAATCCCACATTTAGACCAAATCCTCTATACATATCCATTTACCACATCGAATGGAGGATGTGCTCCTAATACGTAACAAACAACAACTTTTTTCAAGTATTTTATCTCAGATTCAATATATCTCAACTCAATCACAGTGATGGGGATTTCACCTTGCATATCAGGAGCCACATAACCAACTTAAATCCAGTACTCGATACTTTAGATATATTGAAATTATCCCAAATTGACGCCTTGCTAATTGGAATTTCTGCCTCAACCTGGTCAGCCCAAGATTTAACACCACTATTCGAAGGAAAAAGCTTACTTGAGCTTGCTGATGTATGTACAACTTCAACCTGGTGCTCTGATGCTTCCAATTCTGAGATTTCTGTTGTGATTTTTGGCGGTTTTTCTGGGTTATTTAACTCTGTTTCAACTTGACTGTTTTCTTGGAGTACAACTCATTGAGCCTTCTTGCCGTGATGTGCTTTGCCTAGCGTTGCTTCCTGTGTCATTTGCGCCTTCCAGGTCGATATACGTTTTCCCTTCCCCATGGCCAGCGTACATTAGTTAACATGCTCTAAGAGAGAAGGCAATACTTAACATGCGCTGATTAATACTTAACATGCGTTGATTATTTTTGTTTAGTTCTATATTATGTTCCATTTTGAAGAAGTGTTTCTCAATTTTTATTGATCTATAAATTATGTTGGAAAGAAATTAAAATTAGTTGTATTATTTGAAAAAAATATTATCCTTTTAGATACATTATTCACTCAAATCTTGTGTAAGTAGTCCTAAATCATATATGAGTGACTTTTAATATTTTTAATATATTGTATATTCACTAAAAAACGATCAATTCACATTTGCAACAGATTAAATTTTAAATTTGAGGTTCTAGACATTTTAATGAGAGATTTCAATGGGCATCTCATATATCTCCACTAAACAATCCTAAAATTTTGATTATATGATCTCCTCTCGGTATTTCTATTCAATTATATACATTATTCATTTCAAATTGTTCATATTGTAGCAATAGAAAATTTTATTATCTGAATTTACCGAAGTGCCTAGAGAAGATCTGAGTAGACATTAACATAATTAGTTAATGAACAAATGATCGATTATTGATGAACCAAATAAATATTATAGGTAATTAACGGTTAATTGAGTTTTTTTATTTATAAGATTTGACCAAATAATCATTCTATAAAATTATTCAAATTTACAATGACTAGCAACAACATATGATATAAATTAAAATATAGAATATTAAAATTTGAAATGCAATACATATTTTCTTTTTAAAGATAATAATATATTATTTTTACGTTTAACTTGTAAACTATAAGAATTAGAATAGTCTCTCCACTTATCGTTCATGTTTGGGGCACAATTAACATACAAACAAAATAATATGATTAATGTTACTTCCTCTGTCTCATATTAAATGTTAGACTTTTCTCTTTACATTTCTTTTGAAAATAGACATAAATAACTAAGTTAGTTTTATTAACTTACCCTTTATGAAACCTTCTTGAAACTTTACAAACTTATTTACTCTTTCAAGAAGGACTAATTGTCAGAGTAAAACATGGGAACTATAATTAATTTATCTAAATAAGTAATTTATGGTAACTATTTTTAATAATGTGGACAATAATATGCAACCGGGGGCCAAGGGGAATACTAAATTAATTAATGTTTAGTTTTTCAATTACTTTTCCTAGTAGTTAAACAAAATGAATTTAACAACTATCAGAAATGGTTGGTCTACTAGTAGATGATTAAAGAAATAGTGAGTTTTGAATTTATCTTTTTTTTTTCAATTACTTCATTATCCTAATTATACAAGAGTCTGTTTGGCATCGCTCTTTAAAACACATTATTTTTGTAAGCACTTTTTTGAAATGGCTTTTAAGGGAAGTGAATAAGAAAAAATATTGTGTTCGACTAATTCAATTGAGAAATGTTTTTCATTAGAAAATTACGATTAACTTATCTTTTCTTTTTAAAAAAAAAGCATTTTTGAGTAAAATTACAGAAAAAGACAACTATTAATGTACCTCTAATATTAAAATTATTTATAGAGAGATACTATATTAAATATTTATAATTAAAAATTGATCAAATTTTTATTCCTACTAATCGAAATGTTTAAATTTCAATAAATTTTACATTTTTGGAAGACTGAAAAATCTATTATTATTATTCTTTTCTATGTTGCAAATATGTTATTGTTACCTTTTTCTAGTTCTGCGAAATAATATGTATATTGATATTGTTAAATTATATATATGAAAAATTTTGATGTTTCAATTCATTAATATAATGTATATTTATTAGAACGACTAATTAACGTTTGCGACAGATCAATTTTCAAATTTGAGGTTCAAAATGTTTTAATAAATCTCCACTAACAATCCTAAGATTTTGATTACATGATCTTCTCCCAGTAGATCTATTCTTTAAGATTTTTCTTTTTACAAGCCTTTCAAAGAATCATAATTAAAAAAATAGATTTTACTAATTTATCCTTTAGAAACTTGTTTAAGATATCAAATTTAAGTAAACTTATTTCACTTTGAAAATTTGTTGAATTATTTTTGTTTTGCGATTACTTTTATTGAAAATGTAGTCAAACACAACGATATGAGTGATCTTCCAATAGATAATTAACGGAATAATGAATATAGAATATTCCCCATAACTTTTAATCAAATTCATTATCCTAATAATGTAAGAGATTTTATGTAGAATTTCAAAGCAAATTTATTAAACTTTAGAAGATAAAAAATAATAACTTCTAATCTATGTAATATTTTACTTTCCATGTTCATGTTATAATTTTTAAAAGAGGAAAAGGCTCCAAATACCTATTATTCAAAATAGCTCATATATACCCTTAAACTTTATTCAGCTTAAAACTACCCTACCCGTCATATTATTGGGCAAAAGTACCATCCTTATTAACGGAAATTGTTAAATGCTATGTGCTTTCACCTTAGAGTCAATTTCAAAGATTTCAAAGAGATGAAAAACTCTAATTTCTACTCTAAGTCAAGGGTTCTTGCATGAAACATTTTCGAACCTTAAAATATGATGTCAATTGATGTATAATTGATGTTTTTCAATAAAATACTCCATGAAACATTGAACTTCTCAAATCTCTCATTTGACTAAATTATGGATGAATTTACTATGGCTAAATAGTGAAGAATTATCTATAGATTGCTTAAGGATATTGATTTATGTATATCTTATGATTGTATGGTTTATAGGATGCCTCAATTTATATATATGAACACTGAATATTCTTGGATTGGTGGTTTAGAATTGTATTTATGGCTATTGTTAAGAGCCTTTGTGAATTGATTTGGTTGGAATGGTTGCGGATTGTTGATGATGGTGATGGAATGGCGGTAAGATGATCTAATGGTAAGATGATCCAATCTCTCTATATTATGTAGAAGTAGTAGTAAATTGTATTGATTGGTATTGTCCACTTAAAGAGGCGATGCTTATGTGGTATACGTTATTAATTGTGAAAGAAAGTGGTGTCATCGGCATAACTTTATTAATTGTGAAAGAATATGTCCTCGTTAGCATTACTTTATGTTCTGTGATATCATTATGTTATAACTTAACTATGTGATCATTGTAAAGGTTATATGGTTTATGTCTTCATGTTAAATACAAGTATGTGTTCTCCTAAGTGGTTATATAAGATCATGATAGGCTATTGTGATGACTTAAGTGTGTAGACTTGATATGGAAGTGTAAATCTTCTTAGTTTACTATGTGAGTCTTATGATGTATTATGTTGATGTTTCTATATGTGTTGATGTGGTATTTTTTGTTGTATACCTACTGTCCGTCCTTTGTACTTGAATGATATTGAATATGCGATATGAAAATGATGTGTGTGTCTTGATAGGTAGACTTTGTCCGTCATCTTGATGCATGAAAGATATGTGAATATGTGATACCTAGACTTAGTAGGCTAAATCACTTTCGTTATGTGTATATATGTATGAATGAGATATGATCTTGAATATAATAAAGAAGCTCATTTATATGGAACCTTTTAGGAAGAAGGTTATGATATCCTTGAAGTTGAAAGTCGTAATGGTATCCTTCTCGTGTGAACGGTCGACTTAGGGTTAGTTGTCTCGAACGACAAGAAATCATCCTTAGGAAAGTCATTGAGCTATCCTCTTCGCCATTGTAGGCAGCCCTAGTGCATTCTCTTTGGTAGGGTGTGTTATGATATGGTTATTAACAAGATATGGAACCTCTTCGTATGCTCCTTTATTTGAAATAATCTATGAGAACAAAGGTTAGCACAGAGTGAGTATGCTTGGGGGGTTGCTCTAACAAATATTCCATTAGAGAAAAAAGAATCCCTCGATATTTCTTAACCATGTATTTGCGTGGGATGTGTCCTCATTCTACCATTGGCAAGTAGAACAACCTCCATCGGAGTAGGTTATAATTCCAGATTCCATGCCTAGCTAGTATGGTCTAGGTCGATTATTGTCTATTCGTATCATGTGGGATACATGCCGGTGTTGCATAAGTACTATGAAGTTTAGGTAATGGAATGGGACGCTATCTATACTTTGCACAACTAGAATTTGAAGATATTAGTGTGTGAGTTCCCTAGGTATTTTCAAGACCAATAAGTGAAGTCTTCTAAATGTTTAGTTTTCTCTCAAAATGGTTTTCATCAAAAGTATGGCTTCATAATAATGTATGTTTTATTGAAACATTGTGGATTGCTTAGGTAGGCTTGAAGAGGGTGTATGGGTAGTCTCTTCATGTCCCACATGGGTGATTCTTAGAGTAGTCTTTGGTAGGGAGTTTGTATGAGGTAAAGAATTGAATATTAAATATAGAATTATGTGATATATGATTTATTAGAACAACTTACTTTAGGTAATCTTAAGGATCATATAGGTGTGTGGGGACAGGTTGTGTGGGTGGTTGCTTCATATCTTCCTTAGGTGAGTCTTAGGGTAACCTTTTAGTAGGAGGACCATATGAATATACTTATGTGATAAAGGTTACTTGAATATGTTTTATATGTGATTAATGACTTGTTTTATATCTCTTATTTTATGAAGGTTTTATCAAATGTCATGAAAATCGTAATATTCAGTAATGTCTCTTTTTCATGGTTTTTGCATGGCTTCCATACTTAGTGCATTCAATATGCTAACCCCTTCTTTCCCTTTTTTACTAAGGTTTAGGGTAATGAGAGACTTGATGTGCCATGAAAGATGAATAGGTTTCTAAGTGTTGAAGATGAAGTTTTTATGAGTCCTCATCGATTTGAGGGCAATAACCATGTTCCTTTATGTCTTAGTCTTTATTTTATATGTGTTGTATGGTCTTACTCCCAAATTTTGTATATTCCAAAGTATAGATGGTTTAATGAGACATTTTAAAGGTCTAACGTTTTAAAAAAAGTCTTCCGCTTGTGTATTAGTGAAAAAGTTCTTCGTGTGTGAAGAAAGTTGTTAATTCTGACTTATTTCCTATAGTATATTGTGCAATGAATGGTACGAGTGGCTTAAAAGAGACATTTTAGAGTCTCATATGCCTTGTGGCTACTCAAGAATGCTATAACTTCTAAGGTGTACTAGTGGGTCATTACAGGATCGTTTGAACCTCTTCAACACCACCACAAAGCACTTTACTTTTTGCCCATTTAAATCTACTTCAATAATAACCAAAAAAGTGGCATCTCCACCCAAAAACACATACCTCAAATGGGGTGGTACAGCCTACAACTCTAATTTTGGTGCTTCCGCAATAGATGGTCCCAAAAGTGGTTACTCGTGATGCTTCATGTCCAATTCCAACTTCTTAGGCTTAGACCGATATTCGTTTCATTCAAGTGCGTCCACCAAGCAATCATACTCTTCAATACAATCACTGTCAAAATCCATGATGACCGATACTAGTGCCTTAATACCTAGTCGCTCTTCAATTTGCACTTCAACTACACTCTCAACCCTGTAGGATATCATAGATACTGTTTAGAGCTCACCACTCTTCTTTATGGACCTACAGATATTGAAAGTTGCTTCTTCATTTTTCAATATAAACTTCATCTACACTTTTTCCATATCGACTAGTACACGCCCAGTTGAAATGAATGGTCTCCCTATAATAATTGGAACCTCAAAATCAACCTCATAGTCATGAATCACAAAATCTACCAAAATTATGAACTACTCGACTTTCACAAGCACATAATGGAGTATGCCTATGGGCCTCATCACACTTTGATCAGCCATCACTAACCACATCGTAGTAGGCTTTGTGTCCCCCAAGCCTAACTTCTATTAAATAGACAATGGCATGAGATTTAGGCTCGCCCCAAGATCACACAGCACCTTCGCAAAGTGAAGCAACCCTATCATACATGGAATAGTAGAGGCACACGGATCCTCTTTCTTTTGCACAAGAGACCTTGTAGCAATAGCACTACAATGGTGCATTCTGTCATCATTTCCAAAACTCACCGAACTCTTGTTTTTCACCATGTCCTTCATAAACTTAGCATATTCGGGGATTTGCTCAAAGGCTTCTATCAACAGATCATTAATGGAAAGATGCTTCAACATATTGATAAATTGGCGATGTTTACCATCTTCCATTTTCTTCACTAATCTTTGTAAAATTGGTGGTGGAGCTCTAGGGATGGGGACCACTTTCTGAGATAACTATATTTCTTTCATTTTTGCATCACCCAACTCTCCATGAGTTTCTAGTACATCATCCTCCTTTCTCATATCACGTTGTGCCACAGACGACATAGGTGGATCAATGGTTTGCTTAGCTCTTTAAGTAGTGACAATCATGCAATACCCATAACTATTTGGGTTTAAGATAGTGCTTCTTAGGAGAGTGCTAGGTTAGTATCGGTTCACTGTAGTAGGCAAATGAGTCATCTATAGCTCAAGATGCTTTATCGAGACCGCATGTGCATCCAACTTTTGTCCAATGTTATATAGGTCACTTATAATCTTTGAAATCTTAGTATATGTGAATTCCATATAGGAGCCACCAACAATAGTATCAAGCACCTCTTTATTATTGTCATCCTGAAATTTGTAAAAGTGATCCTTCAGTGACTCGTCATCAATGTGATGATTTGGAAAACTCCTCCTGAACATGGTGAATCTGTCCCAAGAGCTACTCACCGACTCTCTAGGTAATGTCACAAAGTTTTTCACCTTATCCTTCTAGTTGTGCTTCTTGGACACTCGATAGTACCTTGCTAGGAACAAATCTCTCAATTGATTCCAAGTGTATATGGAGTTATAGGGCAGCTTAGTTGAATCATATAGCAACATCTCCTTTAAGTGATAGAGGAAGCACTTGATTCCCGATGACATTCATAGCTAAGTCTGATCTACCCACACAGCTTTTGTAAACCACCCTCAGCTTGGATTTATAAGCATGTGGGTCTTTCAATGGCAATCCTGAAAATAAGCCCCTCATGAAAAACATCTACATAAAGCTACTCGTCACAACAAATGTGTGCCCAGGGGGCAGTTAAGGTAGGACAAGAGGTCCATTTGAGTCTGCAATGTCCACGTTTCCCCTATAGTGATACTTAGGTCGTGGGGCTGCTAGAGGTTGCACAATCAAGGAATCTCCTAACTGATTTTCCATATGTTCCTTGTTGTGTGCCTCAATTGATATTGGAGGTTGATGTCCTGCTCCACCGCCTATATTCTTACTGTTTGAGTTAACTGGACCCCTTGATTTTCCATTCTTCGTAAAGTTCGATTTAGTTTGGAATCATATGGAGTGAGTGGATCCACTCGAATTTGTGTACTTGGCATACACTAGAGCTAGAATTGAGAGAAAAAAACAAAAATAAAAAGTAAAATTTAGGAAATAGTTGACTAAATTTCAATAATGTAACTAAAATTAATCTAAAAGACAAATTCCCCCGCAGTGGCTCAAAAATTTGATACGCTCAAATTACACTGCCCTACAGAAGTATAAGTGATCATTATCAAGTAAAAAACCCAACTAGTAGGTTGGGGTGGATCCCACGAGGAAAGTGCTTTAGATATAATTTTAACCCACAATTATATCGGTTTAGTCAACGTCTTTCCGAAACAAGTAAAGGGGGGTTGTGAAACAAATTCATTCAATAGTATAGTTAACAAGTGAACAAAAGCAGACTTTGGTTGTTATCAAGATGAGAAAGTAAATAGGGTGTATGTGTTACCCACAAGTTCATAACACAATATTCCTAGCAACATAAATCCTTTCCTAGTGTACTACATGCAAAGTGATAAGTTTGGTATCTCTAAATCCTTGGTCCGACATTTAGAGAATTTCACCGTGCAGCTTGGTCCATCTACGTGTTTATAATTTACTAACCATTACCATTACCTCACATTAGACATCATAATCCATTTATGGACTAGTTAATACTTTCCACCAATCGACACTAGCCTGTATGATATTATTACACTAAATCTATGTTGATAATGATATTCGTATTAACTACCTCCTTTGTATGGCAAGTAGCAACAAGGCGAGTTCTAACGTTGGCCACCGTTAAAAAGACTTCTAAACTAAAGAATTATCAATACATGCAAAATAATATTAAAATATTGCTTAGTCTCTAGTCATACTTGTTAATTAACCATGGTTCCCACAACCCTAGTTATGAATTTTGTTACCCATTTTAGAAAGATCACAATTCATATTTTTAGATGAACAAATCATGAACTTACTTTCAAGAAGAATAAACCTAGAAATCACACTTGAAATTCAAACCACAATCTTTAAAACTGAATCCGGAAATCAATTAATTGCTAAAGTTGCAAAAATCAATCTCCAATACATAAACTAGGATAAGAGTAATAGTAACCAACCCGAAAAATGAGGTTTTTAATCCCCTATTATAGAAAAAAAATCTTAATAATAAAGGAATTCAAATAAGGAAAGTTTTTACGTGGCTTTAATCGACAAGACAACTGACGAATCGTCGATCAATAGATGGTCCGTGGTTTGCTTCCATCAGTCAGGACTTAGAAAATATTTTGCTCTACGGATGGCACCCTCTCTGAATAAAACGACTGACCAACAGTATGGTCCATCAATCCATCGATGGTCCATCAATGCTCCTCTGTATCTCAATACGTAGAATCTTCAAAAATCGGTTACTGGAACCTTCTATAAACCAAATAATTGTTCACCAGTACGGTCCGTCAATCAGTCGGCAGACCTTCGACTCTGTCGTGGTTCAACACTAAGTCAGACTTCCCTAGTTTTTTTGTAATGCCTAAGCATCCAATCTACGATCACCACCTATATTTTGTATCTTTAATTGACGGACCATTGATTGCCTACGTATGTTTGTTTTTTCACTTTTTTCAGTTGTCTTCTCTGTTTTTTGCCTGAACATCTTTCTTACAAAACAAGAAACAAAACTTGTTAAAACCATTACAAAAAGGCTCAAGACACACACAACACTTAAGTGAAATGTATTCAAAATATCGTGAAATCACAGTACATCACGAAACATTCTACTCGTGATAAAAAGAATTAGGAACTTTGTTTTTAAGTTTTGTCAAGTTTTGAGAGGGTTTTGAGGAAGCTTTAAGAACGAAATTCTTCTTCTAATTTTTGAAATTGACTTCTCCATTTACCTTCCTTTCTACTTTTAAGGTATAATCTCTTATACGCCCTTGATTCCTTTATCATTTTACTTATATTTTATTATTTCTTGCTGTGTGGGTAAACCCCCCCCCCCCCATTCTTGGGGTGTGATTTAGCAAATATATTTCTGATAGTATTGTTAGGTCTTGCTTGAAGATAGGATTAGATGCATTATAATGGTCATTTACCTAGTGGTTGTGGTTTAATTTAATGGGTTTGTCGTTGCAAATACAAAGTCGTCCATGTGTTTTTGTCGTGCCCAAGAGGGAGGTCACGAAACTAATACCACTATATTGTGGATAAGAAGTGGGTGGACATGCGGTTCAACACAAGAGGGTGAGACCTAGTTTCATATCAAAGCACCATCTATTGAATGGTCAGAGTGTGGGTAAGGCGTAGGTTTTATTGTTTAGACGAGTGGGTGTCTGACAGGAACCCATTTGACATGGGGTAAGTTGCCCGAGAAGGAATTTACTTTCACCTGAGGTTAGCCTAGTCACCATTGTATTGCAAATTTTCTATCAAAAACATGTACCCATTAGTTTATGTCAACATATATTGAAGTCTTCCTCCAGTAACTCTCTCTCTCTCTCATACTTGATTTTGTTTTTTTTTTTGCTAATTTTTCTACTTGTGACAAAACCCCTTTTTTGATATTGAAACTTTTGTGTTACAATTTAAACTTGTTCTGTTTTGATATTTAAAATATCTTAAGCTATCATTATTTAGAACACAATTCTAAGTAGCTACTACTTTCACTACCACTCTGTTGGGACACGACCCCGACCGTTTATTGGGTAACTTTATTAGCTTCGATCCGTAGATACTCAAATTGTAGGTTATGTCATTGATCACGAAATAAAAAATGCTACAAATATTAGAGCATCAAAATGGTGCCGTTGCCGGGGAGTGGTGTCACTTGATGATTTAAATATTAAGAGTTTATAGTTCTTCATTAGTTTCCACTAATTTAACATTCAGTCTTGTTTTATTTGTCGTTCAAAATTCACAGGATGCATGAGTATTAACGTAGAAATGGAAGTCAGGTAGGTCATTCAGAATGACATTGGGAATCTGAACAATGTCCAAGATCCCAATGTAAATTATCCATATCTCATAGGAGGTTTCGAGGGCATCCGATTACCTACAGAAGAGGGAAATACAGAATTGCACAGAATTACCTACATCCGATTACCATGTTGCAACTTTTGCAACAAAAGGGAGTTTTTAGTGGATTAGCTAACGAGGACTAGCATGAGCACCTATGAAAATTCGTAGATATGTGTGGACTATTCTAGTTTATAAATATCTCTCAGTAATTGTTTCGATTGAGACTATTCCCTTTCCCGTTGATACGAGAAGCTTGCAAGTGGTTAGCTGAGTTGCCACACAACTCAATCACTTCATGGGAGGAACTAGTTACACCTTTCAACACACGATTCTTTCAACCTTTGAATATGATAACCATTCAATATAGTATCCAAGGCTCTAAGAGTTTGAATTGAGAACCTTTGAATGAAACTTAGATCCTATTTAAAAAGATTCTACTTCAATGCCCAACGCATGGTCTTACCAATAATGTCCTCCTCCAATACTTCTATCGAAGACTTGACTTAGTCAACAAAGGGGTGGTTGACTATCTAAAACCATGAAGACTAATGCAGCTGCCATACACGGTGGAAGTCCAACTTATGGATGGCAGGACAACCATCAACAAGATATGGTACACTCACGAGGAACAAGTTTCTCCGGTCACCTTTCAACTATCAAAAGAAGATATCGAAAAAGACAAAGAAATGGACCAAAATATGGCCAAGTTCATGACACAACTTTATTCTATAAAAGAATTTTATAGGAGCATGCACCCATAGCGTCAATGTTCTGGGAGTTGGGTGTACGAATCCTGATGACATGACGTTTGAGGCTTTATATAGTGAAGAGGTGAACTTCTTAGAAAACCAATATGGTGGTTTCTGATCGAACTACCCAAGGCAGGGTGGTAACCCAGGTTGGGATAGAGAGGAAGGTAGAAAAGAAAGGATATCTACCGATAATGGAGAGATCAAAATGTGACTTGGAAAGATGGGGAGAAGGATAGGTATATGCCTCCCCATGAGCGACAAAATCCTAAAGATCAAGAAGGTGGTAGGTCTTAGGATATACTTCACGTATACTCAACAAAGTTGAAGGGTAAGACATGCTTAAAGGTATGAAAGAACATGTATCCACATCCAGTCAAACCGTCACCTCCCATTTGATCTCAATCAAGCAGTTAGAGACCCATATGGGTCACATCTCATCTCATCTCAGCTCGAGACAACAAAGGGGTTTTCCTAGTGACACTATGGCTATCCCAAAGAGTGAAACTTGAAGACTGACTTGTGTCATGCCATGACATGGACTAAGGCGCTTTTTAAGGAGCAACCCAAAACCCTTCAATTACTTTTCATCATAGTAATAAAATAATAGTGTGTTTATTGTGAAGGTCAAGGAAAGATAGTGAGTGGAAAGTTTCAAGGTGACAAAGATATAGTTCATTCGGCAGAGTGCCGATAAAATTTGGTGTTTCAAATCACTCCAGCCGGTAGATTTTATTCTCTTCAAAGATGGATCTTGTAATACTCGTCGGATTGGAGAGACTATTAGTGTATCATTGATCTATTGGGAGAACTCGGTATAGACCGCAGACATCATATGAGTAAGAGAGGGAACTCCTTCCATGTTTTGCGGATAAAATAGACTTCGGCGCTTCGCTGACCCATTGTGTGAACCAAATTAACATCACCGAACTGGATGGATTTAAACGTTCACAACAATCAAGATTAAGAATCCTATTTCAAAACTTTCCCTTCACTTTTGTCGCTTTCAAAACCACACACTTGTACTCTAGTCATTAATTTTTTTTTTGTATTTTCAAAGTATTTCATTGTGCTCAGATTTGGATTGTGTTGCTCCCTAGCACATTATTCCAATCTAATTCAGCACTAGAGATTAGTAATCAAACCCCTTAGTTGTTTTATCAAAATTTGTACTCCTTTAAATAATGATTGATAGTGCCAAATCTTTGCTAAGTCTTTAAGTAGATGGGATAACACATATTATCAGTTATTACTCGATATTTACTGCATACTTGGTTACATTCCATTCGAATTGTAAGATGAATCATTATGTGTTAAAATTTTGAAATAATATGGGTCTTTGTTAAAATTGATATTGAAAAGGTTTGAATCACATTATCAGGGGTTGCATGGTCGAATAATAAAGAATGGAGTGAAAATAGGTATGACGGAATGTTTGGCGAGCTGAGTACAACTCACCAAACTGCTCGGTGGTTCGTCTAACATCACCATTTTGCCTTTAACTAAATGCTTTATGCATTGGATTATTTCTAACTTTTGGGGATCAAATCTAATTAGAAATTGCACTCGGTGATTAACTAAAAAATTTATTGATGCCCTTTGTCTGCACCCTTACATCATTTGTACATATATTTAATGAAGATCCTAACATAATCAACTCGTAAAAAATTAGCTTGGTGAAGTGAATCTACAGTTAGAATCTCCCTCGACACCTCTCTAAATTAATGTCTAACTTGTCATCGATGTTTTTGTAGAAATGGTTAGACAAAAATTAGCAGGGAGAAATGATTCACCCAAGCGCGTTAGAGCACAAGAGCTTAGATATGACTAACAGAGAAGAGATAGCCACAGAGAGGAATTACACCAAGGAAGATAGGGCAGAAATACCAATTCCCATCAACCTTAATGTGCCCTCATGTGCATGATGGTTCGTTAATCCTATACATGCCTTCAAGGCAGGGCATGAGATAGACAGGAAGATTAAAGCTAGTATCGCTGGTCAGGGCAGCTGGAAAAAGTGGTGAAAATCAGAGTAATAGCACTTCAGGAGCATTTTTCTTATTTCGAGAAGGCACTTCAAGAGTTCATACCCATAAAGATGAAAAAGATGCATAGGAAGATCTCTTTTTCACTAGTCCCTTTTAGGTTTATTACTAAAAAAATTCTTGGATATTGCCGAAAATTAAAATTTGAGGACAAATGCTTTTTGGTTTTGGTGGGGTAAGGCACACTTTTGTTTTGCATATTTTGAATGTTGTTTTGAATTCATCGTGTTTTGAGATGGGTTTTCTGTTTTAAATTGCGTTTTAAATATATTTTTTGTGGATTGTTTGATCTTACGACTTTCTTTTGAGGTCCTAATATATTAATTATTTTTACCTTCCAAAAAATTTTCAGTTTTGAAATATTCGCCACATTTTGTTGAAAGTGGTTGTTTTTGTACAAATTTAAGTCTCGGGTTTGATCAATACCGATGACTAGAAAATTGCTCTCAATCGAAAAGCATGAATGTATGGCTATAGAAAGAATGAATGAAGTTACATAAGCAATATGTGAACTCTTTGCATCTCATTGTGATTAGCTAATTAGCAAATTGATTATTTTTCAATTAGCATTGCACACTAGTGAAAGTGTGTTGTCTTGTTTGACTCAAGTTTCATCGCCTTATGTGATGAGCTTACTTTGAACGTTGCATGAATAAACCTAAAACTTTCCCGCTTAGTCTGATTGATTTAGGAAGGTACCCTCTTGACATGATCTTAGGAAATTCTAAAGAGTGTGACCAACTTTGACATAAGCCTCATTGTGGCCTACCTGTGAGAGTGTGAAGCTCTTTTGAACACCCTTTGAGCCTTACCTCTTCCTCATAAAACCTTGATGAAATCTAAACCTTACATTATCCATCACCTATAATCCTTTTTGAGATGTGATATAAGTGAATAGCTAACATAGGCCAAAAGCCTAAGTTGGGGTGTGGTAAGAAGGAAAAGGAGAAGTCCAGAAATGCATGATAAGTCTCGGAAACCTATGGTATTGCATGGAAATGGAAACCTTCCATCGAATAAAAGAATAAAACAAAGAGAAAAGAAAAGAAAATTCATGAAAAATAAGCACCAAATGGAAAGAAATTGAGTTTTAAAGAAATCCATGAAAGAAAATGAAACTTGACTAATGATTGAGGAGGGAATATAGAGAATAGCTTACGAAAATCACATCTTATTAGAGAAAAAAGTAACTTTGCCCAAATGACCATACATTTGCACTCAGCCTCATTACAAACCTTAGAAAGACCTTTTTAATCTTGAGTGAACCGAACTGAAGGTCATTTAAAAAATAAGGGCAAATCTATGGGTCAAAACATGCAGGGTGTTCCTATTTGTGAGTTTAAGTGTTGCATCAGATTCCTGATCCTTAGTTGATAAATTTGCATGTGTGAAAATGAAATCATTTTTTGTGTGAGGGTATGTAGATACTTTTGTTGAGCTTGAACTTGCATTACTAGCAAGTATTGTGATCTCAAGAATCTTTGGTTATGGTTTGTAACAACTTGAAACTTTGAGTATACAATTTATCTATACATTAGTAATTTGAGTCATTTTGTGTACATTCATGCTTGAGTCTTGCGTAGCACTGTTTGATATATCCGATTTGAAATGGTGCACTTGAGGACAAGCAAAATTATAAGTTGGGGGTGTTGATGTGTCCTTAAATTGGGATAATCTAGGGCCTTATTTTAATGCAAATTGTATCCTCGATTGTGTATTTTATCTCGATATCTGATAGAAACTCCTAAGTTTCAGGTATTTGAAGATTTGATGGGAGCATTGACACTTAGGCACAAAATGGAAGATAAACGGAAGAAAAAATAGTAGAAGATGCAAAGTGTGCATCACCAAGCACACTTGATGATACACCATATAACAAAGTTCTGCATTTTTTAATAGCAAGGCGATGAAAAGGAGAGTAGTCGGTGCTTCTCCTAATAGTTCCGCGAAGCAGAGTTCTTCGGCACAATGTTAGAACATGCAAGGATTATAAAGGCAAAGAATAAACGGCAATGGACCAAAAGAAGGTCGTATTGCCGAATCACTCAGCAATTCACGACAAAAGACACCGAATGGATCCTCCAGCACTAATTCTAATATCTATTAATACTAAACTCTTTTATTATTTAGATGTATAAATATATAGAATTTTAGAGAGTGAAACATTCTACACTTGATAATTGTATTTTAGAAACTTTATTCTTAAGTTTTCTCTCAAGGTTGGAGAGGGTTTTGAAGAAGCTTTAAGAAAGAAGTTCTTCTTCCAATTTGAAAAATGAGTATTTTACATTACCTTCCTTTGCTAATTTAAAGGTTTAACCTCTTATACCCACTTGATTCCTTCATCATTTTAAGTGTATTTGAATTTTGCTTGATGTGTGGATAAAAATCTCATTGTTGGGGTGTGATTTAGCAAGTATGTGTTGATATTATTGTTGGGTCTTTATTTTTTTATAAGATTAGATGTATTTTAATGGTGATTTCTCCCAGTGGTTGTGCTTTAATTTAATGGATTTATAATTTTTAATACAAAACCATCCATGCGTTTTTGGCTTGCTCGAGAGGGAGGTCGCGAGACCAAGACCACTAGATTGATGGTCTAAGCAGTGCGTCAATATGAGATTCAGCCCTAGAGGGTGTGTCAATATGAGAATCAGCCCTAGAGGGTGAGCCCTAGTCCCATATCAAAGAACCCTGTACCAAATGGCCAGGGTATAGGTCAGTTATAGGCTGATTAATTTAGACGAGTGGGTTTCTGAGAGGAACCCATTATATATGGGGGTAAGTTGCCTGAGAGGGAATTTACTTTTACCTAAAGATTAGCCTAATACCATTGTCTTGAAAATTTTCTTATCAAAATCATGTGCCCATTAGTTTGTGTGTGTGTATATATACATACATACATACATACATACATACATACATACATACATACATACATATATATATATATATATATATATATATATATATATATATATATATATATATATATATATATATATATATGTGTGTGTGTGTGTGTGTGTGTGTGTGTGTGTGTGTGTGTGTGTGTATATGTATATGTATATATGTATATATTTATATATGTATGTATTGTTGTTGTTTGACTTGTTTATATTGCACTAGTGGGTTAGCCACGTGATCCTACAAGTACATAGTGATTGTGTACTTATTTTGCAGTTGCTCTTATTCTTGTGCAGTACGGGGAATCTTCAAGCTATTATTGACAAACCTCGCATAAGAAAATAGAGATCATTGCATCGACTTCAAGGGTGACCCGTATCTTCCGTCTTTCGTCTATGTCCACCATGTCCATACTTATGCATTGTTTTAGATAGTTGAATAGTTCATTACTGTGGGATGTATCCCTGCTTATTTAAATTTATGGATCTTTTTAGATGTTTTGGTACATGACTTTCAGATTCCTGATATTTAAATTCAACTTTTGTTAGTTAATTATATTGCTTCTGTAACTTAATTTCCTTATTTGTGATCTAGTTATTTGGTTTGGGTTGTAGTAGTGGTTCTCCCACCAGAAGGATAGTATGGGTGCCAAAACATTACAGTCTGGATCATGACATATATGCATTCAAATGTTCTCTTAATAATGTTCTCAATAACACAAATTAACATCTCTAATTAAAAGCATATCCAATAGACTTGATTTACTTTCTTGATCAATTATCACGATTTAAGTACACAAGAATCTCTTACCATAGTTTTTCTTTGAAGGTATTCATAAAAAAACAAAAATAATTTAATTATTAGGGAATCCTTTAAAAGACTGGTAAATTTTAAAATTTAAAAAAACAAAAGAGAAACACTATGGAGTTTCTTTTTTCATACAATCTTATATTGGTTTACATCTCACTTTTATAATTTTATTAATAATGTTAATGGGTTCTTGAGCTTGATAAAATTCTTTTGACTTTATTTGGGTAAGAAGGTAGATAATAATATTTTGAGGAACGTGTATATTAGCATCTTTTCTTTTGCACAAATATTGGATGTTGGTTTGTTCTAGTGGTAACCTCCTTCGGCTTTGTTTAAAGATCATGAACATTACCAATTTATCTTTTTGCTCGTTGGGAGAAGTCTCTATTGATTGATTCCTAAGAGTCGAGGTGGAAGTAGGTGGGGACTGAATAGGGTAAAAAACCTAGTGCATCTTGCAGGGTAATAATGGATAAGCTTAACATATTACAATAAAAGAAATCATTTGTTATAATTTGCTATGAAAAACTACTTGTAATATTCCATATTTTTGGGCAATATATACTATGGCTTCTCAAGTAAATGTATCATTGACCAAAACTATTATTAATTAAATGACTCTATGTATATATAATGCATCAATATTTTATAAGTAGTGTAAAATTGTATATATGTATGATAATAACTAAATTACAAACACAATTGTTTAATATTTATCCTGCATGCTCAGTACCTTTCAAGTACTGATGCATACGTGCACTACATCTTCTGTGATGTAGGTTTGGTTCTCAATATCAAGATAACGGTTCGATCGGTTCCTCATCTCCAGTTCAGCAAGATCAGTAGTGAGTTCTCATATTTCTGAGACAATAGTCATGAATTTTTTTCAGTATTTTTATTGTTTAGTTTCAGTTTTGCTAAACTTAGTTGGGGCCTCTCCCAGCATTTCTAGTCAGTTAGAGGTTATTTTCAGACATAGTTAGTTTCAACTTAGTATTCAGTTCATATCTTCTTTGTATTAAAATCATCAGTTTTCTTATATCTCAGTTATAGTGTATGGGTATTCCACATCTTTTTATTTTAATTATTATTTAGTTTCCGCTCCAATTTCTTATCTCTAGTATGCTCATGATCATGACATCAAGGTTAGCTTGGGATCACATCTAGTCCTAGGTCCCATGTCCGCCTCTCAAGGTCAATCGGGGCATGACAGAAACATTTAGAGGACAGTGTTATCAAAGATCACCTAAAGAACTTTGACCAGGATTTCTTAAAGATTATCCAATCAGAATTACTTGATGTTCTCCTAGTTGTTGAATATCTCAACCATAAGTAGTTGAAGGAGGTAATGATAAAAGAATTTCCTGATAGGATCAAAGTAAAACCAATAGAAGAAATAAGTGAAGTATTTTGTATCGTGAGTGATTATATTTCAGTGGAAAAGGAAGAGGAGGAGGTCCGTAGAGAAAATATTTGGGCTTTTGAATGATTTGATAGTGTTATTATCTTAGCTATATTGAATGTTATTTTTATTTTATTTCTGCAAGTTCTATCTTTTGTTATTCCATTTCGAAGAAATGTTGCTGTTTCTATTGATTTATAAATTATGTTAGAAAATAATTAAAGCTAGTTATATTATTTGAGAGAAAACAATATTATCCTCTTAGATTTATTATTCACTCAAATCTCCTCTAAATAGTCCTAAATTATATACATGAGCAACTTCTGATGTTGCATTTCTTTTAAGATAATGTTAATAGACTAGAAATAAGTAACTCATATTTGAGACAAATCAATATTTAAATTTGAGGTTAGAAATGCTTTAATGACTGTATCAACTAAACAATCCTAAAATTTAGATTATGATCTTCTCTTAGTATTTCTTTCTTTTTGATATATTATTCAATCAAAATAATTCATGAGAGTAACAATATTAAATTTTATTATTTTAACTAACCCAAGAGTACAGAAAAGATATGAGTAAACATTGACATAATTTGTTAATGACCAAATGATACTTTTATTTATTTCTGACTGAACAAATAGAGTTTCTCGATAATTGCAGCTAATTGTGTTATTTGACCAAATGGCATTCTTTTAAATTATTCAAATTTACTAATATATCATTTAATTTAAAATATAAAATGTTTAGATTAGAATTGCAATATAATCTTTTGTTGTTGAAAGATAATAATATATTACTTTTATGTTTCACCTCTAGATTATAAGACCTAGAATAGTTTCTCCACTTATATTGATCATGTTGGGAGGACAATTAAAAAACAAACAAAATAATATGACGAACATTACTTCCTCAGTCTCATATTGAATGTCAGACTTTTCTCTTTCTCCTTTTTTTTTTAAAAAAAAATCATAAACAACAAAAAAAGTTTTATTAATTCACCCTTCAAGAAACATGTTTGAAAGTTTACTACTTTAGAATTATTTGTCTGAGTAAAATGTAATTAATTTATCTAAATAAATAATTTAGGACAACTATTTTAAATGATGTGGACAACTAAGTGAAATCGTGGGGACTAGGGAAATTATAGATTAATTAATAATTTTATTTTTTCGATTACTTTAGTTAGAAATGTAGTTAAACTCAATGATTTTATCACTATCATGATAGGTCTTCCGGTAGATAATTAATGACATAGTGAATTTAGAAATTTTTCAGTAACTTTCAATTATATCATTATCCTAATTATCTAAGAGTCTGTTTGGCATTGTTGCTAAAAGCAACTTATTTTGTAGAACTATTTTTTTTAATGGCTTTTCAAAGAAGTACTTCTAAAAAAATAATAATTGTGTTTGACTAATTCATTTGGAAAGTGTTTTTCATAAGCAAATTGTGTTTGACTGATTTGTTTTTAAAGTGCTTTTCATAAGCAAATTGTGTTTGATTGATCTTTATTAGAAAGTTCTTTCATAAGCAAATTGCATTTGACTGATCTTATCTATAAAATGTCCTTAAGAGTCAAATTACAGAAAAAGAATAACTATTTAATGTACTTCTAATATAAATCATTTTAAGTATTTATATAAGGCTGGCAGTGGAACCGGCATTTACCGGTTACCGGTTCGGTTCCGATTCTGTACCAGTTAGTACCGGTATGGACCGGTAATTTTCGGTTTCGGGACAGGTACTAGGACGAAAATTGGTAAATATCAATATTTCTCGATTACGGAAATTACCAGTCCGGTCTGGTTAAATATTTTTTTAATAGCCGTTGGGCAATAGCTAGTGGGCCCCCCAACGGCTATTTGAGTAAAATTTCAGCCAATAGTAGCCCTACCCCATCCCAAACTTTTTTAATATCCTAAAGTTTAAAAATTACACTTTAACCCATTTTTGTACTTATAAATACCCCTAAATTTCATTCTTTTAAATCACAAAATCATCTATTCATCTTTTACTCTCTCAACTCTCTACTCTCTAATCTCTAATTCTATAATATATAATATCTTAAATTTCGGTGTTGCCTTACTTTGTCTTTGGAAATTAGATTTGGAGCTTCAAAATTCAATTTTTAACTTTCCACGTTTGGCTTTCGGTGGTCATAAACGTCTACTTTTTTAAGTAGACGTTCGGTATATTTGTTCCAACTTTTATTTTACATTTCATTTATATTTAAATAATTATTTATTTATTTTGTGATTTATTAATTGCATTACATTTTTCGTATTATATTTAATCTCACGTTTAATTTTTTAATATGGATTTTGGTAAAAATATTGTTCAAAAAGGAAAGGGGAAAAAAAGTGCATTAGAGCGTGTAAAAAATATTTGTAACTTTACATCCTCCGATAATGCAAAAATCGATAGTTCTTCTAAATCAAAAACTAAAAAATCTACTATGTTAAGAAAAAATAAGGATGATTATACACATGTTGATGATACAATTTTTTATATTGATAGTAATTCAGGATTAGATCTTTATCATGAACATTTACAACGTCGCTTTGGTAATTTTAATGAGGATTTGCCTAATGATAATGATATTGATAATTATACTGATACCCCTACTTTTGATGATGATGATGATGAAACTTAGCCACGTACGGCTACTAATACTCCCAGTCTCGCTCCCTTTCGTTGTCCTGCCCCTGTTCCCCCAGTACTTCATAGGCGTAAGGTAGAACGTGATAAAAAATCAGTTGTTTCACAATTTATGACACAAAACAAAATTAAACACAAGCTATTTGTAATAAATGTAAACATAGATTAAATCATAAAACTGTTGGCAAATCTGGCGCGACGGGACATTTGAGTAGTCATTTAATGACTTGTTGTAAAAATAAATTTTTGCATGCTAAAGCGATAGTGGAAGCTAAAAAAAACGGTACCCCCCTTCCTGAAAATGTAGGAGTAGGCGGCTCTAACATGGTACAAACACAATTAAATCCGTCTAATGTTTCTGGCTCTAGTTTACCACTTTCATATAGTAGAGAAAAAGATCTTGAAGAACTAGCTAAAATGATATTGTTATGGGTTTGCCATTTAGTTTTGCTGAAAATCCTGATTTTATACATTATATTCAAATTGTATAAAATCCAAATTTTAAAGGTTTTGCTAGAAATACAATTAAAAAGTTGTATTTGATTATCATGCGCAACATTTTCAATATCTTCGTTGTTTATTTTATTATAATACTTGTAAAATAGCTATTACTTCTGATATGGGTCGTAGTGTAAACGGTAATGATTATTTGATTGTTACTGCACATTGGATTGATGATAATTGGTATATGCAAAAAAGAATTTTAGGTTATAAATGTTGTCAAATGCAAAAAACCGGTAGTTATATTGCTCAAACTATTTTAGATCTTTTACAAAGTTATGGAATATGTGATAAAATAAGTAGTATAGCTTCAAGTAATAATGTTGTTGTTGAATATTTAAAACCTACACTTTGTCCTTTCTATGGTGATAATTATCATATTAGGTGTAGTGCACATATATATAATTTGATTGTTAGAGATGGTGTACATATGATTGATAATGGATGTACGAAAGTTGAAAATGCATGTCATTTTATATTTAAATGTCAAGTTAAGTCTAGGCGTAAATATTTTCAAAATCATTGTTTTGAAAAAAAAATTCCACCTAGAAAAATTCCAAAAACAGTGGCTACTAGAATGAAATACTTTATATGAAATGCTTGTAGTCGCTTATGAATATCGAATACCCTTACAAATGGTTTGGAATGCTCATAATTCGGATATGACATACAGACTAGATTAAAATGATTGGCGTGATATAAATGAACTTATAGATTTCCTAAGAGTTTTTTACTTAACTACAAAAAAAATATTTGTACTTTATAATGCATCAATTTGTACTGTTTTGCCTGATATTTGTATGATTTCTTCTAAATTATATAAATTTAAAAATAAACCAAGATTTCAACAAACCATTGACAAAATGATTCTAAAATTTAAAAAATATTATATTCATATTCCTCAAATTTATTTAACTGCATGTTAGTTAAACCCTAAGTATAAAGATTTAGGTGCATCAATAATGGTTGAAAAAATGTATTTTAACTTAGATATTAATGATGTATTAGAAGAAATTCCTAGTTGTCAACAAGTTAAAGATAACATAAAAATTGAAGCTAGAAAATTGTATGATTTATATAATGCTAATATAAATTTATCAAGTGAAAATGAACCTGAAAGCTCTAGGGTTAGATTTGATGAAAATAATATTGATGATTATTTACAGGATTATCTTGAACTTTCTCACGATAATAGAAATAATTTTGATGTCTATATTAATCAAAATACAGAACCTACTGACGATATTTTCCAATGGTGGTGAAATCGCGCCAAAGGATTTCAAAAACTAGTACCGATGGCTCAAGATATATTAGCAATGCAAGCGTCGACGGTAGCTTCGGAAGGCGTCTTTAGTGCAGCAAGGTTTCAACTTGGAGAACATAGGCATTCACTAGCAGCCGACTGCTTGGAGATATCGATATTATTTCGAGATTGGATTAATGCCGAGAGAAGAAATTTGGGTCGTGAACCACTACCGACCAAATTTTAAGATGACGTTGATGAAGTAATGTAGGATTATAGTGACGATGGGATTGGAGCAATGGAAGATCTTTCTATTCAACCAATTCCCGAACATGTTACTAAAGAAATGTTGAATGATTTACGAAGAGATTTATATGGTGGCACCAACTATTAGTAAAAGTCTGATAATTCGAGATTTAATTCAAACAGAACCCTTCCTAGAAGGTGGCTGTGTAGATTGAATCTTTTAATACTCTACTAATATTTTTGTAAATGTAATTGTAATATCAAATAAATATTAATAAAAAATATAGGCTATTCGCCTTAATTTGTTTTATAATATTGTTGTATTAAATTTAATTTTTAATATAATCAATTTTTAATTTTATAACTTTAAAGTTTAAATTTAAAAATTTCAAACTTTAAGAGTTTGAAATTTAAATTTTATAACTTTAAAATTTGAATTTAAAATTTTCAAACATTAAAAGTTTGAATTTAAAATTTTCAAACTTTAAAATTTTGAATTTAAAAATTTAAAGGTTGAAAATTTATATTTGAAACTTTAAAATTTTGAAAATTTTAAATTAAAACTTTAAAGTTTGAATTTAAAAATTTAAAAATTTAAGAGTTTGAAATTTAAATTTTATAACTTTAAAGTTTGAAAATTTTTATTTTTTTTTAACTTTTAAAGTTTGAAATTTAAATTATTAATTGCTTAATTAGTATAATAAAAATTATATTCAATTAAAAAAATTAAATTTTTAATTTTTTTTAATTACCGGTCCGTCCCGATTATCGATCCGGTCCGGTATACTACCGGTTCCCTTCCGGACCGGGACAGAACAGTAACATTTTACCGGTTTCCCGGACCGGTCCGGTACTGATTCCGGAACGTTACCGGTTCGCACAGTACCGATGCCGTACCGGTTTCGGTAATTACCGGACCGGTTCTCCCGGTTCCGATACCGCTGCCACACTTGTATTTATAATGATTAAATTAATCAAAATATTATTGTTACTGAATTAAAATGTACATCTTTAAATTTTAATCAATTGTACCTTTTGGAAGACTCAAATCTTTAGTTGTTATTTTTTGTTTTTTTCTAATCTTGTAAAAAAATTATTATTATGATCTCTTTTTCTATTCTTCAAAATACTAGGTAAAACAATATATAAACATAAATAAATAATTAATTTATTATATAAAAATAATAAATAAAATTCTTAAATGAAATATAACCAAACTTATGAAATATGTTAATTAATTATTAAAAATTATATTGGTAAATATGTATACATGAAAATGATGTGTTAGCCTTGAGAAACGAAGTTTTTGTTTTTGCCTCTACTTTAATAAGAAAATAGAAATTTTTTGCTTCTTTTCAATGGCAAAAAAACTACTTCCGCTTCCATTTAAAAATACTTTTACTTATTTGTTAAATACTTAATTTTTCAATAAAAATATTATTTTTTCAAAAGTGTGTGTTACCTCACAACACCAATAAAAACAAGCTTTAAGAGATATTACATATATTATGAAAAACAAATTTATCGAACTCCAAAAAACGAAAAATAATAACTTTTGGCCTCGGTAGTATTTTGTTTTCCATATTCCTATTACAACTTTGGAAAGTAATTAAAACATAATACACTATAACAAACCTCATGTATTGAAATCATTCATTCATAGTTCTCTCCATTTTTGTCATGTCTACAAAAAAGCGTATAACTTTCAAGACTAGAGATGATGAGGAACTAAAACTCGATGAGGCTGTAGTTGTGACAAACAAGAACGTAGTACAAGACGTGAATTGTGATTCTAATGTCACGATAAAAATTTTAAATCGTGATGACATCTATGTTCCAAATCAATAGGTACACCAACCCATTAAGTTAACCAATAAAACATAGAGTGTGAAAGGGTAAGTGGCAAGCAATATCTCGAATACTAAGTCCTTTATAATGAAATAAGCAAAAAAAATAAGGAAATAACACCCCAAGATTTAGTATCATAAGTACAAGAACTTCTAAAAGTCAATAAAAGTCTAAAATTATATGACGAGTCTAGACATAGGAAATATCCTATCAGAATACCAAAATAACCTAATAACTAGAGATAGATGAAGGTATGAATATTCAAGCAGGTCACCACAACTCCAAGATAATCTAAACTTAGTCTCAAATCTCTAAGAGATACGCTCGAATTTGTAATACAATCTACTCCACAAAAGAGTGCATCAAGTGTACTATTAGTACGAAACCACATGTACCTTGTATATATCATAGACCGACAACAAAGAAGTACTGATAGCATCATATAAGCAAATAATCTTTTGGTTTTACACGTCCATATTATACTTATCAATCAAGTTTTCATCAATAGAGATAATGAAATATCAAGTAATTTCCAACCACAAATAAGGAATATAATGAACAAGAATGAGGGATCTAATGAGATGCAATGCGGCATGACACTATGAAACACTATGCCTCAGATGCCAAGTACTCTCCTAACCGTATATACATGATACACCTCAGAAATAAATTAAAAGTTGATGACCCATGGGGGACTCGCGAGGTCCATATAAAGACACAGACGATCTCCACGTGTATGTGCGGATGATCTCAGCACACTATCATAAACTCAAGAATTCACAACGGAGACAATCTCCACGTGCCCAACTTCATCATAACCAATCACTCGCACGGATGATCTCCACATGTCCAAATTACAATCATAACTCGACCCAAAAGGGTCAATCTCCATATGTTAGACATTTACTCATACTCAGTCTCATGTCAATGCATGTGCACGACATGATATCAATGAAAAGAGTATGATGCAACAACTAAATAGATCAAATGTCGCTATGACATATACTCACCTCAATTATCACAAATTTAAATGTTCAATAAAGAGATACAACCACACAAAAGAAATCAAGTCACTAAATACATCAGTTAATGCACATAAGATTTTGCATTCTCGAATTACAATCTATCATATTCTATTAATAAACTTTTCCTTTAATAATACTAGTACTGGTATCAATGTCCGTCACACCATTCGTACAAGACCTTCATGTTTCGCCCTTACCCCTTGTCTATTTCATTTTAAAATCTTAGTTAGAAAACATCCCTCAACAAAGTCTAGTAAGTCTTAAGATACCTCGAATGATGAGCACATGTCAAGAATTCTCAAGATTTTATATTTTCCTTCCGCAAAGATTCAAAGTGTTCCAAGTCTATTGAATAGGTAATATTTGTAAGTAAGCGAGTCCGTAGACATCCATATTAATTACTATATGTCTAGCTTATAGTCAAAAACTTGCCTAAATATATAATCAAGTTTCTAACCTTGACATTAATATATCAACCCTCAAATTTTCTAAATCAAAGACTAGGATAAGTCTCAAATTTTTGTAAAAAATAAACCTTAAGAAGATGCAAGTTTTACAAGGATTGGTCTCATATTTGAGTTACCCCACCAGTTTCTCACAATGTATTTAACTTGGCAGTAACCACCAACTATGTCAAATACAAGTTCACAAAAATAAGTTTAATTTCTACAGGTTAGTCTTTAATTAACTATTATGTTAAAGATATCACTACTGGACATCCAATTAAAAATTTCCCATTCCCATTTCCTAACAAAACCATTACTCACATTAAACATCTTGTAATATACGGCCAATACCTAACAAAGTTGCAATTATCAAAATACAAATCAACAGAAAATATGTAGGACTTCATATTTGTTTCTTTTAAAATAATGGATCAATATTGGATCAACCTTTTACAATTAAAAAGGCACCACCAGATGAGTTGCTCACAAACAAACATAAATCCTTCAAATCATGGCTTTCTCGTGATTCAAAAATAAATAAAATCCCCACAACTTCTTTTATCTAACTCACTTAATATAATACTAATAATATACCATCTAAACATATACATGATATAGAGGAAAATAAGGTTTACTTGAAGCAATTGATCTGTGGTTTTGTCGTCACTGGAGTCATGAAGTCTTCCTCCAGAGATAATTATTTTTTATTTTTCTCAAAATATAATAGGTTCTAAAGTGATATATATATAAATTACTTTTGAACTTGGCCCATTAAGCATAAATAAATTAATTGTTTAAAAGAATAGTCATCAAATAAATAACCTTAGTTGAATAAATAGTTCAGCATTTCTATTTAATATTTTACGAGATGAGTCTTCTATGATAGAAAAAAGTCTACTGATCAAAACAACCTAGCAGGTCTTTACATCATCTACCATTAAAATAAAATGTTCGCCCTCAAATGTTAAAGAATAGGAAGTACTTGAACGCTCAATGTGTTGATGATATCCGAGCCTCATGTTTGACTCCGTCTCTCAAGTAATTTACAATCGGATAACAATTTCGCTAAACTTATACAAAAGCAATTTCTTTCTACATAAACTTTTGAACCTGCCTATCAAAGATGGTTACCCCCTTCCTATTTAAAAGTCAAAATTCTTAACAAGTAATGTTGAATCTCATTGAATCACATGTGCACCATTCTAGTGATATTTCTTTTGACATTGAGACATCAAATATTTGATTAACATACAACAAACCTATTGGAAGATCCACCTTTTAAGTTACCTTAACAATACGTAGCAAATCTTGGAAAAGGACAATTATACTATGACGGTATTTGTGCTTCTTTTCAAAACATATCACACCCTTCATGGAAAATTTTCTTGTAGAACCTGCTCTCCAACCATAAAATTCAC
This sequence comes from Solanum arcanum, assembly GCA_027789145.1. NCBI lineage: Eukaryota > Viridiplantae > Streptophyta > Magnoliopsida > Solanales > Solanaceae > Solanum > Solanum arcanum. The sequence goes on from CM050933.1 coordinate 37,551,994, forward strand.
ACTAATCTCTTTACCTACATAACTTATTTACCTACTCTGAGCCATGAGAAACCTATCCTAAATCAACTTAACCGTATCTAAGGACTCTCTCCATAAATTTTGTAAACCACGACCTAACCTCAGATTCATAGAATCAACCAATAAAATATTATCATCTTCTACCATATCAATGACTTCAATGATGTTATCTAAATGATCAGATGATAACTCTCATTATATGTAAACTCCGCTAAATACAAAATGTAGTACTAAAATCCACTCTAGTATTCAACTTCTTCTGCACGGACAACTAGAAATGAAATGTAAATAGTGTGCCACGATATGAAATAATAGAAATTGAATTAACATGCATGTGAACTATCTACCGTTTGTCTAATGTTGATGGAAAAACAATGACCAAAGTGGTTGACTATCAGAAGAAACATTCGGTGGAAAGTGTTATCGAAGATCAACTAAAGAATTTTGATCGGAATTTCTTGAAGATCTGTCAGTCAGAATTATTTGATGTTCTCATCGCTACTAATTTTCTTGACGATAAGCGGTTGGAGGAGGTAATAATCCAACAATTTGCTGCTCGGATAAAAGGAATACAATAGCGGAATTACGTTGTATCTGGTATTATTAATTATTATACTTCAGAGGAAGAGGAGGAGACATATAGAAAGAATGCTTGGGCAAATGATTTTATAATTTTTATGTTATTTCCTTAGTTATAACCTAATTTTATTTTATTTCTGCTAGTTCTATCTTTTATTGTTCCTTTTAAAGGAAATGCTGTTAGATTTTGATTGATTTACAAATTATGTTGAAAATAAATTAAAGCTAGTTATATTGTTTCGAGAAAAAAATATTGTCTGTTTAGATTTATTTTTCACTTAAATCTCTTCTAAATAGTACTAATTTATATTTATGGGCAACTTTCGATGTTTCAATTCTTTTAATACATTTTCTATTTGCTAAAAATAACTAATTCACATTTATGACAGATTAATTTTAAATTTGAGGTTTGAAATATTTTAATGAGGACATTCGAATTTAATCTCCAGTAAACAATTCTTAAATATAGATTACATGATTTCCTCTCAATATTTCTATTCATTTTGACACATTATTCACTCTAAATAATTCAAGTGTCTGGGATATCAAATTTTATTATTTGAACTTATCCAAGTGTTGGAGAATATATGTATAGATATAGACATAATTATTAAATGATCAAATGATCTTTCGATTGATTACTTGGTGATCAAGTATAGATTCTTGGTAATTAATAGGTAATTGGGTTTATTTTTATTACACAACATTTGACTAAATGGTTTTTCTATTTAACTGTTCAAATTTACTATGATTAGTAATAACATACCATTTAATTTAAAATATAAAATGTTTAAATATGAATTGCAATACAATCTTTTGTTGTTGAAAGATAATAATATACTACTTCTAAGTTTCATCTCTAAATTATAAGACCTAGAATAATTCTCCAAATAGATCGTTCATGTTGTGAGGATAATTAATATTAACTTACAAATAAAAAAAATATGACGAACCGTCTTATATTGAATATTAAAGTTTTCTATATTAAATAAATCATAAATAAGAAAATATATTTTACTAAATTACCATTTAAGAAACATGTTTGAAACTTTATAGACTCGTTTACTCATTTTAAGGAATTAATTTTGGAGTTGCAGAATTTTATATTTCCATTTCTCAATGCACAATTCATTTGTCATGCGATATGTCTTCCTACTATCGAAATTGTTACTTGTATACTTTGATGGCTTATCAAAGATTGAACTAACAATTTGATTTTTTGGTTTTGACTTTGACACCGAACATAAGAAAATATAGAGATTTTCGAATGTTGTGGGATTTTGTGGTTATGTGGGAAGTTCCAAAAGAAACTTGAAACAAAATAGGAAAATAATATGTGGGTTTATTCCTCTTACTTGAAAGGTTAAGATTAAGATATACTGGAATTTTAATGCATGAGAAAATTGTGATTTCTTTTAGTCATGTTTTTGAACTCTTTTGGCTTGTATATTCTTAAATTTCATTTTCTTTGGAGAGTTGGCAAGAGTGTTGATCATTTGCGTAATCCTTGCGGAGGATTTCATTTCACTAGCAAGCAGCTTCAACTTACTAATTTAACAAGGTTAATGGTTATTTTACTCGTCAACAATTGGGTTACAACCATCATTCTCAACACTAGCAATATCAATTAACGAACCTGTTGTTTCGGTTGATTGGCTCTGTGCCAACATCAGAGACCCCGAATTAAAGGTTTCTTATCTTTATAGTATTAGCAGTAAAAATACGTAGTAAAGAATAAGATGATGATAGTATGGCCATTACTACAGTTGTCTAAATTACATTTGATGTCTAAATATAAATCTGAAGTTGCAATTTTTTTTACTTAACTCATGCCAATAAAAAGGACAATAATTTTCCTTTTCTGTTCATTTCTATTTAGCAAAAAATGCATTTGCACATGTTTTATTTCTCTTCCAAATTTTTGGGCGGCGTGTGTGTGCTGGTTGTATTATGTAAGGCATCTATTAAATAGTACTGAGAAGTTGCTTCTTTTTCCTATTCTTCTAAAGGTTTTAGATGCATCTTTGTACATGCCAGATGAGCTGAGGAATCCACTCCAAACAGTATCAGGTGCTGACTCCTATCAAATTCTTTTTGGATTATACTGCTTTATCTTGAATCATTGATTGATTTCTAGTACAAATGTGAGATATCTTCCCTGCTAAGTTATTTTTTTCTCTAGAAAGAGTAATTTGCTCGACATAATCTTTGTAAATTACTAAACCTTCTCTTGTTTCAGTTTCTCTTCTACTGTCACTTCTCCGTCCTGCAAACTTTTGAGATAGAATTTCATCACCTTTTATGATTGAAAAGCTTTGTTGATTTATCAGTTGCCACATATGTAGTCGTCTGAAGATGCATTTGCAGCTTCTGTATCTGCTCTTGCTATCAAAAACAAAAAAACAATTGTTTTATACGACGGCGAGGAAATTTTTTGTGTTGCCCGTGTTTGGTGGTGATTTATTCAATTAATAATGAAAGGCGGATAAGTTCATATCATCCAAAAGTGTCTAATCAATGGAAGATGGGCAATCAGTATGTTTCGAGCAGTTGGACATGAAAAAGTTTGGGTTTTTTATGGTGGCTTGCCAAGATGGCGTGCTTCACTTATGATGTCGAGTCAACTGCACCCGGTGATGCCATTCTAAAATCTAGTGCTTCCATTGAGGCAATTGAAAAGTATACCAACGACAGATGGTAAGATAAACATTTATCCATTTCTTTTAGCTCACTATGCTTGTAGCCCTATACATCTATAAAAAAACAAGATTCCACAAGAACAACACCCTTTGAAGCAACACGGTGAGTTTCTCTTAGTTTTATTGTATTTTTGAAACTTTGCTGCATAATTCCGAATAATGTTCAAGTAGTGACTATGTCAGGGCTTCTTGAATATCCGGAGGTGAATATATGCGCCCACCAGTGATCTCGGGACCAGGTCCTCAATGCAGTTAAATTAACAAACAGTGAAATAAGTGCTGAAAGTAAAGATTGCACAAACACCTTTACGTGAAAACCTCCTTGCTCAAGGGAGAAAAACCACAACCTCTCTCAATAGGACTTTTCAAATTGGTTCTACTCATCTTCTCAAAGCAAAAGTAAAAGCCAGTTTGCAAAATGCGATTAGCCTTCTAACCTCCACTCTATGCAATGCCTCCTATTACTTAATGAGCAAGAGCAGATACAACAGTGCCCTCTATATTAATCCTACCTTATTAATATAGTCTTTAACTTAAGACACTAAGTTACCGTAGCCCAGTTCTTACAATAATTTCTACAAACTTGAAATTTTTCTATCAAAAGCGAAAATATTTCTACAATATAAGATCAAATACAAACAATAAAGAATCAGAACAGGTACAGAAAGCACTCTCTCAGTTGATCAGGTCCTTGTTGTATGTGTTCTTCTTCTTGAATACATCGTTGAAGAGGGCTTTGTCTTCCAAAGTAAGTTGTGTTTTAGGGGGAGAGACTATATAAAATCATCAAAACTCTTTGTGACCGCTCATTGGCTGGGAGCCTACTATTAAGAATACTTGTGCATCTACCACATTAGAGGTGGCAGATTTTCTAACAGTCAGTCTAGTCGTTTTACACATATGCAATCTTGAAGAGACCATGTCCCTTGCAAACTTTTCTTCGTAAGTTCTTGAGAAGACATCTAGAATCTCTTTGTATTTGAATAAATGAAATTAACTTGTTATTTATCATATTGACTAAGTCAACCCTAAATAGTTATTGACCTTTGGAAAAACAACTTTGTCCATTCTGATTGTTGTAGTATGCTGACCTCACCAACCTCTGACACAACAAATTTACAGTTGTATCCCATTATAGATATAGACCAGAGAACTCAACCAGGGACCAGTCCCTACTTTTGTGAGGCACTGAAACTAATAGTCTGGAACACATAATTGGTTGAAGATCACGAGACATTTCGAATAAAAGAGGACCTTCCTGTTGGTTTAGTTCACTAGGCTTTTAAGCTATGACCTGACATAACAACTTTACAGTTATAACTCATTTGAACATGGACGAGAGCACTCTGCCAAGGACCTGGTCCCTACTTTTGTGTGGATCGCCAAAATACCTAGACTATACCATTTCCCCCTTTTTGATGATGACACACAAATATTCTCCAAACTATGTTTATTCATTCATTTCATTGTCACCAGTCCAAATTACAAGGATCAAATTCCTTATTAGATCTCTAACTTTTTGAAATGATCAAAGCTTAACATTAGATCCAAAATAACATTTTCCCCATTTTTGGTGATAATAAACAAATGTCAGCCCCCCTATCAACAAGAACTCATCAAGTAACTGGAGTTTCATGATCCCCGATGTTTTTCAAGTCATAAAAACATCAAATAGCTTTTTCCATTTTTTGATAATGAAAAACAATTTATTCACATTTCCCCTTATCAATAAGAACTTTTAACGTAAATGGACTAGTCCCATTTTTGCATCATTTTCCGAATTTTGTTATCATGTTTATGTCCTATATGACGAGACTTTTCGTTATACATCATACTCCATGCCCTACCTATTGCATCTTGACTATAAAATTGATGCATACTAATGTCAACGGTTTGGGCCAAAAAAGAATATCTATCAAGAAATTTCAAAGTCTTTCAACTTATTCACCGACCTTATCTTGAGCACTTAGCTCAAAGATCATTGTAGAGCTAGCGATACATGTCTCTTTTGAAACATTTCCAAGAGTCTACTCTTCTACCAACAGTAAATATATTTCCTTCCACTCGTGGATTTTACTTTATTTTTCCGATGATGAAATTTGCATCACTATATTTTTTCAATACTGCTGGATATTCTTATAATGCAAGGTATATTTTTAAGTATTTTTTATATACTCCAAAACTCTATTTATTGCCACCTAATGAGTTTTATTGGGATCACTTGTGAACCGACTCAGTTTATTAATAGAAATGTTATATATGATCGCGCATGCTTCATGATATACATTATACTTCCCAATACTTTAGCACAATCCAATTATGAGTCACTTTCTCTTTCACTGTGTTGAAATGCAAAGCTCACATTTATTGGAGACTTGACAATATTGACATCCAAATATTTGAACTAGTCAGGTACATTTTCAATTCAATGACACCGTGAAAAGGCTAAACATTATGGAGTTCTAAGGATTCTTATACCTAAGATCGCATCAACAACTCCAAGTTTTTTTTATTCCAATGTTGCTTTCTGACATATAATTAGTAACATTTATATCATTAGTGTCTATTGATGATCAACATATTACAAATATACATACAAACAATGATCTTGTGACTTATGAACACATTTATCACGTCCATCGTTCTTCAATCGATTTGCCAACACGGTTTGGTGAAATTTATTATGTCATGTTTGGGTGCTTGTTTTAGTCCATAATGTGACTTTATCAAGCACACACACTTTCTTTAATTTACCAGGAACCACAAATTCCTCGGGTTGTTCCATGTAAATCTTTTCCTCTAATTCTCCATTTAAGAGAATTGTTTTCACAATCATTTGATGAATTTGGAGGTCATATACCACAACTAATAGTATTAGCATCCGAATGGATGTAATTCTAGTTACTAACAAGTATTTATCTTGATAGGATTAAAACCTTGTTTTCTAAAGCCTTTGACACAAAGTCTTGTTTTATATTTGTCAAGAGTTCCATCAAATGTTATTTTCCTTCTAAAGATTCACTTTGTACCCAATGGTTTATTTTTTTGAAGAAAAATCAATTAACTTCCAAAATGGTTGCTCAAGATTGCACCAATCTCACTATTGACACCATCTTTCCAAAGGATGAGACTATAGAAGACACAAGAACTGTTACAAAATCATATTCGAAGGAAGTAAATGTCATTTGACAGTTACTACGCCTCTGAATCTCATTATTAAGTACATTTTCCTTTTTCCTTTTCAAGGCCTTTTAAATCCTTCTATACACTACTCGGGTCTAATTTTACAGTCCACAGTCATAGGTCCTATTTTAATACTTTTAGAAATAGGATCTTGGATTTTGGCTAGACACCCCAACACTTAAAAGTATTTTAAGTTGGATTTCCTTCCTTTCCATTTCTCATATGGAATAGATTGTGTCTTGAACAAACAAAATCTCTTTCTTTCTGAAAAGACAAAACTTTTGTTGTTCCCTTTTGAAGTAAGGATAGTTCATCCACACAATTTGCATTGTAAACCCGAACTTATAAATAATACATCCATCATTTCTTTCAACGTTCGATTTTTCATTAGATTTGAGGTTAATAGGGCAGCAATTTGATGGATAGTTCTACTTTTCAAACATATTCCTGCACAAGGAGATTTATTCTCTCCAGTCTTATCATTTCTTATCTTTTTTCCAACTAATTTTCAACTTCAATATCATTTTGTCTCGACGTTTCTATTTCTTCATCCTTACTAGTCACCAAATAGACAGTTGTTTCTAATGCAATTGTCAATAAAAGTAATGAGATATTTTTCCCCACCATGAGATGGTATTGATTTCATATCACAAATGTTAGTATAAATCAATTCTAAGGGCTTAAAATTCCTTTCAATAGATTTATAAGAATGTTCAGCATACTTAGATTACACACAAACTTGACATTTTTATTTATTACACTCAAAGGTAGACAAAACTTCTAGTTGATCAAATTTCCTTACAAGTGTTTTTTTAATTGACATGCCCCAAGTGCTAATGTCACAAACTTTGACTCAAGCAAGATCAAATAAAAATATTGAGTTTGAAAAGCTCTTCGTGAGCTATCTTTTTTCTCAAATATGTTGTTCCAACTTCTCACAATTTTGCGTGACACAAACATTGTTTAGAGTCAACACCTTGTCAAATGTCCTTTTCATAAGGAACTCTCCATAAATTTCAAGTTAATTGTTATAGAACTACCCATGAAAAAAGTTTCATCGGGTCTAATAAAGGCGATATAGTCCAAATGCTTCTTTTACAAAACATAAAAAATGACTAATCACCAATATACATGTCTATAAAAATAATTATATGTAATAGACATATCTTTACATGAAAATCACAACACTTTAAGTGACACTTTTTCATTAAAAAACTCAATCATTTTGATCAAGTATACATATAATTTGGTGATTTCATACTAGTAAAATCATATACTGGTAATAGAGAAACTCAACAACCACAATACCAAATATTCTCCAAGAATTTCGTGGGTCTAACATATTACAAAAGTATCATTGAATTTAATATCTTTTTCTCCAAAATTACATTAGACACCAAGTCTCATTTTATTTTTATCATAAGCAAATAACTCTCACATTTGAAATGTGATCCAAAAAATATTTTTCAATTCCCAGACTATCAAAATGTCATTGACAGTATAAAACCTCTTTTGAGAATATGATTCTACGAAAGTAGTATAGGATTTTAATTCTCTTTGACAATCTTTACATAGTGTCAAAGTTCATTTCACAAACTTATCAAATATAAGTCACTGATCTTTTTCTTGAATCACAAATAGTCATACCACTTAGTATTTATAGTGTTTCTATATAACAGTGAAATTTATAGAAAATCAAAAGTACAACACATACTTAGTAGGTGAAGTTTTCTATTCTTCAAATAAATTACATAGTTTAATTTGTTCAGAGTAGAAAATTACAAAAGATTTTAATCCAGAACAATTAGACAGAATCAAATTCACAAGAAGTACAAAAATACAAAAGTTTTTTTTGTCTACAAATGAATTAAAAATATTCTTATATTATCACATAAAATATTTTTATTTTCAAATAGTCTTCCAACTATAATATTCTGATATACTATTTTATCAAACAAAAGTATGTATATCTCATTATGCAAAAAGGTGAATTTTAAAGGCAATTCTATTTGCAAAGGAAAATTCATTCAAAATCCATACGATTTGCAGAACTTTTTCCAAAGACAAACTTGAAAATATCAAAACTGTTAACCTTTAGAAACTAGTTTCCTCCTATACATTTATCTTCTACTTGCATGATCTACTTCTATCAATCAATAGAATACAATAAATACCAACAATATAATAATTCATTAAGATTGTTGTTTTTCATCTTATTTTCCTAAGATACTTAGAAAAAAACTTTGAAGAACTTGAAAAGACACAACAAAGTTTTAGAACATTTTTACAACTAGAAAATTATAACTAGTAGAGAAACTGGAATTAGAAACAGATTAGAAAAGATATACAATTTTTTTTTCTTAAAGAAGAATTGTTGTCAATCTGTGTTTAAAGAATCTTACTGATTCCAACAAACATTGCAGAAGAACGAAGTTACCAAAGTTTAATTAACCATTGAAGTAAAGAAGAAGAGAAATTAATTCACAAATTTAAAATTTGTAACACATACTAGAATATGAAAAATAGAAAGAAGGATAAAGCCCACTGAATGCATAGTGTCCCCTTAAATAAATTATTCACTCGAGTATTCGAGGTTTAATTTGGAATATGTCCTCCCAGGATAGAATGATCTCAATCACCACTATATTGATACCCAAAATGTTGGTGTCAGCGAGTCACTCAATGGTAGTAAATTACACTTAGAATAAAAGACTTAGTTTAGTAGAAGAAGTCCAAAAATACTATTTTTAAAATGAGAGGAAATTCCTCAATTTATTGAAAACAAAGGGTAGTGCGAAAAGATTCTTATTGTGCCTTACCGGAAAGGTCACAAACCTTTGGAAAAGTCATAATCTTTCAGAAAGGTCGTCATCTTTCATAAAAGTTACAACTTTTCATAAAAGTTACAACTTTTCATAAAAGTTACAACTTTTCATAAAAGTCTTAACTTTTCATAAAATTTGTAACTTTTCATAAAAGTCATAAATTTTCATAAAGTCTTCAGCCTTTGATAATATTTGCAACTCGTCATAAAAGTCACATCTTCATTTTCCATTTACACCTTTTAAAACCCAACAATTACCCCTTTTTACTGTTGTCTTCACTTAAGTATGGTAAGCCTTTTGAGAAGCTCATTGAAGTACTTTTTTGGACAATCGAGGGTACCTTTAGATGTTTGTTGAATATGTAGCTCTAAGAAGAAACCTCACGTTGTGCTCATTAAGAACCAACTACCCTTGATGTGGAAAACACTTCACACAAAATTCAAAAGGTATCTCCAAGGATGACATCATCTATATACACTTGAATGATCAGCAATTCATTATCTTGTGATTTTATAAAGAGGGGTTTTGACAATTTTACCTCTCTTGAAGTCATTACTGAAGAGGAATTTGGAAAACTTATCATCTAGTTGGGGAACCGAGTGTTATACTCTTCTTCTTGCAAACTGATCTTGATCAGCTTCTTCATTATCACCTTCTAAATTCACATTAATAGTTTGAACATCATCTTTCTTGAGATTGGTGGATTCATGACGAGGATTTTCTTGAGAGAGCTCATTGTTTAGATCATCTCTCTTGCTCTTAAATATCTCTTCCATCTCAGAATCTTATTTGTTTTACACTTTACTTTTCAATTCTTCAAGACTCATCAAAAGTCACATGAAGATCATTTTTAATGCATAAATTTTTACACTGGATAAGCCTTGTTGGAGGAAGAGTATCCTGCAACTGTTCTTTAATCAATATTGATATCAAACTTCTCAATATATTCCTTTTGATCATCGAACACGTAGTATTCACCCCTTCAGCCGAAAGTTCTTTGAAATATTAAAAGTCTACTTTGTAAGACCTCTAAAATAACTTAGGTAAAATAGAGCCTAAAATGGTTTTCATGAGGATCTAAGGTCCTAAAATGGTGTATAATGTGGTATTGAGGCAGTGTCTAAGAGTTTAGGTTAATTGGATGTCAAACGTCAAGGGACGACTAAGACGTTCACGACTAGTCACCTATGTAACTAATGTGTGTTTGCGTGATTATATATGTGTTTTATGATCTTATGAGGTTCTTATATAAGTTATAACGGTTTTTAAAGTTAGTTTGTCAAGTTTCATGAAGTTTGGACGTCAAACGTCCATGATGTTTGAAATGTTTGCCTTGAAACGACCTTGTGTGTCTTAGCATGTTTTTTTCGAGTTTTATGTGTTAGTTTTGTATGAAATTGATATGGGAGGTCCTAAAATCATATACGAACATATTCGGGTTGGAAACGTATAGGTGAAAGTCCCGAAGGACCAACCAAGTGTCCTTGAGGAAGGACCCTTCAAAGAGCTAAAGGCTGTCAAGACCAACCCAAATCGACAGAGGCAAACGACGGCTGGTTGACCAGTCGATGGGAGTCTTTGGTCAAGACTTATACTAGAGATAGCAAGCTCCCAATGGCCAGTCTCATTCCCAAACGACGGTCATACAGGATGGTCCGTTTGTTGACAAACAGTTTGTCTGTGGCCAAGTTGTTGATAGGTCTGTTCCTGCGCAGCTTCACTGTTAAGTTGGAGGGTTAATTGGTAAATCACCCAACGTCCAAATAAGAGTGTGGGAGGTTACTTAGGTGTAGTTTAGGTATTTCATTTTTTTAAATATGAGTCATAAATACCTATATGAACTCATTCTTCAAAATCAAAACCCCAAAATCTCTAAGAAATTTTCTAGACTCCATTGAAGCCAAAACTCAAGGAAGAGCTTGGATTGCAGAATTGAGTGGTGAATCTTCATCAATTTAGTGGATTAACATCATTGAAATATGGATTTTTATCCTTGAAACTCTATTCATCAAGGTTCCAAAATTCAAAGAGATTTCAAAAGTTTCCTAAAGATGAACTTGTCCAATTTTATGATCTATCCATGGGTTCTTGCATTAAAGGTTTAGAATCATTATATATTAATCATATTTATGTAAATTAGATCATTTTAGCATAATTAACCTATGAACCCATGTAATTCATGAACCCTAGATTTTGACTACTTTGTGGTTGACTTGATATTGTCGTAATGATTATGAATTCTAGTTTAGCTTTCTATGGGCTATTGAATGATGTAATAATTGTATTTAATTGATGTATAGGATTTCTTAGATTGATAAATATATATTGAATTGACCTAGATTCATTGATTAATATGATTTTTGTATTGAATAGATGATCATGGTCATGGGTAAGGGACTATTTGTATTGAATTGGATGATTTAGCTAAAGATTGAAGTGGAGAGAATGAATTGGTGGTACGCTTCCCTAATTATGTTTATTTTATGCAATGTAGATCTTAAATTATATTGTGATTGGTATGGTCCACTTATGGTGGCGGTGTTATGTGAATGATGTGGCCTTGTCGGCATTACATTATGTATTATGATGATCATGACCTTGTCGGTAACTACTTGATGTACTATGATGAATTGTGTAGTTAATTTATGTGAACTATGATCACATCTATTTACATTTGAGTAATGTGAACGTATATGTTCTTATATTGATATTAGGTGATCATGTTAGACTATAACTATGTCTTTGTATGTGTAGTCTTAGAGTTGACGCATGATTATTCCTACTTGATTATATGAGTCTATGATGTTTATATTGATGAATGTTATGCCTATGTGCTTTTTGAATATTATATGCTATATGTGATAAAGTGAAGTATGTACGTGTCTTATTTGGTAGACTTGTGTCCCTTACTTGATACACATATAAATGTGAACATGAGATGTATTGAGTTAGGATGCTAAAGTCTCTTACTATTGTATGTATGAATGACATGAGACCTTCAATGATACTAAGAAGGTCCTTTATGTGGATCTTTCAACCTAGCGGTAAGGTTATGACTCTTGAAGTTGAAAGTCGTAATGGTATCCTTCTTGAATGATGGACTTAAGGTTGGTTAGCCGAAACGACATGATATCATCCTTAGGAAAGTCATTAATCTATCCTCTTCGTCATTGGAAGGCATCCCTAGGGAACCTCTTTGGTAGGGTGAATGTGATTGGGTTATAAACTAGATATGGAACCCCTTCTTATAATCCTTTAATGTAAATTACCCTATAAGAACAAAGGCTGGGGCCGAGTGAGTATGGTAAGGGAAGTATCTCTAGTTAAGAATGAGGCTAGAGTACAAAGAAAACCCTTCATATTCCTTAACCATGTGCCTACATGGGATGCGTCCAAGTTCTACCATTGGCAAGTAGAATACCCTCTATCGGAGTAGGTTATAACTCCGGATTAAATGTTTTATTACCATGGTCTATGTAGGTTATTGCCTATTATCATCATATGGTATACCTACTAGTATTTGAGAAGTTTTATGAAGTTTAGGTGGTGGTATGAGATGCTATCTTGACATTGCACAATAGGCTTGTAAGATGTTAGTGAGAGTCCCTAGGTCTTCTCCAAGACCATTACTTGAATGTCCTTGATGTGATGAGTATCTCTTAAATGAACTAATGAATGTAATGACTTAAGTCATAAAGCATGTTAAAGTGAATAGTACTTGTTTAGAGTAGTTAAGGGGTGTCTAGTTAATGTGTGAAGGGGGTATAAGAATGATCACTTCATATTTTACCTAGATAAGTCTGAAAATGACTCTAGTTAGGAAAGTTGGTTGATTAAGTAAACATTATCCAAACTTAGGTAGTCTCAAGGATTGCATAGGTAATCTTGAAGAGGTCAAGTATGGACATTATCTTCTTGATTTACTTGAGTAAGTCATTTGATAACATTTGGAAAGGAGAATTTCATATTACATGTACGTTATTGTATTAAGTGAGAACGATCTTATCCTAGGTAATATAAAGGATATATTGAGTTTGTGTGAAGGGATTCTATGGGCGGTCACTTCACAACTCATTCAAGTGAACCTTAGAATCATCTTTGGTAGGAGGATATCATATTCATGTGTTTGGTGTATTGTAAGTATGTGTCTCATTATAGGTGGTCTTAAGGATCATAGAGGCTTCCCTAGAGCGGGTGTATGTATAGTATCTCTTTGCCTTACTTAAGTGAGTGTCAAGATAGCTTTTAGTGAGAGGATTACATGCTAGAAAGTGTTCAATCTGAAGTAGAATAACTTCACTGTAACAGTGAAAGAATTTACTGTAACAATGATGTGAGTTACTGTAAACTTTTCCTAAAAGTGTGATAAATTGCTTATGTGATTTTTTATGTGCTTCTAAGGTTTTAATTGTTGTTCTTATGCTTATAATATAATGTTTTAATAACAAAAATGCATTTTTCCATTAAATGTCCGTTATCATGATTTTTATGAATTATGACATACTTGGTACATGTGTTTGTACTAATTTCATGCTTTTATCTATCTCTAAAGTGATTCATAGGTGAAGGTGCTATTGGAGGTGAAGGCTTGTATTATAAGTTCGTTCAAGCAAGTTGAAGTATGTACTCACTTGACTCGATGGCGTAGATGTCTTTAGAGTTTCTTTATATTGAATTATTGTAATAGACATATAGTATTATATTTCGATTGTATGGGATGTGTCCCAAGTATATTCGCGAGTCTAAGATTTGATGATATTCCTTTTATTTTATAAGAAATATATTTGAAAGACTACTAGAATGTTTTGTTAAAATTTTTAATTCCGCACTACTTTTCATATATGTATATGCGATGAATGATGCGAAAGGGCTTGTATGAGACCTCTGAGAGGTCAAGTACGCCGGTTACACTCCGAGAGTTCCATATCCTCTAGGGTATGCTCTCGGGATGTGACATGCTTATTCCACCCGAAGGATGGTCTTTTCTGCTTCTCTTTAATATCAACTTCTCAACCTTTGTCATTTGCAAGTTTCATTTTGTGAAGACTCGGGACCAGGTCCCTTGAAATAAATCACACTGACTGATGCTACCTCTACTCACCTTCATAGCAAATCACATGTCTTTCTTGGGAACCCATTTAAGAAAGAGTTACCAGTAAGCCGATAACGGGGTGACAAGAAAATCTTTTGTCCAGTAAGGCAGACTAGCTTTCTACAACTTGGGACCATGAGTAGGACCATGTCCCTTCTTCATTCTATTCCACTTTTTTGAATAGTTTGACGAATTTCCACCATACTTTTTCGACACATGACAATATTTCTTAAGATGTTCATCTCGACGACAATGCACACACAACATACAATCATCATCAGAAAAAGATTTGTTATAAGGATTCTATGGGGGATATATCTTATCACAGCCCATCCCTCTTCTACTGTTGTTGCCTTGATCAATCATATTTATAGGAATATTAGAAAAATTTATCCATTTGATGGATTTTTCCAGTTCCTCGTTTACATACACTAGGTCCCTCTCCAATACAAGATTTCTTTGTAAATCTAATTTCATCTTCATTTTAGTAGTGTGCAACTTACTTTCTAGCTCCAACTACAAGCTACTTGCCTCGTTCTTTCCCGTAGAAACTGTATTTGTTACCCCTTTCATCTTTTCCTTCGGTTCTAGAATCATTAGCTTCTACCACAACCATTTTATTTTCAATATTAGATATTTGGGAAACTAAAGAAATTTTCCCATTTTGTGAGATGTCTAGACGATTGTTCACGAGATCATTCTCATTGTCAGCTTAATTATCAAATCAAGTAATACAACAACTTGTTTTCTTAATTTACTAGTAGAAAAAGTATATTAAATCTTTGAGTTACCTTTTCACCAGCATCCTCCTCATTTGACATTGCCATGAAAGCATCATGTGAGTATTCAAAATTGTCTAAATCACTTGAGGAATTTTCCCATGCTTCCTGATCATTCTTCATCACCTAGATGAAAGCTTGTCTTCTACTTATCATGAGACGAACCTTGTCCCCCTCTTTATCTTTACCTTTTGCAATCTTCACATATTCCATTTGGTCAACCTTGTACATAAGACAAATTGAAATGGAGTGACATGGTTGATTAAACCTATAACACTCCTCCCTTGATCTATTACAATCGTCATGATTTTCTTTCTTCTGATAAGCCTCATCAATCAGATTTTTCCTCTTTCTTTGCCATTGAGAATGAGACCCTCGTTTTTTTATATGCAACTTATGAATGTGAAGAAGCTCAAATATTGTATTTAGAGTCTCCTCTGAAGGTCTTTTGTTTTATCAACAAACACCAATTAACTTGTCAAAGATAATGTAAAATTTTAAGTATGTCAAAAACTTGTTTGCACACCGGGACAGGGTTCGTCAGGAAACATGAGCTCATTGGTGATTGAAGAGAATTTGGTATGCATTTCAAGAATATATTCACGTTGTTTTTCGTTGAAGCTTTCAAACTGAGTCGTAAAGATTTGTAACTTTGATTTCTTTGTTTCCTCAGTATCTTCATATATTGTTCTCAACGGATCCCATATATCCTTGTCTGATTCATGCGACGAGATCAAATTGAATTCATTCATGGAGCAGATACAACACCGTCCACTATACTAATCCTAACTGATAAATATAGACTTTGACGTAACACAATAAGCTACACTTAACTTAGTTCTTACAATGATTCACACAAACATAAAATGTTTCTATCACAAGTGGAACAATTTCTAAAATATAAGCTCAAATACAAATAATCAAGAATATCAACAAGTACGAAAAAAACTCTTTCAGTTGATCAGGTCCTTGTTATTTATGTTCTTGTGCTTGAGTTATTCTTAAAGATGGCTTTGTCTTTTTAAGCTTGTGAATTTAGTTTTGCAAATATTAAGTTGTATTTTTTGAGAAAAGACTACATAAAATCAAAACAAATCCTTGGGACCGCCCATTGGATGTGAGACTTCTGTTTAGAATAGTTGTGCACCTACCACCTCAGAAGTGGCGGCTTTTCTGACACGATGTCTAGTCATCTTTAATATACAGTCTTGAAGGGACTAGGTCCCTTGCAAACTTTTCATAGTAAGTTGTTCAGAAGATATTTTGTTTCATGTTGACAAAGTAAACCATAAAGAGTCAATGAGCATTGGACAAACAACTTCGTCAATTCTAATTGGTGTAGTACGCTGATGCCTCACAAACCTATGACACGAAAACTTTATAGTTGTACCCCATTAAAGATCTGGATAAGAGAACTCAGTCCGAGACTAGGTCGCTACATATGTGAGACCTAAAATTGACAGTCTCGTCCTCCCTTCTTGTCGGTGAGGTACACTCAACTATTAACCTACCACAGGACATGATATCTTTACCTCTGTACCACAGGATCTGGTTCCTTGTTAGATCTGTATGTTTGTTAAATGATTAAAACTTAATATTAGCTTCAAAATAATAGGAGGCTCCACAGACAAGAGCATCTTATTCATGTTTAACCACTAATTTGTAAGGGATGGGCAACTTTTGTTTGAAACTCAAGTCAGACAATCTGCTTATATTCTTTTTCTCCTTAAACGATTTAAGAAACCGTTCTCTCATCGTGTTACTCAAATGAAAATCTATCCTTTTTTATAAGTAAATTAACTTAAAAGTGAAAACAGTAATTAGATTATATAAATATTATAGAGATGGACTTAAGAACTCCTAGTATATGCTTAAAGAGTAAATCAAGTCCATCATATTTCCTTGCTCCTTCATCGTATCCCCTTTGTTCCAAAAATACAAGTATTAAAGACAACTATGCTTCACAAAAGTTTCAAGGAACTAAAGTTGTCCTCCATAGGATGAAGTGAATAATTCGACATTTGACAAGTTCCCATTTCCTTAATTCTTTGTTTTTATTGGGGATGTATATCATGTAAATACCTTTTCAATCACTGTTTGTCCACTTGGGATTTATTAATACGAAGTTGAAAAATCAGTTTTCCTTGCCGTGTAGAACTTTTCGGTACATTTTCTTTCTCACTCTCTTCGTATTTTTTGAAGTTGTGAATGTAATGTTATATACTTTTAATGTTTCTCGTAGAACCTTTAATGTGCTGGTTTACCTGCTACCTTCAACACCATGTTTCAGCCTCATGTTGTGTTTGGTTGGTTTCCTTGATTTCTTTCTACAACATTTTGGTGGTAGTTGCATCTAGCCATGTATCATGAAGCTGATGGTAAGCAAGGATTTTTTTTTTGGATAATTGTTATTCAGAATCAATTCAATATCAACTGCTTTAAAATATTTTTTTTAGAGAATGGTAAGAGTAGTATTATAAAGTCTCCTGCACAAAGACTTCTCTAGGAACAATATTTACTGTTCCAAAGGAAAAACAAAAGGTAAAACATTAACGAACTGCAAGTGGACTACAATTTAGTGTGAATTAGATTGTAAGCTTGTTGGTTGATAATTTTTACCCTTACGGTGTGTTTGCTGTGAAGGAAAATGTTTTCCCAGAAAACAAGTAGATTTTGAACTTATTTTGTCATGTTTGGTTGGTGAATAGAAAATATTTTCCGAAAATGATTTTTAGTGTCTGATTTATAAATAATTTTTTTTTTTTTTGAGAAACATCTTTTATCTTTAATAGAGTAAAATTTTTTTTTTGAAATTGAAAGTACTTTTTAAAAACAAAGATATTTTTTTGGGGGGAGGGGTGGGAGGGCTGATAGGGTGGCTGGTAGGGGGAGGTACCGGTGAAAAGGTAAAAATTTGAAGTTGAAAATATACTTTAAAAATAAAATTTATTTTTTGTTGGTGGGGTGTTGGCTGGTAGGGGAGAAATAAAATTTCAAGTTGAAAATATTTTTAAAAATCAAAAATTAATTTTTTTTGAGGGGGATGTGGGCTGGTAGGGGCTGGGGGGTTGGGGGGGGGGGGGTAGGGGTGAAAAATAAAAAATTGAACTTGAAAATATTTTAGAAATGCAATTTTTTTAGTGTTGGGGTGTGGGCTGGTAGGGGTTGTGGGTGGGTGGGGGGAGGGGTCAAGCAGAAGGGCTTCGCGGTGTGGAAGGATCGAGGGTAGGGGTGAAAAATGAATTTTTTAAGTTGAAAATATTTTTTTAAAAAACAAACTCAAAATGTATTTTTGAAGGTGTGTCTGTGTGTGTGTGGGGGGGGGGCTATTAGGTGGGGGTGTGGGGGTCGAGGGTATGAAAGAAAATATGAATTTTTGAAGTTGAAAATATTTTTAAGTAACAAACTTCAATTATTTTTGGGGGCGGGCTGGGGGTGGGTCGGTGGGGTCGAGGCGGGAGGGGTGAAAATAAAATGAAAATTTGACCTTAAAAGTATTTTTAAAAACAAACTCAAAACTTCTCTTTTGGGTAGGGGGAGGGGGATCGTGTGAAAAAATAAAAATTTTAAATTGAAAATATTTTTTAAAAATTAAAGGTCTACCAAAAAAAAAGTGTAAGTTGAAGTTGGATGAAATTTTGAAAAATGTTTTCCTTAATTTATGAAGAGAAGTCATTTTACTTAATTTTCCAAAAAATTTTTTCCTTCGTAACAAACACACCCTTAGTGAAACTTTGTTTTGGAAAAATCTACCACCATAAAGTTTGCAAAGAAAATCTAGGAGGACTAGAAATATGACAATCGGAGATTTGAGGTTATTTTCTACAGAATACTTTGATTTGTTCGTGGATTTTGGTTATAGCTGCTCATTGTGAAGGTCAATAGTTTGATGATTATATGATAGTTCAATACTGGAAATAATATGTGAACACAATCTTGTCACGTACCATAGGTCTGAAAGATTGAATTTATATATATTATCATAAATGTATGTATTTTCTTATCAGAATACTTCTAGCTTGGCTACAGATATGAGATATAATTTGTGTATATTTTCAAGTTAAAAGGAACATTTAAACTTAAATAATAATGTTATGCTTTCCTTGGCAAAAGTTAGTTTAATATGCAAGTCAAATTGTCTTTGTGCCTTGTTAAATATGTCGTTTAATTAGAGAGTAATATCTTTTGGCATGTCTTGTCATCTATAGGGCCTTGTTTTATGCTTTCCTTATACACAATTAGTTCGATATGCTAGTCAAAGAGAGGTTGTTGTCTTGTTGTATGGTTAGAAAGGTTAGAGTAATAAATTTTGGCATGTCTTGCGATTTAAATAGTTATTTTGCCGTTGTATGAATATGTAATTCTTTCTTATGCTATATTATCTTTAGGACATGTAGACAGAAACTTCTTCTCCAAATGTGAATGTTTTCATAGCCAACTTGAAGACTCTGTGTTGGTGTGATATTTTAATATTAATAAAAATATATATTATATATCAATTTATATATCATGTTATGTCTATTGATGGACATTACACTTGTTTTTTTTTACTCTCATCAATTGTGAAAGAAAATGGTCACTAGTTTTTATTAAACTTATGTAACCACCAACTCTTCATTTCATTCATTATTCTTTTTTTATGTCTTGTAACTTATGTAACATTTGAGCTATTCATTTGGCAAATTTACTACCCACTATCTCCTATTCATGCAAGGAAGAATTCATCACCTATAAATAGTGTAGTATTCATTTGTGTTGAGATATGAGAAGAAACAAGAGAAGTACAAGAAAATATAGAGTGAAAAAGATGAGTGGTATTATATTGAGGTTAGTGTAAGTGAGAGAGAGAGTTGAGACATAGAAAATATTCTAAGTCTTCAACTATATTTATTATACAAAAGGATTATTATATTGTGAAGGAAGATGTTCTTTTTGTGGAGCTTTTGACTCAACTCTTGTCTAGAGTTGTTGAGTTATACTTTTTGAAGGCTATTGTATCCTGGAGGGGACAAGTCAAAGAGGACTACTACTGGACCGGTAAAATCATCTGCTGCAGTGGGCTTGAATCTCCTGAAAGAGAGCGAGATATCCGCGTCTCAGCCTCGAAGCGATTTATTTTCTTCATTTTCATTTTTAGTTGTAATCTTGTATTTTTTGTTATCTTGTAAGATTTCATTAATAATTTGTAATGGTTACGATTGATGTGCCTTAGTGAGCAAGAAAACATAGATGAATATTATTTGTGGTTACCGTCGTGAAAGGATGAAATAGAAATTATTTTCTGGAAATAATTTTTAGTGTTTCATTTATGAATGATCTTTTTTTAGAATGAACTTTTAGTTTTACTAGAGTAGAATTTTTTTTTAAAAATTGAAAATATTTTTTAAAAACAAAATTAAGATTTGGAGGGTGGGGGGGTTAGGGTGAAATAATAAAAATTTGAAATAAAAATATTTTTTTAAAATAGAATTATTCTTTTGTTGGGGTGGGGTGGGGGGCTTGTAGGGGAGAGGGAGGTAGGGGTGGAAAAAAATTTCAAGTTGAAAATATTTTTTGAAAATTAAATTTATTTTGTTTGGGGTGGGGGTGTGGGCTGGTAGGGGTTGTGGGGGGTGAGTGGGGGGAGCGGGGAGTTAGGGGTAAAAAATAAAAAAATTAAAGTTGAAAATATTTTTAAAAACAAAATCAAAATTCTTTTAGGGGTGGGGGTGGGGGTGGGGAGAATCGCGTGAAAAAATAAAATTTTTAAATTGAAAATATTTTTTAAAAATGAATTTTTTATCAAAAAAGTGTAATTTAAAATTAGATGAAAGTTTTGGAAAATATTTTTTCTTAATTTTTGAATGAAAAGCATTTTCCTTAATTTTATGAAAAAACGTTTTTCCTTCATACCAACAGACCCTTAGTTGAACTTCTTTTTAGCAAAAATCTACCTCCGTTTCCTTGATTGACTGTTACAACTCCATGAAGTTTGCGAAGAAAATCTAGGAGGACTAGAAATATGACCATTGGAATTTGGAGGTTGTTTTGTACATAATACATTGATCTATTCGTGGATTCTGGTTATAGCTGCTCATTGTGAAGATCAATAGTTTGATGATTGTATGATAGACCACTAGTGGAAAAAATGTGAACACAATCTTGTCACTTAACATAGGTCTGAAGGATTGAATCTTTCAATATATTATCCATAAATGTATGTATTTTCTTATCAGAATACTTCTAGCTTAGATATGGATATGGAGATTTGATTTGTTTTTTTTTTCCAGGTTAAAAAGAACATTCAAGACAAGAAAGATCAGCATATAAATGCTCGATCCAAAGCTAGGTACTTCATCATGTCTGAAAACGCATATTTTAAAATGTGATTGACTGATATTCTAATTTATTTTCATAACAACACTCACATGATGAAGAGAGTAAATTTTATTTGTCAATCTTATTTTGAAGCAGTTACAACCTTTGAGCATTTACTTTTAGATTTTACTTCTCCCTCCTAATATATGTGAGACATGAAGTCTTAAAATGTTTGACACGTGTTATGGATAATGGTAATGTTTAATTTGACCATCCTATGCTCCAAGGCGTCGTTTAGTAGGGAGTTTTAGGAGAAATAGTCCAAGTATTATGTGCGGTCTTATTTAGTATTATGTTTGTTAGGAATTTTGGGTCTATGTATAATAAACCCATGGGTTAGTTATATACCTTACGTGGTATTAGAGGGTGTTTGGTGGTATTAGATCTAATAGCATGGAACTAATCTAGGTAAAGACAAAAATACCCCCTCAAATCATTTTAATCATTTTGTTTATTTTTCTTGATTTTACATTTTTTATGTTTACTAATAAATTAATTGAAATATAATTAGCTTCCAAATATTATTATTTTGATATAATTTTTTTTTCTAAAATATGAGTTATTTAATGTAGTTATTATTAATGTAAAATATTATAATCCGACTAATATGCTAATGTTGATATGAATTTAAGATCAATTCATAAGTCAAATATTGCCTCTTAAAAGAAGTCAATTAAACATTACATACGTAGTCTAAAACAAGAGCATATATATGTATATATATATATATATATATATATATATATGTATATATATATATATGTATATATATATATACATATATATATATATATATATATATATATATATATATATATATATGTATATATATATATATACATATATATATATGTATATATATATATATGTATATATATGTATATATATATATATATATATATGTATATATGTATATATATATATACATATATGTATATATATTATATATATATATACATATATATACATATATATATATATACATATATATACATATATATATATATACATATATATATATATATATATATATATATATATATATATATATATATACATATATATATATATATATATATGTATATATATATATATATATATATATATATATGTATATATATATGTATATGTATATGTATATATAAATTTATTTTGCTATATTTATTATTATTTTTAATATATGATAAACAGTGTTTTTTAATTTATTGATTAAAAAAAACTTAATAAATTTTCTCTATAAATTGTTTTAGTTGTGTGACCTTTTGAGATATTAACTCCAATTTATTAAGATGATAATTATTTACTCTCAACTAATTTAAGTGAAAAAATGGTGAACATGAAAATAAAATTTTTATTCACCTAGCTAGTTAATTATTCTATAAAAAACAATTGTCCATCAATTATCTACCTTGACACAATAAATGAAACAGAAAATCCCAAAATAACTCATGGGTGTAATTGGAAATAATTTTTTTTGTTGAGTTTTAAACCACACACAAAACTAGGTAATAAACAATGAACCAAACACTTGATAAAAATAATTTCTGCATTACTAGTCCCTGCATTATTGATTTGTACCAAACGACCCTTAAGAGTTCAACTTCAAACTTAAATCATTCGGTTATGCTTTCTTTTGCAACAATTAGTTCAGTATGAAAGTCAAATTGTCTTTGTGCCTTATTAGATGTTTGATTAGAGAGTAATATCTGTTGGCATGTCTTGACATCTATAGGGCCTTGTTTTATGCTTTCCTTATAAACAATTAGTTCAATATGCTAGTCAAAGAGAGGCTATTGTCTTGTTGTATAGTTAGAAAGGGCAGAGTAACACATGTTGGCGCGTCTTGCGATTTAAATAGTTAGTTTGCCGTTATATGAATATGTATTTCTTTCATTTGCTACATTAACTTTAGGACATTTAGACAAAAACTTCTTCTCCTAATGTGAATGTTCACATAGCCAACTTGAACATTTTGTAGTCGCTGCAATTGGTGTGCCTTAGTGAGCAGAAAACTTAGATAAACATTGCTAGTGGTTACCGTCGAGAAAGGATGGAATCTAAAAATGTTGCCACTATATCTTTCCAGACGATGCTCAAGTTTGCCAGATTCATGGAGTCATGAGTTAATAGGACCACTCATTACATAATGTGTTTAATAGGAAAGTTGAGGTGCTTATATATGTTCTCTTTATACAACATACCCAATGTAATTCCATGAGTGTAGTCCGGGGAGGGAAGAGTGTACGCAGACCTTATCCCTACCTTGAGAAGGTATTGATGTTGTCTCTTATAGACCCCCGACTCATGTAAAATATTTCAAAGCAGTTTGAAAAGGGAAAACAATCGTAAAGTAGGCATGTCAAATAGGGAAATCATTACTTAACATTCAACAAGAGGAAGAGTAGCAATAGCAAAATAATGCAACAATCGAGATTCCAAAAATAACAAGTAGCAGTAGAAATCACAATCTGAGGAACTATGAGAACATATACTAATACTACCAGAATGAGAGGAGAACAAGTACATTTCTCTAAACTACCAGTATGCCTTTCGTGCAAGAAAGCGAGACAATACTTAATTACTATTAACATTCTACCCTAATCCATAATATCCATAATTTCTATTTGAAGTCATGTCCCCGGTAAGTTAAAGATTCACCATGCCAACTCCAATAACATCTCTCTAATACTTCTTTGGTCTACCTCTCCTTGGACCCACCATTTCCAACTTTTCACATCTCCTAAATAGAGTATTTGTTCATTTCTTCTTCATGTGTCTTAACAATTTTAGCCTTGTTTCTTTTATCTTATCCACACGAGCCACTTCTATCCTATTCTTATCTTTCCTAATATTCCCACACATCAACCACAACATCTTCATTGTTGCACCTCACATCTTGTAAACAGGCGATTTTTTAACTGGTCAACAATTCGCCCTATACAACAGTTGGCCTAACCACCACTCAATATATAGAACCTGCCTTTAAGTTTTGGTGGTATATTTTTATCACACAAGACTTTCGAGGCGAGCTTTATATCGTCCTTCCAACACCAATACGAAGTGTGAGATCATCATAGGTCTCTTATTCTTTTGGATTAAACAACAATAAAAACACACCCATTGTAATCCCACAAAGTCTCTAGGGAAGGTAGAGTGTACGTGTCACGCCCAAATTCCTAGTGAGGTGGACAAGTAACATATGAACACATGATTTACAACTGACCTATAATGAGAAAATAAACTAGGATGCAAATAAACAACCTAATGAGAAGCTTCATATACAACATTTGTTGACTAGATGACCTTTACATGTGACAAGTGAAATTATGAATACAAATGATAGCTTTACAATGTCTACATAGCCGCTAATTGAATCCATAATGGTACCACTACGAAAATACGCATAGTAAAGACTCGGCTAAACCCCAAATCAACTTAGAGATCACTAACAACCGCCGAGTATAATGTGTTTTCTATTGGGGAGATCTACTAGTTGAGTACTTTTACATACAACATGAAATGCAGCGTCCCAATAAGGGACGTCAGTACGAAAGAATGTAATATGTAAGGCATAATACATCCACTAGTAAAATGAGAGCTCAAGTGAAACAAAATACCAATAGATAAGGATTAGAGACCACTTTGGTTAATACTTGTGGAATTCTGCATGTTATATTCTTTTCTTTACTTTTTTTGTGCATTATAATAGTTATAAGACATATGATACAAATGACCAACTGATAAATTGTAGGAAAGGATGACCCATGCTAGGCATTTTAACCCCTGAAATGTTGTCTTCATAATTTCATAAGTTGGGATCGGCCTATGCTAGGTTTTCGCCTCTGAGCTACCACCTTTCTATACCAATAGGGATCGGTCAATGCTTGGATTTCTCCCTTGACATGCCACCCTTCTATACCAATTGGGATTGACCCATGCTAGGCATTTTTCGCTGGGCTACCACCCATAATTATATAAATAGCTTCACTTAGATTCATTAATCTTCATGATTGTTATTTGATGCTCATAACTCTTTTGGAATTGTTTTTTGGGTAATCATAATTCTTTTGCGACTTCTATTTTTAAGGTCATAATCATTGCTGAGATTTGAAACTATGGACCAGGATTAGAAGAGATACGAATATGGAATTACGATAATGACAATGACGTGGGAAGAAAATGTGACACCAACATAATACTTAGGAGCTTTTATGACTCAATAAGCATTTTGAAATCTCAAATTGAAGCACATATCAAGTTAAGACATTTAACTTTCAGCCAAGATATTTGAACTCTACATGATTCACTAACTAATATCAAAGACAAAATATACATGAATGTGGAACCAAGGAAGAGTGTGGACAAATTCAACTTAAGGACGAATATATATTCCAAGTAAGTACATATAAATGTACAATAGAGAAAGTAGATCTGGTGAGCTAACATAATAGTCTAACAGAATGTTAAGTAATAAACAATAAAGGAAACATATGAACATGTGACAAGATGACATATATGATGGATTAGACAACTGAAGCAAGTTGACTGGATATGGCAAATATCCAACATATAAACATATGTACCATGTATAATCTAGGATCATTTTGATTTATCTAAGGGGAATATGTGCCAAGAGTACTAAACAATGAAACAAGTTTAAGCCTTTTATTCTAATACTTGGTAGATTAATCATGCACATTTATCAATAAACTCAAATTAGAGTAATCACTCTAATGCCCTAGGGTGACCATACAACCTAGATCACAGCTAGAATAGGAAAGAAGGCATAAGCTTCACATAGTGTGATCATCATAACCACACACTCATATATTCATCAATTTGCCTTCAAGGACATAGTCAACACATATATAATGAAAATAAGGTAAAACCCCCACCATAAGTGGACCATACCATACAATGCCCTACAAGGCATCATCAACAATACTATAAAGAAGTAGAGAAGTAGGAGAATAGAGCAACTCTTACCAATCCTTTAGCCTTTGGTCCTCATAGACCATTACTACTCTTTCATCAATAATTAAAGTATAGGACAGTATATAAAGTACCATAATCATGAAAGAAATCATGTACAAGTCTCCACAAGATCATACTACAACATGTACACTATATCACCAATACATTGTAAAGTAGAGAGACATAGATCACTTACTAGTATTCCTTGATTTGGTCATCATTATAAACATTCATAATACACCAATAATACCAATCTATGGCAGTAGCTAAAGACATAATAATTAATGCTAAATCATGCTTCATATACCCTAAGTTGAGATCACATTATGTTCATTGCATTATAAACCTTAAGCTAAAACATGTAGATTAGTCCTTATAAAGGTTCTTTTGAGTTGATAATCAAGGGTTTATACCCACAATTTATACATAACATCAAACTAAAACAGTAGCTATAATAATCTTCACCTAATCGAATTCAATGACCAATCATTAAAAAGGCAACGTTACATGAACTCTTAGAAATCTAAACTAGGCATGTTCAAATATTCATACATTGATCCACATGGATCATTCATCATCAATTAACGTAAACAACAGTAGATATAGCAAATTCAAAGTAATAGAATCACAAATCTACCAATAAAAAGCCAAAATCACAATGACCATGTAAGGGCTAAATCAATTTTGGGAAGGAACATGGGTTCACAACGCAATTGGATTGTTTTTAACGTTAAACCATCACATTATCATCAATTCATCATGATTAAGCCATTAAAAATGTTTTGATAAAGAACCCATTTTAAGATTGAAATTTTGATCATGAAATCTCTTTAAAAACTTTGAGATTAACTCTCCAAGTGAAAGGTTACTTAGAGATGAAGGATCACCATACCTTTGTATAGTTGAAAACCTCTAAAATTTGATGAAGAAACCATAGTAATCCAAGATCCAAGCTGTTCATGAGCTTCACCTTCAATGGAGGTTCTAGATAGAATATTTTTGGAGGGAAAGTCTATTTTGAGAGAATTGTATTTGGAGTAGGGATGATCACGTTTCTGATCCCTTAAATATAACCAAATATAACAAAACAAACCTAGTAGGGTCAGGTTAGGACGTGGGGTTAATTTCCCATTCACCCCTTAAATAAACAGTGCGCGGACATGCAGTTGCAGACAGCACCTGCGGACACCAATTGACGGGACGTCGATGGACCAATGACCCATCTTGGTGCTCCATCGATGATGAATGAGGTTGCTTCTTATTGTCTTAAGATCCTGAGTCTAAGTTCAACCTACAAACCAAGTGCGTCGATGGACTGACGAGGCGTCACTTGAGCTCGTCGACTGACACTGCCAAGGCAATGTCTCGACAATTCTTGGGTCCTTCTTGTGGGCCCTTCAGCGAGGCCCTTGGTAAGTCTTACCCGGGATTTACAACGTGAATATATAACTTATCATGTTTAAGACTTTCCACATCAATTTCAACCAAAACAAACACATGCAACACCTTATAATAGGCTAGGCACACTCACGACACACATGAACGTCTCAAGGGCTAACTTTCGAACGTCTTGGACGTTTGACCTCAAAACTTCATGAAACTTCATACACTGCTTATAAACATAATTAAAACTCATTTTAAGACTTTATAAGCTCATGAATCTTTCAAAAACACATAAAATCATCTAAGGCCCGTTTGGTGACTAGTCGTCCAACGTCTTGGTCGTCCCTTGACGTTTGACTTC
Source organism: Solanum arcanum (assembly GCA_027789145.1). Taxonomy (NCBI): domain Eukaryota; kingdom Viridiplantae; phylum Streptophyta; class Magnoliopsida; order Solanales; family Solanaceae; genus Solanum; species Solanum arcanum. Next base: position 37,580,244 of record CM050933.1, read on the forward strand.
CAAATCACCTCAAACTTTACACACTGCCTCAATAACATTAAAAAAATTTAGGAACTTATAAACTTATGAAGAATATGTTAGGATCTATACACCCTAACTCATTTTTGGGGGTCTTATAATGGAGTTCTAGTCTTCATTATTTTAGATAGAGGTGCTCAGTTTACTGCACAATTCTGGAAATCTTTCCAGAAAGGTTTGGGTTCAAAAGTGAATTTGAGTACGAATTTTCATCCTCAGAAAAATAGGAAAGCAGAGCGTACTATTTAGACTTTAGAAGATATGTTGAGGCTTGTGTGATTGACTTCAAGGGAAGTTGAGATGATCACATAACTCTCATTGAGTTCGCTTACAACAATAGTTATCATTCAAGCATCCAAATGGCTCTATATGAAGCTCTTTATGGGAAAAGATAAAGATATCCTATTGGGTGGTTCGAAGTTTTTTGATAGGACTAGATTTAATGCACCAAGCTATGGAGAAGGTAAAAATGATTCAAGAAAGGTTGAAGAAAGCACAAAGCCACTAGAAATCCAACACAGACGTTAGGAGAAGTTCATTAGAGTTTCAAGTAGATGATTGGATTTATCTTAAGGTTTAACCCATGAAGGGTGTTATGAGGTTTGGTAAGAAGGGTAAACTTAGTCCATGGTATATAAGTCTTTATAGAATCTCAAAAAGAGTGGGCAATGTTGCTTATCTATTTGAGCTACCCCAAGAGTTAGAAGCAATTCGTATGGTATTCTATATTTCTATGTTGAAGAAGAGTTTGGGTGAACCTTCATTGATACTACCAACAGAGAATATTGAAATTAAGGATAATCCATCTTATAAAGGAATTCCGGTTCAGATTTTGAATCATCAAGTTTGCAAGTTGAGGACACAGGAAGTTGCTTCAGTCAAGGTCCTTTGGCGAACCAATTCATTGAAGAAGCGACTTGGGAAGATGAGGAGGATATGAAGAAGAGATATCCACATCTCATTGAATTCGGTGAGAATGCAGATCAAGGTACTAAATTCTCTTCTTAGCACTCAATAAGTCTATGCATAAGCGTATTATTACTTGCTTTTGTTTGTTGAGTGCTCAAATGATGTAACTACTTTTAGCTTAGTCAAAGAATTCTCACTAGAGGACGAATGTTCCCGGGGGAGATATTGTAACATCTCCTAACTTGAATTAACTAATAATAAGATGAGAATACCTAGAATAATCATTTCGGAAATAAGTAGGGAAATATGTAAAATTTCCAACTTTCAAAAGTGAGTTTTGGTCATTTTCAAACGGTCATAACTTATAGATCAAGAAGAATTTGGGAGTGTACCGTATATGGATATAAATCTATTTGGAAGATCTTTCCAATGACGCCAAGTTTACGATATACCGTATGAGGGAGATATGACTTTCCGAAGTTGGGCAGAGAAAAGTCCAAATCCAGATTTGTTAAGGGAGTTTTGGTCTTTTCCTAAATCAATTGTGAATTTCTTTTTTGTGGTATTTAGTTGGGGTCTAAGATGATCGAATTCAGTTTACACGATTAAAAAATAAGATAGGTCTTTGAAAGAAAAGGAGAAAAGAGGAGGAGGAAGAAAAAGACGTAAGAATGCCAAGAATCTTTGTGCGGATTTCGTTAGGGGTGGTCCATATCAAGGTATGTGATATCATTCGGTGATGGATCACTTCACCCATACTCAATTTGTTTATATTCAACAAAGTCTTAGTTAGTGAATGACGAACATGGAAATTCTTGTCAAAATTATTATGGAATTTTATTGATTGAATCGTAATTCATATATTGTAGTTTTAATCCATGTTTCTGGACTATTTAGGGTCTGATATTTTGGTTATGAAGTATTTAGTGATACCTAGTGTTTGCGTGGGATCCATGGGAGTTTAGAAGAATTAGAGTGAAAATCGGAGAAGAAAAGTCCAAAATTGCTTTGAACATTCATTGGGGCGCTTCACTTACCACATCGCCTCAAGGAAGAATCTGTCTGACAGACCCCGGCGCGGTACGCAATCCAGAGTACCCCAAACGAGGGTCTGTCTGACAGGCCCTGGCGCCCCGTGCCTCTGAGAGCGCCTCGACCCCCTCGGACTCCGTTCTTTCCCTATCTTTTTGTACTAGTTCGTAAGTGATGTACCCTTCATTCCTAGTTGATTCCAACACTCTAAATTACATCTAAACATCATGAAATCATCTATAAACATGAGATTATGATCCTAGAATCCATAATCCAAATTCAAAAGAAAGTTAGAATCAAAGTCAATAAAGTAAGAAGTCAAGTCTAAAGCTATGAAGTGAGTAAGAGTAAAGTCTTACTTAAACGTTTTTAATTCATTTTAAAGCTCATGTTCTATTTTAGGAAAAGAATAAAGGTTGAGTTCATTTCTCACAAAGGTATAAGGGAACTAAGTATTCCCTAAGAGTTAAAGTTTAATTTAAGTGAGTTTAAGAGTTGATTTCATTGCTCTAAAGTTATAAAAGGGACTAATTATTCCTTAAAGGTTGAGAAAAGTAAAAATACATTTAAGTTGAAAGAAAACTAAGAAGTTTCAAAAGAGTTTTGAACTAATGAGGGGAACTTTGTTTCCAAAAGGAGCTTTTTAAGCTAAAGGGTTCAGTAAATTATCTCAACCCAAATGAAGAAAGCTAAAGAACATTTTGTGAGTAGTATTGATCATCGATGTGGGAATGAGAGTTCAGATAACTCAAGTCCCCATGTAAACCATGTACCCATCATGGGTATTAACGTGTCATACTTTTTAGATGATCACGTAAGGTTAGCTAGTAGATCCAGTAGGTAGAGGATATCATATGCGACGACAAAGTGTAGGACAGTTCTGGTAGCGCGGGAAAGACATTGTATCACCACTTAGGCTCATAGTGGTGGTGGTCGATTATAGAATGTCCCACAGAAACTATATAGCTTTCCTTTATAAGTAAAGTTGAGTTTATTATTTTTATATCTATAATGAACCGAGAGTTACATTGTTTTATCAGTTTTAAATACTTATATATTGCATATTATCCACAATTCTTTATATTGAGTTGTTATATTATGAGTTTATTATTGCTTTATATTGCATATCATCTGTAATGCCATGGCAAATTCCTCCTTACTCCATTTCAAGCTTTATCATTGTACTTAGCATTCCAAATAGCATACTCATACATTCAATGTACTGATACCAGTTGGCAAGTAACCACGATCAGCACGCGCCACTTCGTTAATTCAGATTTAGCTCGAGAGTCAGCGGTAAGCCTCCTTGCATTCTGATGGACATCCATTTCAGTTACTTTAGTAGTTAAGTTTTTAGAATGTCGTGGTGTCTATACCAGCATCCCTCTCCAGTCAGCTTAAAGGCTTCGTAGACAACTAGCCTTTCATTTTGGAGTTTAGTCTTCCGTTAAGTTCACAAAGTCAGGCCAAGGGTTCGCTTGGGAATGAACAATGGTCTCTGAGTGCAGTCCCACCCAGGGTGTAGGCTCGGGGTGTGATAGGTTTGCTACTAAAATTTTCAGTTGTAGTCTTGTTTTCGAGAGGTAAAATAGTTCATAAATTTCATCATTCTAAGATAAATTTTGAGTATAGTAAAGTAATTGTAGCATGTACCAATTTTTTTATATAAAATTCTGAAAATTGTCTAATGTCTTACCAAATTAAAGTAGCGGTATCAATCAAATGATGGTTATGGTTGAGACAAGACATAAATTAATGTGTGAAACATAGTGCCATTAAATTAAATTTTAATTTTTTAGTTCAAATTAAGAAAAAAATATTAAATTTAAGGTGCACATTTTTAAGAGGATGAAATAAGACAATGATAAATAATTATTTTAAAAAAGCAAAATAATTACAGGACGGTCTTGAGGGGGAGGGGTGGGGAGGGGGAAGGGGGGGGGGGAAAAGAAAGGGAAAAAGTAAGGATGGATAGACGCATCAACTCTTATCATGTCCCTCTCTTACTACCCTAATCTTGTGTCTCTATTACTCAAGTGGATCTTTTTTTTTCTAAACTAATAGAGAGATTTTAAAAAAGCATAATATCTACACCTTGAAAATTATTTTTGAGCGATTTAATTCTTTTTTCCCCCAATTCTGTGACACTCTATGTCAATTGACAAAGAACATTTTTCTTTTTTTTTTCTACAAAAATAAAGGGTGAAAAACATATGTAAAACTACTAAATTACCCGTGCTTCGCGCAGGAATTTAATATCATGGAATTTATAAAATAACACTTAAGCATAGCCGTTATTAAAACTAAAAGACTACATTATCTTACATACAAGATTACGTAGTAGAAACTTTAATACTGTAAATTAAAATTAAAATTATAACATCTTATCATTATTCTTAATAACATAAGCATAAATTAATGACTACGAAATCGATACCAGGATTTGTAATATAAACAATAATGTCAGTGAGCCACTTAATAAAACCCAAATACATGAATATTTAATTTTGCGGAAGAAGAAGTAGTTCATAATTTTTGTTATTTTAAAATGAGAGGAAATCCATCTATATATTTATAGACGACAAAGGGTAGTCTGAGCAAATGTTTATTGTGCCTTATCTGAAAGGTTAACTGGATGTGGAAAAGATGAAACCCTTCGAAAGGTCACAAATTTTCATAAAGGTCACAACCTTTCTCAAAACTCACAACTGTTCGTAAAATTCGCAACTTTTATTAAAGTCACAACTTTTCATAAAAGTCAGAATTTTTTCTAAAAGTCGCAATGCTTCATTAAAATCACAAATCATGATATCGATGAGCTACTCAACATGAATAAAGTACACAAATATATATATATATATATATATATATATATATATATATATATATATATATATATATAAGGAAAACCTTAATGCTGCCTACGTGGTGCCCCACCTTCCATAAAACCTTATTTATTTCTTATTCCCAAAAATACCATCCCTAATAATATCCCCACATCATAGGGCAGTTCAACCCAAATATGCCAAACTGTCTGGCATTTTTTTCACAACCTAATGAATACTATGCCTCACTGACACAAATTTGCTGAAGGATGCCTCTTGATCGTTGCAAACAACCAAATAGTTGCGCCTCCTCCGAAACATTGTGCCTCCACGCTAAATTGATCTATAAAATGCCTTCAAACATTCATTACACCCATTCCCCATCACTTCTTTCAGCCTTGCCTACTTAAGTCCCATTTATTCTTGTACAATTGGAGAAACTTCACCAAAAATGTCATATTCACTTCTTTGAGACATGAATTCTTCTCGCAATGACTGGATGGTTAGGGTACGAGACTGTAGGGTATGGGAATTTATAATCACAGACGAAGCCGTAACATGATAAGGCTCGACTTGATTCTTATTGATGAAAAGGTATTACATCTTTCTTATTGATTCTTATTGATGAAAAGGTACTGCATCTTTCTTACTCGAATTATATATCATTCTGAATTTTCTTATTTCAAATGTTCCTAAAAATTTACTTTTATCAAGGAATTTTGATGCACGCGGTAATCTGGAAAGACCAAGTTAGCAAGTTTTGAGATAAGTTGAGGAGGGTTGTGCAGTTATTATCAAAAACTTGAAAGTTTCTGAAATAATTGGTAAATACAGATCAGTTCAGTCGCACTTCAAAATAACATTCTTTTGTATAACTGCCACCAAAAAAATCCTGGATGATATTGTTCACATCCCTATATATATGATTTCGTATAACGCAATTGTTTGATGAAATTGTGGAATAAATTATTTATATATTTTCCCACAAGTCGGTTAATTGATTGTCCATAAGTGAGACTCTTGTACCATCCCAGATTCTCACTCTTTGCGGGATGGACTTTGTCTTCAAACTAAAATTGAGCTATTTATATTTGAAAGAGGGCCTGGAAAACTTTACAGTCACAAAAGTTTATGTGCCAAATGAAGAATTAGAATTGCAGCACCACCTAAACAAAGAAAAAAAGGTAAAGTGGTACAGTGTTATTAAGATTGTAATACATATTCTGTAGAAAAGTACAGATATCACCTTCCGAACAATCCACTTAACATTTATTATCATTAATTATTTGATTGGATTTTTACCTACAGGGAAAAGAGAAAGTGGAAGATTCACCTGAGCAAACAAACTGTAATATGGAGGATCAAACACGGACGACTCAAAAGAAATTCCTATCAAAGGGGAGGCTTCTACTTAAAAAAAAGAGTTTATTCGAGAAAGTCAAAGAAGAGACAGAGAAAAGAGAGAGTGGAAGATTCACCTGAGCAAACACATTGTAATGCGGGAGGATCAAACACAAACGACTTAAAAGAAATTCCTATTGAAGGGAAGGCTTCCACTTCAAACAAAAGAGTTTATTCAGGAAAGTCGATGAAGAGACAAAACTTATTTATAGACTACAACGAAGATAGTGATGTAGACACCATAAAACCAGTATAGTAGAGTGTTTACCTATGTTAGGGACCTTAATATGATTTCTTTGATCAAGTAGTGTATTTTTGGTTAGTTGGGAAACTTTTCATGTCCAACAATGGCTAATAGTATATCATATGTTGATGATGATTGTTGTGGTAGGGGATTCCGTTATATCTACTGCCATAAAATCTTTCCCTACTTTATGTACATGTCTGTAAAAGTTGTGTTGTTTATGTAACTTATGTCTATCCACATCCATGTTCTTAAAGTTATATGATCCCACCTATCCCTACTCACCAGGTTGTGTATAACTCATTCAAGCAATGACATTTTAAAATGCTAGAATAGCAAACATATTACACTGCAACATCACATACCTCTAACTGAGAATAACAGTTTTCCTTTAAATTTTCTTACTATAATGACACTTTGTTCGTAGTATTTTCTGTGTATCCGTACAATAAATGCACTAATTGAAAATTCATATTCGACTAATTTTAGCTAGTATAAATTGGTCTGTCTCCCAATTAATACATCAACATATCCAAAAAGATTTACCCAGTGGTTATAAAAACACGTATTCATAAATTGGTTCCTTATATACTTCTCATATTCATGGGACGCTGCAAACATAGTGCAAACATTAACAATAAAATACAATACTATGGAAATACCCATAAAAATAATTGAGGTGTTAGAATATAATAACTAAAACATTTTAAAAATGTAAAGGGGTTTCTTTATGAACGTTACTGAATACTTAGCCTTATCATTAAAAATATATGTACTCATACAAATCATTTTTTTACCATCATATACTGACTTTGAAATATCACATCGCTGCTGCCTTATATTCCCTAATACATCTTTAAATTGGTTATCTCTATTACAATTCTTTCATCCCTCCATGTGAAAAAAAAGGTGGTATAACAACAAATTAATGAATAAAAACAGTAATGTAACGCCTCATACCCGAACAATGTTTTCTCTTACATATATATTTAACTGTTGTTGGGTAAAATATTTTATGAGTTTGCCAATTAAATCAAACTACATGTGGCCAATATTAGTGCAAGGAATTTATTTGGTTGGTCATTGATGAAATTTCAAACTATATCATTATTTTGGTAAAAAAAAGATTTTTTCACCACCAATCTGTCACAGTCAATAGTAACTGTAAGCCATTTCTTTATCTTGCAAGCAAAAGTTGTGCAAACTTTTGCCTTTTACCTCTGACTCTGTTTTATTTGTTTAACTAACCACGACCCTAATGTTTCTACTGAATTATGAGGAAAATAGTTATGGTTAAACTACTCAAAATGAATGAATTAAATTGGTCTAAAAAATAAAATGAAACAACTTCAGAAACCAAACAACATGATTGTTTACTATCTTAACTGAAACATAATGAATTTAATTGGCTCCAAAAAAAAAAATTAAACAACCAACTTCACAAACGAAACAACATGACTATTTACCATCTTAATGGACTATTAAACAACATCGCCCCAAATGGTGCATCCTTTCACACCCTTAATGCAGACCGCTGTCAGTGGTATCAATCAAGAACTAAAACATACTTTCATTAAAAGGCAAATCAAGTACAACTTGAAGCAATTGTTCCGGACGAAAGAAGCAATCACGGTCATTCCTCAACTTTCTATCCATTACTCTTTCAATCTGGTAATTAGAATACAATAGCAACACCCAGAGAAGATAAGCAAAGACGGACTGACCATTAATTTTATCACCAGAAATTGAAAACTATAATTCAACCACACAACAACATCGGGAATGAAAACTATAAGAGGGAGTTTTGTTTATTATGTTGAACGAAATGTGTATCGCAGATATAGAGACAAATCAGTACACTCTGCCTCCACTACAAACATCAACGCAGGTAGTCTCGAAAAAATGTCTCAACCGAAACAATTATACTGTTAAATAAGTAAAAATGTAGGTGCATCAACTCAAAAATATAAGGATATTTGCAGATCATGGGGTAAGAAATAATGGATTTGATAGCACACACCATTAAGGCATTATCTGGGTCTACAAATATTCATGCCGACATTAACAAATTACAACAACTTCTATCTCAGTTCGAAAGAAAATACAAGATGTTGATTGAAAATAGGAAGAATAATACATTAACAACGAACAACAACCAGAGTTCGGTGGAGTTACTAAATATCATAAAAATGTTGCCCAAGTATGCCCGCTTGAAGTGGAAACTCACATTAGTTCAAAAGAAATACAAAGATCAACCACAGACATGATCTGGTTGTACATTTTCTCAAAATATTGGCAAACGAGATAAAGGTGGCAAATATCACAACCATACAAGTGCAACAACAAATAATGGTACGTTTCAATTAACCCCAATATAGCACCACAAGGGCCCTACAAATTATTCTACTCAATATATATGAACAAATTGTCACATTCAAACTGGACACATATAATGTCTAACAAACATCCTCTTATCTATCACCTACACATACACTAAATATGTTACTTTGTTCCCTCCTCTTTTTATGTTACATGAATGGCATATTTGTCATGGGATCCACACCAATATAAAGAATACTATTATTGATGTAAAAAGATTCAACTTACCATCGATTTACAAGCGACATCCCAAAAGCACAATACTTAATAACAAAAATCTCAAAACTACATTTTGGAGGACCAAGCTAACTAGTCATGTAGTTTTGATTCCATAATACTAGTACATTCCACGTAACTTCAACAATACATATATTTACTTAAAATCCAAACTCTGTATTGAGTAAGGGATTGGAATATTCGTGCATATAATACTTACACACAATATAAATAATCTTCTTTGGCAGGTGAATAGCAGAAAACTTGGAATTTAGGGCCTCAAATCCACACTTGCCAATATTACGGGGTCATTTTGTGGTATGAATAAAGGACAAACAAAAGTAAAAACACAGGGCAACCTAAATTTGCAATATGTTGTATGGAAGGTCATGTTCGTCTACCATTACTGACTCAACCACAAACCTACCTTCAATCTCTATTAGGCACAGAATCCGGACAACTGGGCGTATACTTCAGAAAAAATATTTAGGTATACAACTCTATGTTCGCATTTACATCTATGGGAGATCGAGTTGATAGATCAATCAATCGTACAAAAGTTCCTTATGTATTCCAAAGCAGTGGTCAAAATTATCATCATATTGGCTCTATATTACCTTAAAATGCTAAGAAGCCACAATCTGCTCAGCTATATATATAGATATATATGATACTGATACTGAAATATAAAATAGAATCAACACTCTAATGCATGATGAAGTTGAAATAGACATTGTTCGGGGAATTTTTAAAATGCTAGACGAGCATAATGTTTTGGTAAAATCATTTCGTATGGCAAGAGATAGATATAGAGAACAACCACAAATAGAGTTTCGCCTAAGCCTGCTATCAGAAAGGATCACCAATGGTTGCTAATACAATATACCAACTGCTTCAAAAATAATAAGATTGATCATTGGCTATCTTACAGATGTTAACATTCAATGAGATGTTATTGTTGAACACTGCAATACCGGTATCACTGATTTACACCCAAGTTTATTGTCAATGACTTACCCATTCATATACCCATATGAGGAGGATGGGTATAGGCTAGGAATACGGTTGGTTTCTGAAAGCCACAAAACATATATGCGAGAAAGCATGACAATGAGACAATTTTATGGATGCCGCATACAACAACGCCTTAATGAGGGGCACACTCTTATACAATCTGGAAGTCTACTACTATAAAACATTGTTGATGGTTATATATCAATTGAAGAAGAACGACTTAGATTTATCAAAACTAACCAGCCGAAACTTAGGGCTGATCTTTTTGAGGGCTTGATGAATGATATTGTACGTGGAGATTCCATTTGTTCGCATGGGGGAAAAGCGATTATAATACCTTCTTCACACACTAGTGGACCTCGCTACAGGGCTCAAAAATATCAGGATGCAATAGCTATATTTAGATGGGCTAGATACCCGGACTTATTTCATACTTTCACATGCAACCAAAAGTGGCCATAAATAAATGTAATGTTGAGCTTCATTGGACAAGATGGAGATGGTAGCCGAGTGGACATCATATGCGGAGTTTTCCAAATCAAATTGGCCCAACTAACGCTCCATATTAAAAAGAATAAGTCCTTCGGGATAATCATTACATGTAAGTTCTGACTATGAAACACTATTCCTTACATTGCTATTTAATCACACTATATACATCACAAAATATATATTGTCATATTACAACAGTACAGAATAGATATGCCAGGTGCATCACACAGCTTAGAAAAATATTAACAATGGTATTTACTACATAAAACATTACTACCAATGAAATAAATGATATACATGAAAGAACAAGGTAAAAATACACAACACAAACATAGAAGGAGCAAGAGGCTCAGAAGTCATAGTTTGAACATTCCCACACACTAAATAAGTCGCGCATGAATAGTAGTAAACAAATGTGTATACAACAATTGCTACCCATCGGAAAACATGCCCAAAAGCAAAAATGAAATAACCAACCAAATTCTTCATATCCTGCCACATAGAAAATTTTGTTACATGAATAGTATGTTTACCATGAAATTATTTAGTATGAACTTTCCATGACTGGTAAATTGGAATACCATATTTAATAATAGCATAACAAACAATGTGATTAGGAAATAACAAACTTCCAAACTGAAATAAATTAGTATAAATATAAAGGTAGGCCGCACACGACCACATAAATAACAAACCCAGTCGACATCCTAATTACAACCACATACTAATAAGTTTGACAATACTAATCATTTTGTAGATGTATACAATTGAGTTCTAGAAAAGAGGCTTGCCATTGAACATATACTGCTCTTCTGTAATGACACAAAAGCTCCTCTTTAGAGTTTTGAATATTTGTTTAACTTAAGTTAATTAATCGATAGTTTATGGGCTAAAGTGATAATTTATTTAAGATCCTATACTATTTAGCCTTTATTTAATAAAATATGTGGGTAAAACCTATCACAACTAGTACTTAATAAATTCATAAAAGGAAAAGAAGGAAGGAGAAAGAGCGGAATCGATTTAAGGGTTTAGATTCGCTAATCGCAGTAATTGCATCAAGTCTACATGTTCTTCAATAATTTCTACATATATATATATGCATGCCTGAAACTAATATTATATTAAAATTGGAGGGGAATGATTTTTCCATAAGGTTGTAGAGTAAATAGGTGTCATATACCCCTTACTCTTTACACTTATCTTTGTACCAATTTTTGGTTTTGCCTTTAATGTAGTGATGATTTGGCAGCCATTGCCTTTTGTTTAGAATTAATCCTTAGGAAACAAGAGTTTAGATATTATGAATAGGATACAGTATAGTATTGTGACGAAACATTTGTATGGTTCAAGATTTTATGTGAAGCTTAAATCTGATATGAAGGTGTCTAGTAACCATGATGAGGTTTTACTTGTTCAAGCATGATCTTTATGTGGTTATTTTTGACCTGCGATTGTTGCCCAAATTGCTTTTCATCATTTAGAAGTCAAAAGACATATTTGTTTCAACTTGGCTTATTAAAAATAATAATAATAATAATTAAAACTTGACCCTAGGCTTGAATTTTGGAATTTTGATAATTGAAATATCAATTGACCTTAACATTAGGAACTTGATTGTATACTAGAGTAAGTTTATGAGTGAGTTTAGAGTCTAGACTAGACACAAAGTGATGTGGATATTTTTTTCGTCTTGAAATCTTATTATGGACAATTATTTGAATAGATTGCTTTGAATTGGAACTTCAAAGAAAGGGGAAGATTCAAGTTCCGAAGTGATTGTTCAACTCTTTGAGGCAAGTGGATTTCTAACCTCTTGTTAAGCGTATGAAATTCGTGTATTCCCTTGTGTGGTGTTGAGAATGATTTGAAGACTTGTTTCTTGTTTGTTGGTGTTGTATTCCTTGTTGTAAATTGCGCTTTGGTATCAAAATGGTTATCTCCTCATTTTCATTTGAGCATGTCAATTGCATTGTATCTGCGACATGATTGTGGTATAAAAATGTATCATTTTGAGGGTCGTATCGCGCGTCGTGATGGATATTATATTTCGAGAGACGTATCACGCGCCGCGATGGTTTCTACTATCGAGGGTCGTGTCGTGCGCCGCGACAGATGCATGGACAGATATGTCCCCCATGGGTCCCGAACTAAGAGATAGCGGGTGTGTATCGTTAAGAAAGACATGCATCACGATATTTCACATTGCATCTCATGGCATTGCACATTTTATTATTCATGAACTTGAACATGTGTTTTGCTGATCTTGTGATTGTTTCTTTGTGAAGCTTGTGACTATTGAATATTGAGTTGTTATTGAGAATGTGTAAACTGATAGAGTGTGGTTATTGAGTGTGTGTTTGGTAAACTGTTAGGCTGTAGCGTGGAGGTTTAGATAGGGCGTAAGGAGTACCCGTATTTTGTTCACTTAACTTGTGTTTAGAGGTTTGCTTGTTGGGTACCGCGTGGTTTGGTACTCACCCCTTGCTTCCACAAATTTTTTGTAGGTTACGAGCCCAGATTTTTGTGATACCTTCCATTCTCTTCGTTTCCGAGGCATGTTGTGGAGGATTGTGAGGTAGCTTCTTGTCATCTAAGCGAACTTTCGTACTCCAGCTTATGACTTTATTTTTACTTGAAAGACAACTTCATTTTAGACTTCTATATTATTTAAATTCTAACATTTACATTAGAGGCTTGTGCACGTGACAACCTGATTTTGGGGATTGGATTAATATGACTTGGTTTCATAATAGGAATTGTTGTTGGATTGTCATTTCCTTTCACACTTTGTTAGATATTGGGTTTTAGGCTGACTTGTCTTGGTGGGATTATACGAGTGCCATCACACCCATTTTTTTGGGTCGTGACAAAATGGTATCAGAGCCCCAGGTTCATAGGTCTCACGTGTATACAAGCCGAGTCTACGTAGAGACTCAAGGATCAGTACAGAGACGTCTTTACTTATCTTTGTGAGGCTAAGAGGATTAGTAGGAAACTTCTTTTATGTTCATTCTTTCTCATCGTGCGTAGTCAACTTCTTTAGTACTGAGTTGTTGTATACTCTTTTGACAGATGAGGAGGACTAGAACTAATGTTACTGGTGGTAGAGGGGAGGCACTTCCCGAGCCAGTTGTTGAGGCCCCAGCTAGAGGTAGGGGTAGATCTCGAGATAGAGGTTGTACTAGTAGTATGATAGTAGCCAGAGGTCGTGGACGTGGAGCAGCACCAGTGAGAGGTCGTGTTAGAGAGGTCTCTATAGAACCTCAGATTGATGGCAGAGAGGACCAGGTTCCTCCAGTTCCTGTAGTCACACCTTTGCTTCAAGATACACTATTAAGGGTGTTAAGTGTGCTAGAGGGCTTTTCTCAGGGTGGTGGTGCAACTACCACACCACATGACTCTCGTACTAGAGAGGGGGCTCAGACCCAAGAGCAGCAACAAGTTCCAGTTGTTCAGGATGTGGTAGGGCAACTACCAGTAGATCCCGCAGTTCAAAATGATGTTGCACCAGCAGTTGGGGGTCAAGTTGCATCGATGGTTGTTCTGACAGAGGATGAGCAGCGTAGGTATGAGAGATTTCAAAAGATGGACCCACCTCAGTTTTAGGGTGGGAAGAGTGAGGACGCTCATGAGTTTCAAACTACCTGCCGAGATTTACTAGAGGTGGTTGGATTAGCTGAGTCACATGGGGTTTGATATGCTACACTTCAGCTTCGTGGACCAGCGAGAGACTGGTGGAGGACTTATTTAGGGGGTTTGCCAGTTGGATCTCCTCCAGTGACTTGGGAGCAGTTTGCTAGTGCATTCCAAGATCGTTTTATCCCATGGAGCGTGAGAGAGGAGAGTCTCTTAAGGTTTGAGAGTCTGAGACAGGATGGTTTATCGGTTACAGAGTATGAGACGCGTTTTTGCCATTTGTCTAGGCATGTGTTGGCCATTATTCCGAATGACACAGAGAGGATCCGCAGATTTGTGAGGGGATTGACTTTCTCTATTAGGTCAGCTGTGTTTCGGACATCTAGGGAGGGGGCTTCTTTCCAGTCCATTGTGAGCGCCGCCAAAGAGGCGGAATTGATGGAGAGAGAGGAGTTTGGGGACCCTAAAAGAGCTCGTATATCAGGTCAGTTTCATGGTGCCTCATCTGGAGGTAGGGGATCACAGAGAGTGAGTGGTTCTTTTCAGCAGCGGGGACCTATTCATGCATCTATGCCAACATTTGAGGGTGGCCAGACATCTAGGGGTTCTTATGGCCCGGGTCAGGGCTCGTACGATTCACAGCAGTGACCTACTGGGCGAGGAAATTATAGTGGGTTTCCAGGGTCCACACAACAGTTCCCAGGTCAAAGATTTTGTTTTACTTGTGGAGATCCCGATCATCTAATGCGGCAGTGTACTTCACAAAGGGGCCTTGATGGGCCTTGACCTAATTCTTCATTCCAGACTAGACCACCAGCACCACAGGGTAGAGGTCGTGGCAGACTTCAGTCAGGTAGAGGTTATAGAGTTTCTAGTAGTGGTGTTGCAGCTCAGCAGAGTGGGGGTAGAGGTACCACCCAGGATGGAGGTGGACGAGGAGGCCACTACTATGCTTTCCCCGGGAGACCTGAGGCGGAGACCTCTGATGCTATTATTACAGGTATTATTCCAGTATGCCATCGACCTGCGTCTGTGTTATTTGATCCAGGTTCTACATTCTCTTATGTGTCTACGTATTTTGCTGCTAAATTTGATATGATATGAGATAGCATGACTGTACCTATTCGTGTTTCTACACCCATGGGTAATCCCTTAGTGGTGGATCGAATGTATCGATCCTGTCTTATTTCATTGGCTGGGTATGACACTTGGGTAGACTTAATCATTCTGGGGATGGTAGACTTTGATGTTATCTTGGATATGTATTGGCTTTCTCCTTATCATGTTGTCCTTGATTGTAATACTAAGACTGTGAATTTAGCAATGCCTGGTGTTCCGAGGGTTGAGTGGAAGAGTGTTAGTGGTTCTTATCCTAGCAAGGTTATCTCTTTTATTCGTGCTCAGAGATTGGTGGAGATGGGGTGTTTGTCTTACTTAGCGTTTATTCGGGATACTAGTGTTGAACCACCTCCCATGGACTCTGTTCCCGTGGTCCAGTAGTTTCCCGATGTATTTCCTTCTGACCTTCCAAGTGTTCCTCCCGATAGGGATATCGATTTTGCTATTGATTTGGAGCTGGGAACTAAGCCTATTTCTATCCCTCCATACCGTATGGCTCTAGCAGAGTTGAAAGAGTTGAAGGATCAGTTGCAAAATTTATTGAGTAAGGGTTTTATTCGCCCTAGTGTATCACCTTGGGGTGCCCCTGTATTGTTTGTGAAGAAAAAGGATGGGACTATGAGGATGTGTATTGATTACAAACAGTTGAACAAAGTAACAGTGAAGAATAAGTATCCTCTTCCGCGTATTGATGACTTATTTGATCAATTACAGGGAGCATCACTGTTCTCTAAGATTGATTTGAGGTCTGGGTATCATTAGTTGAAGATTAGGGCATCAGATATCCCTAAGATAGCTTTTTGGACCCGATATGGGCATTATGAGTTTTTAGTGATGTCCTTCGGATTGACTAATGCCCCTGCAACATTCATGGAGTTGATGAATGTGGTGTTTCGACCATACATTGATTCTTTTGTGATTGTATTCATCGATGACATCTTGGTTTACTCTAAGACTGAGGAGGATCATGTCTGACACCTGAGGATTGTACTTCAGAGGTTGAGAGAAGAGAAGTTGTATGCCAAGTTCTCAAAGTGTGAGTTCTGGCTTACTTCTGTGACATTCTTGGGACACGTGGTGTCCAAGGAGGGTATTAGAGTAGATCCGGCCAAGATTGAGGCAGTTAGAGGCTGGACGCGACCTACTTCACCTACTGAGATTAGGAGTTTTGTTGGATTGGCAGGCTATTGTCGACGATTTGTTCAGAGTTTCTCTACTATTGCAGCTCCATTGAAAAGATTGACTTGACACAATGTGGGTTTTCAGTGGTCTGATGAGTGTGAGGAGAGCTTTCAAAAGCTTAAGACTTTGTTGACTTCTGCTCCTGAGTTGGCTCTACCTGAGGAAGGTCTAGACTTTACTGTGTATTGTGATGCTTCAGGAGTTGGTTTGGGTGGTGTGTTGATGTAGAAGGGGAAAGTGATTGCTTATGCTTCTAGACAATTGAAGTCCCATGAGAAGAACTACCCTACTCATGATCTAGAGTTGGCGGCTGTGGTATTTGTACTTAAGTTATGGCGTCATTATTTGTATGGAGTGCATTGTGAGATCTTCCCTGATCATCGGAGTCTCCAGTATATCTTTAGTCAGAGAGATTTGAACTTCAGGCAGCGGAGATGGCTTGAGTTGCTGAACGACTATGATGTGACCATTCTGTATCATCCGGGGAAGGCCAATGTTGTGGGCGATGCTTTGAGTAGGAAGACTCATAGCATGGGGAGTCTTGCATCTCTTAGTATTGAGGAGAGACCATTGGCTAGAGATATTCAATTGTTAGCTAAAAGTCTTGTCCG
Organism: Solanum arcanum; assembly: GCA_027789145.1. NCBI lineage: Eukaryota > Viridiplantae > Streptophyta > Magnoliopsida > Solanales > Solanaceae > Solanum > Solanum arcanum. The sequence continues at coordinate 37,597,325 of CM050933.1, forward strand.
ATTGCAGATCTCAGACGAGAGTGATGGGATGATTGCTTTTATTGAGGCTCGATCTTCTTTAGTCGAGCATATCTGTGCACACCAGTTTAATGATGAAAAGTTATGTTTCATTCGAGACAAAGTATTGAGAGGGGAAGCTAAGGAGGCTGTCCTTGACTCTGATGGTTTCTTGAGGATCGGAGGCAGGATTTGTGTGCCCAAGACAGGTGATTTGATTAGATTGATCCTTGAGGAGGCCCATTGTTCTCGATATTCCATCCATCTGGGAGTGGCGAAAATGTATCATGATCTGAGTCAGCATTACTGGTGGTGTGGAATGAAGCGAGATATTACAAATTTTGTTTCTAGGTGTTTGACTTGCCAGCAGGTCAAGTGTGAGCACCAGCGGCCCGAGGGTGTATCTCGGAGGATGCCTATTCCTACTTGGAAGTGGGAGCGGAGTACTATGGACTTTGTTGTGGGTTGGCCTACCACAGTGGGTGGTTATGACTCTATTTGGGTTGTTGTTGATAGGCTGACCAAGTCTGCCCACTTCATCAAAGTTCGGGTAAAGTATACAACAGAAAAGTTAGCCGAGCTATATATCAGTCAGATTGTGCGACTATATGGAGTTCCTATTTCTATCATATCAGATCGAGGTTCACTATTTACTTCTCATTTCTGGAAGGCATTACAACATGGTCTAGGTACTCAGTTAGATATAAGTACGGCATTTCACCCTCAAACAGATGGTCAATCTGAGCAGACCATTCAGGTATTGGAAGATATGCTTCGAGCGTGTGTGATCGATTTTGGTGCTAGATGGGATCAACATTTACCATTAGCGGAGTTTTCCTATAATAACAGTTACCACTCTAGTATCCAGATGGCCACATTTGAGGCGTTGTATGGAAGACGGTGTAGGTCTCCGATTGGTTGGTTTGATTCGGCGGAAATGGACTCTTTGGATACTGACTTGCATAGATATGCTATGGAGCAAGTCCGTATGATTCAGTACAGATTATTGACAGCTTAGAGTCAACAAAAGAGTTATACAGACCGTAGAGTTAGAGCCTTAGTGTTTATGGAGGGTGATCATGTTTGGCTCAGAGTATTACCCATGAAGGGTGTGATGAGGTTTGGAAAGAAGGGCAAGCTTAGCCCTAGGTTCATTGGACCTTTTGAAATTTTGAGCCGAGTGGGAGAGGTGGCCTATAAGTTAACCTTGCCACTTAGTTTGTCGGCAGTTCATCCTGTTTTTCATGTCTCTATGCTTCGGAAGTATATTCCGGATGAATCTCATGTGCTTTCACTTGACTCCGTGGAGTTGGGTCCATACTTGACATTTGAGGAGGAGCCTATAGCTATTTTGGATAGGCAAATTCAAAAACTTAAGACCAAAGAGATTGCTTCAGTGAAGGTGCAATGGAAGCACCGATCAGTGGGAGAGGCAACTTGGGAGACTGAGTCTGACATGCGTGCCAGATATCCTCAACTTTTTGAAGCATCAGGTAATTTCTTTTACTCTATGTTCGAGGACGAACATGATTTTTAGTGGTGGATAATGGAATGACCCAAAAGCTCCTCTTTAGAGTTGTGAATATTTGTTTAACTTAAGTTAATTAATCGATAGTTTATGGGCTAAAGTGATAATTTATTTAAGACCCTATATTATTTAGCCTTTATTTAATAAAATATGTGGGTAAAACCTATCACAACTAGTACTTAAAAAATTCATAAAAGGAAAAGAAGGAAGGAGAAAGATGGAACAGACAAAGGGTTTCGGCATCTTGCGAACTGCTTCAAGTAATTGCATCAAGTCTACATGTTCTTCAATAATTTCTACATATATATGCATGCCTGAAACTAATATTATATTAAAATGGGAGGGGAATAATTTGTCCATAAGGTTGTAGACTAAATAGGTGTCATATACCCCTTACTCTTTACACTTAACTTTGTACCAATTTTTGGTTTTGCCTTTAATATAGTGATGATTTGGCAGCCATTGCCTTTAGTTTAGAATTAATCCTTAGGAAATAACAGTTTAGATATTATGAATAGGATACAGTATGGTATTGTGACGGAACATTTGTATGGTTCAAGATTTTATCTGAAGCTTAAATCTGATATGAAGGTGTCTAGTAACCATGATGAGGTTTTACTTGTTCAAGCATGATCTTTATGTGGTTATTTTTGACCTGCGACTGTTGCCTGAATTGCTTTTCACCATTTAGAAGTCAAAAGACATATTTGTTTCAACTTGGCTTATTAAAAATAATAATAATAATAATAATAGTTAAAACTTGACCCTAGGCTTGAAACTTGGAATTTTGATAATTGAAATATCAATTGACATTAACATTAGGAACTTGATTGTATACTCGAGTAAGTTTTTTAATGAGTTTAGAGTCTAGACTCGACACAAAGTTATGTGGATATTTTTTTCGTCTTGAAATCTTATTATGGACAATTATTTGAATAGATTGCTTTGAATTGGAACTTCAAAGAAAGGGGAAGATTCAAGTTCCGAAGTGATTGTTCAAGTATTTGAGGCAAGTGGATTTCTAACCTCTTGTTAAGCGTATGAAATTCGTGTATTCCCTTGTGTGGTGTTGAGAATGATTTGAAGACTTGTTGCTTATTTGTTGGTGTTGTATTCCTTGTTGTAAATTGCGCTTTGGTATCAAAATGGTTATCTTCTCATTTTCAATTGAGCATGTCAATTGCATTGTATCTGCGACATGATTGTGGTATAAGGATGTATCATTTCGAGGGTCGTATCGCGCGCCGCGATGGATATTATATTTCGAGGAACGTATTGCGCACCACGATGGTTACTAATATCGAGGGTCGTGTCGTGCGCCGCGACAGATGCATGGACAAATATGTCCCCCATGGGTCCCTGACTGAGAGACAACGGGTGTGTATCGTTAATAAAGACATGCATCACGATATTTGACATTGCATCTCATGGCATTGCACATTTTATTATTGATGAACTTGAACATGTGTTTTGCTGATCTTGTGATTGTTTCTCTTTGAAGCTTGTGACTGTTGAATATTGAGTTTTTATTGAGAATGTGTAAACTGATAGAGTGTGGTTATTGAGTTGTGTGTTTAGTAAACTGTTAGGCTGTAGCGTGGAGGTTTAGATAGGGCGTAAGGAGTACCTGTATTTTGTTCACTTAACTTGTGTTTAGAGGTTTGCTTGTTGGGTACTGCGTGGTTTGGTACTCACCCCTTGCTTCTACAAATTTTTTGTAGGTTACGAGCCCAGATTTTTGTGATACCTTCCTATCTCTTCGTTTCCGAGGCATCTTGTGGAGGATTGTGAGGTAGCTGCTTGTCATCTAAGCGAACTTTTCTACTCCAGTTTATGACTTTGTTTTTACTTGAAAGACAACTTTATTTTAGGCTTCTATATTATTTCAATTCTAATATTTACATTAGAGGCTTGTGCACATGACAACCTGATTTTGGGGATTGGATTAATATGACTTGGTTTCATAATAGGAATTGTTGTTGGATTGTCATTTCCTTTCACACTTTGTTAGATATTGGGTTTCAGGCTGACTTGTCTTGGTGGGATTACACGAGTGCCATCACACCCATTTTTTTTGGGTCGTGACATCTTCCTTCAACAATCACTAAAAAACCCACACCACAACATATTGACAAATTAATATCCGCTGAAATACCTGCGCTTGAAGAAGATACAGATGGGTATCATATAGTCAAGAACTTTAGGATACACAGACCTTGCAGAAAAATCAATCCCGTTGTCCATGTATGAGACAGGGAAAATGCACAAAGCATTTCCAAAAAATGTACAATGACCGGACATGTTTTTATCCAGAGGGATTTCCTATTTATAAGCGACGTAACACAAGTATTGAAGTAAAGAAAAATTGAGCCAGTTTATACAATAGATATGTTATTCCATACAATAGGATTTTGCTTGTGCAATTTGATGCACATATAAATGTTGAAGTATGCAATTATTCAATGTCCATAAAGTACCTAATCAAATATGTTCACAAACGATCTGATAGAGAAACATCAATAATAGAATCATCCGGCACAACAACAGACAACGATGATATAAAAAAGTATCTAGATTGCAGATACATATCAGCTACAGAAGCTTATTGGAGAATCTTCCAATTTGACATACATTACAAACAACTGGAATTTGAGCGCTTACCCTTCCATTTGGAGGGACAAAACACCATATTATTTGAAGAATCAAGGCGAGTTGAAAGCATTCCGAGCAGACAAGCTATTGATAAAACAAAATATACAGAATGGTTTGAGACAAACAAAGAATACCCAGATGCAAGAGAGTTCACATATTCGGATTTTTGAATGCGTTGGGTGAGGAATCGAAAATAAAAAAAAATGGACTCGGATACAAAAGGGTCAAGTAGTTGGACGAATATACATTGGACATCCAGCAAATGGAGAACGTTTTTATTTACACATGCTGTTAAATTTTATCAGAGGCTACACTTCGTTTGAAAGCATTAGAAGAATTAATAGAGTAGATCATAAAACATATCGAGAGGCTTGCTACGCATTAGGCTTATTAGATGATGACACTAAGTGGAATGACTACTTGGCAGAGGTCGCCTGATGGGCAAGTAGTAATGAATTGTGAAATCTGTCTGTAACTATAGTTATTCAATGCGAAGTTTCTAATTCGTACAAGCTTTGGGAGAGTAACTATGAAATAAAATAAGAAGATATAACATCGATATATAGAAAGAGACAAGATTGAAAAATTTATTCACTATTAAAAACAAATAGAATCATATTCACTATTAGAAATTGAGAACATACATTTCAAAAGTGGCAGAAGCTTGAGGCATTGAAGGGATTCCACTTCTAGATATATCATTATTGCGTAACGTAGGTAACTGCCTGATAAATGAAGATCTAGACTTTCACGACCGGAGTCTAGAACCCAAATGAGAGTGGCGTCGTTGACCTCTCAGAGGTCGCAGACAAGCCTACTTACGTCATTCTTACTCCGTCTAGGTTAATTTTAGCAGAAAATTTGAAACCTTTTGTTTCTTAACATACATACTAATAATTCTATTAGATTCATGATTGGTCACCATCAACTATCTAACATTAAGATCATCAAATAAAAGAAATAGTTTAATACATAACTAAATGTATACTTGCCAAAATAGAACCGATACATTGTCTGAACAAAAGCGGAAAGAAACTCTAGTGGAATATACTCCACTAGCTCAATTCTATAACTAAGATAGAATATAATGGGAAAGTATCCTCAAAATAATGAGGGACTACTATTTCCGGATGATTGCTCCACGTCCGGATAAATTCAGCGTCAACCTGTAATTCTAGCGTCCACCTGTGCCTGCACCTAAAATTGTGGAGTTTTATGGGATTAGTACACACTTGTACTAAGTATGGGTATATGAAAACACACACCAAGGACATGCATGATTAAGAACAACTCTTTCCTAACGACATGATTATGGAAAGTCAAGTTTGTGGACCGTCCAAATCGGGATTAGGAAAGTTAGTGAGCTTTCGAAATTTTGATTAGGAATGTGAGTGAGCTTTCCTAATTTGGATTATACAAGTCATGACATTAGAGTATCATGCATAATCATACTTATCATATTGCACACAACACATAAGATCTTTCACATAGCACATAACATATTGCATATAGCACATAACAATTTTCATATTATTCGTTCATATGCCATGAGACCTTTGAATCATGGACTTGCCATCAAGACTTTCCAAAAATAAGGGCTCCACATATGGGACCTCAACTAGGGAGCCTTCTTTAGCAAACACAGAGTATTCTTTATTCATTCCTACATACTTCATTTCATTCATAGGCTTGTGTAAACACCGTCTATACCTAGGATGTAGTTTAAGACATTCATCGGGTTCGCTGTGCAATGATAAAGAATGACCTAGTGTCATTACTTAAGTCTAGATCATGTGAGAATCATGAAATCCAGTGTCATGAAACCCCACACCAAAAAAGGTGGAATCACTGGCCAAAGTGACCCAAAACATGCTAGCGTACATAGGAATTGAACCCCGCCAGATCCCAATATTGGCAGTACAGGTTCGAAGACTAGGAGATATAAGGAGACCCATACCCGACATGCCGGACAGTCTCATCTCATGATATTTTCATGAACCTCCGCCTTTCCCGAAAAAATGCATCACCGCTCAGTATAAAGTTCCATTACATTCAACTCATACGTCATGGAAGTTGGCTTCTGGTATGAGGACATCAAGATCAATAGATGATTTCTCATCTCATTATTAGTATTAAGTGTTTTAATCTCAATACTTTCATTAGAGTGTTCATAGAGACTGGTCTCTTCATTAACTTTACACTCTCATAGGTAAGTACGTTTTGGTAACATTTACTTAGGCTCATTTGAGATCGCTCTCATCTTTTACATTAGCCTCATATCATGTTGTCACCACATTCATTAACATTAGCACATTTGCTCTTCATAATTACTCACCCCATTTTACGTGAATGTTCATTTTATCATATGCCAATGGACTTGGCCATTTAGTGTGTTTCAAACTCTTACTTAACCCTTCTATGGTTTCATCATTTCATTGTTCTTTTCATCATTTCTTTGTTAATTTCATCAATTCATTGTTCATTTCATCATACGCCAATGCACTGGGCCATTTAGTGTGTTTCACACTCTTACTTAACCCTTTTAGGGTTACATCATTTCATCACATACATCTTAGGTTCACTTACTTTTAAACGTATGCTAGACTTATGAGTCTATACATACAAGCCATGGGGCTTCATTCATAGTTTGTCTAAGTGATTCATATTTACTGAATATTATGTTGTACAAGACTTATGCATCTTGTAGATATGCCAAGATATTGATTTCGATCTTTAGGGGCAGCATTCATTAAGTATTTACTTACGTATGACTTATGTATCATTACAGAATTGGGCAACGGAACACGATTTTGAATCCCTTGGACAAAACTTAATCTTACTTTAAACTTGATAATCAATTTTTTCATATTTAGGGACCCTAGTTCGATCCCCATAAACCCCATAATATTTTCTCTCTTTTTCTTCTCTCCTTTTTCGTTTAAGTCAAGGAGGTTGTGGGTTCAATCCCCCACAAGCTCATAATTTTTATTATAATTTATCTCTTAACTTTCTCACCTATCCAAGTGGTTGTGGGTTCAATCCCCACTCTCCACATTTATTTTCTCCTTTATTTTTCACCTAACTCTGTCATCCATTCAAGAGGTTGTGGGTTCAATCCCCACTCACCACATCTATTTTTCCTTGCATTTGTCTCACAAATTTTTATGAAATTTTAATTTAGTGATGTCATGGGTTCAATCCCCAATGAACTCACATTTAAAAAAAATTTAAACGAAGCTCATTTTTTAAAAAGTTGGTCGAGACTACAATTTCTAGCAGGCTGGAAATTTAGTGTCTTCCAATCCATTTTTGTCTAAATCTTTTGTTGATTTTTTTGTAGCTTTTATGTAGTGATAAAGAATGTTCAATACTTAGTGATCTCACTTATTTTACATTAATTTTTCATTGCATTTTGTACCATTTTGTTTGGCCGAACCTAACCTTCTAAATGCTGGAAATTTGTTCACTATTTTCAGCTTCTTTTTATCATCATTAATACGTTAATTCTTAGGGAATTTCGTGGATCATGTGGTGCATCTTTAAGTGATATCATTTTATGATTATATTCATCCAAGAATAACCATTTCATCCAGAAACATTACACCACTTTTACACCTCATGATCTACACAAATATTCGCACATAAAATTCAACCATAAAAACATATCATTTTTCACATACTTTCGGTTGACATAACTTAACATGCTTACAATTCCAAACACATAATCAAGAACACATTATAACGAAAATCAAACTTCATACTTAAACTACGAGCAAACATACCAACAACATGATCTCTAACCTATTTCACATTGAGATCAAAGGGATACTAGGGAAAAGGAGTTCGACAAGAATGGGAACAACCCTATTTTTTGAGTAGATTCATCTGAGCCTTAAGGGTCTCTTGGGAAAGGGACTGATACGCTCAAACTTACTTCTCAAATAAGAAGTAAAGCGGTCGTGTCAAGTAAATAACCCAACTAGTGAGGTTGGGATCATTCCCACGAGGAAAATAGTCTAGACTTAACTTCAACCTGTTATTACTATTGTTTGGTCAATGAATTCCTTGGAAAGTAAAAACATAAAAAAGGGGGTTTCTATTTCTAAATGAGTGAAATAAATAACGAACTTGAAAGAGACATTTAACAGCTTTGACAGTTGCAGTTTAATCAATTAATCAAAGAAACTAGGGTTTACGTGTTCCCCATAAGTTCATTACTTGATAATTCTAACTATAACAATTCTTTCCTAGTATCTTGCATACAAAGTGATAAGTTATGTATTTCTAAATCCTTGGTCCGACATCAAGAAAATCTCACTCCACACCTTGGTCCGGCTACGTGTTTTGCTATCCTAACCCTTAGCCCTACCTCATATTAAGCATCGTATTCGATATTTGACTAACTTATTACCTCGTACAAATCAATACTAGCCTATTAAATACACTAAATCTATGTTAATAATCCTTTTCCTATTCTGGTCCGGCAAGTAGCATTAAGGAGAGTTCTAACGTTGGCCATCCGTTAAAAAGATTTCTAAGCGAAAGAATTATTAATACATGTAAGACACTATTCTAGAATTGTTATTTTAGTTAGGTTTTATCTCATTATTTGCCTATGGTTCACACAACCCTAGTTATGGAGTTTAGTTACTCATAGTCATACTCACAATATTCAAATATATTAAATAAGAATTCATGTACTTACTTCAATGATAAAGGGTAAAATCCAAAAGTTTGCTTAATTAATCACCAATATTCACTTGCAAGAATCTCAAAGTAATCAATAATCTCACAAAAAGTATAATGATTATCAAGAATCTCACAATACAATGTTTACCAATACAGAGTTTAACAATCTAAGAGTCTAACAATACGGAGTCTAACCGTCTAAGAGTCTAACAATCCAGAGTCTAACCTCAAAACGAGGTTTTTTGAACTATTTATAAATAATAAAAACCTAATTAAACAAGGACTCTATTTGCTGGAAATCTGCCAAAATGCGGCTGGGTCAACGGACCACGCGACGGATCGTCGTGGTCACGACGGACTGTCATGGACTCCGTCGTCCCATACTTATGCAATTTCTTCTGCTACTCTCTTCACCACCCTCAACGCCAAGTATGACGGACTGTGATAGGTACAACGGTCCGTCGAGGGTCTTCGTTCCAAAACACTTCAACTCTTGGAATCTGGGAACTGGGATCACTTCTCAGAACTTCATGACGAACCTGCAGGACGGACCGTCATAGACACGACGGACCGTCACAAGCTTCGTAACCCCATACTTGGTCAGATTTCCCCATCTTCCTTCAGCAGTTGCACTACGCTGCCACCTACGGACCGTCACAAGCACGACGGACCGTCATAAGCTCCGTAGGTGGTCTCTTCTGCATTTCTTTGCTCGAAATCTCCGCATTCAGCTTTGGACAGATTTCCTGAAACACAAAGAGAAACTTATATAAAAATTAGCACAAAAAGACTTTCGGCACACTAAACTTAACGAAAAAGTATTAAGTATACCGTGAAACCACGGTATATCAACATCCTCAACTTAAATTCGTTGTTTGTCCTTAAGCGACGCACTATGACTCACTACACAATCTTTGTACAATAGTATCCATGTATTATCATTTGCAATCATTTGGCTATCAATCCCGATTAATCTCATCAAATCTATGCATGCTATCACTATTAGGCTTGAATTTTATGGGGTCAGAACATGACACAGACTCACCATGCACTAACACCTATCCTCTTCAATTTCTCACCGAGGTGCTAACAATTCCGGTATTACAACTAGTGTCCTTACTTTTAAAAAAATCCTCATTTTTCACACAATGATTTCAGTTCGAGTATAAGGATTACTTTTCAACACTCGCTCTCAGAAAAAAGTCACACTCATTCATACCTATTGCCATAAGCTTGCCCTTATTTTCACTGCCTTAAGTTCGCTATACAACCCTTAGGATCACGATAGGACTTTATTAGCTAGTAACATAGGTTCAAGGTCAGGTAGGGTATATTTAGGTATACATTAGTGACTTTTTGCCCTCCTTGACATATCGGCTAAACCTTCCACTTTCTATCATTTTATCTCGCCTAGTTTCTCATATTCTTTCACCTTGCTATTTTCTCTTCTTTCTTCATTTGTGTAAGTGACTCTCTTCTTTTCTTGCTTGTATTTCTTGTATATTTTTATTTTTCTTTATTTTTTGTTCAACTAATTCTTGAGTCACTTTACTTTTGTTCTTTCTCTCTTTTTGTTCTTTCAACCCCACTTTCCAGAGCATTCCTCATAGTAGCCACCCTCAACTCATGGCTTTGCCATGAGTCAAGGAACACAATACCAAAAGTTGGGTCAGGGCCATAACGAAGGTTGTTTACTGCATTAGCCACCCTCAACTTATGCTTTTGGCATAAGCTGAGGTGCACAAGTCCAAGGAGGGACCAGGGCCAACACATTATTCCCAGAAAAGATCAGTTGGGTGAAAAAGTAAGGTCTAATTTTAAGCTCAGATTATTTGGATCAAAGAATGATAAATTTCATTTGGTTTCTTTTATTTAGGCTAGAAATGGGCTATATTGAACAAGGGCCTATGATCCTTTCCTAATTGTCTATTACAGCTTACTTTTAGCAGGACTAACCAGGCAAGTTCTAGCTCAGTAGCAATAGTGAACTATTCAAATTTTCCTCACACTCACTTGACATCTCATCACTATACCAGATTATCAAACACCTAGTTCGAATTTAAGACTTAGGGTAATGCAATGGTGTAACTCTATTTCATGCTTAGAGCCACACAATTATCAGTTACTATGCCTAGTCATGCATTATTTTCAAGTTTATCATGATATCATTTTAGCCATCATGCTCCAGAATTAAACTATGTACAAAAGATATAAACATGCCGGTTCAATAGAAAAAGTAATCAGTCTTTTGGGGAAAAAGAACACAGGCAAGAAAACCCCAAAAGAGGATAGTGAATTGGGCTACTCAGACTTCACCCTAACACTCACTTTCCAATTACCCCACCCCCAACAAAAAAAACATGCAATTGTCCCTAATGCATAAAAATTAACATACTAGAGTGGTAGGTGAAGCAAACCTGTGGCGCAAAGCGCCGTCGATCAGCAAGCTAGTGGGTCCGGTTCCCCGGAACCCACGTCCTCTGCAATCTGGACACCCTCAGTGGTGTCATCAGCAACAACCGCACCTTTAGTAGTGCCTCCTGCTATCTCTACAGTACGGGAGTTAGACTCCCTAGCCGCTAACTCTGATGCTCTCATCTGGTGCGCTGCCTCCTCAGCAAGTGAGGCTCTTCTCGCAGCCTCCATCTCTCGGCGCTCCTACTTCCGTGCTCGCGCCTCGTCCTCTGCTTGACCCTTACACCTCTTGACACTCTCTCGAGGGGGAGGTGGTGGAATTTCTGAAGTGGCAAAAAGGGCCGCCAATACTGTATCCTCAGCAGGCTCAACAGAAGGGGCCTCAGACTCCGGCACCCTAGCCTCTAAGATCGTGTCCATATCTGCAGGAAGACTGTCGACTGCAGCCTGCAGAGTCGACACATCCACCGGAGGGGCTCGTTAACCTCAACGATCTTCCGCTCTGTAAATTGGACCATTTTCCTCTGTAGGCACTCTACGGACTCAGTAATATACTTCTGCATCCACGGTTGAATATGATACAGAAGTGTGGCCATTTGCGCCTCTAGTTTTTGGACCCTAACAAGCGGGACCCGTGCCGGTAGAGGGGCTGTGCGAGAGGAGCTCAGTGCAGTGCTACTACACGGGATAGACTCAACCGGGTTAGTGTCAGTGGATGCCGCCTGTGTAGCTGTGCGGGCCTAGGCTACCGTATCAGCAAGATCATCAGCAAGTGGGGGAAGCTCTGGACGAGGCCCTCTGCGTGGAGCCAACTCATTGGCCTCATCTCTGATGAGGTCGACGTCAACAGTGCCCTGCGGGGTCTTAAGCTGATCTATGTGCCATATGGGCACACCTGCGGACCTGCAGAGAGCAAAGATCATGCACGGGAAAGGGTAGGTAGTAGTGACCTTGAATGCCCTCTCGTCCATGACTGCCTGTAGAAGCCATGCGAATTCCACCTCGAACCCGACTATCATCGCCGCCATCAACACTGCTCGACCCAGGTAATGATATTATCAGCAGCTGTGGGGGAAAGATAGTGACGACAAGCAGCCATAAGAACTTCGCCGTGAAAGTGAGGTTGGCCTTTTTGATGGACCCCTTTGGCTCAGTGACCCAGTCGGCACCCTCTCCATCAACTGGCAGGTGTAGGGCCATCCATCTCTTGGTGGTCTCTCTTAGTGATGGCTCGCGCAGGAACATGCCATCTTTAACTATCTACCAGCGGTAGTCAAACTTGGCAGTGAGAGGGGTCCGAGTAGCACCAACACCCTCGCCATATAGAAACTGGCGGATGGCAGGCAGTGAGATGTCAACCTGTACGCCCCGTACTAGGACCTGCTCTAGTGGGGCCTATTTAGCGGGGGCAGCCCGCCTATCGATCTGTGATCGGAGAGTCGCTACGTAGGATACGTAGAACTCTCAGACCATTTATTCACTGTAACGTCCCAACGGACGTGCTGTCAACTCCAAGTGATGCCTGGTGAAGAGGTTGTGGATCTCAGGCATCATCGGGAGACTCCCTGTAAGGACCCGGCGCTCCAAGGTGAGTGTTCGAGTAATCACTCCTTTATCAGTCAGGAAGTTGGCGTCGGAGTAGACTTGAAATTGTCCGTCGACACACCACTGGTTGGGCTGGTCAGTGGCTGGGGTGGGGACCTGAGCTGGTGAGCCTGATGTAGATTCTGAATTGTCAGCCTCATCAGACAAGGCCGGCGCTGCAGCGGTGGCGGGTGCAGGAACCTCAGTAGAGCCGGAGGCTTCCTCGGACCATGATACTCCTAAGGAGACAGACGCTCCTTCTTCATTTGTGGTTGACCCAAAGGGTGTGCCGGTCAGTGTGCGCTCCTCATCAGACTGGGTGGCAGTGAATACGCCGGACGCCAGCTTTTTTGGTATGGCTCTGGGAGCACGTGCAGCATGGGAAGGGGTGGAAGTTCCTGGGGGCACGTACTCACGGTCACGCTCATCATCAGAGACGATGACCATGCGGGCAGACGGGGCGACAGACTTCGATCGCCAGCGTGCGTAGATGTGATCTTGCTTGGGTGCCACAGTAGATAGTACCTATAAAGTATCAATATAAGTACGAGTAGTGGCAAACAAGACAAGCGAAACCATACTAAATAAAACATTGGAAGTAGTATGTCATTTCTTTAGAAGCAGTGACACACGACGAGCCTGGTGACGACTCGTCGTGACTGTGACGGACCGTCATGAGGTCCGTCGTGTCTTACTTAGACTATGTATATAGATAGAACCCTGAAGGAGAGTCTCTGACTAGCATGACGGTATGTGCAGGACGGACCGTCACAGGTACGACGGTCCGTCGTAGGTGTCCGTCGTAGGTGTCCATCGTAGAACACTTGAAAAAAATATGGATACTCGTAAGGGAAGGGTCTCTGACCGTCATGACGGTCGTGCAGGACGGACCGTCGTGGGTATGACGGTGCGTCGCATGTGTCCATTGAAGGACACTTAAAAAAATGAGAGACCCGGAGAAACAGGGTCTCTGATAACCAGAACGGTTGTGCAGGACGGACCATCGTGAAGACGACGGTCCATCACAGGTGTCTGTTGGGGAACACTTGGGAAAAAATGAGAGACCCTTGGAAACAGGGTCTCTGACAAACGGAACGGTTGTGCAGGACGGACCGTCACATGTTTCTGTTGGGACAGGGATCTAGGGCTTTTGCAACGGACCCTACAACGGTCTGTCGTGGGTACGACTGTTCGTCATCGGGGTCTCGTTCTGAATAACAGTGAAAGAACAGAGGGCACCCTATGCATCCCCGAAGAACCCACATCAAACTTGTAGTGTTTTGGACCTACATTTGTTTATCGCAACTACCGAGGAAACTAGCAATGCAAAGGCACCTATGTTTAGGGTTGTAAACATGGCAATTTCAAACATTTTGAACCTAGGTTAGACAGAATCTAATAAAGGAAACAACATACGACGAAGAACTAAGCTAATACTAACTAATAAACAAAAATGCAAGATAAATGAGTAGAAATTAGAGACACATACCTTAGAAATGGAGAAAAGCAAATGGACAGGTACTCGGGGGCCAGGAAGACACCCACAAAAACAGCTTCGACTAGTAGGTTATAACTTTTAGGGCTATGGAGAATTTTGTAGGGGCAATGATCGAGGGAGAGAATGTGGAAGTTGAAAAGGGAGGGGGAATGAGAGGAATAATGAAGTAATGGGGTGAAATGAGGGGTTGGGGAGTTTAAATGGTGAAAGTTTATAATAAACTCCAATCGGGTTGGGTCGGGTATGCCTCATAATCACGCGACGATTCCCCGACGACGGTCTCTCGCGGTTGTGATGACCCGTCGTTGGTTCCGTCGTGTGTTCCCTAGTTTGAAAATAACAGAAAAACTTACCTGGTACGACGGATGCATACGACGGTCCGTCACGGGCGCAACGGTCCGTCGATGTGTCCGTCACTGACTGTTGCAGAGTAATTTTTCTGCAGAATTCCTGGTGATGTGCCTGCAAATTTAAAAACCCATTAGTAGAAAAATGCTACCATTACTAAAAAGACTATAAGTATTGGGTTGCCTCCCAACAAGCGCCTGATTTAATGTCGCGGCACGACTGGGGAACCTTGATTACTCAGACTTCATCAAGATGGTATACCTCTATCACTTCATTCCCCGATGCTTTATGCCCAAAATAGAGTTTTATTCTATCTCTATTCCTCTTAAACCGCACTCCCTTCTTGGCTTTTAACTCAACTGCTCCACGAGGGAATACTTGGGTAATCAAGTAAGGGACAATCCATTTGGACTTGAGCTTGCCCGGAAGACAAGACGACCCAGAACTGTCTACAAGCACCAAATCTCCAACCATAAAATCTTGTTTTGCATCTTTTTGTTCATTCTCCTTCTTCATCTTTTCTTTGTGGGATATGGCAGATACCGATTAGAGCTAACCACTCTGCCTCATGGTCCTACAAATGTTGAAGGTCGCTTCTTCATTATTCAACCGAAATGTCATCTGTCCCTTTTCCATATCAACTAAGGCTCTACCTGTAGTAAGGAATGGCCTCCCAAGGATAATAGACACTTCAAAATCGACCTCACAATCAAGAATAAGAAAATTTGCCGGAAAGATGAATGACTCCACTTTTACTAGAACATCATGAAGTATGCCTATAGGCCATTTCACTGTCCGATCAGCCATCAGTAACCGCATCGCAGTGGGTTTTGGATCCCCCAAACCCAACTTCTTGTAAATCGAGAGGGGCATGAGATTTATGCTTACCCCCAGATCACATAATGCTTTCGCAAAATGTAATGACCCAACTGTACAAGGAATAGTGAATGCACCAGGATCTTCTTTCTTTTGTATAAGGGATCTTGTAGCAATAGCACTATAATGTTGCAGTGTATCATCATCCTCGAAAGTGACCGAACTTTTCTTGGTGACCAGATCTTTCATAAATTTGGCATAACCGGGCATTTGTTCTAAAACTTCTACTTAAGGGACATTGATAGAAAGCTGCTTCAACATTGTTATGAAACGCCAATATTTACCATCCTCGATCTTTTTCACTAATCTTTGAGGGAAGGGTGGTGGTGGCCAAGGCATGGGAATTACCTTGATAGGTACTTCTGCATCTTTTCCATTACTTTCCTCTGCTTCACCACTACCCTTTACCACACTATCATTATCCTTTCTCACATTTTCCTCAGTAGATGGCATAGGTGGGTCAATGGTTTGTTTACCACCCCGAGTAGTGATTGCCATACAGTGCGCATCATTCTTTGGATTTTGGACAGTGTTTCTAGGAAGAGTGCCCGGTTGCCGTGTGTTCACTGTCGCAGATAATTGGGCCATTTGCAATTCGATCTGTTCAATCGAAATTGCATGTGTATCAACTTTTTTCCCAATACTAGCTAAATCACCCCTTAACTCTTTAATGTGCTCATCACTAGCATCTAACCTCCTCATCATTTTGTGCAACATGTCCTCTACTCGCGCCGTACTATCTCCACCATCCCTAGGAGTTACCCCTGTTAAAGTTTTTATCGCGGTTGTAGATTCCATCTCGTACATAATGACCCTCACGATTGTAATTACCATAGTTCCGACCTTGGTTCCCTTGACCTTGGCGCCAATTATCCTTATTTGAGCCTTGGGCGCTTGGTCGGAAACCCCCAATCTGCTCATTTACTATATAAGTGTCCTCCGCATAGTAGCATTCATCATTAGGAGGTGGTGGTTTAGTCAAGTAGTTGACTGCATTTATCTTTTATGCACCCCCAGTGACATATTTTAGTACCAACGCAAGCTCAGTTCTCATATGAGCCATTTCTTCACGAATCTCATCTGTGGCTGGGTTGTGAGTGGACTGCACTGCAAAGGTGTTTCTCTCTGTATCAAACTTCCTAGTACTCCAAGCTTTGTTATTCTGGGAGATTTTCTCTAATTTTTCAGCGATCTCAGCATAAGGACACACATAAGATCCACCTGCTAATGTGTCCAACACCGCTTTATTGTTATCAATCTATCCCCGATAGAAGTATTCCTTCAGTGACTCATCATCTATACGGTGATTTGGAACACTTCTCAAGAATGAGGTGAATCTATCCCAAGAACTACTAACTAACTCTCCTGGTAGTGCCACAAAGTTGTTCACTCTGTCTTTGTGGTTTAGTTTCTTGGAGATTGGATAGTAGCGTGCTAAGAAAACATCCCTTAGTTGGTTCCAAGTGAAGATTGAGCTATATGGGAGCTCAGAGAGAGGGTAAACACTCTGAGACCTATTACATCTAAATCCAAATCAGGCCTCCCTACACAACTTTTACACACTGCCCTTACCTTAGCTATATGGGCATGTGGATCCTCAGAGGGGAGCCCTGAAAACAAACCTCTGGCAGTGAGCATTTGCATCAGGCTACTAGTTACCCCAAATGTGGTCTGTGGGTAGAGGAGGCAAAACTAGTGGCCCATCCGAGTCTGCTATGTTATCATAGCCTCTGTAGTATGCTTGGGGCCGTGGAGCGGGATTTTGTCCCCTCTGTTGATGTTCACCCGGAGCATCGGGTAACATCTGACCATGAACATCAACCGGAGCTGGGATGTTCTGGTTCGGATCATCATCATTTATTCCCAAGTTTCGATTCATATTGCACAGTGTACGCTCTAACTCGTGATCGTAGGGAAACAAGGGTTCTCTTCCTCTCTGTGTATTTGGCATACAAGGAGGATAGTTCTAAAAAAAGATCCAAAACAATAAAACAAAGTAAAATCAAGAAAATATCAACTAAACTATAGTAATAAGTTCAAGTTAATCTAGAAGCTATAATCCCCGGCAACGGCGCCAAAATTTGATACGCTCAATCTTACTTCTCAAATAATAAGCAAATAGGTCGTGTCAAGTAAATAACCCAACTAGTGAGGTTGGGAGCGTTCCCACGAGGAAAATAGTCTAGACTTAACTTCAACCTGTTATTACTATTGTTTGGTCAATGAATTCCTTGGAAAGTAAAAACATAAAAAGGGGGGTTTCTATTTCTAAATGAGTGAAAATAAATAACGAACTTGAATGAGACACTTAACAGCTTTGACAGTTGGAGTTTAATCAATTAATCAAAGAAACTAGGGTTTACGTGTTCCCTATAAGTTCATAACTTGATAATTCTAACTATAACAATTCTTTCCTAGTATCTTGCATGCAAAGTGATAAGTTATGTATTTCTAAATCCTTGGCCCGGCATCTAGAAAATCTCACTCCACACCTTGGTCCGGCTACGTGTGTTGCTATCCTAACCCTTAGCCCTACCTCATATTAAGCATCGTATTCGATATTTGACTAAGTTATTACCTCGTACCAATAAATACTAGCCTATTAGATAGTATACACTAAATCTATGTTAATAATTCTTTTCCTATTATCTACCTTCTTGGTCCGTCAAGTAGCATTAAGGCGAGTTCTAACGTTGGCCATCCGTTAAAAAGACTTCTAAGCGAAAGAATTATTAATACATGCAAGACACTATTCTAGAATTGTTATTTTAGTTAGGTTTTATCTCATTATTTGCCTATGGTTCACACAACCCTAGTTATGGAGTTTAGTTACTCATAGTCATACTCACAATATTCAAATATATTAAATAAGAATTCATGTACTTACTTCAATGATAAATAGTAAAATCCAAAAGTTTGCTTGATTAATCACCAATATTCACTTGCAAGAATCTCAAAGTAATCAATAATCTCACAAAAAGTCTAATGATTATCAAGAATCTCACAATACAATGTTTACCAATACGGAGTTTAACAATCTAAGAGTCTAACAATACGGAGTCTAACCGTCTAAGAGTCTAACAATCCAGAGTCTAACCGTCTAAGAGTCTAACCTCAAAAACGAGGTTTTTTGAACTATTTATAAAAAATAAAAACCTAATTAAACAAGGACTCTATTTGCTAGAAATCTGCCAAAACGCGGCTGGGTCGACGGACCACGCGACGGATCGTTGTGGTCACGACGGACCGTCATGGACTCCGTCATCCCATACTTATTCAATTTCTTCTGCTTCTCTCTTCACCACCCTCGACGGCAAGTATGACGGACCGTCATAGGCACAACAGTCCGTCGAGGGTCTTCGTTCCAAAACACTTCAACTCTTGGAATCTGGGTACTGGGATCACTTCTCTGAACTGCATGACGAACCTTCAGGACGGACCGTCATAGACACAATGGACCGTCACAAGATTCGTAACCCCACACTTGGTCAGACTTCCCCATCTTTCTTCAGCAAATGCACTACGCTGCACCTACGGACCGTCACAAGCACGACAGACCGTCATAAGCTCTGTAGGTGGTCTCTTCTGCATTTCTTCGCTCAAAATCTCCGCATTCAGCTTTGGAAAGATTTCCTACAAAACAAAGAGAAACTTATATACAAATTAGCACAAAAAGACTTTCAGACACACTAAACATAAGGAAAAAGTATTAGTTATACCGTGAAATCACGGTATATGAGGGACCAAGATTAATAAAAACCATACCTTTTATGACCATCAAACCTCAACTTTCTGACCAAAATCTTCTCCAAAAATCACATCAAAATCCCCTCAAAGTCAACACCAACTTGACGGACAAACTTCTCTTTTCCTACGTGATTGATTTCGTTTGTTTTCTTATATTGTCGTTGTGAGTTATTCAAGTATGAAGAACTTTGGTTTACCTACTATTTTTTGAAGTTATTTGGCAGAGAGAATCGTGTGTGAGAGTGATAGAGACGTGAGAGAGAGATGAGCGTGTGAGAGAAGAGTTTTCTTTGGATTAAGAGTCTAGTTTAGGATTTGGTCAAATAAGGTTTTTATTTAATATATAAAAATCTTATTTACTTTTATTTTAAATAAGCTAATAAATAATAGATACAAATTAATTACATCAATTTACCAACTTAATTAAAAACAATTTAATTCATTGCTTCCACCTAGGTTCGAACAAGGGTGGAGCAAGACTTCACTTTAAGAGCCCAATTTCGGTATTTCTTTCCGGCTAATTTTCCGGCTAATATTATCTTTCTTATTTTTTCATATTTCTTTCCTTCTTTTGTGTAAATTATTATTTTCAATACATAAACTTTTGAGATGGTTTGGACATGTTAAGATGAGGTATGATGAGTGGTAGATTCTCACTTATTTGATATCTATTTAGCCCAATAATTAGTACCCTGATTTCTTATTTGTCCTATTCTGATAAAATGTTGATAGTATAGAGCTACAAGGAAAAATTGACAAAAGGATTGATGTTTTTAAGAATAACAAAAATATGTAAAGAAGTGCAAACTATACATTGTTGATCACTTACCATGAAGGAGAGATCACAAACTAATCACGACCTCCCCCAAAATGATAGTGCTACCACTTATGTCTATCGAATTTGGTCGGTGGACTTCAATTGTCAAGCCGCGAGGCTTCTGTTGCGCCCAAATTGCACATGCAAGTGTACGTGGTCGTTCAAGTATTAAAGTGACTCTTATAAACAGTCGAGTATCATACTCACATGGACTGACGATTAGAATCATTTAATTTTTCTATGACTTTGAGTTAACGACTAATGTTTTAAGATTACAATGTTGATTGATTTTATAATCTTAAAGTTAAATAAGAACTAAAAAACAAAATTCAATTTCTAAGGTTTCAAAAAGTGAATGGATAAAGTCAAGGGAGGTCGTAAATATAACATCATGTAAATTATATATCTAAATGGAGATTTTTCAGTAATTGAATTTATGACCAGAGGGTTAAATATATTATTATGGTTTTCCAACATCTAATTACCTACGATAAATGATAACCTATCTACATCATTGAAGGGGGGGATAGATTGGACCAAGTATAGAACATTACAATTTCTTCATGTATATAGAAAATCAAGGTTTATAGGTATATCCCTATCCTACGTACAAATTAACTCTAATTATTAAGAGAAAATCATGTTCCTTATATCCCACGTTCTATCGTCTTATTCCTCTCCTGAGTTCAATTCAGACAATATTTTTATTTCAATGTTGAGCAGGCATGAAATATGAAAAAAACATAAAAAAAGATTCATATGATAGTCCATGTCAACCTATGGAAACTTAACAAATTACAATCATCATATCTCCATGACCCTAGAACTAGGGATATTTGTTACTCATGATAATATTTTCCATCAAGAGAAGTTCAAATAACACAAATAAATCGAAAGAAAAAGGGTTTAGTAAAGAACCCTAAAATTGATGAAATAGCTGTCCAAATAGTTGTTCTTCAAAACAAAAATAAAACTAATATTTAATAAAGTAAAACATTAATATATTCATATCAAAGTTGAAATGGACCAAAACTAGCAAAAAGTAGCGCGACGCGGAGAGGTTTATCAGTTTCATTTTGATGATCTTTTAACTCTTTGTGACGCGGCCTCGACACGGACTGTTCTGCCTCAGAGTGCTTTTTGAAAACAAAAATGTAAATTCCCTCTTCGTGACGCGGAGAGTACAATAAACATTCTGTCCCACATTGCTAATTCGCATCATGACTAGAATTCCTCTGCACGAATGGGAGACGATACAAATCTGACTTGCACGTTGTTTCTTCACGCTTTTTCTCTTGATTCTTTTTAACCTGGATTGTTCGGTGATTTCCAATGCCCACTTCCATGCTTGTTTCTTCCTCTAAGCTTAGATACACTACTTGTCACACTGGTTAGTACATATACATTCAAATGACTCGACGCGAGTATAAATCAACATAAAATGATTCCAAAGTCGGCTTAAATGTGTGGTATTATTTGGTTCCTAGGCATATAAATATACCTAAGATAACTACCCGACACTTAGAGCTTTCTTCGTCCTCCAACAGCTTACTAACGTATCCTAGACCTAGACTCCCTGTTATGATATTTGTGCATCTCATTTCCTTTTAAGGATCTTTAATGCGTCAAAACAAGCATGTTCTTTCTTACAAAGGTCTTTCCCTCATTCAGGCATCATACACCCCAAGTATTTACTCAACAAGATTTTCCCCAAAACACTTTCAACTTCATGTGTAGCATTACATATCACCTATTTTTCATTCAACATGTGCCCCTCTCTCAAAATAATAGTCCACAAACTCAACTTAGCATATTGAATATATTTTAAGGACTTTAGAAATGCAACATGCTCTCACTCAACAAAGATATCAAACATACATGCAGTAATAACCATAAGCTTGCCCATTATGTAAACCTCCATTAATTAAGAATGTTTTCCCCATAATCAAACAGGACTTTACTGGTTGTTATGTAAGCTTTGGGTATGCGAGGATACAATTAGATAAATTAGGTACTTATGCTCCAAAATGAACCTGTTTTGATTTCCTTATTAATTGACGAGTTTTTCATTTCTTATATATATTGACACTTAAAAATAATCACCCTTAAAATACCGATTTTTCTCGAGTTAAGTTGTACATTTTCCTTGTAAGGACCAGGACCATTATTAAGGTAATCTCCTAGTTACCCACCTTCAACTTAGGCTTTTAACTACCACGAACCAACCCATGAGGCCGTGCGGGCTCCAACTCTAACTCCTAAGTAGGAGAGTCCTCATATTCCAAAGGCATAAACATGCAGAAAATTAACGAAACACAGATATAAGAGAGATAAAAATCATAACAAACACTTTTTTCACAAACTAGTTAATACTTTTAATGTAATTAATAACCTTAAGGATCTAG
The DNA here is from genome assembly GCA_027789145.1 of Solanum arcanum. Classification (NCBI taxonomy): domain Eukaryota; kingdom Viridiplantae; phylum Streptophyta; class Magnoliopsida; order Solanales; family Solanaceae; genus Solanum; species Solanum arcanum. Next base: position 37,619,881 of record CM050933.1, read on the forward strand.
TCTAACAAACACAAGAGCTACTAAGAATAAAGATTGGGCAAAATAACAAAAGACATAGCTCCCACCGGCGTCATTAAATATACAAAATGTTAGAGAATTTCTTCGTCTTCACCTATTGAAACATAACCAAACCTACATCTTTACTATTTAAAAAAAGAGTAGTATCGGTACAATCACATGTACAGGTAGGCATCATCAGTCAATCCGTGTCTACCTCATAGTATAATAAATAAATAATAAGATTGTGAATTAAAACACTCGCTCCTCCATTCATTCCTTCGCTTCGACCACTATCTACTTACATTTTTACTCTAAAAGCTAACCACTTTACCAACGACTAACATATTTCCGATTTTATTAGATGGTAGCCTTAATCAAAATAACCCCATCAAGTATTTTTGAATATTACACCTTCAAATGATCGTGTAATACCCTTAATTCTTATCACCTTTCCTAACCAAGACCATATAATTTCGTTAAATAAACTCTAGCTTTGGTCCACTCTCTTTTTTTAATTCCCCATAAACACCTCTCGCTATTCATCACTCCCCATAAAACACCTTGACCTTTTCCCATTAACGGACAAGTAAACATTATAAAATAGATCCACGTCGCCACATATATTCATATGCATACACAAAAATCTACCAACACCCAACCATTAAGGCTTTAACTACATACAATATTGAACCTAACATGTTTCACACCACATATTTACCACAAGTAGTTTGTTCACTCATAGAACCCACACTCAACGAGTTTGCTTTCAAAAACGTGGAAACCAATCCCAAAGTTATGTCGGAACGTGGCAACTAATCCAAGTTAGCTTTCCTGATTGTGGCAATTTGATCCAATATTGTGCAATAATATGTCAACTTGATCCAAAATTATGTCGTAAAGTGTCAACCTATCCCAGCTGGCTTGCCAGAATGTGGCGATCCGATCCCCATTCACAAACCACAATCACAATCACAAGTATATCGTCAAGATCTTACATTTACAACATGATTTCATGGTTATATCATTCATCTATATCAATTACAAAAATTATCACTAATATTGAAACATTCATATACGTACAAGTATCACAATAAGCAAGTCTGGCTCTTCTTCTTAGGAGAAAAAGGAGGAGGACCGATAGATCTAGCAGCAGTAGGGCGGTTGCGGCTTCAGACTCTGATGACCCACCCTCTAGTGCACAAGTTGAGATTGCTCTAGAGATGGTTTGGAAGAATAAAGGGAGTGCATTGCAGACTTCACTCCAGTTTCTCGTAGAACATCCCTCAAGGTGGAGTTGCTCTGCCTCCATCTGCCCCAAGGGAAAAGAAATGACATGGAGAGGGATCGCCTTATGGACCGAATGTGGAAAAATATTAATTCCATTTTCATTTGCTTGCTCGATTATGATGGTACCCCAGCTAAGCCCGATGCACTTCTCGCAGTTTTTGATACTGAACGAGGATAAAGATGTCTTGGAACACCTCGATGGCATGGAGTCCGCTGTTGACACTACCTTGTGTGATAGTTCCTAATTTGTTGCAGCTTCGCTTTCTTTTTCTTTTTCTTTTTGGATTTTTAGAAGGAACTTGTTTTTGTCTTTACCGTTTCGATAGTTTCTATGTTTTTGTAGCACATGGATTCTTGTTTTTGGCTGTGTTAGGACACTCTTCTTAAATCTTATGTTAAATTTCGCTTCTACTGTTACTGAACACTAGTTCGAGAGTTGCAAAGATTGGTCGAATCCCTTACGAGTTGGTATTTGTAAGATATGGTGTTCACGCAATAACTGGCGAGGATTCTTCCTCCCTTTGTGTTGATCTAGCTGGATAAATCCCGTTGTAGCTGCACCGCGCCAGCAGAAATAGTCCCGCTACAGCGGCTTGATAGGATTAGAGGTTAGCTCAAAATTTTTATGTGTTCTTTTCTACCTTGCACGATGCTCCCAGGGTCCCCATTTTACGATTGCATTGAACTACTTAATTTTTCAAACTTGGTACATGATATTCAACCCATAATTCTATTAAGCAATCAGCATTACAACTCACAAACACACCCCGGATACATCTAGACATTCACATACGTAATGATTAGAGCTTATCTCACTTTTTAGGGAATTACAATTTTATACTTTAACGATTCATCCAACAATTTACACAACAAAACAATCTAGACACATAACACTCACAGCGATAACCCAACACGAGGACACATATTGACAACTATAATCACACACCATACTGACCTTACGTTATAGGTTAGTTTGTCCCATAGATGACCATTACTAGTCTGCCTCCTACAACCCTCAAGGTGAGATACCAATTGGAACCTTCCAATTTCTTAGTAACTTTGCTTTTATCCTTTTATTCATAATCACAACATTCGAGTTACCAGATTGAGATACCAATAGGAATCAGGACTCAACTCATACTACAAGCGATACATTCCACAAAAAGAGAGAAGGGGTGGAACAATTCCTAGAAAGCTTCCAAGCCTCTTGAAGATTAGATGTGGATGTTAGCACACTAATCCGCAGGATCCTAGTCTACACTTTCTCTTATACGGGGAGACAGGTAACCTAGGCTCTGATACCAATTTGTCACGACCCAACCCACCAGGACGTGCAGACACCTACTATAAAACCTATGTATAAGTACACTTATACCCCAAAGGTTTATACATGAGGAAAGTGAACGAATAAAATATATAATTTAGATAAAAATATTTATAAAAAACTCTTTTTCACAAAACTGTAATGACGTGTAAGGTAACTAACAACCCCAAGGATCTAGTCTAACCGACACAAGAGCTATTAAGAATAAAAACTTGACAAAATAACAAAAGATACAACTCCCACCGGTGGAAGGAAACATAAAAGTTGTTGGAGAATTTCTTCGTCTTCACCTATTAAAACATCACCAGCCTTGTATCTAGACATTGTCAAAAGACATATAAAGATTTGTAAAGTACAACCACACGTACTGGTAGGCATCATCGTAAATCAAACGACCACTTTATGATATAAGAAATAAGTAATAAGATCATACATATAAATAAAATAAGAACAATATATTTATTCCAAATAATTTTAATCTATATTATTTTGTAAGTGTTAATCTCACTATTCATTTCACTACATATATAAACTAATTGTAGAAAAAAACAATTTTATAAGGTAAACTTGCCTCCTTCACCTTGTCATTGTGTAGCTTCCACGAAGATCCACGATCCATTCTATGTAGTTCTTTTTCTTCAGAGTCTTTGAAATAGCAATACTCGATCTTTCTCCTTTGTCAAATACTTCTTTGCCTTTTGTCCATTTCTTTCTCCTCAATTTGTATGTTTCCTTTCTAGAATTATGAAGATTATTACCTTTTTCCTCATTATTGAATGTCATAATGTTCTTTAGAATTCTTTATTTACCACAAAAATTTCATTACCAATATTATTAACATTTTTCACATGATCTCCATTTAATCTAGTTCTTCTCTCACTCTTTGTCTTTGTATTTTCTTTCTTAATAAAAATTGCCACAGGTATTTAGGAATATTTTCATCAAACCGACCTTTTCATATACATGTAAGTTCCATTGTAAAAATCCTTATTTTCAAAGCCATCATCGCTTTCATCACATACAATTGCAAAAATATTTTGAGAAGTACGCAATTAAAATTTAATTATATTACACATCATGGGAATAGTTAATTCTGTTCATATTGAACGAATTTCATATATTGTAACTAATACTGTGACCAAAAAACTCTATATCATATCACTATACAAAAAAAGGTACGACTAGGATTCTATAACTTTTATTTTTTAACAACAAAAGTCTTCACTTATTGCCTTTAACTACAGTCTATAAAAAATTGTTAAGGTATACGTGGACAATTTAATAAATAATTTCATAGTAAATTATTTATACTGTATTTATTAAAATAACTAACTTTAACCACTATAACAATAAAATCACAAAAGATATCAATTTCATATTAATCTAAAAGAATATGTGATTACTTAATTTCGTGTATATTAACTGAACTTATTTAATGAGATTGGAATGTAACAAAATAAATACTTAATTTGTTTATTTAAAATATGATTTAGCGAAGAATCATTCTTGTAGTTTAAAAATAAAAATTCATTGCTAATGTTAGTTAATGATGTTTGTGGGAGATTTTTGAACTGACAGCCACTAGTATGGGCCTAAGTGGTTATATAATTTCTTGCCCACGTGACCAGAACTGAAGTATACATTGTCGTCACATAGAACTATTTAACTTAGTTTATCCACTAGATTTACTTATGTGACCATCTAAAAAGTATGACCAATGAATACCCAAGATAGCTACATGGTTTATGGAGACTTGAGTTTTTACGAACTCGCATCTTTATATCGGTGCTCAATACTACTCGAAAATATATACTTAGCTCAGGTGTTCTTAAGACAACTTCTTTATTTTGGTTGAGATAATTGAACAACACTTAGCTTTAAAAGCTCTCTCGGAATCAGTGTTTCTTTTCTTGCTCAAAACTCTTTTGGAAATCTTAATTTCCTCTTATATTAACTGGGAAAACATTTATAACCTCTTAAAGAATACTTAGATCCCTTATAACTTTTGAGAAATGAACTCAACTCTTTACTCTTTACTTAACATGAAACTTGACTCTTAAAAACAAAGTTAAAACATTGTTAAGATTCTTGAAAACTTTTAAGCACTTTTCTTTGAGTTGCTTCTTAACTTCTAGAGTTCACTCTTTGCTTCTTTGACTTTGATCTTAACTTTCCTTGAATTGGATAATCAATTCAAGGTTCATGATCTCATGTTTATGGTTGATTTCATTATGGTTAGGTGTACCTTAGGGTGTTGGAATAAATTTTGAAATATATGTACATCACTTAGGAACTAGTATGAAAAGGTGAGGGTAATAATCGAGAGTTTTGGCGTCCTTAGCGCTCTGAGAGGCGTGGGGTGACAGACCTTAAACCTCAAAGAGTTGGGTAGGGCGCTATTAGTGGCGCGAGGTGCCAACCCTCAAACCCCAAGCCCTTACGCCCAATTACATTCCGCAGGTGTTCTCAACGTTTGTGCTTCGCTTTTCATCTCTAATCCCTCTAACCTTCCATGGTTCATTCCCAAAAAACATAGTTTCATTAGTGACCTCAATACCCAATAGTGACCTCAAAATTTTGACAACATAACTATCAAGAATTCAATTAAAATTTCAACACAACTATCAAAAATTTTGACAACATAACTACAAAGAATTCAATTAAAATTTCAACAATGTTCTTCAAGAATTGAATTTCTTAACCTTCAAATTGCTTAGATTCGCTAAATTAAACAAGATTGGCATTTGGGTGAACTAAACCAATACTATGTGATCTCACATACCTTTTAAGGAATCACAACCAGAAGAAACCCACACGCAAAGGTTTAACGTTCTTGGCGATTCTTCATTTATCTCATCTTTTGTCTTCTTTTGTCTCCACTACAACCCCTAGCATGAATTCTCTTTTTCCTAAAATGAACAAAAACTTGTTTTTACCCAAATTAATTCCTCAAACGAATTGATTAATTCAAGTAAGGAAAAGACAACTTCGAATTTCCCAAATTTGGATTGGACTTTCCTCCAATAGCCCATCTTTTGAAAGGCATAACTCATTCACACGATATCAAAATCGTGCAAATTCGGCGGCGCTGGAAATATTATTTTATGGGCTTTCCAAAAATACAAGGAACTACTCCTAACTCATCGTGATGTAGGAATAATTTTAGTTTGAAGTTGACCAAAAACTCACATACAAAATATGTCCATGATGATATGGGGAAAAATTAGATAAAAATATTGAGTCACATCCATCCCATAAAATTAGCAATCGAAATAATTCTAAGGACTCTTTAACACGTTAATTTTATATGATTGAACATATGCTTAACTCTGATGACATGACAACATGTTCAATTGGAAGAAACTCCCAAGATATAACATTTGTTATTGCTTGTGTATGGTCTTTTAACGATCTGGCACATATTCCTCTTTCAGATTCACAATTGATCATAATTACTACACATATGAAATTTCTCGTCTTAAATTAATTATAAAGCTCCACTAGGGGTGAAAGATATGCAATTCATATAAAATCTAATTCCCATAATATGAAAATTGAAATTAAATAATTGCAACAACTTGATAAAAAAATTTCATTGTCGGAAGCCCTTATGTGTTCGAGTTGTCGCTTGTAGCATTGACTAATCATGTTTATGATTTATTTTGATTTTCCTTGAAACTTCTTGCCACCTGCATATGTATATAATTACAATCTATTCGAATAATGATTCAATAGTAGTAAGCAAAGTTCGATAGAAGCACAAACCTAATCAACAAAGTAAACTTGATCATTCTCACTTGCATGTCTATTGGATAGGATCGAACTAGAATCTTCAATATTCTTACAGAGATCATCCATATCATGGAAATTCAAATACTTATCAATATTTTCCCACTCATTCAAATAAATTTCTTCATTAGCACTCGAATTTATTGTTGCTATAGTATTGCTTGGTACATGCATGTTTTGTTCACCTATGTATTGCTGAAAATTATTATTGGCTGCTCCCAATCCATAGATTATCGCATTTCCACCATTCATATCAATCATCATTGCACTAGTTGAATTTGTTGATACATAATCTTGATTGAGATTCGAGACATAATAGTTTTGAGTTTGAAGATTAAATATGTAATCCTGATGAACTCCATTATTAAACGTCATGTAAAAATTATCATTCGTGCTCCCAATACCTGAGCCTTGCAAATCAAATAACAGGGAATTTTGTTGTTGTATCCTACCACCATCACAATTTTGGGCCGACAAAAATGGGTTGAGGTAGTGTTGTTGAACTTGAAGTTGTGGGTGATAGAGTTGTTGCTCAGTTGAACTAGCATAAATATTGTTTAAATTAACTGGTGAAAACTTTTGGTCTCCATGAGTTTGATTTGGTATTTTTGTTTGAAGATCGGGTATTCTCCCAAATATTCTATGACTATTTCTTTCAATTCTTTGTTGGTAACCACTTGAAGATGCTTGTCGATTATATTTTTGATCTTCTAAAGGTCTCCTTTTGTTTCTACGACATCTCTGAAAGGAAAAAAAATCAAACAAAACTTTGTCTACAAATATATCTTTCGTCATAACTCATTTTAAGGTGTGTTTGAAATGCTTGACTAAGTCATTTTAATGGAAATTTTCATGTGTTGGTTAACATTAAATGAAGAAAAAAACTCTTTTGAGTTAAAAACTCAGTTCTAAACATGCGATGAAAGTTATTGCTAATCCCCATTAATTAGTGAGTGGTTTGATAAATTTTATTAATCCTAAACATGATAATAATTTCAAAAATTTACATGCAGAAGTGATGCAAATTTAAATTTTATCCCAATAAATGCTTTTTGATATAACAACATAACAAGTAAAATTTCATCCAGCAAGGTCTAGCGAGAATAGAGTGTAAGCAGACCCTTAACACTATCTCGGGAGGTAGCTAAATTATTTTTTAATACAAAATTGATATTAAGATAATTTTAGAAAATGGATCTCACAAGTGTTGATGAAAGGTCATTCAAAGAAAAATATTTTCTTGTAACAAGAAAAATAAATCTATTTGATAAAAAATGTATTTTTGTGAAATAGGTCCCTCCCCCCTTACAAAAAACAAACACACATATATATAATATATAATTTTTAATACTTTAATTTCTTCAACCTTAATAGTTGTCCATCCAACTGACTTAATTCAAAATAGCCTATGAATTTATAATATATATGATTGAATATAATCAAACTATAATAAAAAAACGCTTTTGAAAAAAAATAAAAGTAAACAATAAGTTTTTTCAAAATTTCTTTTGAAGGTCTTTTAATCTTTTTAAGGATGTACCTGAAGATAACTAGCAACTTGCATCTTTGTAAGACCTGGCACATTCATTATCTCGAGAATCTCTTTTGGTAAGCAACCTGCATTATACATTAGAATATAACTTTAATTTATCACTAACGCAATATTCTTATATTAATATAAGGTATATATAAATAAAATAATGACTATACATTTACGCCAAACAATTTTAACGTATGTTAGTTGTGAGTATGAATTTCACTTTTCATTTCATTAGATATGTAGAAATTAAATGTGCAGATAATTAATTAAAAAAGTAAACTTACGTCCTTCACCAAGTCGTGTTGTAGCTTCCTTGAATTTATTGTGAAGATCCACAGTTCATTCTATGCAGTCCTTTTTCTTCAATATCTTAGAAATAGCAATACTTTGTCTTTCTCCTTTATCAATCACTTCTTTGTCTTTTCTGGATCTCTTACTCCTCATGTTGTATGTTTTTCTTTCATTCTCACAAATATTATTAGTTTTTTCCTCATTATTAAAAAGCATAATCTTTCCTCCAACTTGTTTTTTATTTACCACAATACTTTCATTACCAATATTATCCATATTTTTAACGTGATCTTCTTTTGGATCAAGTTCTTCTCTCACTTTTTCTCTTCGTAGTTTCTTTCTTAATACAAATTGCCACAAGAAATTGGAAATATTTTCATCAAGTGACTTTTTCAGATACATGTACGCTCCGTTGTCAATAGACTTCTTTGCAAAGAGTTCATTGTTTTCAACACATACAACTGCACAATAATTTTGAGAAGTTGCAAATTAGAATTAAAGTATACGACACTTTATGTAAATAGTTAATTCTGTTTATATTGAACGGAATTTATGCATTGTAATAGCTATTAATATTGTGAGAAAACAACTCTATAACATATCACTACACAAAAAAATTGTACGGTTAGGATTGTATTACTTTTGTTTTTAAAAAACAAACATCTTCACTTATTGCATTTAACTACATTCTATAAAAAATTATTGAGGTATGCTTGGACAATTCAATGAATAATTTTATAGTTATTTTTTGTACTGTATTTATTAAACTAACTAACTTTAACCACTATAACAATAAAATCAAAAAAGATATTCGTGTCATATTAATCCAAAAGAATATGTGATTATTTAGTATCATGTATATTAATTGAACTTATTTAATTTAACTTTAACGTAACAAAATAACTATTGAATAGTTTGTTTAAAATATGATTCATCGATGAATAGTTCTTATTATTAAAAAACAAATTCATCGCAAATATTATTTTATCATGTCTTATATTAAATTAACTTAGGTACACAATATTTAACTAAAAATAAATGAAGAAATTCATCGATAATTATTTATTTGTAGTGTATTAACAAAAACGACTTACCTTATCGGCTATAATTGTAAGATTAAAGATAGAATAAATACTTACAGAGAGTGACAATATCTAAGGCATAAGCTTGTTTCAAGAGATTAAAACAAAGCGAATCTGGTGAATGAACATATATTATCATCACATCAACTTTTTCCTTTCCTTTTGAGAGAGTTGATATTGCCACTGGAACGCTATCAACCCTTGTAACTGAAAAAACCTTTTAATACTAATAAAATAATTGAGAAACAAAACAAAAAAATAAAGAAAAATCCATGATAATACACTTAAACTAAACGTTGATTTTTTCATTTAGCACTAAAAATGGTGCTTGTTTTTGTGAGGTAAAATAGTTCATAAATGTCATCACTCTAAGATAGTTTTTGGTCATAGTAACATAATTGTTGCATTTACCTAGTTTTTTTTATTATAAAATTCATAAAATTGTCTAATTTGTTTCTAAATTAATGGGCAAAAGTATTCATTACCCCCTGAACTTGAAGTTTTTTACACGGTGCACACTTAAACTTTATTTTCTTTGAATTTTTCCCCCCCCCCCCCCCCCCCCGAACTTTTTTATTCATCCAACGCGTGCACCTTTTCTATCCAGCTGGCATAAAAATTGAAATCACACTCTACTAGATGCGTGAGGGAGTGATTTTTTGCCACGTCATAAAGCTACAATAGTAAATTATGTAAAATCTCTAATTTTTTTAATATTGACCGACTGCAGACGTTATCATCATTGTCATCATCATAAATATCGAAGTCCAAGGGCCAGTTCTTCGGGTAGCAGAGTAGTTTCTCATTGTTGAAACTGGATAGGGATTTCGATTCAGTTTATTGAGCAAGGTGAGAGGAGATGGAGTGTTGTGGAAGCTGAAAGAAACCATGTTGCTTTGCTGCGGAAAGGAGCTTAGAGTGAAGAGTTGATTTTGCATCGGAAAGAGAGATGGGAGGAGACACGGTGGTTGGTGGTGGAGATTGACGCCGACCGGGAAAGGAATTGGAATATGATACTTCTTTTTTGCAATTTTACTTTATTAAGGTGGCTATTATTTATCCAGGTGGAAGTCCACATCATCACTATTTTCACCAGCAAACGCGCTTGTATAGTCACACTAGGAGCAGTAGACCAAAAGGTGTATGTGAGAGGGGAATAAAACAGTTTGAGGCGGTAATTAAAAAAGAATATAATGTAAGTTTACACAAAATAAAAGCTTAAAGTTCAGGAGGGTGATGAATACTTTAGCCAAATTAAAGTAGAGGCATTAATCAAATGATGCTTAGGGTTAAGCCAAAACAAAAATTAAGGTGTGATACTTAATCAATAAATTAAATTTTTATTTCTTAATGCAAATTAAGAAAAAAATGTTAAATTTAAGGTGCACATGCTAAAGAGGACGAAACAATAGATTTATTTAACATAACGATAAAAATTATTTTGAAAAATAAAAAATAATATTTTGAATTACAAGAGAAAGGAAAAAACTAAGGATAGACACATCAGGTATTTGATGTCCATCTATTCCCACCCTAATCTTGTGCCTCAATCACTCAAGTGAATCTATTTTTTCTAAGCTGATAGATTGATTTGTAAGAAGCAAAATATCTACACCTTAAAAATTATTTTTGACGGATTTAGTTCATCATTTATTCCAATTCTATAACAATATAGGTCAATTGACAAAGAACATTTTTCTTTTTCTTTTTATATAAAAAGATTGGGTGAAACACATATGTAAAATGATTAAATATCTAAATTAACTTATAACTATTGCCCTCCCTCCCCCCTTTAGACATCCTAATCTCTTTTGAGGAAGGTAGTCTATTATTTGAAATGCTTATAGAATGAAAAAATATATATATTTTATTAATTATTATATACGCACAAAATTCATATTTAAACTAGTTAAACAACATAAAGAAGCATAGAAATAGTGTTAAAACAATAAGGCAAAGAGAGATCCTAGATCTACAAGATAAACAAAATCTAAAATGGGATCGATGATAAAATTAACATGGGATAATAATCATTCTTTCAATTGAATCTTTGAAAAGATGAAACCATAAAAAATTTAGTTACATAAAATCACACCCAAGTTGTGAGTTTTGTACAGGTTTTAAGATATGTTGCCATTATATTCATTGGACTCCAACAAATCAATCATCTCTCTAACAAACATCGTGCCATGATGTACCAACAATACACGAATTTCTTCAATCAACCAACCAAAAGGAGTTACCATATCATTAATTAATTCTTCAACGATTTGAGAGGTTACCCTGCTATGACAAAACAATAAGGAGATACAAAAACCTAATTTCTTATATAAAAGGTTTAATTTAACAGAGAAATGACTAACTCTTTTGGTAGGTGCGTTGACCATACAAATAATTTGAAGTATAAAACAGACAGCCCTCAAACTTTGCACGATTTATAACTTAACCACTAAACATAAATAGTCACTAAATAAGACTTTTACTTAGAAAATAATATATCTAAAAATAGAGGGAAAACTGAGAGAAGTAAAACAGGAAACCTAGTCGATCAAAAGAATCGAGGAAAATAGACCCAAAAAAATAGTATTTTTCTTATTAATCTATGTACTTTTTTAATTATCGACATAGATAAAGAAAAATTATTACTATTAGTTATTTATATTGCGAAAAAATGCACAAAAAAAATAAGAAAAATTAATTCATTTTGAAAGATAAAACTAATTGAATTACTCAATTATTATTATTATTATTATTATTATTTTATTTTTTTTTTGCAAAGACATGGGGTCTCAATCAGTATTTCAAGGGGAAATTACCATTTAATTGTACAAATAAAAAAAAATCATTGGAGAGTATTCATTAATCAAATATGAAGGGTAGTTATTTCTGATTATTATCTTTCTTTATTTTTTTATATATCTTTTCTTATTTTGTATAAATTATTACTTTGAATATATAATCTTTTGAGATGCTTTGGGCATATAAAGATGAGATATGATAAGTGGTAGATTCTCACTTATTTGATGTCGATTTAGCTCAATATTTAGTAACCTAAATGCCAAATTGTCCTATTTATGATATAATGTTGATAATATACAGCTACAATTACAAATGCACAAAAAAAGGATTGATGTTTTAAGGATTCACAACCAATATATAAAGAAGTGCAAACTATAATTGTTGATCGCTTACCACCAACGAGCGATCACAAACTAAGCACGAACTCGCCTAAAATGATAGTGCTAGAACTTGGGTCTATCGAACTAGGTTGGCAGACTCCAATTGTAAAGCCCTTGGGCTGCTGTTGCGCCCACATTGCACAAGCCATGTTCGTGGTCGTTCAATCATTAAAGTGTCTCTTATAAACAGTCGAGTATACGCTCAAATTTACTTCTTGATAGAAGTATAAGCAGTCGTATAAAGTAAAGAACCCAACTATGAGGTTTGGGATCGATCCAACAAGGAAAATGATTTAGACTTAACTTAAACCTATTATTACTTCTATTTTGTCAAGTCCTTTCCAAGAAACAAGTAACAAAAAGGGTTTGTTTAAGTAGTAACGGTAATTAGCTATTTCTTAGTAAATAAGTAACAAGTTCACAAATTTGATTTTTATCAAGTAATAAGAGTAACTAGGGCTTAAGTGTTCAACACAAGTTCATAAGGCAATAATTTTAGGTATAACAATCCTTTCCTAGTATCTTACATGCAAAGTTGTAAGTTACGCATCCCTAATTCCTTGGTCCGGCAACTACGAAATTTCACTCTGTACTTTGGTCCGGCTACATGGGTATGCTTTATTAAACCTTACCGATACCTCCTTGGCTGACTCTACACTCGTTAAACAGACTTTTAAACAAAAGAATTATCAATATATGCAAGACATTATTTGAGAATTGTTATTTTAGCTAGGTTTTACCTTGTTATTTACCCATGGTTCCCACAACCCTAGTTGTGGAATTTCGCTACCCGTGTTAATAATCACACAATTAATATTAATTAGATAAGAATTCATGCACTTACTTTGATGAGATTGAAGAAAATCCAGAAGCTTACTTAAATTAATCAAAAACTTGAAACAAACGATTCCGGTTAATAAAGTAATTTTCACAAAATTCCAAAATTCAACACTTAGAACAATAAAATTAGAAAATATCCAAGATTCTAACCCCAAAAATGAGGTTTTTACAAGTATTTATAATAATAGAGTCCTAAAAAAAGAGGAAAATCTATTTAAGAAAAATCTGCTAAAAAACGCGCCTGAGTTGACGATAGGATCTATTTAAGAAAAATCTGCTAAAAACCGCGTCTGAGTTGACGATAGGAGCGATGGACCGTATAGGTCACGACAGACCGTCTAGGACCTCCGTCATTTCATACTTAACTTCTTTTTCTGTTGCATTCTTCACCAACTTTCTGTGACCCTAACAAAAGATCATTTTACCCATAGACACTCCAAAGCTAAGATTTTCCCCTTTTAAGTCCGGTAAAGACTCCTTCAAGTAAGTTTTCATATTAGAGAGGCCTACATGGTTGGACCTAACCTTTCCTAGCTCAACTAACTCCCCAAGTTAGTTATCTTGGATGTAGAAAGGTTTCCGAGGTCTGGTTCTACGCGCATCAATCTGTGTGAACCCGGTCTAATAGTTTGCATTCTAGACACAATAAGCATTGCTTATCATATCCATTTTTAGGTTTGTTACATGGACTATGACACAGGAGAACAAAAAAATATGAACACTAATTCAGTTGTGATGTCAAATATTTGTCAATTGCCAGAATATGAAGCAACAGTGTCATCTGTGGATAATGTTGAAGGCAGATTAATTTTATACACGGATATGGTGGTACAAGCAAGACATTCCTATGCAATAAAATTATTTCAAAGATCATGTCACGATAAAAAATAGTTCTCCTAGTTGCTACTTCAGGTATAGCCGCTTTATTGTTACCAAATGGCAGGACAACTCATTTACGCTTTCATATTCCTCTGGATGTCATCCATGAGTCAACTTGTGACATAAAACAGGGCAGCCAATTAGCGTAACTCCGAAAGCCTCTTTGATTATTTGGTATGAAGCAGCAATGGAAAATAGATATTACTTTGAAGCCTTGGATAAGACCCTGAGGGATATTTTCTGAGATAGGTCCGAAAATTACTTGAACAAGCCTTTTGGGGGACTAACGATTGTATGTGGTGGGGATTTCAGACAAATACTGCAAGTTATTCCAAAAGGAACAAAAGATGACATTGTTGATGCATCCCTAAATGCTTTGCACGTGTGGCCTTACTTTTCAATTTATGAACTGAAGGAAAATGTACGACTAACAATTGGGAAAGTGATTGGTTCTAAAGTCGCCAATGTTGCAAGTTTTGACAAATGGTTATTAGAGATTGTAGATGGATTTGTTTATGTAAATAATAAGAAGGAACAGGTTAAGTTTCCACATGACGTATGCATTCCACCGTCACATAATCATGTGGAATCAATTGTAGATTCATTATATCCATCGCTATTACAGAATTACAAACACCCAATGTACTTGAAAGAAAGAGCCATACGAACATCAATGAATGAAATGGTCCATGTGCTGAATGATAAAATTATGAAAATGGTACCAGGTGAAGGAAGCACCTATTACAGCTCGGACAATGTGTGCAAAACAAGTGTAAACACTAATGAGGATGATATATTGTACCCAACCGAATTCCGTAACAACTTACAGTTCCCAGGCATCCCTAACCATGACATTCACTTAAAAGTAGGAAGTTCGGTTATGCTTTTTATAAATCTAAATCAAACTGAGGGCCTATGCAATAGAACAAGATTAATTAATTACACATTTGGGAAAATAGTCTATTAGTGCAAATATCATCTCTGGTATAAACATCGGACTCATGAATCAAAGTGTCCTTTCAAGATGAACATATGTCAACTACCCTTAGCAACCTATTATGATATGACGATTAATAAGATCCAAGCACAAACGCTACAGACAGTTAGATTGTATCTTCCAGAACAGGTATTCACACATGGACCATTATATGTTGCGATCACGTGTAACAACAAGAGAAGGATTGACAATCTACAACGCAAACGAGGACAATGAAGACCATATATACATTAAAAATATTGTTTGGAAATATGTTTTCAAGAATGTATGTCCAGGACTTGTGGAAACACCAGAGGTATTATTAACATCTACTGTTAAATTTAGCTTTGTAATATTTCCGTTGCATAGAAGAATAACATAAATAACTTTACAGAATGACATGCATTCGGATAACAAGAAATACACAATGGAGATAGAATGGAATGACCCACTAACATTACCACATATCAGGTTGTATACCAAATAATTAACACACAAAATCATACATCACTTGAAAAAACATACATTGGATGTCACCAATCACTTAACAAATGACAATAGAATACTTATTCATGGACAATATGGAAAACACATAAGCATGAAACCCAGTTAATTTAGGGAAAAATGCATTGGCGGGGTCATAAAGGGGGTTAAACGATATGAAAGTTTCCATATACATTTGCCAGGGAATACATTTAAAAATTTATTGGGTATGTATTATAACATGTTGTGATGATTTTTTTAAATATAAGGATACACAAATCAATGTGATTACATATAATACATCGCTGTTGGCACCAAGGTACTGTGTTATGATAGATAACATTGTTGTATATGCACTGCATTGCAGGGTATTACATGTACAAAGATACATTACTCTAGAAGGACAAATTGTACGCCATGTATTGACCGTCCAGGGTGAACTAAGGGCCATGAAAAAGTGCAACAGAACTATAATACTATCAACTTCTACTATATTAAACTTTGGATGCACAAAGAGCAGGAGGCATAAAAAAGAAAATGATAATTAGTAGATATTAAAATTAAAAAATTACTTAAACACTATACTAATCCTACAAAAATATAGCTACAAAATGTTCAAATAACATACCCTCGCGAAGAGCGGGCCCTTTTCCAAGTTGTATAGTAATAGCAGTAGAAGAAGAAGAAGATGATGATGATGATGATGATGATGATGATGATGAAGAAGGAGAAGGAGAAGGAGAAGGGAAGGAAGAAAAAGGAAATTAGAATATTTCATCAATGATTGTAAAAATACATACCAATCTGTAACATTAACCAAGGTGCCAGTGAGCCACTCAACATGAGCAAACGACATAACTATTTAATTGTGTAGTAGTCATAGATGAAGAATATGATGACGAAGAAGAAGAAGATGATGATAAGAAGAAGAAGATGATGAAGAAGAAGTTCATAATGTTTGTTGTTGTAAAATGAGTGAAAATTCCTCTATTTTTAGGCAACAAAAGATAGTATGAATAAATGTTTATTGAACTCTATCAGATATGTCACAACTATTTGGAAAACTTGCAACCCATCAAAATTGTCGCAACCTTTCATTAAAGTCACAATATTTCATAAAGTAACAAGTTTTCATTAAAGTCGCAACTTTTCATGAAAGGGAGGGCTAGTTTAGGAAATAAATAATTTAAAGAGGAAATCATGGTTCGTGGTGGAGCCACATAGGCGGTCCTAGGATTTTATGTTATATAAATATATGATGATTAAATAATTAAATTAACTTACAACTATTGCTCAGCCTCCCTCCCTTCTTAAACTTTTTAATCTTTTTTGAGGAAGGTAGTCGAGTACGTGAAATGCTAATATAATGAAAAAAATATAAAATCTATTTTTTTTATATTAACATACAAAACTCAATTTTTAAACTAGTCAAACAATAAAAAAGCATAGAAATAGTGTTAAAACAACAAAGAAAAGAGAGAATCTAGATCTACAATATAAACAAAATCTAAAATGGGATCCATGATAAAATCACAGATGGAATAATAAACATACTTTCTACTGAATTATTGAAAAGATGAAAACCATGCAAAATTTGGTTATAAAAAACATACAAGTTATGAGTTTTGTATAGGTTTTAAGATAAGTTACATTTATTCATTCGACTCAAACAAATGAGCCATCTCTCCAACAAACTTCGTGTCATGATGTACCAACAACACATTGATTTGTTCAATCAAGCCACAAAAAGGAGTTGTCATTGCATTAATTATTTCTTCAATGATTTGAGAGTTACCCTGTTCTGACAAAACAATCAAGATATACAAAAACCTAATTTGTTATATAAAAGGTTTAATTTAATGGAGAAATGACTACCTCTATCGGTATGTACATTCATCATGCAAATAATTTTAAATATATACCAGATAGCCCATCAACACATGGAAAACTTAATCATCTAAACATAATAGTTTTACGCCCCGAGCCTACACCGTGGGCGGACTGGCACTCGTAACCATTGTTTGCCCTGAAGCAAACCCTTGACCTGACTACTTAAATCAGCAGAAGACATACCTCAACTTCTACACAAATAAAACATAATAAAAGGGGAAAATATGTCATGTCATAACATTGTCCAAAATGGCACTTGACTCTTAATTACTGAAAACAACTCCAAACAGAAATACTATAGTCTATGAAGCCTCTAAACTGTCTAGAGAGAGATGATGGGACAAACCCCACAACATCTAGTAATCTAAGCTAATATAGAAATGGAAAAGGATGCCCCCTAGAACGAAAGGAGGTTCACCACAAACTTTGAAGCTCAATGTGGAATCAACGAAGCGCTACGTGCTGATCCTGGATACCTGCGTCTGCTTCATGAAACGACGCAGGCCAATTGGCATCAGAAATTTGAATGTAGGAGTATGCGAGATGGAGAGCTAAACAACGGCTGATGCTTGAAGGGATTAGATTAACTTACCCTAGCTTTTCTCCACTAAAGGGTAAAATTAACTAAAATGATATACATAAAACAATTTAAATTAAATCACATGCAATATATATATATATATATATATATATATATATATATATATATATATATATAGCTCACAAAACAGTTTAAGTAACTTAGTTTGTTAAAGGAAATGCAATAACAAACTCAACTTTACTTATTTAAGAAACTAATATTGCCTCTGTTGGAGTTTCTTTAACCGATAACCATCACTCTGAGGCTATGTGATTATACAACGACTTATCTCACATTGCAAGAGGACCATCCTACACCTTTCAATTTGTATAGGACCTTACTCAACTTAGTGGATCCAGTAGCTCTCCTTACGTCATCATCTAAAAGTATGACACGTCAATTCCCATGTTGGATACATCATTTACATGGAGAGTTAAGTTAATATGAACTCTCATCCACACATCGGTCCTTAATAATACTCTCAAAAATTTACTTTATATAATACTTTTAATAAAACTTCCTTCCTTTGGGTTGAGATAATTAACAGAACTCATTAGCTTTAAAAATCTCCTCTTGCAAACAATATTACCCTTTTAGTTCAAAGTTATTTTGGAACTTTTAGTTCCCCTCTTTACTCAAATATGAAAAGTTTGTAAACCTATAGGGAATGTTCCCTTAAATCTTTTTGAGAAATTAACTCAACTCTTGCTGTTTAATTGACTTGAAACTTTAACTCTTAGGGAATACTTAGTTTCCTTATAGCTTTTCAGAAATGAACTCAACTCTTGCTCTTTACCTAACTTCAAACTTTAACTCTTAGGGAGTACTTATTTCCCTTATATCTTTTGAGAAATGAACTCAAATCCATACTTGACTTGAACTTTAAGTCTTTAAAATAAAGTGAAAACATTTGTGAAAGACTTAAGAAAATTCTACTTTGCCTTGCTTCTTAACCTCTAGACTTGACTATTAACTTCTTTGACTTTGACCTTACTTTCTATGAATTTAATTATGGATTCAAGGATCATGATCTCATGTTTATGGATGATTTCATGATGTTTACATGTATCTTAGAGTGTTGGAAACAACTAGAAATGAGGGGCACATCACTTAGGAAATAGTATGAAAAGATAGGGAAAAAACGGGGTCTCCAGGTGGTCCTGGAGCTCTGAGGGGTGCGGAGCTTCATACCCTTACGGACAGACTCTGTCCTGAGTGGCTTTGGAGGTGCGGCGCACCAGCATCCCTCTAATGGGTTTTCCAACTTTCTTATTCGTTTTTCATCTCTAGACCTTCACAAACTCCTATGGATCCCACCCCCAAACACTTAGGATCCCTAATTAACATATTACCCAATGATTTAGACCCGAAAACAGTCTTAAAACATTGATTACAGATAACAACAATAAAAAATAATCCAATCAACAAGAATGTTACACTTTCGTTCAATATTCCAACCTCTAACATGAGGTAATTCATGAATGTGACTGATTTGCACAAAAGTGGTGTGTGGCTGAAGTAACCCAACACAAAAGAGCCCACATTCTATGTTAAGGATCACCCGACAAAAATCCATGAAGCTAAACTTTGTGTTCTCGCATTTCTTCTACCTTCTCATCATTTCTTCTTGATTTAAAAACCCTAATTTATTTTCTTAGTTCGTAAACTGAATGGGATTAGTTTAGACCCCACAATGTTACTCCAAAACCAAATAATTAATTGACTGAAGAAAACGACCAAAACACCCTTACTAAATCCGGTTTTGGAACTTTCCCTGCTTAACAACCAATTTTCTTAAGGTCGTATCTCACTCATACAACCTCAGAAATTCACAAACTTGACATCTTTAGAAATATCGTCCAACGAGATTTCCATCCATATCAATAACTCACCCAAACTCTCTCTGAGCTAGAATTTATGGTCGTTTGATAATGCCAAAAACCCATATTTGAAATCTGGAAATTTTCAAGTTTTTTTCATTTTTTCCATTTGTTTTTCCTTGCTTTTCTTAGCATAATTTCAATTTGTCTAGTATACGAGATGTTACAATATTTTCCCCTTGGGAACATTCGTCCTCTAATAAAAATTCTTTCTCTAAGATAAGGATAATAATTTCATTTTTGCACTCAACAACACAAGCAAGTATTACATGCCTCTACATAACCTCAAAAAGTGATAAGAAGAGAGTTTAGTACCTTGATTTTCCTCCTCTCCAGATTCAAAAAGATGTGGATATCTCTTCTTCATACCCTCCTCTGCTTCCCAAGTCGTTTCTTCAATAAATTGGTTCCTTGAAAAGACCTTGACTGAAATAACTTCTTTTGTCCTCAACGTACGAACTTGCCGATCCAAATTCTGAACCAGAACTTCTTCAAGGATACGTTATCCTTAATTCCCATATTCTCTGTTGGTACTATCAATGAAGGATCACCCAAATACTTCTTTACCATAGAAATATCAAATACCAGATGAACTGCTTCTAACTCTTGTGTTAGCTCCAACTCGTATTGTACATTGCCCACTCTTTTGTAGATTCTAATAGGTCCAATATACCGGGGACTAAGTTTCCGCCTTCTTAACAAAACCTCATAACTTTTTTCTTAGGTGACAACTTAAAGTACACCCAATCATCTACCTCAAACTCTAATGGTCTTCTTCTAACATATGTGTAGGATTTTGGCAACTTTGTGCAGTCTTCAACTTCTCTTGAGTCACCTTAGTCTTCTCCATAGCTTGGTGAACTAAATCTTGTCCAATCAACCCTACTTAGCTAAACTCGAAACCATCGAATAGGAGATATACATCTTCTCCCATAAAGAGCTTCATATGGAGCCATTTGGATACTCGAATGATAACTATTGTTGTAAGCAAACTTGATGAGAGGTAGGTGACCATCCCAATTTCCCTTCAAGTCTATCACACAAGCTCTCAACATATCTTCTAAGGTCTGGATAGTGCACTCTTCTATTCCCTCTGTCTGAGGATGAAAAGCAATGCTCATATTCACCTTGGAACCCAAATCTTTTTGGAAAGATTTCCAGAATTGTGCAGTAAATTGTGAACTTCTATCTGAAATAATGGAGATCGGGACTCCATGAAGTACTACCACTTCATCAAGGTATAACCTAGAATAATCCTCAGCCGAATAGGTAGTCTTGATCAACAAGAAATGTTCTGAGTTTGTTATTCTATCGACAATCACCAAATGGAATCATGTTGCACTCGCGATCTTGGCAAGCCTATGATGAAGTCCATGTTAGTCATCTTCCACTTCTATTCCAAAAGTTCGATATTGTGAGCTAAACTTCCAGGTCCTTGGTTTTCTACCTCTACTTGCTGAGAATTTGAACACTTGGAAACAATTCAACAATATCATTCTTGATGCCTTCCCACCAATATACCTCTCTCAAAGCACGAGATATTTTAGTGAAACCCAGATTAATGGAATATAAGGAGCTATGAGTCTCCTCAAAGATCCTCTCTTGAAGTCCATCCAGCTTAGGTATAGATAAGCTGCATTGGTATTTCAGCACACCATCTCCCCCTTGTTCGTAAGCCAATACTCTTTTGATATGGACACTTGCTTTCAATTCAAGCAGAATAGGGTCTTGGTCTTGCTTCTCTTTAACCTCTGACACCAAGGATGATTCAGCCCTATTGGTTACCACTATGCCTCCTTCTGTGGAATCCATAAGTCTTAGTCCTAGTCGTGAAAGTCTGTGCACGTCTTTTGCTAGATCCTTATTTTTTTTTCGACATGGGAAATACTTTCCATGGAAAACCTGCTTAGGACATCAACAACAACATTAGCCTTACCTAGTGTTAAAGAATACTCATGTCATAATCCTTGAGTAATCCAACCGCCTTCTTTTGAGGATGAGATATTTCTGAGTGAACACATATTAGAGGCTCTTGTGATCAGTGAATATATCCACATGAATGCCATATAAGTAATGGCACCATATCTTTAATGCAAACATTACTGTGGCTAATTTAAGTCATGAGTTGGATAATTCTTGTCATGAACTTTCAACTTTTTCGAAGCATAAGCTATGACCTTGCAATTTTTCATTAACACACAACCCAAGCCAACTGTTTATGCATCGCAATACAGCACAAATCCTTAAGTAACCTCTGGTAAGGTAAAAATAGGAGTGGTAGTCAATCTCTTTTCAACTTGTGAAAGCTTTTCTCGCAATTTTTAGACCATTGAAACTTGACTATCTTTTTAGTTAACTTGGTAAAAGGAGAAGAGATAGATGAGAATCCTTCAACAAATCTCCTATAATACCCAGCCAAGCCCAAGAAACCCCATATATCTATCGGATATATGGGTCTAGGACAACACTGAACTGCTTCTATCTTCTAAGTGACAACTTTAATACCTTCACCAAAAACAATATGGCCTAGGAACGCCACAAAAATAAGCCAAAACTTACACTTGGAGAAATTGGCATACAACTTCTTATGTCTCAAAGGCTGAACAACAACCCTTAGGTGACTAGCATGATATTCTTCATTCCTTGTATAAATTAGTATGTAATCAATGAAAACTATGAAAAACATATCTAAATAATGTTTGAAG
The DNA here is from genome assembly GCA_027789145.1 of Solanum arcanum. Lineage (NCBI taxonomy): Eukaryota > Viridiplantae > Streptophyta > Magnoliopsida > Solanales > Solanaceae > Solanum > Solanum arcanum. Next base: position 37,642,606 of record CM050933.1, read on the forward strand.
ACTCGGTTCATAAGATCGGTCAATGTTGCGGGTGCATTAGTAAAACCAAAAGACATAACCATAAATTCATAATGCCCATACCTTGTTTTAAAAGTTGTCTTGGGAATATCACATTCTCTAACTCTAAACTTATGAGAGACTGACCTGAGGTCAATCCTAGAAAAGAATGAAGCACCTTGAAGTTGATCAAGAGATCATCTATCCTTGGAAGAGGATATTTGTTCCTGATGGTCACCTTATTCAATTGGCGGTAGTCTATACACATCCTAAGGGACCCATCCTTCTTTCTAACGTACAAGATCGTATCTCCCCAAGTTGAGGCACTCGGTCGAATAAATCCTTTATTTAACAGATCTTTAAACTACTCTTTTAAGTCTTTTAACTCTGCTGATGTCATTCTGTATGGCATAATAGAGATTTGACGAGTATCTAGGATGACTAAGTGATAGATATATCCCTTAGAAACTAACTTCCTGCCTTAAGGTACGAAATTAAACGACCCATCGACACTTCTGAACTACTAGTCCACTCTATGAATGGCTTAGTTGGAATTTGGAACTTGACAACTCGAGTTCTACAATTTATTGATGCATATCCTGCATGGATCCAGTCCATACATAGAATGACATAAAATCTACCATGTCTTACTCTATTAAATTAACCATGGTACTCTTGTGATTGATGAAAACTAGACAATCACGATAGACTCATTCTACTAGAATAAAATCCCCATCATGTGTAGAAACACACAAAGGTTCACAAAGCTTTTCAGGAAGAATTTCAAACTGATTTACAACATATGGAGTTACAAAGCATAAACTTGCTTGTTGGTCTATTAAAGCATAAACATCAAAATCAAAGACTTTGATCATACTCGTGACCACATTTGGAGAGTTCTCTTGCTCTTCACGACTAGTGATTGCATAGAGGCAATTTACCCCTCCACCGGTATCAGAAGCAGCTCTTCTCAGTGCAGCCCTATTTGGTAGAGTAACTGATGAATATTAGGCTCTATTGCCCGGATTTTACCACCTTGGTTATTAATAGGGCAATCTCTCATGAAGTGATCCACTTGATTCACAATTGAAACAACCTGTCTAGCCATCACGAACCTTGCCAGGGTGGATTCTACCACATCTACCACACACAAAACTCCCATTACCCTCCTGTGCGACACTACCTTGAGATTGGGCCGGTAGTCCCGCAAGATACAAGAAATATAACCACCTCTATTTTTGGGCTCATGTGGACTACCAGATGATGTTGCATGCCCCATTGATTTAAAGAACTGTGGTCGGCTCGAATAACCTTTCGGATGGTCAGACTTATTCCCTGTCTTTGCTTTCTTATTTTGGTACTCTTCTTTTTCCTTCATATTCTCTTATTCAAATTGTTGGACATATACCATCAGCCTGGATATCCATGTAACCTATCAACATGGAAGTCCTATCTTCCTTGCTTGAAGCACGACCCAACCCTGTAACAAATAGATTCATTCTGCTCCCCATGTCTTTCACCATCTCCCGAGCATAGCGAGATAATTGGGTTAACATCAACCCATATTCATGAACACTCATGGAGTCCTTTTTCAGAGTAAGGAACTTCCTTACCTTGTCTTCCTACATTTCACGAGGAAACAACCTCCCCTACAAGGCTTCCTCAAACTAAACCCAACTTGGATATGGTGTAGCCTTAGCCCTACAATCCTTCCATTGATAGAACTATTATCTGGATACTCCTTTCAATTAGTATGCATCCAATTCAACCCTCTCAGCATTGGCCACATGCATTACCTCATACATCTTCCTCAACTCCTCTATGAAGTTCTCCAGGATCATCAATAGTGTTTGAACAGGTGAAACTAGGGGGATTCATCCTAAGGAACTCAAAAATTCACGAAGTATACCCCCCTTCCTGTCGAGCTCCTCTCCACTGCCCAACTTGGTTTGTCACAACCTGACTCAACATCCGGATAGCTTCGCGGAATTAAGCATTGGTAGCCTCTCCTTGATGTTGTCTCTCCGGTTCATTTGGAACCTCTTGTTCCTCAACATTCCTTCGTGGACGACATCTGACTACGATTCTTAGAGGAATGATGATTTGAAAAAACGTGTAACCACGAATTATAGGGAGACTTTTAGAGATAAACTCTTTGTACAAAATAAGATGAAACTAGTGAAACATTCCTAAATGTCGCAGCCTCATAATTATTGATGTGGCACTCTTAAAACCGATGACTAAGACTACCAACACAACTTCATAGACTCTCTAAGGCTCTTGAACTTTGTGCTCTAATACCAAGTTTTTCACGACCCAAGCCTCCACCTGGGCTACACGAGCACTCGAAGACTATTGCTGGCCCTCAAGCGAATCCTTAATCTGGCTACTTAAATCAACGGTAGACAAATGTCAACTTTGACACGAGTAAAACATACTAAAAGGAAAAATACGTGATATTATAATTTTGGCCAAAATGGAACTTGAATCTTAATAACTGGAAACAACTCCAAACTGAAATGTTATTGTCTATGAAAAATCTAAAACATTCTAGAGAGGGATGCTAGGCCAGACCCCACAATATTCTAAAAGCTAGCTAATATATATATGGAAAAGTATGTCCCTAGAATACAAGGAGGAACACAAAAAACTCTGAACCTCATTCTTTCAACGAAGTGTTGCGTGCTGATCTTGAGTCCTGCATTTGCATCATGAAACGATGCAAGCCAACTAACATCAGTACATTGAATGTGAGAGTATTCAAGATGGAGAGTTAACAATGACTTAAGCTTAAAGGTATTAGATGGACTTACCTTGACTCTACTCAAGTCAAGAGTATACTTAACTCAAATAATATACATAAAAAGCAGTTTAAATCATATACAAGATATATATGTGTGTGTGTGTGTGTACATACATACACACACACGCACACACACACACACGCGTACACGCACACACACACAGACATATATATATATATGTATGTATGTATGTATTTAGAAAAAAATGATATGGGGAAAAATTAGATAAAAATATTGAGTCACATCCATCCCAGAAAATTAACAATCGAAATAATTCTACGGACTCTTTAACACGTTAAATTTATATGATTGAACATATGCTTAGCTCTAATGACATGAAAACATGTTCAATTGGAAGAAACTCCCAAGATATAACATTTGTTATTGCTTGTGTAAGGTATTTTAACGTTCTGGCACATATTCCTCTTTCAGATTCACAATTGATCATAATTACTACACATATGACATTTCTCGTCTTATATTAAATATAAAGCTCCACTAGGGGTGAAAGATAGATTTTTACGGTATTTAAAGTAAAATATAAATGATGGTCTCTTATATCATAGAAACCAATATAAGAGATGACTTAAAAGAATAAAATGTGATAAAAATGAAAAAAGGGAAAAGATAAAAAGATAAGAAGAAAGCTAAGTTAGACAATATTGTCTCAAGCGTTGTAAAAAAATATTTTTTAGCAGCAATAAATATAGACATCAATAAGGAGTGCTAAATTCGTTACCATCTTTAGTTAAATTTCATTGGAATAAATGTCGCTAAACACTTCGAAAATATACAAAGAGTTCTAATGGCTGCTATAATTAAATATTTAGTGAAAATTAAATAATTGCCGTTAATTAATTATTCCAAAGAATGATTTTTGATATTGTGAAGGATGACTCTTCAAGACCTTGAAGTTGAAAGGAAGAGATAAAATCTCAAAAATTAAATGAGTATTCAAATACATTCTCTTATTTTGGGATAAAATATTCCTTTCGCTTTCCCTAAGTTAAAGATATGCAATTCATATAAAAACTTATTCCCAGAATATGAAAATTGAAATTACATAATTGCAACAACTTGATAAAATAATTTCATTGTCGGAAGTCCTTATGTGTTCGAGTTGTCGCTTGTAGCATTGACTAATCATGTTTATGCTTTATTTTTATTTTCCTTGAAACTGCTTGCCACCTGCATATGTAGATAATTACAATCTATTCGAATAATGATTAAATAGTAGTAAGCAAAGTTCGATGGAAGCACAAACCTGATCAACAAATTAAACTTGATCATTCTCACTTCCATGTCCATTGGGTAGGATCGAACTAGAATCTTCAATATTCTTACATAGATCATCCATATCATGGAAATTAAAATACTTATCAATATTTTCCCACTCATTTAAATCACTTTCTTCATTAGCACTCGAATTTATTGTTGCTATAGTATTGCTTGGTACATGCATGTTTTGTTCACCTATGTGTTGCTGAAAATTATTATTGGCTGCTCCTGATCCATATATTATCGCATTTCCACCATTCATATCAATCATCATTGCACTAGTTGAATTTGTTGATAGATAATCTTGATTGATATTCGAGATATAATTGTTTTGAGTTTGAAGATTCAAGTTGTAATCCTGATGAACCCCACTATTAAACGTCATGTAAAAATTATTATTCGTGCTCTCAATACCTGAGCCTTGCAAATCAAATAACATGGAATTTTGTTGTTGAAGCCTACCACCATCACCTTTTTGGGCCGACAAAAATGGGTTCAGGTAGTGTTGTTGAACTTGAAGTTGTGGGTGATAAAGTTGTTGCTCCGTTGAACTAGCATAAATATTGTTTACATTAACTGGTGAAAACTTTGGGTCTCCTTGAGTTTGATTTGGTATTTTTGTTTGAAGATCGGGTAATCTCCCAAATATTCTATGGCTATTTCTTTCAATTCTTTGTTGGGAACCACTTGAAGATGCTTGTCGATTATATTTTTGATCTTCTAAAGGTCTCCTTTTGTTTCTACGACATCTCTGAAAGGAAAAAATCAAATAAATTTTTTTCTACAAATATATCTATCGTCATAACTCATTTAAGGTGTGTTTGAAATGCTTGACATAAGTCATTTTAATGGAAATTCTCTTATGTTGGTTAACACTAAATGAAAAAAAAATCTTTTGAGTTAAAACTCAGTTCTAAACATGCAATGAAAGTTATTGCTAATCCTCATAAATTAGTGAGTGGTTTGATACAATTTTTTTTATCCTAAACATGATAATAATTTCAATGATTTACATGCAGAAGTGATGCAAATTTAAATTTTATCCCAATAAATGCTTTTTGATATAACAACATAAGAAGTAAAATTTCAGCAAGCAAGGTCTAGGGAGAATAGAGTGTAAGCAGACCCTTAACACTACCTCGGGAGATAGCTAAATGATTTTTTTATACAAAATTGATATTAAGATAAATTTAGAAAATGGATCTCACAAGTGTTGATGGAAGGTCATTCAAAGAAAAATATTTTCTAGTAACAAGAAAAATAAATCTATTTGATAAAAAAATGTATTTTTGTGAAACAATCCCCCCCCCCCCCACAAAAAAAACACACACATATATATAATATATAATTTTTAATACTTTAATTTCTTCAACATTAATACTTGTCCATCCAACTAACTTAATTCAAAATAGCCTATGAATTTATAATATATATGATTGAATATAATCAAATTATAATAAAAATACCCTTTTTAAAAAGTTTTTTCAAAATTTCTTTTGAAGGTCTTTTAATCTTTTGAAGGATGTACCTGAAGATAACTGGCGACTTGCATCCTTGTAAGACCTGGCACATTCATTATCTCCATAATCTCTTTTGGTAAGCAACCTGCATTATAAATTAGAATGTAACTTTAATTTATCACTAACGTAATATTCCTATATTAATATAAGGTACATATGAATAATATAATGACTATACATTTACGCCAAACAATTTTAACGTATGTTAGTTGTGAGTATGAATCTTACTATTCATTTCATTACATGTGTAGAAATTAAATATACAGATAGTTAATTAAAAAAGTAAACTTACGTCCTTCACCAAGTAGTATTGTAGCTTCCTTGAATTTTTTGCGAAGATCCACATTCCATTTTATGCAGTCCTTTTTCTTCAATTTCTTAGAAATAGCAATACTTTGTCTTTCTCCTTTGTCAATCACTTCTTTGTCTTTTCTCCATCTCTTACTCCTCATGTTGTATGTTTTACTTTCAGTGTCACAAATATTATTACTTTTTTCCTCATTATTAAAAGGCATAATCTTCTCTCCAACTTGTTCTTTATTTACCACAATACTTTCATTACCAATATTATCCACATTTTTAACGTGATCTTCTTTTGGATCCAGTTCTTCTCTCACCTTTTGTCTTTGTAGTTTCTTTCTTAATACAAATTGCCACAAGAAATTGAAAATATTTTCATCCAGTGACTTTTTCAGATACATGTACGCTCCGTTTTCAATAGCCTCCTTTGCAAAGAGTTCATTGTTTTCAACACATACAACTGCACAATAATTTTGAGAAGTTGCAATTAGAATTAAATTATACGACACTTTATGTAAATAGTTAATTCAGATTATATTGAACGGAATTTATGCATTGTAATAGGTATTAATATTGTGAGAAAACAACTCTACAACATATCACTACACAAAAAAATTATACGGTTAGGATTGTATTACTTTTGTTTTTAAAAAACAAACATCTTCACTTATTGCATTTAACTACATTCTATAAAAAATTATTGAGGTATGCTTGGACAATTTAATGAATAATTTGATAGTTATTTTTTGTAGTGTATTTATTATATAACTAACTTTAACTACTATAACAATAAAATCAAAAAAGATATTTGTGTCATATTAATCCAAAAGAATATGTGATTATTTAATATCATCTATATTAATTGAACTTATTTAATTTAACTGTAATGTAACAAAATAACTATTGAATTAGTTTGTTTAAACTATGATTCATCGATGAATAGTTCTTATTATTAAAAATAAAACTTCATAGCAAATATTATTTCATTATGTCTTATATTAAATTAAGTTAGGTACACAATATTTAACAACAAATAAATGATGAACTTCATCGATAATTATTTATTTGTAGTGTAATAACAAAAACGACTTACCTTATCGTCTATTATAGTAAGATTAATGATAGAATAAATACTTACAGAGAGTGACAATATCTAAGGCACCAGCTTGTTTCAAGAGATTAAAACAAACGGAATCTGGTGAATGAACATATATTATCATCACATCAACTTTTTCCTTTCCTTTTGAGAGAGTTGATATTGCCACTGGAACGCTATCAACCGTCGTAACTGAAAAAACAATTTAATACTAATAAAATAATTGAGAAACAAAACAAAAAAATAAAGAAAAATCCATGATAATACACTTAAACTAAACTTTGATTTTTTCATTTAGCACTAAAAATGGTGTTTGTATTTGTGAGGTAAAATAGTTCATAAATTTCATGCTCTCTAAGATAGTTTTTGATCATAGTAACATAATTGTTGTATTTACCTATTTTTTTTTATTATAAAATTGAAAAAATTGTCTAATTTGATTCCAAATTAAAGGGCAAAAGTATTCATTACCCTCCTGAACTTGAAGCTTTTTACTCGGTGTATACTTAAACTTTATTTTATTTGAATTATCCGCCCGCCCCGAACATGTTTATTCATCCAGCGCATGCACCTTTTCTTTCCACCTGGCATAGAAATTGATATCACACTCTACTAGACGCGTGAGAGAATGATTTTTTGCCACGTCATAAACCTACAATAGTAAAATATGTAAAACCTCTAATTTTTTTAATATTAACCGACATCAGATGACATCATCATCGTCATCATCATAAATATCGAAGTCCAAGGGCCAGTTCTTCGGGCAGCAGAGTAGTTTCTCATCATTGAGACTGGATAAGGTTTTCGATTCATCTTATTGAGCAAGGTGAGAGGAGATGGAGTGTTGTGGAAGCTGAAAGAAACCATGTTGCTTTGCAGCGAAAAGGAGGTTAGAGTGAAGAATTGATTTTGCATCGGAAAGAGAGATCAGAGGAGATACGGTGGTTGGTGGTGGAGATTGACAGCGACTGGGAAAGGAGTTGGAATATGATATTTTTTTCCAATGTTATTTATCAAGGTGGCTATTATTTATCCAGGTGGAAGTCCACATCATTACTATTTTCACCATGAAACGAGCGTATGTAGTCACAGTAGGTGCAACAGACAAAAAGGTGTACGTGATAGTGGAATAAACAAGCTTGAGGGGGGTAATTAAAACATAACATAATTTAAGTGTTCACTAAATAAAAATCTTGAAATTCAGGGGGGTGATGAATACGTTAGACAAATTAATTTAGAGGCATTAATCAAATGATGCTTAGGATTAAGCCAATACAAAAATTAATGTGTGTAACATAATCATTAAATTATAATTTGTTAATGGAAATTAGGAAATATGTTAAATTGAAGGTGCACATGACCAAGAGGATGAAACAATAGACATATTTAACATAATGATAAAAATTATTTTGAAAAATAAAAAATAATATTTTCAATTACACGAGACCTCCGGGGGGGGGGGGGGGGGGAACAAAAACGAAAGAAAGGAAAAAACTAAGGATAGACACATCAGGTATTTAATTTCCATCTATTCTTACCCTAATCTTGTGCCTCTATCACTCAAGGGAATCTATTTTTGCCAAGATGATAGATAGATTTGTAAGAAGCAAAATATCTACACCTTTAAAATCATTTTTGACGGATTTACTTCATCCTTTATTCCAATTCTATGACACTCTAGGTCAATTGACAAAGAACACTTTTCTTCTTTTTTCTAAAAAAGTATTGGGTGAAACGCATATGTAAAATGATTAAATATTTAAATTAACTTATAACTATTGCTCTCCCTCCCCCCCTTTTGACTTCCTAATCTCTTTTGAGGAAGGTAGTCTAGTATGTGAAATGCTTATTGAATGAAAAAATATATAAATTTTATTTTGTTTTTATAAACACACAAAACTCATTCTTAAACTAGTAAAACAACATAATGGAGCATAGAAAGTGTTAAAACAATTAGGAAAAGACAAATCCTAGATCTATAAGATAAACAAAATCTAAAATGGGATCGATGATAAAATAAACATGGGATAATAAACATTATTTCAATTGAATCTATGAAAAGATGAAAACCTTACAAAATTCAGTTACATAAAAAAAATACAAGTTGTGAGTTTTGAACAGGTTTTAAGATATGTCACCTTTATATTCATTGGACTCCAACAAATCAGTCATCTCTCTAACAAACTTCATGCCATGATGTACCAACAATACACGAATTTCTTCAATCAAGCCACCAAAAGGAGTTACCATAGCATTGATTATTTCTTCAACGATTTGAGAGGTTACCCTGTTATGACAAAACAATCAGGAGATATAAAAACCTAATTTCTTATATAAAAGGTTTAATTTAACATAGAAATGACTAACTCTTTTGGTAGGTGTGTTGACCATACAAATAATTTTAAGTATATAACATATAGCCCTCAAACTTTGCACGATTTATAACTTAACCACTAAACATAAATAGTCACTAAATAAGACTTTTACTTAGAAAACAATACATCTAAAAATAGAGGGAAAACCGAGAGAAATAAAACAAAAACAGAGTTGATCAAGAGAATCAAGGAAAATTGACTAAGACAATTAGTATATTTCTTATAAATCTATGTAATTTTTTAATTATCGACTTAGCCAAAGAAAAATTATGAGTATTAGTTATTTATATTGCGCAAAAATGCACAAAAACCATAAGAAAAATTAATTCATTTTGAAAGAGAAAACTAATTCAATTCCTCTGTTGTTGTTATTATTATTATCATTATTATTATTATTATTATTATTATTATAATTATTGCAAAGACATGGGGACTCAATCAGTATTTCAAGTGGAAATTACAATTTAATAGTACAAATAAAAAATTTCATTGGAGAATATTCATTAATCAAATATGAAGGGTAGTTTTATCTGATTATTATATTTATTTATTTTTTTATATATATTCCCTTATTTTTTATAAATTATTATTTTCAATATATAATCTTTTGAGATGCTTTGGCCATGTGAAGATGAGATATGATAATTTGTAGATTCTCACTTATTTGATGTCTATTTAGCTCAATATTTAGTAACCTAAATGCCAAATTGTCATATTTATGATAGAATGTCGATAATATAGAGCTACAATAACAAATGCACAACAAAAGGATTGAGGTTTTAAGGATTCACAACCAATATATAAAGAAGTGCAAACTACAATTTTTTATCGCTTACCGTGAATGAGCGATCACAAACTAAGCACGACGTCACCCAAAATGATAGTGCTAGAACTAGGGTCTATCGAATGAGGTTGGCGGACTCCAATTGTAAAGCCCCAGGGCTGTTGTTGTGCCCACATTGCATAAGCTATGTTCATGGTCGTTCAAGCATTAAAGTGGCTCTTATAAACAGTCGAGTATATGCTCAAATTTACTTCTTAAAAAGAAGTATAAGCGATCTTATCAAGTAAAGAACCCAACTATGAGGTTTGGGGGTCGATCCCACGAGGAAAATGATTTAGACTTAACTTTAACCTATTATTGCTTCTACTTAGTCAAGTCCTTTCCAAGAAACTAGTAACAAAAAGGGGGGTTTTAAGGAGTAACTTTAATTAGCTATTTCTAAGTAAATAAGTAACAGGTTCACACATTTGACTTTAATCAAGTAATGAGAGTAACTAGGGCTTAAGTGTTCTGCACAGGTTCGTAATGCGGTAATTCTAGGTATAACAATCCTTTCCGAGCATCTTACATGCAAAGTGGTAAGTTAAGTATCCCTAATTCCTTGGTCCAGCAAATACGGAATTTGACTCTGCACCTTGGTCCGGCTACATGTGTATGCTTTACTGAACTTGACCTATACCTCATATTAAGCATCATAATCGGTGTTTGGCTTAGTTGTTACTTCGCACCAACCGACACTAGCCTATTAGATAGTATATACTAAATCTACATTGATAATTCTTTTCTTATTATCTACCTCCTTTGTATGGCAAGTAGAAATAAGGCAGGTTCTAACGCGTGCACTCGTTAAAAAGACTTTTAAACAAAAGAATTATCAATACATGCAAGACACTATTCGAGAATTGTTATTTTAGCTAGGTTTTACCTTGTTATTTACCCATGGTTCCCACAACCCTAGTTATGCATTTTAGTTACCCATGTTAATAATCACACAATTCATATTAATTAGATAAGAATTCATGCACGTACATTGATGAGGTTGAAGAAAATCTAGAAGATTAGTTGAATTAATCAAAAACATTCAACAAACGATTCCGGAAAATAAAGTTATTTTCACAACATCCCAAAATTCAACTCTTAGAACAATAAAACTATAAAATATCCAAGAGTCTAACCCTAAATTGAGGTTCTTGCAAGTATTTATAATAATAGAGTTCTAAAAAACAGGGAAATCTATTTAAAGAAAATCTTCTAAAAACGCGTCTGAGTTGACGATTGGAACGATGGATCGTCGAGGTCACAACGGACCGTCGAGGCCCTCGGTCGTTCCATACTTAATTTCTTTTTCTGCTTCATCCTTCACCAACTTTCTTTTACTATCAAAGGGTATGGATGACGGTCCGTTGCGTTCACGACAATTCATCAATGGCTTCGTTTTTCAATACTTAGAATCTTTTGAAGATGGGTACTGGGCTACTTTTTGTTAACATTGACGGATGTGCAGGACGGTCCGTCATAGCTATGACGGTCAATCAAGAGCCTCCGTAGCCCCACACTTGGTCAGAATTCCCCAACTTCCTCTAGCAGCCTTTTTCTCCATACGACGATGGCCACCTACGGACCGTAGATTGCTCCGTAGTTCATCACTTCTGCAATTTTCAGCATAATTTTCCCACGTTCTCCTTCTGGATAGATTTCCTGCAATCAAAGAGAAAACTACATTAAAATTAATACAAAAAGGCCTTAGACGCACACTAAACTTAAAGAAAAAATATTGAAAGTACCGGTAAACCTCGGTACATCAATACCCTCAACTTAAATTCGTTGTTTGTCCTCAAGCGACGCACTATGACTCACCACAAAATATTTGTACAAGAATATCCTTGTATTAGCTTTTTGCAATCATCTAGCTATCAATCCTTATTATTTTCTGATTGATTTATGCATGCTATCACTATCATGATTGGTCATGTGGATCAGACCATGACACAGACGCACCACACACCGACACTTATCCTCTTTAACCTCTCACTAAGGTACAATTTTTTCGGTATTGCAACTAGTGTCCTCACTTCAAAACAACATCCTCATTTTTCACACAATGATTTCACTTTGGCAATAAGGATTATTTTCAAATTGATTTATGCATTCTATCACTATCATGATTGATCATGTGGATCAAACCATGACACAGACTCACCACACACCGACACCTATCCACTTTGACCTCTCACTAAGGTACCATTTTTTTGGTATTGCAACTAGTGTCCTCACTTCAAAACAAAATCCTCATTTTTCACACAATGATTTCAGTTTGACTATAAGGATTTTTTTTCAACACATCCTTATTTTAACTACTTTAAGTTTACTATAAAGCACTCTTAGGATCACGATAGGACTTTCTTAGTTTGTAACATAGGCTCAAGGTCAGGTAGGGTACATTTGGACATGTTGTCGTCAATTGTTGCCCTCCTTGACATAACGGCTAAGTGTCCTAACGTTTTATCTTTTTATCCCGCCCTCTTTCTCAATTTTATTTCACGTTGTTATTCTCCATTCTTTTTCCTTTTTTTGTAAGTGACTCTTCTCTTTTCTTATATTTTTAAATTTCCAATTTTTTTCACTTTTCTTTCAAATTTTCTTGTGTCACTATTCTTTTTCTCTCTTTATTTTTTGAACGCCACTTTCCGAAGTATTCCTCATACTAGCCACCCTCAACTCATGGCTTTGCCATGAGTAAAGGTACACAATACCCAAAGTTGGGTTAGGGCCACAACAAGGTGCACATGTCCAAGGAGGGACTAGGTGTGTTCCCAAAAAAGATCAGTTGGGGTGAAGAAGAAAGGTCTATTTAGAGCTCAAATCATTTGGATCAAGAAAGGATTAATTTCATTTGGTTTTCTGTTATTTAGGCTAAAGATTGGCTATATTAAACAAGGTCCTATGATCATATCCTAATTGTCTATTACGTCTTACTTTTAGCAGGACTAACCAGACAAGTTCTAGTTCCGTAAATATAGTGGACTATTAAAATTTCCCTCACACTCACTTGACATCTCATTACTCTACCAGATTATCAGACACCTAGTTCGAGTCTTATAATTAGGGTCATGTAGTGGTTTATCTCTTTGTCATGCTTAGAGACACACTTTTTTCAGTTAATGTACCTAGTCATGCAACATTTTCTTCGAATTAGGATATCATTTTGTTTAGCCATCATGCTTTAGATTCCATTTCTATACTATGTACAAAAGATACCAACATGCCAGTTTAATAATAAAAATAACCAATATCTTGGGGAAAAAGAACAGAGGCAAGAAAACCTCAAGAGAGGATTGTGAGTTGGGGTACTCAGACTTCACCCCCAACAAAAAGACATGTAATTGTCCCCAACTCATAAAAGTTTATATAAGACGGTAGGTGAAGCAAATCTGATGCGCAAAACGCCGATGATCAACAAGCTGGCGGATCCGGTTACCCGGAACCCGCTCCCTTTGTACTCGGGAAATCCTCAGTAGTGTCCTCAGCAACAACAACACCATCAGTAGTTCTCCTCTAAGCCTCATCAACTTTGTATCTAGATGCCCCACATCAAACTCTATAGCCCTCAACTGGCGGGCCTACTCATCAATAAGCGAGGCTCTCCTTGCAGCCTCTAACTTATGATGCTCCTTCTTCTGTGCCCGGGACTCCTCCTCATCTCTAGTCTGGTGCCCCTTGGAACGCTCTCATTGTGGAGGTTGTGGAACTGTGGAAGTGGAAACAAAGGCACCCAACACTGTATCATCAGTGAGCTTTGCAGAAGCGGCCTCAAACTCCGGCACCCGAGCCTCTAGTTATCTAAATCTGCTCTAAGACTCTCTACTGCAGCCTGGAGATCCCTAACATCCACTATAGGGTATAGTCGAGCAAGAACCCGCAACTCAAAGCGTCTAAGCACTAGTGTATCTCCATGACTTACGCTCAGTGTGCTGGACCAGTTTTTCCTCTCTAAGCGCTCCTCTACCTCAGCAATAGACCTCTGCATCTAAGGATAGATGTGGTGCAAAAGGGTGTCCATTTGAGCCTCGAGTTTCTGGTCCCTAGGTAGCGGGACTAGTGTAGCAGATACGATAGAGCGGGAGGATCTCGGAGCAGTTCTACAACCCGAGATAAACTCAACCGGAGTGGTGCCGGTAGGCTCAAATGTAGAGAGATTAGCCCCTTGGGCCTGCTCTACTTTGGCTTCCAGGTTCTCACCTAACGGCTGCACCTCTATACGGGTCCCATTATTGTGAGACAACTCATTGGACTCATCCCGAATTAGGCCAATATCTATTGATCCAGACGTGGTCTTGAGCACATCAATGTGCCACAAGGTCACTCCTGCTAACCTGCATAGAGCAAAAACCATGCACAGGAATAGGTAAGTAGTAGTGACCTTGAAGGCCCTCTCGTACATCACTGTCTGTAGTAGCCATGCAAAGTCTACCTCGAACCCCGTAATTATTGCAACCATCAGCAAGCACAATGCCAGGTGACAATATTATCAGCAGCAGTTGGGGAAAGGCTATGTGGGACAAGTAGCCACAAAAACATTCCTTTGAAGGTGAGGTTAGCCTTCTTGATACTTACCTAAGGCTCCAGTACCCAATCGGCAGCCTCACCATCGATAAAAATATATTGTGCAATCCACCGCTTGGTGGTCTCTGTTAGCTTCGGCTCACGCCGAAACTTTCCATCTTTAATCAACTTCCACCGACAGTTGAATTCGGCAGTGAGAGGTGGACGGGTGGCTTCAACATCCGCGCCATAGAGATACCAGCGGATGGCCGACAAGTAAATGTCAATCCTCTTGCCGCAGACAAGGACGTAATCCAAAGGAGCATGTTTGGCGGGGGATTCTCGCCTGTCTAGCTTAGAATAGAGTGTCTCCACATAGGAGGCGTAGAACTCTTGGACCATATCCTCACTGTAGTGGAATACATCTCGAGCCGTCCACTCGAGCAGATGCTTGATTAATAATTCATTAATAGTCGGTATGGTTGGGAGACTCCCCGTAAAAACCCGCCGCTCTAGTGTCCGGGTCCTAGTCCGGGTCATGAGCCCCTTCTCATTCGGTAGCTTGACGTTAGTGTATACTTGACATTGCCACTCAACACACCACCAGTTGGTATAATCAGCAACTGGAGCGGGTCGCCAGTTTGGGGGGCTGGAGTAGAGTCAGCACTATCAGCCTCATCAGACGAGGAAGATTGGGATGTGGTGGCGGGAGAATAGTCCTCCTTAGACCCAGAGATACCCTTAGAAGAGTACACTTCCTCAAAACCGGAAGCATCCTCAGAGCTAGATGCTCCCTTAGACTGTGCAGCAGACCCAGAAGGTGTGTCGGTCAATACACGATCCTCTTCAGACTGTGAGGTAGTGACTACGCCGGGCGCCACCTTAGTGGGCGTGGCTCTGGTGGTGCGTGCATCATAGGTGGGAGTGAGAGTTCCTTGTGGCATGTACTCCGGGTCACGCTCATCGTATAAACCTATGACCATCCGTACGGACGAGGTGACGGACTTCGAACACCCTTATGAGTAGACGTGGTCTTGTTTTGGTGCCATTAGTACCTGCTGATAACTGGAGTAGAAGAAGAAGAGTATGAACTGTAGTAGTTGAACAATGGAAACAACCACGACGAACACCGACCGATAATGGAGTGAAAAAATTGGGGAATTTGGGAGAGAAATGGACTGTAGGACTTTGGGGAAAACGTGGGAAGTCAAAAGATGGAGACGAAATGGGAGTTAATGGTGATGAAGTGGGGAGAAATGGTAGGAAATGAGGATAGAAACAGTTATGAGGGGTTATGTGAAGAGCTAGGAACTTTAAAAGTTTAAGACTATTAATATTGAGACGAACGGGTTGTGTCAGGTCGGTGGGTAAAGACGCAACGATTCCCTGTAGACAGACCGTAACAGGGTCTACGGTCCTTCATGGGGGTCTGTTGAGGGTACCCTAACATGGAAAATTTCAAAGACATACCTTGGCATGATGGATCCCACCGACGATCCGTCGATGTTTCCGTCCATGGGTGCAACAGACCAATTTTCTGCATATTTATGGTGATTTGATACCTGCACATTTAACACCCATTAAGCTAATTTTTTTTGTATTTTTTGGACACTTTTTGGACACGGACCCTAATCTATGATCTAGCCAACACTACTAAAGAAAAAGAAAAGAGCAGTCAAATGGAACCTTAAATGAATAAAAGCAAAAATACTGAAACTATGCCTAGAAAATCATGAAAAGCCTATAGTTGGCTAGAGGATACATATTGGCTTGCCTCCCAATCAGCGCTTGATTTAACGTCGCGGCATGATGAAGGACTCTTGATTAGTCAGACTTCATCAAGATGGTATGTCTCGATCACTTCCTTTGCCGTTTCAGCATGCCCTGGATATATATTTTGATTCGTTGCCCGTTCACCTTGAACCTCACACCCTCCTTTTTCTCCAACTCAAGCACCATGTGGGAATAGTTGGGTGATCAAATAGGGACCAGTACATTTGGGATTGAGTTTGCCAGAAATAAATGCAACCTATAATTTAAAAAAATCACCAAATGCCCAACCAAAATATCGCGCTTCTCAATCTTTTGGCCATGGTACTTCTTCATCTTTTCTTCGTAGAGGGCTGAACTTTCATATGCATTCAAGCAAAATTCATCAAGCTTATTCAACCCTTTTAACCTCTATTTTGCACCCTCATTCCAATCCATTTTAAACTTCTTCATTTCCCATATGGCCTTATGCTCTAATTCAACCGGTAAGTGAAAATCCTTCCCATATACAAGTTGGTATGGGAACATACCTATGGGAGTCTTGTATGTTGTACGGTAGGCCCAAAGAGAAGTTGTTGTGTGGTTGTAATTCCCATCTCGTACATAATGATCCTCTTGCTTGTAATTACCATAGTTCAAACCCTAGAGCCAATTCTCCTGATTGGAGTCTCAGGCATTTGGTCGAAAACCCCCTGTCTGCTCATTTACCGTATAAGAGTCCTCCTCATAGTAATACTCATCAGTCGGCGGTGGTGGTTTAGACAAATAGTTCAGCGCATTTACCTTTTTATGTACCCCAAGTGACGTGTTTAAACACCAACCCAAGATCAGATCTTAGTTGATCCATTTCTTTAAGGATCTCATCTATGCAGGGTTGTGTGCGGATTGCACTGCAAAAGTGTTTCTCCAGTATCTAACTTCCTAGTGCTCCAAGCTTTATTATTTCAGGAGATTTTCTCCAACTTCTCCGCAATCTCAACATAAGGACACTCTCTATAAGAACCACCCGCTATCTTATAAAATACTGCTTTATTATTATCATCATGTACTTGATAGAAGTATTCTTTTATTGACTCATCATCGATTCGGTGATTGGGGACACTTCTCAAGAACGAGGTAAACCTATCCCAAGATCTATTGACTAATTCTCCGGGTAGTGCAACAAAGTTGTTCACCCTATATTTGTGATTTATCTTCTTAGACACCAGGTAGTAACGTTCTAAGAACACTTCCCTCAATTGATTCCAACTGTAGATTGAGTTATAGGGGAGTTCGGTAAAAAATATAGCGGATTCTCCCATCATTGAGAGAAGAAACACCCTCAACCCTATTACGTCCATATTCAAATCAGGCCTCCTTACACAACTCTTACGCACCGACCTCACCTTGGCGATGTGAGCTTTTGGATCCTCAGAATACAGCGTTCAAAAAAAACCCTAGTAGTGAATATTTGCATCAGACTACTAGTTACCATGAAATTATGGCCGTGTGGTAGGGGAGGCAATAGAAGTGGCCCATCAAAGTCAGTAATATTATCATATACCCTATAATACTCTTGAGGGCGTGAAGCCGGAGTTGCCTCCGTATTTCACCTTTTCAATGATTTTCAGGTAATAATTGATCATGAGCATCACCCGATTGTGGAAGTTCCGGGTGATGATTTTCATCGATAAAACCCTAATTTCGATAAATTTTGCATAGTTTACGCTCTAGTTCGGGGTCGGGTGAGAGTAATGGTTCTCCTCTACTCCGCGTACTTGTCATACACGGAAGTTATATCTTCAAGAGAAAAAAACAAAAACAAATAGTTAAATCAGTAAAATTTTGACTAAAATTTGGTAATAAGCTTAAAGATAATTTAAAATCCACTTTCCCCGGCAGCGGCGCCAAAATTATATACGCGCAAATTTACTTCTCAAAAAGAAGTATAAGTGGTTGTATCAGGTAAAGAACCTAACTATGATGTTTGGGATCGATCCCACGAGGAAAATGATTTAGACTTAACTTTAAGCTATTATTACTTCTATTTAGTCAAGTCCTTTCCAAGAACCATGTAGAAAAAAGAGGAGTTTGAAGAAATAACTCTAATTAGCTATTTCAAAGTACATAAGTAACAGGTTCACAAATTTTATTTTTATCAAACAATAAGAGTAACTAGGGCTTAAGTGTTCCCCACAGGTTCATAACGCAGTAATTCTAGCTATATCAATCCTTTACTAGTACCTTACATACAAAGTGGTAAGTTATGTATCCCTAATTCCTTGGTCCGATAATTAGTGAATTTCACTCCGCATCTTAGTCCGGCTACGTGTGTATGCTTTACTAAACCTTACTTTTACCTCATATTAAGACTCATCATCGGTGTTTAGCTTAGTTGTTGCTTCTCACCAATTGACACTAGAATATTAGATAGTATAATACTAAATCTATATTGATAATTCTTTTCTTATTATCTACTTTCTTGGTCCGACAAGTAGCAATAAGGCAGGTTCTAACGTGTGCACTTGTTAAAAAGACTTCTAAATAAAAGAATTATTAATACATGCAAGACACTATTCGAGAACTATTATTTTAGCTAGGTTTTACCTTGTTATTTAACCATGGTTCCCACAACCCTAATTATGGAGTTTAGTAACCCATGTTAATAATCACAATTCATATTAATTAGATAAGAATTCATGCACTTACTTTGATGAGATTGAAGAATATCAAGAAGATTACTTGAATTAATTAAAAACTTGCAACAAACGATTCCAGAAAATAAAGTAATTTTCACAAAATCCCAAAATTCAACACTTAGAACAATAAAACTAGAAAATATCCAAGAGTCAACCCCAAAAATGAGGTTTTTACAAGTACTTATAATAATACATTCCTAAAAAAAAGGGGATCGATTTAAGGAAAATCTTTCCAAAAACGCGTCTGAGTTAACAACTGGAGCGACGGACCGTCGAGGCAATTTGTTGTTCCATACTTAACTTCTTTTTTTGCAGCTTTCTTCACCAACTTTCTGTTACCAACAACGGGAATGGATGACGGTCCTTGCGTGCACGACGGTCTATCAATGGCTTCCGTTCTTCCATACTTAGAATCTTTTGAAGATGGGTAATGGGGCTACATTCTGTTAACATTGACGGATGTGCAAGATGGACCATCATGGATATGAAAATCCATCAAGAGAATCCGTAGCCCCACACTTGGCCAGAATTCCCCAACATCCTTTAGCATCCTTTTTCTCCGTACGACGGTGACCACATATGGTCCGTCGAGGTCACGAAGGACCGTCGATGGCTCAGTAGGTCGTCACTTCTGCAATTTTAAGCCCAGTTCTCCTAAATTCTCCTTCATGACAAATTTTCTGCAACCAAAGAGAAAACTACATCAAAACCAATACAAAAATGGCCTTAGATATACACTAAAGGAAAAATCATTAGAAGTACTGTGAAACCACGGTACATCACGTACCCATAGGGAGTGACGATTAGAATCACTTAATTTTTCCAAGTCCTTCAATTAAACACAAATGTTTTTAATATTACAAGGTTCAATGATTTTATAATCTAAAAGTTAAATTAGAAGCACACAAACACGATTCAATTTCTATGGTTTCAAGAAATGATCGAGAAAATTCAAGGATTGCAGCTAAATTTAGTAATCATGTAAATTATCTTACTAAATGGATATTTATCAACTATTGAATCAATTATCATAGGGTTAAATATATTATTATGGTCTTCCAATCTCTAATCACCTACGTCAAATGAAAACCTAACTACAACGTTGAATGGGGATAGATTGGACCAAGTATTGAGCATTAGAATTTCTTCTTGTATAATGAAAAATCAAGGTTTAGAGGTATATATCCCTATCATATATACAAATTAACTCTAATTATTAATAGAAAATTATGCCCCTTATTCCCCACGTTCGATACTCTTATTCCTCTCTCGATTTCAATTCGGACAATAAGTTTATTTCAGCGGTGAGCAAGCATGAAATACAAAAAACAAGAACATAAGAAAGGTTTCTATGATAGTCAATGTCAACCCATAAAAACTCAATAAATTAAAATCATCATGTAGCCGCAGCTCTAGAACTATGGAAATTCGCTTCTCATTATAATATTTTCGATCAAGCAAAGTTTAAATATCAATAGTTGATCAAAAGTAGAAGAGTTTAGAAAAGAACCCTAAACATTGATGAAATAACTCTCTAAATAGTTGTTCTTTGAAACCCAGAAAAATGAACATTATATAAAATAAAAAAATAATATATTCATACTAATGTCAAATCGGCCCAAAACTAGCGAGGAGTAGCACGACGCGGAGAGGTTTATTAGTTTCAATTTTAAGATCTTTTTTATTCTTTCTGACATGGGCTTGGCACGAACCGTTCTGCCTCCGATTTTGGCAAAAAAAATATAAATTTCCTCTTTATGACGCGGAGAGAAGAAGAAACATTCTATCCCATATTGCTAATTCGCACCATGACTAGAATTCCTCTCCGCGTCAAATTCAACTTGCACGTCATTTCTTCACTTTTTTTCTTGCTTCTTTTCAACCTGGATCATTCTATGATTTGCACTGCCCACTTCCGTTTTTTTTCCTATAAGATTACCTAATCTATTCATCATGTTTGTTAGTAGATATATAATCAAATTACTCGACATGAGTATGAATCAACATAAAATGATTCCAAACTCGGCTTAAAGTATTATTTTGTTCCTAGGCATATAAATATGCCTAAGATCACTAACCCACACTTAGAGCTTTGTTTTGTCCTCCAATAACTTATCCTAGAGCTAGAGTCCATATTATGGCATTTGTGCACATGATATTTCCTTTAACGGATCTTTGATCAGTCAACAGAAGCTTGTTCATTTGAAATCACCTAGATACAGAAACATGGTATGCCTAACTTAAACTGTCTAAATAGAAAGATATGCTATGTAACACAACCTTAATGATTGAATTATCTAATGAAAATAATTGTCAATCATCACCCAACAGACAGCTGCCAGTATATTGGTAAAATCAGAAACAAACCTGAAGTAGTAATTTACGGCAGGGTTCACGGATTGTGACAGGAATCACAATTATCTAATAACAAAATAACTTCATAACCTTCCATTTGATGGTCTAAAATCTCGTATGAATGGATGAGCTAATAATAAAAATAAAGATTGACCAAATTAGAAGATCCAATGATTAATAAGGTAAATTGCAATTCAAGAACACCAATCATCAAATCCATGATAATTATAATATGAAAATCTCTCCTCTTCTTAATCAGAGACAACAATTAAATCAAATTTAAGATAGTCAGCCAAAATACACCTCCTTATTTCTTATTTATAATTTTCCACCTCTAACTTAATGGTCAACTAAATTCTACTCCTCCATGTATTTGTCATCGGGTGTTTCTAAGCCAAGTTGTATAATCTTATACATTAAAAGTGGTTAAAGTAGACATCCAAAATATTATATATCTAGCCTATATGAAAAACTCATTCAAATTCATAATCAAATTTCAAAATTTTGATATCAACTAACACATCAAATTTCCTTCGTTCCTAAATATTCAAGCCAAGGGTTAAGTGTCAATTCATCCAAATAGCATAACTCTAATAGAATTCATATATGACAATACACCTAATGTTTAATTATATATCTCACTAAATTAAAACTTATTTTATAATTTGATAAGAAATAACAATATTTAGAAATTGAAATCACCTTGATACAGACACACGGTTGCCTAACCTAAAATCTCTACAAAGAATGATATACTACGTAACCCAACCTTAATGATTGAATTATCTAATGACAATAATTGTCAATCATCACCAATGGAAAGCCGCCAGTATAATGGAAAAGACATAATTGTAACACATTACGGTACATCAATCCAATTTTCTTATTCATGTTGGTGATTTCATTCTCGATTATCTAATATAATAATACTATCCAACCCATAAACATAAAAAAATGATTTTTAGAGGTATTGATTTACCGAATTCTTGATCTTTTTCTCTCTCATTTGTCCCCTAGGCAAGTTTTTGTCTTCCTATTATTCTTTTTTTGTCTTTTTCCTTTCCTAAGATTATTATTTTAGAATATAAAGTACTTTTTATAAAGATTATTTAATACCTTAATTATTATACATGGATAATTATATAAGTGGTGAAAGTAAACGGTTACTAATTTCAACGTTATTTTCTTTTAACCACAAACAAAAATCAATTATTATAATTACACCATAAGTTGTATAATTATAGTTACAAATCGTCCAAAATGTAAGTATTATATTATGCTGTTTAGAATGTGGAATAAAAATATATGCATTAACTAGTATGCCCTTAAAGTTACATAATTCAATCTAACTAGTTTTTAAAAAAAATTTGCATTGGAAATGTAGTTAGCAACTATTTAAAGTCAATAATATTCTTTCATAGCGATTAATTAATTAATTTATAATAATTTATAAACTATAAATCACCGAAAAGCAATTGCTTCATTTATTGTAGCACCTCGAAAATCAGACCTACAAAAAATTTCAGAAATTACTAAAACCGGTGGGGTTCAAGAACCGTGACAGAGACCACAATTATCTAATGACTAACAAAATTGACGTAATAACAAAAGAATTTCATAACCTTTAATTTTATGTTCTAAAATCTCGTATAAATGGATGAGCTGATAATAAAATCAAAGATTAACCAAACTAGTAGTTTGGGTCCTCCTCAAGGATCCCTAGGGTGGTACTTGGTGAGTCGTACATGTAATTTTTGACCTTAAACATGACCATATAGATATTGGGTTCCCATCAAATCAGTTTATACTCCTAACAACACTTCAAAACAAGGCAAACATACAAGGACACACTAGCACATAAAAGACTAGTTTCAGACGTTTTGATCGTCCTTTGATGTTTGACCTCAAACCTTTTCAAACCAACTATTACAAGTTTTTTCTTACCTTATTAATAAGTTATTAACTCTTAAAACTCATGTGAGACTCTAGTTCATCCTATTTCATTTTGAGGGTTAATAAAACAATGTAGCGTACGTGTATATATATACATACATACATACATACATACATACATACATACATATATATATATATATAAATAATAAGTGAAACGTGCTGCCACCACAAATCAGAATTCATATTTAATTCATTAATATCCAAAATTAGTCTTCTCCTCATGAAAAGTTGTAACATTTACGAAAAGCGGCAACTTTAATGAAGAGTTGCGACTTTTATGAAAATTTATGATTTTTATGAAAAGTCGTGGCTTTTATTAAGAGTAGTGACTTAAATTAAGAGTTGCGACTTTTAAAAAAAGCTATCACTTTTATGAAAGGTTGTGACTTTTCTGAAGGGTTACAACTTTTCCCAATAGTTGTAATATTTCTAATAAGACATAATAAATCTCTGTTACCACTACCATTTATTGTCTATAAATAGAAGAATTTCCTCTCATTTTAAAACAAACAAATATTCTAAATCTCTTCTTCATCACAATTAAATATTTGTGTACTTTATTCATTTTGAGTGTCTGAGTGACATTATTGCTTATGTTAAGGACCCTGGTACATATTTTTACCATCATTAATTTATGCTTATGTATTAACGATAAGTGATAAGATGTAATAACTTTTATTTTCTGTTACATTATTAATTAATATTTTATTTAAGAAAATATAGTGTTTTAGTATAGTTACTAATATAATTTAAGTATTATTTATATATATATTCCGTAATATTAAGTTTCCGTGCGAAGCACGTGCAATTTTACTAGTCTCCACATATAATATTATCTCTACCATAGTGCACATTGAGCTTCCAAATGTATGAAACTAGAGGTTAGCTAAACTGGAAATTTTTTAATTTGGATTAAATTTATCCGGTCACAATGAATTGAATCATTTAAATGGGTCAGTGTCGAATCCAACAAAAAAATTTATTGGATTGTGATGGGTTCATAAAAATATGATAAATAATGGGTCATAACATAACCCGCCCAACTATTACCTACTTTTATCATTGGTAGGGGATCCTCCCACTTCAAGAACACCAACTACCAAATCAAAGTTAATTATAAGATGAAGAGCTCTCCTCTTCCGACTCAAATACAACAATTAAATCAAATTTGAGATGCTCGACCAAAATAGCACCTCCTTATTTCCTCTTTGTCATTCTCCACCTGCAACTTAATGGCCATCTTTGACTCCTCCATCTGTTTATCATGAGTTGTTTCTGAGCAAGTGTGTATAATTTTATACATAAGTATTCGTTTTTCAAATTAAATGTTTGTAATTCTTTGCAAAGATCTTCAGTGCCTCAAAGCCATTTGATTTTTCATAAGCATAATCATATTAGAGATCCTCTACTTTCACTTTGAAAAATTTATCAATTATCTCTTCTACACCTGTGGAAAACGATGTTTCTCCACAAGTTTAGATGAAATAATTGATAAAATTTTCAGAATGAAACTAGAGAATCATCCACGTGATTATGTTGAGGGCAAATAAAATGTCTTTGAGGCATTGAAAGATCTCCATTAAGATTTTGAATCATGGAACGATAAAGAAAACAAACGAATACTAATTAATAAGGTTATGCACCCCGACTATTAAATACCTCCACATAAACACATGGAGGAGAAAAAGCTGGCAATGAAGTTGCGGGTAGGGGAAGTTCTAGAAGAAACAAAAAGTGATACTTTGGTCGAGCATTTAAAGTTTGATTTAGATGTTACCCCCGATCCTGAAAAAGGGGGAGTGTTCTTGAACTCATAATTATCATTGAGTTGGTTATGTGAGTTCTTTAAATTTGAGTTATACTTGGAGAAGACTTAGCTATTGATCAAAACTTTTGATATGATCAATTCTTATCTTTGTTATTATGTCATTTGTCATTAATCTTCAGTCATCCATTTGCACGATGGTTTAGTTCTTTAAATAGAAGGTTTTGGAGTTCTTATATAATTAAGTATTTTATTTGTCTCGTCTTTAATATTAATGATATTATGAGTTTTCAAAACTAGCAAATCAATTGAAATCTTTTCTAAACTAGTGAAAAAATGAAAGTGATAGATCAAACTCATTAACGTTTTGTCATGGTTCCAACTCTAGGGAGATTGATACAAATACATGATACACTTGAGCTAAATCTCCATGAGATGGTGAAATATTTTTAAATGGGAATATAAGAAACATCTATTAACGGTATGTATTTTTTTTGTTTATTAGAATGTGAGCTAAAAATATGTGCATTACTTAAAATCTGATATGGAGACATCTATAGCTACATGATAAGGAGATTTTTGTCTAGTATTGGTAATATTCGCTCTTAAAATCTTATAAGTTGTGAAATAGATTTGACATAAAATACCCTCCTACTAGAGTCCCAGTCACCTAACCATGCTTAACTTACCCGACAAGTATAAACACAGTGGGAACTAAACAATCATATAATATTCAACATCATTATCAGGTGGATACTACATATTATTTTCAATTTTTCTCTAAGAATTTTTCGCTAATCACTCTTGGTATTAATGATGACTCGATGCTAGCATGGAAATAATTAATTATTCAGAGGTTTCTAGTTTTCTTTCTTCTAAAATCACCTTAACAAATAAAAATGTAGGAAATATTTTTTCTTCGTAATCCCATTTTATCAATTAAAATAGAATAACTTCGTGCAAACATTCAACAAATAATATATATCATATATGTAGATCATAGTATATACATCATTAATTTATATTTATATAACGATATAAACTAATATAATAAATATTTTTATTTTTTTTTTCTCAACTGAAGAAAGATAAACACTATCTAATTTTAAAAAATACATTACTAGGAAAAGAATGTGTTAAAAAGAAAATTGCAATATATTTTATAACAAAATGAACATTTTGACCCATTAAATAATAATAAGAGCATTTTATGATCAAAGTATTGACGATAAGTAAATTTTTTAGTCAAACTATAACTAAGGGCATTTTTGTTTCTTTTATACAGTTTAAAGGTATTTTTTACTCTTTTCCCTTAAAGAAAACATTAAAAGGTCAATATACTTTGACCAAATGGAGAAAGGAAGTTTATGGTGATATTTTCAGGAGCTACTAATAAGGGAATATATTGTCAAAATCAAAAAAAAAATATTTTAGGAGAGAGATGTATTGCATAGATCCAACGCTGAGTATTGAAAAAAGCTACATTTTGAGGAGGTTTTTTGGCAACAGGAAGATGGGTAAGACTGGTGTGAAAATGGAGATAGTAATACTAGATTTTTTTTTCATATCATTGTTAATGGCGGGAAGAAAAAACTGCAACTATATTGAATTCAAAATAAACAAGGGGAGTAGTTGGTGGAAGAAAGTTGTATAAATGCTGAAGTTGTTCAATTCTATGAGGATCAGTTTCACCAAGATAGAGATGTTTCATTCGTTTCGTTGTTTAGACATATTCCTAGTGTTGTTACAAAAGAGGAAAATATTGGTTTATGTAAAGAGCATGATACGGAGGAAACAAAGAGAGTTATTTTTATCAATGTTGTTGGGAGATTGTAGGACAAGATATTTTCAGAATAGTTTAAGAATTCTTTGTTGTAAGACTCTCCCTAAGTCTATTACTCATACTAACTTGGTCTTATTTCCCAAAAAGACAAAGTTAACACCTTTGCAGACTTGAGGCCAATAAGTTTGAGTAATTTTATCAATAAAATTCTATCTAGAATTTTTCATGACAATTAAATGATATGTTACCTAAACTCATCTTGGCTAATCAACCTGTCTTTGTGAAAGGTAGAAGCATTATTGAAAATTTTCTCCTAACATAAGGGATTTTCACAGACAAAAGGAAAAGGGGTAAACCTTCTAATGTTGTAATTAAGCTTGATATGACAAAAGCTTATGATAGAGTATCTTGGTTCTTTATGATGAAAGTGTTAAGGAAGATGGTTTTTCTTAATCGGAGGTGTATTTAATATGCAGGTTGCTTGCAAACAATTGGTATTCACTTCTTTTAAATGGAAAGTTGTGTGTGTTCTTTCCCCAAACTAGAGGGGGTGAAACAAGGTCATCTACTATCCCCTGAGTTATTTATTTTATTTGCTGAAGTTTATCTACGTATTTAACCTCTTTATTTAAGAATAATCTATTTCGGGGGTATGGGATGCTAAAATGGAGTATCAATATAAACCATCTAGCTTCTGTAGATGATAATATTATTTTTGCATCTACTAATAGATACCCACTAGTAAAGATCATGTCAATCTTAAAGAAGTATGAAATTGAGTCAAGACAGAAAATTAACGAGGATAAAAGTGTCTTCTATATGCATCAAAATGCAGCAACTACTAAGGTATTGCTGGTTGAGGAGTGTAAACGTTTCAATAGAGGTAAATTTCCACTCAAGTATTTTGGGTGTCCTATATCACATAGCAGGAAGATCAAGGATCATTACTCTAATATTAATACAATGGTCAAATGTAAACTACAAGCCTGGAAAGGAAATATATATGTTATCCTATGGAGGTAAAGAAGTTCTAATAAATAGTGTCTTGCAATGTGTTCCCATCCATGTCTTGTCTTCTATTGTGCCGCCCATCTGTTTCCTCAAAGAACACCATAGGGTATTATCTAAATTCTATTATAGTAATAAAGTATCAAGAAAAAGCAAGCACTAGGCTGCTAGGAATGAAGTTTGCTCGCAAAAATAACAGGGTGGTCTTGGTTTTAGGTCTTTATTTGAGTTATCTCCAGCTTTATATGCTAAACTCTTGTGCAGGTTCAAAACTCAAAACTCTTTATGGGACAATATCATATTGAATAAATATTGTAAGAAGAAAATCCCTAGTTTGGTAAAATGGAGAGGCGGAGCTCCATTGTTGAAAAATATGTTGATGAACAAGGATATCTTTGAACGACTTATTTGGTTGGAACATAGAAGGGGGCACAGAAGTCCAAACGTGCCACAATTTGACAGATATTAACACCTATATGAATAAAGAATGTTTGGATTATGAGAAAATTCAAATCCAGTTGCCTCAACATGTAGTTCATCATGTCAAATCTTCTAGGGATGAGATTAGACAGTCATATATCAGTGATAAACCATGGTTTACAAGGGCCAGTTCTGGCCAATTTTCAGTCAAAAGTTCTTGGAATGCTAAAAAAAGACAGCCTGAATGTTAGGACAATGGAATACTAATGTTTCTTATTTATGTGGTTGCTACGAGGTTCTAGTTAATTAGACTATGGATCACTTATTTCTAAAAGGAGAAATGGCAGATTCTGTATAGAGATATTTTGCTGGTGCAGCTAGTCTTTTCGTATCATGCGGCAGGTGAAGCAAGTTTTGTTGAAATGGCGTGATTCTAAAGGTAATTGTAGCACTATTGCATTTTAGGATCCAAGACACAACAAACATAGTATCTTTGGGTATGGCTTTGAAGGAAGTACTTAAATATTGTTTGGAGAATGTTTTTTCACCAGTTAATATGGGGATCTATTTCTTTATCATTGATTAATATGTTGAATGGAGATTGGATTGTTCCTTGGAGTGTGACTTTGGAAGTCAATTCTATTAACAGAACGAGGGCTTTGATGACAAAAGTAGTACAACGCACCTTAAGTGAGGGAAATACTCTTACGGATTATTTCACTAACCTAGCTTTCAATTTTGAAGGTACTTTTGAATGTAAACAATTTCATTATATACAAGTTGAAGGTAGAAGAATCATTAATACAGATAATCATGGCATCCCTCGTATTAGGATAATAAAATCTTGTTAAGCTTATTTTAGCTCACTATATAACTCTTTTAGAGGTTGTTACTAAATCATCTAGTAGTTGGTTATATACTCTTCACCTTATGTGAATAAGATTCTATTGGTTATTTATCATGAACCTGGTGAGAGCTTTGCGATGTCTCTTATGATAAAAAACAAACCCCCGCACGAGTGAATTTGTATTTTCTTTTCTGCTAGATAGCTTATTGACTAGTTCAATTATGAGTTTTGCTGGACATTTCGACTTAAAATTGTACAGATCACGTATAAGTATGCTATACAGTTTTACGTTAAAATTCAATCTCGTACATTAGTATTTTCTCATAGATCCAAAAATCCATATGGTGGTATTAATCCTATGTGGGGTTCATTAGATATATATTGAAGGGGAGGGTTTACTAATATTAGCTAGGTTGATCAAGCCCATTTTTCTTTTTGTAGAAAGCAGGAATTGATAATGACTAGATAAGAAGTCCGTAGAGAAGTTTTTCTGATTTATTTACCTCTAGGTATAAACTTCAGTTTAGTGAAATATAGAAAAATCATTTAATGAAAGAAAGAGGAAAGTCTACTCGGTCTTAATAGGGAGACCTCATTGTAGCTCAAGAAAGAATTAGAATGAACAACGCAACGAGAGTAGTTCTTACTTCAAACTTTGTCCTTTAAACACAGAATGTGGTGGTGATGTTAGAAAGCTATCATTTTGGCAAGACCACTAGCTCAATCATTCCCCTTCATGAGACCAACTCTATAACAACTCATTAAGTCGTTTTTAGTAGTAGATCTTCTTATTTCGTAAATGACTTTCGATATATTCTAAATGGGTATTTTGGATTATTCTTAACTACAATTATCTAATTTATGGGTAATTATAATAATTAATGTAGTCGGTTAAAATAAAATGATGTTGAAATTAGTAGTTGACCACTTTCACTACTTTTATAGCTAACCATGTATAATTACTAAGGTAGTAAATAATCTGTAAAAAAGAAAATAGGAAAAAGGAGAAACTTAGCGACCGAGAGAGAAAAATATCGAGAATTTGGTACATCAATACTCCCCTAAATCTTTGTTTTATGTATATGGGATGGATAATATCAATATATTATATAGGAAAGACTTCAATTGCTTATGTGAATTTGAAATGATGCACTACATTGTGTTACTACTTTGTCTTTTACCAATATGTTGACGTCTATCAGTTGGATGATGTTTGTCATTAGATAATTCAATAATAAGGATTGAATTATGGAGTATAACATTCATTGTAAATAGTTTAGGTTTGACATGTCGTGTTTCTGGAACTAGGTGATTTCAATATTATTATTATTTTATTATCATATTATAATTAAATCTTGATATATTGAGATGGATAATTCGTATATTATATTATATGAATTCCATTAGATTTATGTCATTTGGAGGAATTGAAACTTAACCCTAAGCTTGAATATTTAGGAACGGATGAGATTTGATTTATTAGTTGGTATCAAAATTTATGGAATTTGATTATAGATATGGATGATTCTAGGCTATATATATAGTAATATGGATGTCTACAGACTTGTTTGCTTATGAATATTATATACCTCATAGATTAGAGACATTGTAAGACATTAAGGAAAGTGAAAAATTGGGTAATTATCTTGATTTACTTTGATGAAGGTAGGTTGTAGTTTATTCTATGTGATATAGATACTCTTAATAGTGATTGATAGTTATTGGGTAATTCTGTGAAATTTTCTATGTACATAATTGTTGTGGTTTAGATGATTCATGTGTTGTTTGTGATCGGTATGTAATCCCAAAACCGCGAAATTGATAATCTTGAACTTATTTTGTTGAAGTGATGTCTTGAATAAAAGAGGCTTGGTGAAAGTCTTAATGAAATGATAAGTGGTGAAATTAATGATGAGTTTACTACCGTGACGCCTCATGTTAGCCGATTCTAGAACTTAGTTAAATCATCATACATTCATCACTTTCCACTTCATTATGTAACGACCCAAACCGTCGTTATTAGAGAAGGGCTAAAATCTGTGAAAAACTTTGACCCTGTCCTGCTACAGTGACATAGATGTTGTTGGCGCAGCAGCACTGCAACAGCGTAAGTTTCTTCTGAAGTGGGATCGGCAAGGAAGAATCGTTAATTATGAGAAATCATTATTTTTCCAACTTTTTAAAAATAAAACTTAGGTCGCCAATTACACTAGAAACCTCAGAAAAGTTATTCCATACTTGGGATAGAAGGACAAGGAGCTTTCTAGTATGGGAATGGTAAAATCTTGCGAATTCGGAAAAGCAGAAAAAAAAATCAAAACTCCATACATTTTTTTGGTGCCCAAGTAGGTTAGGTTTTTATGCAAGGAGTAGTTGTAAATATGTGTTTTCCATGTTGTATAGGAAATCAATAGTAGATGATATGCGACGACTTTCCTGTACCAAGTAAATTCCGTGGAAAAATTCTATAATCCAATGTATTTGATTGGTGTTTGATGTAGAGAATCGGTGATTGGTTGAGTGTCCTTAGTTGTTTTCTTGAGTAGAAATCCTTCATTAAACAAAGTTATCTGGTAGAAGGGAATAAATTTTGGTCTATGCGAGGTTTTGTAACATCTAAATTAAAAAGACAAAAGAGCTAATATTATCTGTCTGTGAAGCCTCTAAAACAAATATGGATGCTGGGACAAGACCCCTATAATCCAAACAACTAAAATCTAACAAAACAATGATAAAATATTTCCTTCAGGATGAAATAAGGCTCAACAACTGAATCGAAGCTACTCACTGGATCAATAGTATGCCGAAGATGATCCATGTTAGTTGCGTCTGCATCATTAGGCGATGCAAGCCAAGTTGTATCAGCATATTGAATGTAATAGTATGCAAGTTGGAATGTTAAAATACCTTAATCTTGAAAAAAGGAGTAAGAAGGAACATTTACCTTGACTCTGCTCAACTCATATGAGTGAGATATGACCTTCGAAAGATGGGTTGTTGAGCAGGGAAAGTTCCAAAATCTCATTGCGGGTGATCCCTAACAAGTTATGTGAGTCTCTCATAGAGTTGTATCCATTTTTCCGTGCACCAAACATGTTTAGTTGATCGCAATTCGTCCTAAAAGAGTTTGAAATTTCATGTTCTTGACATGAATTCTTGAATTTGAATGTTGTTGTTGAATTCGGTTCAATTATGGAGTTTCTAAGATCTTTACATTGTGTTTTAATGTTATCTAGAGTACATATGTTGGGTATGGGAATCGAAAATGAATTTGAGAACAATAGTCGAGTTAAGGTGAATCGGGGATGGAAAATGAAGAGGAAAAAATCGGAAAAAGGTACAAGTACATGGTCCGCATCGCGGACCTGTTCTCTCAGTGAACAAAAGTTGCACCGCATTGCGGATAGGGCGCAGTGTGGGTATGCCTAAAAATGTGTTTCGTGAATAATTGTCGAGGAGCATCTCCGCATTGCGGACTTGTTCCAAGACGATGATATCATAATATTTTTCGTGTTTCGCTATCTAAAATAATTCCTAAACAACATGAGATCTTTACAAACACAAATTATAATCTTTGAAACCATAATTTAATTCAAGGATAAATTGGGATTCAAATTGAAGTAAGAGCTAAGATCAAAGTCAAGAGTCAAGTCAAGTTAAAGTCATCAAAGTCTTCAAGGGTCTTTTACAAATGTTTTAACTTTGTTTTAAGACTAAAAGTTTCAAGTTAAGCTAAGCGTAATAAGTTGAATTCACTTTTCAAAAATCTATTAGGGAACTAAGTATTCCCAAATAATTTATAAATGTTTTCACATTTAAGATGAGAGGAAACTCATATTTTTTAAAAAAGTTTTGAGCTAGAAAAATGGAACATCGATTCCAAAAGAGTTTTGAAGCTAATTTTTGGGTAATTATCTCAAACCAAAGAATAGAAGTTGTCTTTAATACATATTAGCTAAGTATATATTTGGGAGTAGTATTGAGCACCGATATGGGGATACGAGCTCATATTAACTCAACATGTAGTAGCCATGGGTATTAATG
Organism: Solanum arcanum; assembly: GCA_027789145.1. Classification (NCBI taxonomy): domain Eukaryota; kingdom Viridiplantae; phylum Streptophyta; class Magnoliopsida; order Solanales; family Solanaceae; genus Solanum; species Solanum arcanum. The sequence goes on from CM050933.1 coordinate 37,675,928, forward strand.
GATCATACTTTTTAGATGACCACATTAGTTAAACTAGTGGATCCACTTAGTGAGTTAACCTTACTAAACCACCACCACCACCACCCCCCAAAAAAAGCTATGGGATCATCCTTGATACCATGAGATAAATTATTGTGTCATTACTATAACTCTTAAGTCATGGTTTTCGATTAGCGAAACTCCCACGGTAGTAATTGTGTGGTTCCTCAAGGGGTTCTTCTTAGTATGAATGGGGGTATGAGACTTCATTCGCATTGGACAAGTAGACTTTGAAAGGAAGCATGATATGTCTTTATGATATTATGATTATGATTTGACATTATGTTTTAAACAGTTTTCCTTTTCTTGATATTGCACTTGTTTAAATTGTTTTATAATGAATTGAGTTCAGTTAAGTATTCATGAGTTGAGAAGAGACAAGGTAAGTGTTTCTGTCATAATGTTTCTAAGCCTATGTTATTTTAGAATTCCAACTTTCATACTCATACATTCAATATATTGATGAAATTGGCCTATATCGTATTATGATGCTAACACAGGTATCTAGGATTGGCACCCAACGCACCGTTGATCTAGTAAGCAACTTAGAGTAAGTTGGTGAGACTCCTTGCGTTCCGGAGGACTTCTTTTTCATTATTTTTCAGTTGTTAGGATGATCGGCGGTCTTGTTTCGACATACATCTCAGTTATTATTGGTTTCATAGATAGACAGTTAGCAGTATGTTGTATTTACATTGTCTATGTACTCAGACTTGGGTTGTCAGATTTCTAAGTTGAGTGTTCTTAAAAATGTTCTAAGTTATTTTTAATCTGATAATTAAGTGCATTTTAATCTTTTCATGAATGCTTTGTGTTTTGCAATGAGTTATGAAAGTCAGGATAAGGGTTCACTTAGGTCCAGCAATGGTCTTTGAGTGCAGTCCCGCTCAGGGTGTAAATTCGGGGTGCGACATGCAAGCAAAGGGTTGAAACAATGTTGATTAAGTTTGGGAAAGCAAAACTTTTAGTTTTCTAAAAAGAACAAAATACCTTGTTCCATAATGTATATAAACCTGAAACTCGGGCCAGAGCAGATGATCTGCTCGTGTTATGTTCTTTTCATTAAGTGGAAAACCATGTTCCTATGGTTCCACAAGTAAAGAGAAAATTATTGAATTGTTTTAAGTGAACATAGAGCATCACCATCATGTTTATGCTTTAGGGAAAATCAAAAGGGTTTTGAGGCATTGAAAATCTCCGTAAAGAATTACAACTAGTTGACGAGCAAGAAAAAAATGAATCCTAATGTATAAAATTATACACCATGCCTCACAAATACCTCTAGACGAACACATCACGGAGAAAAATCTACCAATTAAGGTGTAGTTGGAGATAGTGAAATTTTAAATAAGTATTATTCTGGTAATACACAATATCAAATATTGCTTAATAAACTATCTTAGAATAAGTGATTCAAATGTTACTACTACAGTCTTTTCATCATTATTCTTATACAACTTATCAAACGATCCCTTATATTTTTTATTATAGGTTATCCTATTTTGGTATAACTCTTCTATATGACGAGTTGGACTTTGTATTATTTATGAAGCTCTTTTCTTGATTGAAAAATAAACAATCAAATTAAATAATGGTAGGAGTTAGACAGGTTAACCTTAAAAAAGTTGTAGACACAAGGAGTGAGTACCAAACCACACGGTACTCAACAAGTAAACCTCTAAACACAAGCTAAGGGGTGAATACGGGAACTCCTACCACCCCAATCGAACCTCCACAACTACAACCTGTATAAAATCAACCCAACCTACCACATCCCAATTTACACAGCACATAGCTCAACAACAACACTTAGACAAATTACATATCCTTAACAACAACACTCTGAAAAATATAAGTCCTAAACAACAACACTTTAACAATTTACATATCCTCAACAACAAGCTCAGTATTCATCAATCACAAGTTCCACAGAAAGACATTCAAAAGATCAGCATTATACAATATCAAGTTCATTAATGATAAGTATGTGCAATCCAATAGGATGCAATGTCAAGTATAATGATGCATGTCTGACCTAGTGATACACACCCTCTGTCTCTTAGTCAGGGACTCATAGTGGACACATTTGTCCATGCATCCATAGCGGCATGAGATACTACCCTCGGTAATAGTAAATATTGCAGCGTTTGATACGCCCCTCGAAAGAAAATATTTATCGCAGCACGCGATACGACCCTTTAAATGGTACATCCTCCATAATTTCTTTTTCTTTATCGTCTCACATAACACTTGTCACAAACATGGCTCAGAACAATGCAAATGACATGTTCACACAAAAAATGAGGAGATGACCATTTCCATAACATTGCACAAATCACAAAAACACAATCATGATATATTATCAACAATGATTCAGCAAGTCTTCAAACCTTTCTCAGCACATCACACATAAATAATTAATCATCTTTCCTTTTATTACCAATTTTTCATTATTAGAATTAATCAATGTTGACAATTTGACCCATCACCGAGTCTCATTACCCCCAAACATATATTACAAGGAAATACATAAATTGCATACGCTTAGCAAGGGTTTAGAAATTCACTTGCCTCAAATAATCAAACGAGGACTCCAGAAGTTTAGTCATTCTCTTTTAGTTGACTTCCAAATCAATACAATCTATTTGAATAAATAACTACAATAAGATTTCGAAACTAACAACATCCATATTATTACAGGTCTAGCCTACACCCAAAACTCACTCAATTTATAATCAAGTTTATAATCTTTGTGCCAATTAACATGTCCACTCCCATGGCCTTCTAAATTTCAAGTTTATGATGAAGTCGTAACTCCTCCAATATCATAATCTAATGGTATTCATATAACATGATATATCTACTATTCAATTAGGTATCTTAATATGCAAACTTGAATCATAAAATGGTGACAAAATTTAAAGGCGTAATAAACATCCTTAACTATTGAAAACTTTTCCAAAATCTAAATCCTGTCATTAATTTATTTAATTTATTACAATGGCAATCATTGGACAACATCCCATGAAGAATAGTTACTTAAAAAAAATTTTAAAAAAAATCCAGTCTACAACTCCAACAACCAACATGCGATAGTGCATCGACGTGCACTTAAAATTCTTCATTCAACATTATTTAATATATAAAATAGGTAATATTTGAGATAATTGATATTTAATGGCTTCCCCACAACCCCAAAATAGATTAACATGCTATAATTCGGCAACTATATTTAAATATTTAGTATATTTGTACAAGTATAGAAAATTAGTTTGATAGATTTTGTTCTTACATAATACTAGTTATTTCCATTGTTGAGGTCACATAAATTCTTCACGAACTTATCTTTTTTCTTTCTTCCGCGCAGGTGAGTTTCTACCTCTCTTTTCTCTTTCGTAAATTGTGGACTAATATGTTAAACCTTACTAACATATTTTATTATGAGTCAAGTAGTGTAGGGTATTATATAAGTTATCAATATAGCCCATTAACTATCAATTAAATTAATTATCTAAAATTATCCATAAATTAAATAAAAATAGTTACACAAATAGTTCAAATATCTCAAATCAATTTCATCGACTTGTCAAAAATAACCCGGGTCCACTATCATGATGTATAAAATGATAATTTTTATAAAATTTCTAAAAATGACTTTCTGGGTCATTACAAAATCCTAGAGTCTAAGGGGTCCGGCTTGAGTGGAACCAAAAATTAGTGCTTATAGTGCAAGTTTAGTGATGGGACACACGAGGTTAGCGTAGAAGGGAAGATTGAAAAGAAGGTCATTCACTCTTTATTTGGGTCAAGTCATCTTTTTCTATTCAACATTCTTGCCTTTAGATTCTTGTTTGCTTGTGCTTTGATCCTACCCTAGCGATTCTTGTGTATAGTTATCTCAGCCTATAGTTCTATCATTCTTGTCTTATTAGTTGTACTCGTACTTACATTCTTGCTCATTTGTGCTTCATTTCCTGCATTATTGACTTTTTGTTCTTAGCTTCTGGCTTTGTCTTTACTATTGAGTATTGTTTCCTGCTCATTTCGATGTAAGCCCTAGATTAGTTATTTTATCAGTCGGGGGCAGAGGCTAGGGTCAGGGATGGTAAGTGGGTCATGGAATCTTCTAGTTTGAGAGTGGGTTCTTTGAACATAGGAACTTTGATGGGGATGTTCATACACTAGTGAAGATTCTCAAAAGAGGAAGATTAGTGTACCTAGTTCCTAGGAGACCAAATAGGTAGTACTAAGGCGTTAGATGTGGACAAGTATAAACTTTGGTACTTAGTAGTCTTAAGGAATAAAAATAGAGTAGAATTCTTAATAGATCGAGATCTAATGGAGCAAGTGGTAGAGGTTTGGAGGATCAACGACAAAATGATGGAGATTAAGTTTCTCATTAGAGGGTCCACTTTGAACATCGTCAGTTCATACACACCACAAGAGGGCTTGGGCAAAGAGGAAAAGAAGTGATTTTGACCATATAGTGGAAGGTATACCACTCACAGGTATACCCCTCATTGAGAAGTTATTCGTAGAAGTATTTAAATGGACACAGCGGGTCAACTCCATGGGGCTATGACAAGTGCATAGAGGATTTGGTTTCGGAAACAGGAAAGGCTCACTTATAGATTTTGTAAGATCCCTTGGGATGGGGAAGCCATTTACAGTTTCTCAAAGGAAGAGGAGAACTTTGTAAGTTCCATAGTACATTAGGAAGAAAAATAGACTATTTTCTACCTAAGAAAGATGATAAAGGTCTTTGTAAAGACTAGGTTATCCCAGTGAGACTCATATTAATAAACATAAGCTCCTTGTTTTGGTAATACATTTAGAGATCATGAATAAGGTGAAGAAAATCTCTTGGGACTCTTCACCAAACGGGACATCTGGTTTGTGGACAATTTAATTTAGGGGCTTTAAATTAAGCTTTAGGCTTATCTCAAAACCCAAAACCTAGATCAAAGGAAGGATTTCTCAAGCCTATGAATAGACCACATATACCTTTTTATTTGCTCTTCAATAATTGTCGTATTATTCAATTATATCCACTGTTTATAATGGTTTGTCATAGTTTTCACTTCTGTCATTTCCTATTTCATACTACTTTGAACCATTTTTTTTATTGACATGATGATCTATTGGAAAAATATTTTCCACCTCGGATCTATTGGAAATATATTCTCTACCTCCAAGCTACGGGTAAAGTTTTCATAGTGTAACACCCTGTATTCTACGTGTAATAGTTCTACATATATGTCCCTTAGAAATTTCCTTGTGGTATATTTATGGACTCGGTTTCCTATGCGACTGGTGACAGTAGAATATGTTTAACTTTGTAATACCCCGCCCGTGACTTCCAACATATATATGAAAAAGTGAATTAAAAAAGAACTCTTATTCATGATAGTAAATGTGGTATTTAATGTAAAGGTCAAAGTGGTCAAGTTAGTATTAGTGCTACGGTCTTGTAAAGAAACTAAGATGGAAAATGATGTAAAATAATTGAGTTGCTTATTTGACTAAACCATGCTAGTAGGAGACAAGTAGGTGATGCACCTACTTAGAACTAGTGGAGTGTATTTTAAGTGAAAAGGGGGAACTAGGTGATGCACCTAGTTAAAATTAGAGGACCAAATTTTAAGTTAAAAGGAGAAAGTAGGTGATGCACCTACTTAAAATAAGTGGATTGCATTTAAGTAAAAAGAGCAAGTAGCTGATGCAGATAATTAAAAACTTGTGGCAAAAACTAAGTAGGTGATGTACCTGCTTGCTTAAAAGTAAAGGGACATATTATTTCTCCAATTTGTTAAGTGAAGCGTCCAAAAGCGACCTCTAAAGCACTCAAGCTTATCATATCTCCTTCATCACATATTTTCTAGAATGTTACTCCAACGGAAAGCCATGAAAGCTCCATAGAGTTCTGTTCTACAACTTCACCATTAGAATCTAAAGGAAACATGTGTTATTAAAGTAAAAGTAGATAGAACATCTCCATTTTAAGGAATTCAAGTGTAATATGATTTAAAATCAAGGTAAGGGGAAGAGGAAGACCTAAACCTTAAATATTCCAAGTCTTAGCAAGTGAGTTTTCTTTGCAGCAAGCTAAATAATTTGAAAAGAACACGGTTAACTCATGGTAATATCCAAAGTTGTGAAGCAAGTTATGTAATGCAATTCTATTTCCTATTTCATTTTCATGAATCCAACGCATGTAAGCATTATAGGTGCCCTTGCTAGTGACTGATCCATAATTGTAGTTCTTACACCCTAGATCATTAGAGAAAGTACTCTCATATTAGTTTATTACTAAATGTTCATGCATACTCTACCAAGTATAAGACTGCAAAGTTTAAACTTGTTTCATCGTTAAAGTACCCTTGGAACGTATTTCCCTTATATAAATCAAAGAGATCCTAGATTTTACATGTTACATAAGTCTATATCTTAAATATACAACCTGCCATATCCCGTCAACTTTCATCGATTGTCTATTCCATCATATATGTCATCTTGTCACATGTTCATATGTACCCTTTATTGGTTATTACTTTTCATTGTGTTAGACTATTATGTTACCTCACAAGATGTCTACTTGCTCTATTGTACTTTTATATGTAATTACTTCGAATATGTATCTGCCCTTAAGTTGAATCATTCTTGGTTTCACGTTCATGTATACTTTGTCTTTGATATTAGTTAATTAGTACTTGGCTATCATATATAATTTAAATCTTTTGGTTGAAAGTTAAATGTTTTAACTTGATGTGTGCTTCAATTTGACATGTCAAAATACTTACTGCGTCATACAAGCCCTAAGGGTCTATCTCTATTTTTCTAAGTGTACTCAAACGGACAAGTATGACGGACTGTCATACCCACGACGGTCCGTCCTGCATGATCGTTATGATGGTCAGAGACCCCACTCCTAAGGGTCTCCTTAATTTTTTTCAAGTGTCCTCTGACGGACACCTACGACGGACCGTCGTACCTGTGACGGTCCGTCCTGCACATACCATCGTACTTGTCAGAGACTCTCCTTCAGGGTTCTCCATATATAAAAAGTCTAAGTAAGACACGACGGACCCCATGACGGTCCGTCATAGTCACGACGAGCCGTCACCTGGCCCGTCGTGTTTCACTGTTACTATAGAAATGTCATTTCATTTTAATTTTTTTATTTATTTTGTGTGGTTTTGCTTGTCTTGTTTGCTCCTTCTAGTACTAATATTGATCCTTTACAGGTACTATCTACTATGGCACCAAAACAAGATCGAGTCTATGCACGCGGGTGATCGAAGTATGTCGACCGGTCTGATCGCCTGGTCATTGGCTCTGATGATGAGCGTGACCTCGAGTACGTGCCCCCAGGCACTTCCACCCCATCCAGTGCTGCCAGAGTCACACCCTAAAAGGTGGCAGCCGGCGTAGTCACTGCCTCCCAGTCTGATGAGGAGCGCACACTGGCCGGCAAACCTTCTGGGTCAGCCACTAATGAAGAAGGAGCGTCTGGCTCCTTAGAAGTTTTGTGGTCTGAGGAAGCCTACGGATCTGCTGAGGTTCCCACACCCGCCACCTCTTCGGCGTCGGCCTCGTCTGATGAGGCTGACAGTTCGAAATCCACAGTCGGTTCACCAGCTCGTGCTCTCACCCCGGTCACTGACCAGCCCAATCGGTGGTTTGTCGATGGGCAGTTTCAAGTCTATTCCGATGCAAATTTCCTGAATGACAAAAGAGTTATGACTCGGACACTTACGTTAGAAAAACGGGTTCTTACGAGAAGTCTCCCAACGATGCTTGAGATCCACAATCTCTTTACCAGACATCAATTGCAGTAGACAGCACGTCTGTTGGGACGTTATAGTGAAGAGCTGGTTCGAGAGTTCTACGCATCTTACGTAGTGACTCTCCAATCGCAGATTGATAGACGAGCTTCCCTTTCCAAACAGGCCCCACTGGAGCAGGTCTGAGTACGTGGAGATCCGGTTGATATCTCCCTGCCTACTATTCGCCGGTTTCTATACGGCGAGAATGTTGATGTTAATCGGACCCTCTCACTGCTGAGTTTGACTACCGATGGCAGATTGTCAAAGATGGCCAATTTCTGCGTGAGCCATCGCTGAGAGAGACCACCAAGAAGTGGATGGCCCAGCACTTGTCCGTTGATGGAGAGGGTGCCGACTGGGTGACTGACCAAAGGGGGCCGTCAAGAAGGCCAACCTGACTTTCACGGCGAAGTTTTTGTGGTTGATTGTCCGCCACTGCCTTTCCCCCACAGCCGTTGATAATATCGTCATATGGGATCGAGCAGTACTGATAGCGGTGATTATAGCCAAGTTCGAGGTGGATTTTGTGTGGCTTCTACAGGCGGTCATGCACGAGAGGGCTTTTAAGGTCACAACTACTTAACCTTTCCCGTTCATGATATTTTATCTATGCAGGTCCGCAGGTGTGCCTATATGGCACGTTGATAAGCTCAAGACCCCTCTGGGCACTGCTGATTTCGGCCTCATCAGAGATAAGGCCAATGAGTTGGCTCCACGCAGAGGGCCCCATCCAGAGCTGCCTCCACTTGGTGACAATCTGGCTGATACGGTAGCAGAGGCCCGCACGGCTACGCAGGCGGCTTCCACTGACACTACCCCGGTCGAGCCTATCCTGAGTTGAAGCACTGCCGGGAATTCCTCTCGCTCAGCCCCTTTACCCGCTCTGGTCCCACTTGCTAGGGTTCAGAAATTAGAGACGCAAATGGCTACACTTTTTCATCATATCTAGCCTTGGATGCAGAGGTCTATTACCGAGGCAGAAGTGCGTTTGGAGCGGAGAATGGTCCAGCACACAGATGAGAGCAGAAGAGTTAGCTGCTGCGGTGTCAGGTGAGAGCAGAAGAGTTAGCTGCTGCGGCGTCTAGCTCCAGAACTGTGGAGATAGCGGGAGGCACTGCTGATATTGTTGTTGATGCTGAGGATACCACTGAGGGTGTCCAGATTACAGAGGTAATGGGTTCCGGGGAATCGGACCCACCAGCTTGCTGATCGTCGGCGCTTTGCGCCCCAGGTTTGCTTCACCTACCACTCTAGTATTTCAATTTTTTTATGCATTGGGGAAAATTGCATGTCTTTTTGTTGGAGGTGGGGTAAATGGAAAGTGAGTGCTAGGGTGAAGTCTGAGTATCCCATATCACTATCCTCTTTTGGGGTTTTCTTGCCTTTGTTCTTTTTCCCCAAGAGACTGATTACTTTTTCTGTTGAACCGGCATGTCTATATCTTGTGTACATAGGTTAATTTTGGAGCATGATGGCTAAAATGATATCCTGATAAAATGGAAAATGATGCATGACTAGGCATAGTAATTGATAATTGTGTTGCTCTAAGCATGACATAGAGGTACACCAGTGCATGACCCTATGTCTAAAATTTGAACTAGGTGTATAATAATCTGGTAGAGTGATGAGATGTCAAGTGAGTGTGAGGAAGATTTGAATAGTCCACTATTTGTACTGAACTAGAACTTGTCTGGTTAGTCCTGCTAAAAGTAAGTTGTTATAGACAATAAGGAAAGGATCATAGGCCCTTCTTCTATGTAGCCCATTTTTAGCCTAAATAAAAGAATGTGTTGGCCCTGGTCCCTCCTTGGACATGTGCACCTCAGCTTATGCCAAAAGCATAAATTGAGGGTGGCTAATGCAGTAACAACCTTTTTATGGCCTTGACCCAACTTTGGGTATTATGTACTTTGACTCATGGCAAAGCCATGAGTTGAGGGTGGCTATTATGAGGAATACTCTGGAAAGTGGGGTTGAAAGAATAAAGAGAGAGAAAGAACAAAAGTAAAGTGATTCAAGAATTAGTTGAAAGAAAAGTAAAAAAAATTACAAGAAATACTAGCAAGAAAAGAAGAGAGTCACTTACACAAATGAAGAAAAAAAAGGAAAATAGGAAGGTGAAAGAATGTGGGAAACTGGGCAAAATAAAATGATAGAAAAGGGTATGTTTAGCTGATATGTCAAGGAGGGCAAATAGTCACTAAAGTATACCTAAATATACCCTACCTGACCCTGAGCCTATGTTACAAGCTAAGAAAGTCCTATCGTGATCCTAAGGGTTGTATAGCGAACTTAAAGCGGTGAAAATAAGGGCAAGCTTATGGCAATAGGTATGAATGAGTTTGAATTTGTTCTAAGAGAGTGTTGAAAAGTAATCTTTATACTCAAACTGAAATCATTCTATGAAAAAATGAGGATTTTGTTTGAAGTGAGGACACTAGTTGTATTACCGAAAATATTAGCACCTCGGTCAGAAATTGAAGAGGATAGGTTTTAGTGCATGGTGAGTCTATGTCACGGTCTGTTTCCATATAATTAAAGCCTAATAGTGATAGCATGCATAAATATGATGAGATTAATCGGGATTGATAGCCAAATGATTACAAAGGATAAAACATGGATACTATTGTACAAAGATTGTGTATTGAGTCATAGTACGTCGCTTGAGGACAAACAACGAATTTAAGTTGAGGGTGTCGATATACCGTGGTTTCACGATATTATTAATACTTTTTCCTTAAGTTTAGTGTGTCTAAAAGCCTTGTTGTGCTAAATTTTATATAAGTTTCTCCTTATTTGCAGGAAATCTGTCCAAAGATGAATGCGGAGGTCTTTGAGCGAAGAAATGCAGAAGAGACCACCTACGGAGCTTGTGACGGTCCGTCATGCTCATGACAGTCCGTAGGTGGCTGCGTAGTGCACGTGCTGAAGGAAGATGGGGAAGTCTTACCAAGTGTGGTGTTACGGAAAGCGTGACGGACCATCGTGTCCATGACGGTCCGTCCTGCAGGTTCGTCATGAAATTCAGAGAAGTAGTCCCAATACCCATATTCCAAGAGTTCAAGTGTTTTGGAACGGAGACCCTCGACGGACCGTTGTGCCTGTGACGATCCGTCATACCTGCCGTCGAGGGTAATGAAGAGAGCAGCAGAAGAAATTGCATCAAGTATGGGACGAGGAGTCCATGACGGTCCGTCGTGACCACGACGATCCGTCGTGATGTCCGTCGATCCAGCCGCGTTTTGACAGATTTCAAGTTAATAGAGTCCTTGTTTAATTAGGTTCTTATTTTCTATAAATTGTTTGAAAAACCTCGTTTTTGAGGTTAGACTCTGGATTATTAGGTTAGACGCTGGATTATTTGGTTAGCCCTTGATTATTGTTAGATTCTTGATTATTTTGAGATTCTTTGAATTGATTGTTTGTGATTTTTGTTGATTAATCAAGCGAACTTTCGGATTTTAATCTTTCTCATTGAAGTAAATACATGAATTCTTATACCATATATTTGAATATTGTGATTATGATTATGGGTAACTAAACTCCATAACTAGGGTTGTGGGAACCATAGGCAAATAATGAAGTAAAACCTAACTAAAATAACAATTCTAGAATAGTGTCTTGCATGTATTGATAATTCTTTCGCATAGAAGTCTTTTTAACGGATGGGTAACGTTAGAACTCGCCTTAATGCTACTTTCCGGACCAAGGAGGTAGATAATAGGAAAAGAATTATCAACATAGATTTACTGTATACTATCTAATAGGCTAGTATTGATTGCTACGAGGTAATAACTTAGTCAAATATCGAATACGATGCTTAATATGAGGTAAATATAAGGGTTAGGATAGCAACACACGTAGCCGGACCAAGGTGCGGAGTGAAATTTTCTAGATGCCGGACCAAGGATTTAGAAATACATAACTTATCACTTTGCATGCAAGATACTAGGAAAGAATTGTTATACTTAGACTTATCAAGTTATAAGCTTGTGGGGAACATGTAAACCCTAGTTACTTTGATTAATTGATTAAACTCCAACATTCGAAGCTGTTAGTTGTATCCTTTTATTTCGCTAGTTATTTTCATTTATTTAGGAATAGAAACCCCACTTTTTATCATTGTTGCTTTCCGAGGAAGTAATTGACTGAACAATAGTAATAATAGATCGAAGTTGAGTCTAAATTAATTTCCTCGTCGAAACGATCCCAACCTCACTAGTTGGGTTATTTACTTGACACGACTGCTTTACTTCTTATTTGAGAAGTAAGTTTGAGCGTATCAAATTTTGGCGCCGCTGCCGGGGAAAGTAGATTTTAGATTAATTTAAACTTATTACTATAGTTTAGTTGATATTTTCTTGATTTTACTTTGTTTTATTGTTTTTGATTCTTGAAGAACCACCCTCCTTGTATGCCAAATACGCGGAGAGGTAGAGAACCCTTGTTTCCCTACGATCACGAATTAGAGCGTACACTACGCAACATGAATCTAAACTTGGGAAAAAATGATGATGATCTAAACCAGAACATCCCAGCTCCGGTTGATGTTCATGGTCAGTTGTTACCGATGCCCCGGGTGAACACCAACAGAGGGGACAAAATCCTGTTCCACGGCTCCAAGCATACTACAGAGGCTATGATAACATAGCAGACTCTGATGGGCCACTTGTCTTTCCACCTCTACCACCAGGCCACACCTTTGTGGTAACTAGTATCCTGATGCAAATGCTCACTGCTAGAGGTTTGCTTTCAGGGCTACCTTCTGAGGATCCACATGCCCATATAGCTAAGGTAAGGGCAGTGTGTAAAAGCTGTGTAGGGAGGCCTGTCTTGGACTTGGATTTAATAGGGCTTCTAGTGTTTCCTCTCTCACTGACGGGAGAGGCTGCTATATGGTTCACTGAGCTCCCTTACAACTCAATTTTTCACTTGGAACCAACTAAGGGATGTTATCTTAGCACGCTACTATCCGGTCTCCAAGAAACTAAATCACAAAGACAAAGTGAACAACTTTGTGGCATTTCCAGGAGAGTCAGTTAGTAGTTCTTGGGATAGATTCACCTCGTTCATGAGAAGTGTCCCAAATCACCGTATAGATGATGAGTCACTGAAGGAATGCTTCTATCGTGGACAGGATGATAATAATAAAACGGTGTTGGACACTATAGCAGCTAAATCTTATGGGGAGTGTCCTTATGCTGAGATTGCTGAAAAATTAGAGAAAATCTCCCGGAATAATAAAGCTTGGAGTACTAGGAAGTCAGATACCGGGAGAAATACCTTCGCAGTGCAGTTCACTCACAACCCAGCCACAAATGAGATTCGTGAAGAAATGGCTCAGATGAGAACTGAGCTTGGGTTGGTACTAAAACATATCACTGGGGGTGCAGAAAAGATAAATGCAGTTAACTACTTGCCTAAGCCACCACCTCCTAATGATGAATGCTATAATGTAGAGGAATCCTATGCAGTAAATGAGTAGATGGGGGGTTTTCGACCGAGCGCCCAAGGCTCAAATCAGGATAATTGGCGCCAAGGTCAAGGGAACCAAGGTCGGATCTATGGTAACTATAATCGTGAGGGTCATTATGTTCGAGATGGAAACTACAACCGTGACAACAACTTCAACAGAGGTAACTACGGTAACATAAATGATAGGAATGGGCCCTATGTCCCTCCTCAAAATCGTGAAGGTACCCCTAGGGATGGTGGAGATAGTATGGCGCGAGTTGAGGATATGTTACACAAAATGATGAGGAGGTTCGATGCTAGTGATGAGTATATTAAAGAGTTACAATGTGATTTAGCAGGTATTGGTCAAAAAGTCGATACACATGCAATATCGATTAAGCAGATCGAGTAGCAAATGGCCCAATTATCTGCGACAGTGAACACACAGCAACCGGGTACTCTTCCTAGAAACACTGTCCAAAATCCAAAAAATGATGCGCACTATATGGCAATCTCCACTTGGGGTTGTAAGCAAACCATTGACCCACCTATGACATCTAATGAAAAAAAGGTGAGAAAGGATGATGATAAGGTGGTAAAGGGTAGTGGTGAAGCGAGAAGAAACCGGAAAGATCACGAGGAAGTCCCTATGAAGGTAATTCCCAAGCCTAGACCACCACCACCCTTCCCTCAGAGATTAGTAAAAAAAAGACTGAGGATGGTAAATATCATCGTTTTATAACAATGCTGAAGCAGCTTCCTATCAATGTCCCTTTGGTAGAAGCTCTAGAACAAATGCTCGGTTATGACAAGTTTATGAAAGATCTGGTCACAAAGAAAATATCGGTCACTTTCGAGGATGATGATAGAATGCAACATTGTAGTGCTATTGCTACAAGATCTCTCGTACAAAAGAAAGAAGATCCGGGTGCGTTCACTATTCCTCGTACAGTCGGGTCATTACATTTTGCGAAAGCATTATGTGATCTAGGGGCAAGCATAAATCTCATGCCCCTCTCGATTTACAAGAAGTTGGGTTTGGGTGACCCAAAACCCACTGCGATGCGGCTACTGATGGCTGATCGAACAGTGAAAAGGCCTATAAGGATACTCCATGATGTTCTAGTAAAAGTGGAGTCATTCATATTTCTGGCAGATTTTGTTATTCTTGATTGTGAAATCGGTTTTGAAGTGCCTATTATTCTAGGGAGGTCATTCCTTGCTAAAGGTAGAGTCTTAGTTGATATGGAAACATTGCAGATGAAATTTTGGTTGAACAATGAAGAAGCTACCTTCAACATTTGTGGGACCATGAGGCAGAGTGGTGAGCTCCAATCGGTATCCTCCATATCCCACAAAGAAAAGATGAAGAAGGAGAATAAAAAAAAGAGCACAACAAGAGTTTATGGTTGGGGATTTGGTGCTTTTAGACAATTCTGGGTTGCCGTTTCTTCTGGGCAAGCTCAAGTCCAAATGGACTGGCCCTTACTTGATTACCCAAGTATTCCCTCATGGAGCAGTTGAGTTAAAAACCAAGGAGGGAGTGTGGTTTAAGGTGAATAGAGAACAAATAAAACTCTATTTTGGGCATACTGCATCGGTGAATGAAGTGATAGAGGCATACCATCTTGATGAAGGCTGATTAATCAAGTATCCTCAGTCGTGCCGCGACGTTAAATCAGGCGCTTGTTGGGAGGAAACTCAATACTTATAGTTTTTATTTCTAGTAATGGTAGCATTTTCTACTAATGAGTTTTAAATTTGCAGGCACATCACCAAGAAATTCTGCAGAAAATTACTCTGCAGCAGTCACTGACAGATACTGTGACGGACCGTTTCAGTTGTGACGGACCTTCGCATGAATCCGTCGTGTCAGGTATGTCTTTCTGTTATTTTCAAACTAGGCCATTAAAAAAAATTCAACATTTAAAACCCCCAACCCTTCATTTCACCCCATTCCTTCACTCTTCCTCCTATTTCCCTCCCTTTTCAACTTTCAAAATCATCTCCCTCTTCAACCGATCATTTTCCCCAAATTCTCCAAAGTCCTAAAAGTCCTCATCTACTAGTCGGAGCTGCTGTTGTGGGTGTCTTCTTGATCACCAAGTACCTTTTCCTCTTGTTTTTCTCAAATTATCAGGTATGTGTCTTTAATTTCTACTCATTTTTATTGCATTTTTGTTTATCAATTAGTATTAGCCTAGTTCTTCTTGATATGTTCATTTTTTATTTTTTTTAATAAAATTCTATCTGACCTAGGTTAAAAATCCTCGAAATTGCCGTGTTAAAATCCTAGAAATAGGTGCTTTAGCATTCCTAGTTTACTAGGTATTTGGGTTAGACAAATGTAGGTTAAAACACTAACAATTCGATTTGGGTCATAGGGGATGAATGGGGCACCCCCAAATCTGTCACTGAGTTACAGAACGAGACCCTGATGATGGACCGTCGTACCCACGATGGACCGTCGTTGGGTCCGTTCCAACAACCCTAACACCAACTGTCCAATTTTCTCCAAGTGTCCACCAACGGCCACATGCGACAGATCGTCGTTCCCACGACGGTCCGTCCTGCACAATCGTTCTGGTTGTCAGAGACCCTGTTCCTAAGAGTCTCTCACTTTTTTCTAAGTGTCCTCCAACGGACACATGCGACAGATCGTCATCCCTACGACGGTCCGTCCTGCACAACCGTTCTGGTTGTCAGAGACCCTGTTCCAAAAGGTCTCTCTCTATTTTTCTAAACTGTGCTCAAACAAACAAGTACGACGGACTGTCATACCCGCGATGGTCCGTCCTGCATGATCGTTATGATGGTCTGAGACCCCTCTCCTAAGGGTCTCCATAATTTTTTTCAAGTGTCCTCTGACGGACACCTACGACGGATCGTCGTACCTGTGATGGTTCGTCCTACACATACCGTCATACTTGTCAGAGACTCTCCTTCAGGGTTCTCCATATAAACAAAGTCTAAGTAAGACACGACTGACCCTATGACGGTCTGTCATAGTCACGACGAGCCGTCACCTAGCCCGTCGTGTTTCACTGTTATTATAGAAATGTCATTTTATTTTAATTTTATTTATTTAATTTGTGTGGTTTTGCTTGTCTTGTTTACTCCTTCTAGTACTAACATTGATCCTTTAGAGGTACTATCTACTATGGCACCAAAACATGATCGAGTCTATGCACGCAGGCGATCGAAGTCTGTCACCCCGTCTGCCTGCCTGGTCATTGGCTCTGATGATGAGCGTGACCCCGAGTACGTGCCCCCAGGCACTTCCACCCCATCCCATGTTGCACGCGCTGCCAGAGCCACACCCAAAAAGGTGGCGTCCGGCGTAGTCACTGCCTCGCAGTCTGATGAGGAGCGCACACTGACCGGCACACCTTCTGGGTCAGCCACTAATGAAGAAGGAGCGTCTGGCTCCTTAGGAGTTTCGTGGTCTGAGGAAGCCTCCGGATCTGCTGAGGTTCCCGCACCCGCCACCGCTTCAGCGTTGGCCTCGTCTGATGAGGCTGACAGTTCAGAATCCACATCCGGTTCACCAGCTCGTACTCTCACCCCGGTTACTGACCAGCCCAATCGGTGGTGTGTCGATGGGCAGTTTCAAGTCTATTCCGATGCAAAGTTCCTGAATGACAAAGGAGTTATTACTCGGACATTTACGTTGGAGCGACGGGTTCTTACGGAAATTTTTCCAACGATGCCTGAGATCCACAATCTCTTTACTAGACATCCACTGGAGTGGACAGCACATCCGTTGGGACGTTATAGTGAAGAGATGGTTCGATAGTTCTATGCATCTTATGTAGCGACTCTCCGATCGCAGATTGATAGGCGGGCTTCCCTTGCCAAACAGGCCCCACTGGAGCAGGTCCAAGTACGTGGAGTTCCGGTTGATATCTCCCTGCAATCCACCAGTTTCTATACGGCGAGAATGTTGATGCTAATCGGACCCCTCTCACTGCCGAGTTTGACTACCGATGGCAGATTGTCAAAGATGGCCAATTTATGCGTGAGCCATCGGTGAGAGAGACCACCAAGAGGTGGATGACCCTGCACTTGTCCGTTGATGGAGAGAGTGCCGACTGGGTGACTGAGCCGAAGGGGGCCATCAAGAAGGCCAACCTGACTTTCACGGCGAAGTTTTTATGGTTGATTGTCTGCCACTGCCTTTCCCCCACAGCCGTTGATAATATCGTCACATGGGATCGAGCAGTACTGATGGCGGCGATGATAGCCAGGTTCGAGGTGGATTTTGTGTGGCTTCTATAGGCGGTCATGCACGAGAGGGCTGTTAAGGTCACAACTACATACCCTTTCCCGTGCATGATATTTTCTCTATGCAGGTCCGCAGGTGTGCCTATATAGCACTTTGATCAGCTCAAGACCCCTCTAGGCATTGTTGATATCGGCATCATTAGAGATGAGGCCAATGAGTTGGCTCCACGCAGAGGGCCCCGTCCAGAGCTGCCTCCACTTGGTGACAATCTGGCTGATACGGTAGCACAGGCCCGGATGGCTATGCAGGTGGCTTCCACTTACACTACCCCGTTCGAGTCTATCTCGGGTAGTAACACTGTCCCGAGCTCCTCTCGCTCAACCCCTTTACCCGCTCTGGTCCCGCTTGCTAGGGTTCAGAAATTAGAGGCGCAAATGGCTACACTTCTGCATCATATCCAGCCTTGGATGCAGAGGTCTATTACCGAGGTAGAAGAGCGTTTGGAGCGGAGAATGGTCCAGCACACAGAGCGGAAGATCGCTGAGGTTCATCAGCGCTTGGACGCTTTTGAGTTGTACTGCTAGCCCGACCAGCCCCTCCGGTGGATGTGTTGACCCTTCAGGCTGCGGTCGGCAGTGTTCACGCATATATTGATATGATCTTAGAGGCTAGGGTGCCTGAGTCTGAGTCCCCTTCTGTAGAGCCTGCTGAAGACACAGTGATGTCGGCCCTATTCGCCACTTCAGAGATTCCACCACCTCCCCCTCGAGAGCATGTCAAGAGGCGTAAGGGTCGAGAGGAGGATGACGCGCGAGCACGGAAGAAGGAGCGCCGTGAGATGGAGGCTGCGAGGAGAGCCTCGCTTGCTAAGGCAAAGGCGCGTCAAATGAGAGAAGAAGAGTTAGCTGCTAGGGCGTCTAGCTCCAGAACTGTGGAGATAGCGGGAGGCACTGCTGATAGTGTTGTTGATGCTGAGGACACCACTGAGGGTTTCCAGATTACACAGGTAGTGGGTTCCGGGTAACCGGACCCACCAGCTTGCTGATTGTCGGCACTTTTACGCCCCAGGTTTTCTTCACCTACCACTCTAGTATTTCAATTTTTTTAAGCATTGGGGACAATTGCATATCTTTTTGTTGGGGTGGGGTAAATGGAAAGTGAGTGCTAGGGTGATGTATGAGTAGCCCTATTCACTATCCTCTTTTGGGGATTTCTTGCCTGTGTTCTTTTTCCCCAAGAGACTAATTACTTTTTCTGTTGAATCGGCATGTGTATATCTTGTGTACATAGTTTAATTCTGAAGCATGATGGCTAAAATGATATCTTGATAAAATGGAAAATGATGCATGACTAGGCATAGTAATTGATAAATGTGTGGCTCTAAGCATGACATAGAGGTACACCACTGCATGATCCTAAGTCTAAAATTCGAACTAGGTGTCTGATAATCTGGTAGAGTGATGAGATGTCAAGTAAGTGTGAGGAAGATTTGAATAGTCCACTATTTGTACTGAGCTAGAACTTGCTTGGTTAGTCCTGCTAAAAGTAAGCTGTAATAGACAATTAGGAAAGGATCATAGGCCCTTATTCAATATAAACCATTTTTAGCCTAAATAAAATAAAACCAAATGAAATTTATCCTTCTTTGATCCAAATGCTTTGCGCTTAAATTAGACCTTTCTTTTTCACCCCAACTGATCTTTTCTGGTAATAATGTGTTGGCCCTGGTCCCTCCTTGGACATGTGCACCTCAGCTTATTCCAAAAGCATAAGTTTATGGTGTCCAATGCAGTAAACAACATTTTTATGGCCCTGACCCAACTTTGGGTATTGTGTACTTTGACTCATGGCAAAGCCATGAGTTGAGGGTGGATATTATGAGGAATACTTTGGAAAGTGGGGTTGAAAGAATAAAGAGAGAGAAAGAACAAAATTAAAGTGACTCAAGAATTAGTTGAACTAAAAGTAAAAAAAATTACAAGAAATACAAGCAAGAAAAGAAGAGAGTCACTTACACAAATGAAGAAAAAAAGGGAAAATAGCAAGGTGAAAGAATGTGGGAAACTGGGCAAAATAAAATGATAGAAAATGGTATGTTTTGCCGATATGTCAAGGAGGGCAAAAAGTCACTAAAGTATACCTAAATATACCCTACCTGACCTTGAGCCTATGTTACAAGCTAAGAAAGTCCTATCGTGATCCTAAGGGTTGTATAGTGAACTTAAAGCAGTGAAAATAAGGGCAAGCTTATGGCAATAAGTATGAATGAGTGTGAATTTGTTCTGAGAGTGATTGTTGAAAAGTAATCCTTATACTCAAACTGAAATCATTGTGTGAAAAATGAGGATTTTGTTTTGAAGTGAGGACACTAGTTGCATTACCGGAAATATTAGCACCTCGGTGAGAAATTGAAGAGGATAGGTGTTAGTGCATGGTGAGTCTGTGTCATGGTCTGATTCCACATAATTCAAGCCTAATAGTGATAGCATGCATAAATATGATGAGATTAATCGGGATTGATAGCCAAATGATTACAAAGGATAAAACATGGATACTATTGTACAAAGATTGTGTATTGAGTCATAGTACGTCGCTTGAGGACAAACAACGAATTTAAGTTGAGCGTGTTGATATACCGTGGTTTCACAGTATTATTAATACTTTTTCCTTAAGTTTAGTGTGTCCAAAACCTATTTGTGATAATTTTTATATAAGTTTCTCCTTATTTGCATGAAGTCTGTCCAAAGATGAATGCTGAGGTTTTTGAGCGAAGAAATGCAGAAGAGACCACCTACGGAGCTTGTGACGGTCCGTCATGCTCATGACGGTCCGTAGGTGGCAGCGTAGTGCACGTGTTGAAGGAAGATGGGGAAGTCTGACCAAGTGTGGGGTTACAGAAAGTGTGACGGACTGTCGTGTCCATGACGGTCCGTCCTGCAGGTTCGTCATGAAATTCAGAGAAGTAGTCCCAGTACCCATATTCCAAGAGTTCAAGTGTTTTGGAACGGAGACCCTCGACGGACCGTTGTGCCTGTGACGATCCGTCATACCTGCCGTCGAGGGTAATGAAGAGAGCAGCAGAAGAAATTGCATCAAGTATGGGACGAGGAGTCCATGACGGTCCGTCGTGACCACGACGATCCGTCGTGATGTCCGTCGATCCAGCCGCGTTTTGACAGATTTCAAGTTAATAGAGTCCTTGTTTAATTAGGTTCTTATTTTCTATAAATTGTTTGAAAAACCTCGTTTTTGAGGTTAGACTCTGGATTATTAGGTTAGACGCTGGATTATTTGGTTAGCCCTTGATTATTGTTAGATTCTTGATTATTTTGAGATTCTTTGAATTGATTGTTTGTGATTTTTGTTGATTAATCAAGCGAACTTTCGGATTTTACTCTTTCTCATTGAAGTAAGTACATGAATTCTTATACCATATATTTGAATATTGTGATTATGACTATGGGTAACTAAACTCCATAACTAGGGTTGTGGGAACCATAGGCAAAAAATGAGGTAAAACCTAACTAAAATAACAATTCTAGAATAGTGTCTTGCATGTATTAATAATTCTTTTGCATAGAAGTCCTTTTAACGGATGGCTAACGTTAGAACTTGCCTTAATGCTACTTTCCGGACCAAGGTGCGGAGTGAAATTTTCTAGATGCCGGACCAAGGATTTAGAAATACATAACTTATCACTTTGCATGCAAGATACTAGGAAAGAATTGTTATAGTTAGACTTATCAAGTTATGAACCTGTGGGGAACATGTAAACCCTAGTTACTTTGATTAATTGATTAAACTCCAACATTCGAAGTTGTTAGTTGTCTCCTTTTATTTCGCTAGTTATTTTCATTTATTTAGGAATAGAAACCCCACTTTTTATCATTTTTGCTTTCCAAGGAAGTAATTCATTGAACAATAGTAATAATAGATTGAAGTTAAGTCTAAACTATTTTCCTCGTGGGAACGATCCCAACCTCACTAGTTGGGTTATTTACTTGACACAACCGCTTTACTTCTTATTTGATAAGTAAGTTTGAGCGTATCATATATATATATATTTAAAAAAATTAATCTTGAAGTTATTGAAAAAGAATAAGATTTTGTAATTTGAGAAAGAATGTGTTTTGGGGAAGAAGATGAAGATGTGTTATATATATATATATATATATATATATATATATATATATATATATATATATATATATATATATATATATATATATATATATATATATATATATATATATATATATTTATATATATTTATATATATATATATGTATATATATACACACACATATATATATATCTAAATTTAATTTTGAAGTTATTAGAAAAGAATAAGATTTTGTAATTTGAGAAAGAATGTGTTTTGGGGAAGATGATGAAGATGAAGACGAAAGAGGGTTGGGGTAGGGTGAGGTAAAGTGGGGTAGAATAGGTTGACATTTTCATTTTTCTTTTTCTTTTTTAAAAAATTAGATATTAAATGTGTGTGTGTGTTTTATAATTTTCGGGGCCCAATGTCAAATATTAATTTTTAATTAGTCATTTTGCCACGTCACCGCAAGTGTATCACACTCTCTTCACATTTTTTGATGATTATAAAAAAAAGTCTAATAGGAACGGTTTTTGTATAGGTAAAAGTGTTCAATTGGTACTAGTCTTAGTTGAAGTGTCTAAGTGAATTATGTAGACAACTTTAAGGGCCGCTGATGACTTAAGCCTAATTTTTTACTTTTAATGTGAAAAAAAGTTGTGATACGAAAATATGTTATACTTCTTTTGCAGGAAATTATTTTACATGATCAAAAATATCGTTTACCCCCTCGTGTTGCAGCTGATAAGCCATTGAATAATTCATCGATGCCAAAGTCAAATCATGGCAATTCATGATCATCTCATTAATTATGAAATAACACAGCAATAAATTTAAAACAACTAATGTGATCATATATGAATATAAAGAAAAGTTGATAATGTTTGACAAAAAACCAAAATATTAGTTTTAACCATAAGTTCAAAAAATAGAACTAGTACAAAATACTAATCCACCAGAACAAGTTGACTATTATCGATCCTTGCGGGTGTCCTCATTCTTCTTGGCGGTGCCTCATTATCGCTATCAGCCCCGTCTTTCATCTTTTTATTGCATATTCCCACAGGAGTGCACCGTATCTGATGCGGTGTAACTTAGAATCAAGGTATTGAACTGGAATACCTTCACCCTCACTTAGGTACTCGGCAAATGCTAGCAAGTATATTCCGCAATTCCTGAAAATATACACTAATTTTTAAAATATGATACTTTTTAGGAAAATTGAATGAAGAAACTTATTTTATACTTACAAAAAATCTGACCTTGTTGAGGTATATCCTCGACATACGTCACGTCGTATGTGATGTGGTTATCTTCTGCATCATCCGAATCATTTCCAATCTCCATTGAAACATACATTTACAGAAGCTGAGCAAGCTTTTGAATTTCTTCTCTAACATGATAGTTATGACCTGCTACTCTGTATGAGTCATATACATAAATGTGTTGGTCAATTAATGACAAAACAGCCAACAACCAGTGATTTTTATGCTCCACGTTCACTGGTATGAACACATTGTCGATTCTATTCCATGGAATGACAGCCATCAACCTATATCCTTTTATGTAATCACGTATGGCGCTTTCAACATTTGCAACACAAAAGTTACTTTCAACTTGAGCATATGCATCATAAATTTCAGAAATTTTTGACTTGAATAGACAAGCAACAGTAGTGTATCTGTAGCGACTATTGATGTTGTATTTACTTTTTTTACGCAAGTAATACAGGATCACATCAATATGCTGTAAACAATTAAAAAAACAAATGTAGAAAATTAGCACATCTTAAAAACATGAACACATTGACGATTGTTCTTTTTTACAGCAATGTTCGAATCAACCGCAGAACAACATTCATATATCCAAATTTGCATGGCTAGAGGCATACCATCTTTAATACTTTTTCTTCTCATCCATTTTTTTTGTTACGCTTTTGAGCAATTTGTAGAAAACATCTTTCCCCCAGGGGTATTCATGGTACCGGCCGCTCTCAACTAGATCAAAATGTATCCTTGGAATTGATGAGCTCTTCTTCTGACCGGGATATATGAACGTACAAATAAAATACAGAGTAGCGAATTTAACAGCATCATCATCATTGCCACCACCTCAAACCTTTTTTTATACGTACTGATCAAATTCACTTTTGTAACAATACTTTTACCCTAAAAATATTGATTGATTAATCTGTTTGGCTTCCTTGTATCAAACAAAAAGTCATCTTTATTACCAAAGCAGTTCAACCCAGTAATAACAGCAAATTCTTTGATACCAAAACGGCGCGTGGTATGATTTATATGAAACAACAATTAATCAGGGGAACTGCCCTCTAATTCACATACCATGAAACAGCTAAATATTTGTGGTTGCGCTCCACACACGTGCATTTTTGTATATGCTTCAAAATATGTATCTTTAAATTGATTGAATTGGGTCGCTGTAAGCTTCCCCTTCAAATCTGTGACTATGTTATGGTTCACATAAACCTGCATGCGTGGGGGTTTAATTGGGCGAGCCAATACATGGAATCTGATACCCTGTAATTATAAAAGATAACACATTCAGAAAAGGAAAAACTACTAATAAACTTTCTTGGTATATACTCAACGTAACCTTTGTTGTTCGACTTACATTACATTATAACACATGTACAAAAAGCTTTAATGTTCTTTTTTGACTTATTGTACGTGATCTTGATATTTCTTACAATATACACTAATTTTTACATGCAACCTGCATACATTACATCACTACATACATTCACACAAAAAAGCTCTCATACAAAATGTATTCACTTATGTACTTTTTACAAAACTAAATGCATATATATCTAAACTACAGTTACCACCATTCAACAACATCAATACTATATCATAATCAAAAACTATATTCATTTAAGTAAATTTTACAAATCAAAAGATATATAACCACATGATCTTTCTTAATAGAAATAAAGTACACTGCATGTACATATGCAAAAATTATTCAAAAAAATTAAAAAAATTAAATGTACATACCTTTAATTCTTCACTGACTTCGTCTTGTTCTTCATTAACTGCATGTTCTCCAATCATGTCGGAAACTACATTTTTTACTTTCCTCCTCTTGTAACAATTTTTTTCAATCGCTTTCACCGTTGACCCTACTTTTCTTTTTGAAGGAGACCTTACTATTTCATCTTTCGACTTCTTATGTAATTCCATCGCAGCAGTATATCCTGAAATTTGTGATTTAATCTGAGTTATACCTAAATCAAAAGATGGTATTTCAACCATGAAATTTTTGGTATATTTTGTATCTCTTGTGATTATCCTTGTGGTATTTTGTTTAGACATTATATTCAACAACCCAGATCCTAAAAATTTATAAACAAACAAATATTAAAGAATTTAACCTAATAAAAATTGAAGAAACCTGCATGATCTAAACAACATAAATATCTCCACAAATCAAGCAATGTTGCGTATTTTATTTGAAAAAATACAAACCTAATTTTGTGGGAGCTTGATAGAGATTTAATTGATTAAGAATTTTACGGTAAATCTGATTTTGGGAGGATTTGGGAGATAAGTTTGAAGTTGTAAAATGGGGTTCTTGAAAAATGACTAAACGTGAAATCAGATTTTGGGAGGATTTGAGAGATAAGTTTGAAGCTAAAAAATGGGTTTCTTGGAATTAACGTGAAAATAGGCTTCTTTAATTTCAATAGGCGTGCTGTAGATAATAGAGAGAGAAACATCCATAATATCTGTGCACAATTATTATGGAAGGAAGAGAAACGTTAAAATAAGAACATAATTAATATAGGAGTAGATTATAGAGAGAGAAACATGAGGCGTGCATGCACAATTATTATGGAAGGAATATAAACGTGAAATTAGGGGCATATACTATATTTTTTAGGATAATTTAATATTTATTTTCTATTTATTAATTAAATATAGTCATAAAATAAAAATCTAAGGAAGTATAGTTATATTATTTTAATATAAAATATAGTTTGTCATTTTATGTAGTTTTTCCTATAAGATATGACAAACCAACATTCCAAATTAGTTAAAATGTTTAAGAGAAAATTATGCAGTTAAGCAAACTTATACGACGTAACTATTTATCATTGCTATAATTTGCTATAATTACTATTCATGACTAACATTATACATTAATTATGTGGGGCGATTTCGAGTTTGAATAATTAGTCACATTTGTATATGTATAATTCGCCTAAATATACAAATACATATGTATGATATACAATTATCTAATCGATATACATATATAATTCACCTCTCTCCCACTCTCTGGCCTCTCTCCTCCCTCTCCTAATCTCGTTCGCCTCTCTTCTATCTCTCCCAATCTCGTTTGTCATATATACAAATGCGTATGTATGATATACAATTATCTAATATATATACATATGCAATTCACTTCCCTCCCACTCTCTGCCCTCTCTCGCTCGCCTCTCTCCTCCCTCTCCCAATCTCGCTCGCCTCTCTCCTCCCTCTCTCAATCTCTTTTGTCGTATATACAAATATAATATATATATATATATATATATATATAGAAGGATATCACAACAGATATTATACCCCTATGATAGATACAGGAGCAGAAGCGAATATATGTAAATATAATTGCTTACCAGAAGATAAATGGGAAAAATTAAAAACACCTATGGTAGTAACGGGATTTAACAATGAAGGAAGTATGATTAAATACAAAGCAAAAAATATAAAAATACAAATATGGGATAAAATACTAACAATAGAAGAAATGTATAATTTTGAATTTACTACAAAAGATATGTTATTAGGAATGCCATTTCTAGATAGATTTTATCCACACATAATAACAAAAACACATTGGTGGCTTACTACACCATGCGGAAATAAGATAGGAGCAAAAAGGGTAAAGTGAAAATGATAGTATATATGAAGTATCAGATATAGAAACTGAGAATGAAGAAGAAAATATTAACATAGATAATAACGAAACAGATGAAGAAATATAATGTCTGAAAATGAAATAAAAATAATATCTAAGAAAGAATATCAAGATGAAGAATCATCAGAACAGAAAATCATATTTGATAATACGATATTTGAACAAATAAAAGGAAAAGAATTAGATTTAAGTGTTGAAAAAGTACTAGAAATACCTATTTTAAGAAATTTGTTTAAAAGACAAAAAGAAGAATATTATGTAGTTAGTCAAAAAGAGCATATCATAGATTGTAAATACACAAGAGGAAAAGCATATATACCTATAATAAATAAAAGAATGATAAACAAAGAAATACAAGATATAAAAGCTAAAACACCAATAAAATATGTACATTTAGGAGGAGCAGAAATATTAATAAAAGCTGCTTTAGAGAAGGAATAGATACACCTATAGAAATATACTTAGCAGATGATAGAATTGTACACCCTATAGAAAAAGCGTAATTAGTGCAAAAAGGAAACTTGATATATCAAAAATTTAAGTTTACAATAAGTGCTAATTATATGATATCATTAATGAGATAAAAATATAGATAGATCATTAGTTCTATATTGGAAAATATATGGAATAGAACTAGCACTGTGAAGCAAATTATTTACAAGAAGATGTAAAAATCTATATATATTAACAACGAAGCATAAAATAACAAAGAAGAAATAAAATTAACAAAATAAAAATAGAAAATCCTTTTGAAAAAATAATTCTTGTAATAGACAATAATGACTATAGCTATAAAGAAATTGATATAGAAGAAGATTTAGAGATAGTAAAAGAAAGATTAAGCACTTCAAGCGTACCAAATACATTGACAAGAGCTACCTCATCAAGGATGAGTACATCTAAAAGAAAATATGAAATTCCACAAAGCTTATTAGATAAAGAAGAAATAACACCATATCATTATTTCATAACAGGAATAATAGACCAAAGAAAATATAAAATATTAATAAATACAGGACAAGAAGAAAATTATATAACAAGAGAGTTAGTATTAGAAGAAGAAATTATAAGAACAGGATATACATGCCCTGGACTACCTAGTGAGATAGTAAACACGAATGAAGAAACAACAGAAAAAGAAATAATTATAGGAGGAATACCCTTAGTAATACAATTCAAAATATACCAAGGAGATCATAATATTACATTAGGAATAAAATGGTTAGAAAAAGTTAAACCATACAACATAGAAAATGAACAATTAACAATAACTTGCCAAAATAAGAAAATAATTATAAAAAGGACAAAATGATTAATGAAAATATTTATACTTGCAAAAATTATAGTAGAAGGATATCACAATGTATATTATACCCTATGATAGATACAGAGAGTGAAGCGAATATATGTAAATATAATTGCTTACCGGAAGATAAATGGAAAAAATTAAAAACACTGTGGTAGTAATCTGGATTTAACAATGAAGGAAGTATGATTAAATACAAAGCAAAAAATATAAAAATACAAATATGGGATAAAATACTAACAATAGAAGAAATGTATAATTTTGAATTTACTACAAAAGATATGTTATTAGGAATGCCATTTCTAGATAGATTTTATCCACACATAATAACAAAAACACATTGGTGGCTTACTACACCATGCGGAAATAAGATAGGAGCAAAAAGGGTAAATAATAAACAACGAAAACCTATGGAATGGATAAAAGGAAGTGAAAAGATAAACCAAGAAATGGAAAATATAAATAATAAACAAATAGCATAATTAGAAATTATTATATTTGCTATAGACAAAGTCAAATTAATTAATGAACAACTAGAACAATTATATAGTGAAGATCCATTACGAGGATGGGAAAAACATAAGACAAAAGTAAAAATTGAATTAATAGATGAAAATAGCATAATAACACAGAAACCATTAAAATATAACTTTGATGATTTAAAAGAATTTAAAATACATATAGATGAATTATTAGCAAATAATTACATACAAAAAAGCAATAGTAAACACACAAGTCCAGCATTTATAGTTATAAAACATAGTGAACAAAAAAGAGGTAAAAGTAGAATGGTCATAGATTATCGTAATCTAAATGCTAAAACTAAAACATACAATTATCCAATACCAAACAAAATACTAAAAATAAGACAAATACAAGGATATAATTATTTTAGCAAATTTGACTGTAAATCAGGATTTTACCACCTAAAACTAGAAGAAGAATCTAAACAATTAACAGCATTCACAGTACCGCAAGGTTTCTATGAATGGAATGTTTTACCTTTTGGATATAAAAATGCACCAGGTAGATTCCAACATTTTATGGACAAGTGTTTTAACTTGACTAGAAAACTGTATTGTATATATAGATGACATATTGTTATATTCTAGAACACAAGATGAACATATAAGATTATTGGAAAAATTTATACATATAGTAAAAAATGCAGGTATAAGCTTAAGCAAAAGTAAAGCAGAAATTATGAAATCACAGATAGAATTTCTAGGAATACAAATAGATAAGAATGGAATAAAAATGCAAACACATATAGTACAAAAAATAATTACTATTGATGAAAATATAGATACAAAAAAGAAATTACAATCCTTTCTAGGATTAGTAAATCAGGTAAGAGAATATATACCAAAATTAGCAGAACATCTAAAACCATTACATAAAAAACTTAAAAAAGATGTAGAATATCATTTTGACGATAAAGATAAAAAACATATAAGAAATATTAAGAATTTATGTAAAAAATTACCAAAACTATATTTTCCTGATGAAAATAAAACATTTACTTATATTGTCGAAACAGATTCGAGTGATCATAGTTACGGAGGAGTTTTAAAATACAAATATGAAAAAGAAAAAATAGAACACCATTG
Organism: Solanum arcanum; assembly: GCA_027789145.1. Taxonomy (NCBI): domain Eukaryota; kingdom Viridiplantae; phylum Streptophyta; class Magnoliopsida; order Solanales; family Solanaceae; genus Solanum; species Solanum arcanum. The sequence goes on from CM050933.1 coordinate 37,705,440, forward strand.
TAGATATTATTCAGGATCTTATCTGTATACAGATAAAATGGAAAATAAATAGAAAAGAATTATTCGCATTATATAAGTGTTTATTAGCATTTGAACCATATATTGTTTACAATAAATTTATTGTAAACGAGATAACACACAAGTAAAATGGTGGATAACAAAAAGTTAGATGATTGATTACAACAAAGGAAATAAGGAGATTAGTATTGAATATATTAAATTTTACATTTACAATTGAAATAATTAAGATCGACAAGAACCTTGTTGCAGACTACCTATCAAGAAAAAGGAACTCAAACCTAACAAGATACAATAGAAGAAATACTCAAAGCAATTACTACACTTTCTACGAAGGTGGGCGGTATGGAAAAAGAGTTACAAAATCAAAGCTAACGATCGTGACATGACTATAAAAATGCGGAGCTATGTCCTTGTGAGACGGTAAAAGCGAGAACTAGAAGGAGACGTTGGGAAACTCCATAAAACCCATGACAATGTTTGTTTAAATGCAGCTCTGACAAGCACATCTACAATAAAAGGAGCAGTGGAATAAGATATACAAATTTAAATATGAACAAAATCTTGATAAACCATTTATTCCAAAGAACCAAAAAGACTCATTATTTATACCACCACAAATACATACTTACTCGAGAAAGTTTGAACCAAGATAAAAGCCTACAACCACATAACCCGCTCATATATTGAAAACCTTTATAAAATCCAAAATTATTTAAACTCAACACCTAGATCTCCAACTACCAAAGACCCTAATACTGATTTTATAACCCAAAAGCTACAAGGATATAATAAGTTAATAGCACAACCAGGTACCAATGCAAATCTAGTAAAAACATGTTATAGTTATGGATTACTTAGTACAGTTTATACCCAAACAGGAGATGAAATATCTACCATACCAGAGCTATACAAAGCCTTTATGAACTATAAAAGAATTACTAAAGGAACATTGTTTTATATAAAGTTTTATTCAGCACCAGCAGAGATATTATTTGATGAGATAAAACCAATTATACAAGTCATAAAAATTGGTTTGACCAGAGATATGATAATTCCAGAAGATATCGGAATACAACAAGAAATACAAAAGGTTGAGATACCAGAATTCTACGCCAACAAAAAAGTTATAGGGATAGCAACTATCCTAAATGAACTAACTAACAATTATTTAAATGGAAATTCAGTATGGAGCTATTATGTACGAGAACAAGTTATGATATATTCAAATTCTAAAGAAATCAGAGAACAAGATATGGAAGAGATACGCCAATGGATACTTAGTCTACTCAAGCCAGAGCAAAAACCAACAACAAGAGCATTAAGGAAAGGGTTTATTTCAGAAGAATTATTGACGAGATATTGCAAAATTATTGGACAAAAATACCCCGACCATATATGTTCAAAATGTCAAGGAGAAGATAATGTCATACCAGACGTTCAAATCGAATAAAAAAAAAAGTATTTTGAATTTTGTGTCGGCTGAATATCAGCCATATGTAAAAAGTCTCGTGTTGTGTCGGCTGTAAAAAGCCAATTGTAAAAGTCATAAAGAAAATAGTGTGTATGTCGGCCATAAATAAAGAAGAGGCCATTATGTAAAGTAGTAATAGTAAGTATTTTGTTTTCTTGTGTCGGCCGAATATAAAAAGGCCAAGTGTAAAGTATGTGTCGGCCATTTTTGGCCAAAAGTCTGTAAATTTTGTGTATAAATAGAGGGTTTCCCCTCATAAATAAAATCATCAATCCTTCAGCTAATAATCTCCTCTCTCTACTCTCTACTCTCAAATCATAAATCCGCTTCCACCCCCCTCCATTGGTATCAGAGCTAGTTAATTAAATAAAACAAATCAACTATGTCGGAAGATCTACAAGAACAGGTATACCATTTTATATTCATGAGTAGCTAAATTAATTTATTCCTGAAAATCTCTTGTTAATTATAATTGTTTATCATGTTTGAATAATTTTATAATAACCATCTTTAGAAAGTTTGCTATAGAAATATTCTTTGAATAAGTACGCCCAGACTATGCCATCCTAAGGTTGAAACCGGTAGGCAGAGAAGGCCGTTTAGGGGAGTAAACAAAGTTGAGTATTTGTTAGGGTAACTAACCAAAGAAGAAAGCTGTAGTAGTGACCAGACGAGATGATTATTAAATCATTATTTTTGCATAATAAGCAAGTATAATTTATTAAGAGGTTGGAAGGAATAAAATTTTAGTGAAAAATGAAAATAATAAAAATGGAAACATACCTATTAAACGATGATGTTGATTATAAGATATTATTATTCTATATATTAAAAAGTCTTAATACTGATATAAAAAGAGAAATTTATAACAAATTATTAACATATGAAATAATAGAAATAACAACCCAAGGTTGGACTGAGTTAACTATACAAAGTATAGAAGATGAACTTTACTTTGATATATATGATTTATATGATGATTTAGATATTGGAGACTAAATATGACTGAACATTGGCTAAGGCGATATGGTAGAAATTACAGGTTAAAAAGGATTAAATATCCAGAAAAATTAAGTAAGCTTTTTAAAATATTATATAAAAGGTTATGATAAATAAAAATAAAAATACTAAAATAACAAAAACTAAGATAGACAAAAAAGTACGAAAAATATGGAAAAAATTAAAATCCTTATATATAGAATATCAATTATCACAACTAGTCAAAGCAGATAATGATAAAAAGATCATTTGATAAATATAATTTCAAAAGCGAGAATACAAATATGTTTGCTATTTGAAGAAACAATATGAACGAAGAAAAATATAAACAACAATTAATAGAAAAAATAATGGAACAAATAACTGAAAAAGAACAAGAGTTACAACATAGAAAAAGAAGATTAGAAGAAAATATATTAGCAGAAGTATGTAATAAATCACTACTAGCACAAAGAAAAGATATATTAAGGTTAGAATTAGAATTAGATTGTCTTGAATATGAATTACAACATAATATAATACATAGATCATAATGAACAAAGAAGAGTTTGCAGAGAAGCGAAAAACATATGAAAACCAAGATGGAATGATAATAAAAATAGTATTTTCAAATTTAGGAAGAAGATATAAGAAAATAGGAAATAACTTATACTTAATGCTAGAAAAAGAAACAAAGAAAATTAGAAGATAGTTTAACTGACTATGGTAAGAATAACAAAAGAAAATGAAGAAGCAGATAAATCAAAAGAAATTGAAAAAATAAAAACACAAGCAAAACAAGAAGTACAAAATTTAGAAGAAATAAAAATACAAGAATAAGTGAATTAGAAAAGGAATTAGCTAGGTTAAAATTATTATATGAAAATAAACAAAAACAAAAAGAAAAAGATAAAGAGCTAGAATTAACAAATGAAATAAAACAAATGGAACAAAAACTAAATGAAGATCTAAATGAAGATATTGAAGTAAATGAAATAGATGGAAATGAAAATGACCAACAATCGTAAATAAGCGATATAAGTGAAACATATACGTAAATTCTAGAGCAGATAAATAAACCAAAAAATTAGAAATAAACACAGGAGATATGAATAGGCCTAGTACGTCAAGAGTTAAAACCCAGGATAATAGTCGAGAAATAGTCCTAGAGTTAGTCCTAGAAGAACACCACCAACTTATTATACGGAAAGCTATCAACAGTCAGGATAGAAATAATGCAATATGGAGCAAGAGACTCAATAAAAATTGGACACCTAAACCAAAGAAATGAACAATACAATTTCTTAGATTTAGATTGTGTCGAGATATAAATAAAGCAATATTATTATGGATAGGAAATATGTCTAAGCAGTTAATAGATAACAAAATAGAAAGCAATGAAAACACCAAGATACATAGAAAGACCTTTCGTAGGACCATCAAAGTTATGGATAGAAAATCTACCCTCGGAAAGTTTAGAAGTTCTTAGGAATGATAAGAAAATGGATGGATCCAAGATCAAGAACAAATATTGATATACTAGATAAATATGAATCAACAATAAGAAATGAATTTGGAGGTATGACTACAAATATAAGAGAACAAAATAGAGAAAAAATAATAAATAGACAACTTATGACAAAATTAGCTATATGTAAAATGTGTTACTTAGAAGAATATACTTGCATTTAAAGAATATTATTACAAAGCTAAATACCATTTAGACGAAGCAAAAGAAATAAGAAAATAATATTATACAAAATTACCATAACCATTTAGTACAAACGTAATAAAGGATTGGAATAATGAAGGAATGGTAGATACTTTAGGATCTAGAATAAAATTTTTAAATCAATGGTTCATACAACTATGTGAAAACCAAAAAGAAAGATTAAAAATGGAAAAAGTATTAAATAAAAATTTATCATGTTGCAAAAATAAAATGGCACCACAATTTGGATGCACAACTAAAAAACAAAAATCTAAAAGATATAAAAATTATAGGAAAAACAAAACTATATATAAATATAAACAACCAAGACGAAGGTATTATGTAAAAAACCATAAAATAAAAAGACCATACAGACCAAAAAGAAAAATATCCCAATGTACTTGTTATAATTGTGGAAAGATAGGACACATAGCTAAAGATTGTAAATTACCCAAAAATCCAAAAAGAAAACAAATAGCAGAATTAATTATAGACAATGAAAAATATATGCAAATAGAGTACATAGATTATGAATTAAGTGAAAATGATAGTATATTAGCTGAAGGATTGATGATTTTATTTATGAGGGGAAACCCTCTATTTATATACATAGATTATTAGCTGAAGGATTGATGATTTTATTTATGAGGGGAAACCCTCTATTTATACAAAAAATTTACAGACTTTTGGCCAAAAATGGCCGACACATACTTTACACTTGGCCTTTTTAAATTCGGCCGACACAAGAAAACAAAATACTTACTATTACTAGTTTACATAATGGCCTCTTCTTTATTTATGGCCGACATACACACTATTTTCTTTATGACTTTTACAATTGGCTTTTTACAGCCGACACAACACGAGACTTTTTACATATGGCTGATATTCAGCCGACACAAAATTCAAAATACTTTTTTTTTATTCGATTTGAACGTCTGGTATGACATTATCTTCTCCTTTACATTTTGAACATATATGGTCGGGGTATTTTTGTCCAATAATTTTGCAATATCTCGTCAATAAGTCTTCTGAAATAAACCCTTTCCTTAATGCTCTTGTTGTTGGTTTTTGCTCTGGCTTGAGTAGACTAAGTATCCATTGGCGTATCTCTTCCATATCTTGTTCTCTGATTTCTTTAGAATTTGAAGATATCATAACTTGTTCTCGTACATAATAGCTCCATACTGAATTTCCATTTAAATAATTGTTAGTTAGTTCATTTAGGATAGTTGCTATCCCTATAACTCTTTTGTTGGCGTAGAATGCAGTATCTCAACCTTTTGTATTTCTTGTTGTATTCCGATATCTTCTGGAATTATCATATCTCTGGTCAAACCAATTTTTATGACTTGTATAATTGGTTTTATCTCATCAAATAATATCTCTGCTGGTGCTGAATAAAACTTTATATAAAATAATGTTCCTTTAGTAATTCTTTTATAGTTCATAAAGGCTTTGTATAGCTCTGGTATGGTAGATATTTCATCTCCTGTTTGGGTATAAACTGTACAAAGTAATCCATAACTATAACATGTTTCTTCATTCGTGTTTACTATCTCACTAGGTAGTCCATGGCATGTATATCCTGTTCTTATAATTTCTTCTTTTAATACTAACTCTCTTGTTATATAATTTTCTTCTTGTCCTGTATTTATTAATATTTTATATTTTCTTTGGTCTATTATTCCTGTTATGAAATAATGATATGGTGTTATTTCTTCTTTATCTAATAAGCTTTGTGGAATTTCATATTTTCTTTTAGATGTACTCATCCCAATTATCTAATCGATATACATTTACAATTCACCTCTCTCCCAATTTTGACTCTCTCTCCTCTTTCCTCTCTCCTCTCTCCTCCAATCTCGCTCGTCTCTCTCCTCCCTATAACATGTAGTTACGAATCGTAATCATCAAATTATAACTATGGAGAGTAATTAAACTATTTTTGAGTGGCTATATGTGAAAGTTTCTCATTGAAATTTAAGGACAAAATACAATAATCACATACTTTAAAGGCAAAATTATCATTTATCCTTTTAAAGTTTATAATTACAGAAATCTCTCAAACGGATACAATAATATAAGCGTTATTAATGACCAAAAAATCAAAGTGCTGATACATTAAAAAGAGGGTCGGATACATGTGTTGATATATTGAAAAGGGAAAATTATATGGAATGGCAAACATTCCTAAGTAATTATATAATAGGGGTATAGTTTAATTTATTAACTTTCTATAATTATACTATATTTTTTTTGCTATAATTAATGGGGTCCACCACCTATTATATAACCAATAGTATAAAAACTTTTTTTTAATTTTGTATATAATTTTACATAAAACAATATTATCTCTCCTATTCATATTCCACCTTTTTCTCCTACAATTAATACTTCTATCCGATTTGAATTTCAAATTGTCCAAAATTCAATTACTCCCTCCCGAAGTTGAATTCAATTTTCGTAGGTACTCCTAAATTTTAGTCGTTTTCCTTTTTTTTTCCTTATTCAACAATTGTATATGTATTGTGTTTCTTATGTTTTTTCATATTTTTTTGATGAAATAATCAATTGTTTGTTCTTATTAGATCTCAAATTAGTCACAGAATGAAGGAATCATCTTCATCTATGAGGATTATTAGAGGTATTCCATTGCATGTCAATTTTGTTGACAATTTATCATCATTTTCAATGGGTTACACTCAAGATTTTGGGGTTGATGTAGGGTCTATGGTAAAATCAAAACAAGTTCAACATGAACAAACAATGGAAGAATTGAGATCAAAGAAAAAAATATGACCTTACGGCAGTTCAAGAAGTTATTAACAATGTTAAAGCTAGAGGCATTAAAATTGTACATGGAGGAAGAAAGAGGAAAGCAGTAAACATTGATTCAGAGGAAAATGCATGTGAAGTTGACGGATCTGAAGAACATCATAATTATGAGGTAGTGGCTTAAAATTCAAATTTAGATACAATTTTTTTGTTACTTAGATGTCAATATACAAAAAGTTATTGTTTAAGTTAATTTTGTATTCACGTAATTGTATATAGTATATTGCATGTTTAGTACACACATGTTTTAGCTATATATTTGTATATGTGTCTGTGGATTTGATTACTTTATACATACTTTAAGTTATGTATAATGAATAATATACTAAGTCTTAATAGTGGTAGTAGCAGATTGTATATTAAAGGCTCATTATTATTTTTGTTTTTGTATATATATACAAAAAGTAATTGGACTCAGTTATACAGATGGGAAAATTTCATATATGATTATAATTTGTATATTTTATTAGTTATATACAAATTATTGAAGTTAGTATATGTTGAGTTTATATACATATACAAAAATTGATATGTCCATGACTGTTTTCAAAATTGACTGTTTTTGTATACATATATACTAAGTTTTAATAGTGGTAGTAGCGGATTGTATATTAAAGGCTCATTATTATTTTTGTTTTTGTTTACATATATACACAAAGTAATTGGATTTAGTTATACAGATGGGAAAATTTCATATATGATTGTAATTTGTATATTTTAGTAGTTATAGACAAATTATTGAAGTTAGTACATATTAAGTTTATATATTATTGGAGTATATACAAAGTCATTTAGACAGTTGTATATATTGTCATGTTTAACTACCATATTCATGTACACATATTAACCAGAATGCATAACCAAAATAGCCAATGAAGCCATTATCTGTACAATTATAAAAAAAATAATATTTCAAATCATTCAAAAATATCATATATACAATTAATACAACACTATTATACAATCAAATTATTGAATTGATTTTAAACTGATATTCTTTTTAATATACAAATACTACATCAAAAAAAGTATATAATTGTATCAAAAGCAAAACACTTACTTTATGGCTATATACAATTATCACCAACGATTACTTGTATTCGCTTACACTGATCTTCTTTATAATATACAAATACTACATCAACAAAAAGTATATAATTGTCTGCTTAAAATAATCATATTTTGAAACCAGTTTTCAAAAAAAAATTACGACACCACAATAACGAACGCACATAAATCAAAAATTTGTAAATCCAATAGAACATTGTATAATTATTGCAATAATAAACATGAATTTTCATCCAATGAACACTTACTTGAATTCGATTACAAAGAAAAAATAAAAAAAATTGATGAACTGTTGTTTCATAAACAACAAAAACAAGTTTATTTTTTGTTTCATTGCTGTACAATTTTTATTTTTTTTGAAAAAAAATATGAATTTGAACGTTTACCTTAAAAAGGGGGACGTTTACCTTAAATTATGACATTATCTATATTTATTGTTAGCATATTTAATGCTTCAGTTACAAATCACTTTTTAAAATAAAATTATATAAATAAAAAACAAAAGAAACCTTATATACAAAAATAAGGATACCTAAAATAACTAAACTATACCCATAGAATGTAATTAGGTTAACTATACCCATATAATGTTATTTAATCAAATAAGTTTGTCATATATGAAATTTTCCCTATTAAAAAGAGGGTCAAATATATTAATGGAGGTTCAAATATATTAAGGAAATTTTTGACTTAAGAGAAAAATGAGAAATTTTGAAAATTTGTAAAATTTATAGAAAATAACAGTAATTAGTAAATCAAAAGGTGGAATTTCTGTAATAACGAAATTTAAACAGAAGCCCAAGAATGTTATGTGGTGGTGGGTGGGCTTGTTGAATAGGCCCAACCCTAGTAGCCCATGGTAGCACAAAACCCACATTGGCGCGGAAAATTGAAATGTCTGCTTCTACTGAGTAGTGAGCTTGGCAGAGGAAAATTGGTCGCGAATCAGGTTAAATTTCTTCCATTTTTGTGTTTGTATGTGTTAACAAGAACAATCAAAATTCAGAGTGTTTGATATCTTCTTTCAGGACGATTTCTCTTCAACTATAGGTTGAAATGTTGTGGGTTGACAAGTACCGCCCTAAAACATTAGATAAAGTTATTGTACACCAGGATGTTGCTCAAAATCTTCGTAAACTGGTAAATTATCTCTTCACACTTTGTCAATTCTTTCATATACTCAAACTCATCACCCTTATTACTATTACTAGGTCTCAGAGGGAGATTGTCCTCATCTCCTCTTTTACGGCCCTCCCGGTTCAGGAAAGAAAACTCTCATTATGGCACTTCTTAGACAGATTTTTGGTCCAAGTGCTGACAAGGTAATTCTTTAATTCATTGTTTTCTTTTTCTCTCTGTATCTAAAAATTTGAAATTTATGTTTGGATGACTTATGCAGGTTAAGGTTGAGAACAAGATTTGGAAAGTTGATGTAAGCTTTTCCTTGAATTTCTTTTTCTTTTCTTTTGGAATGCAAGTATATATGTGCACGTGTTTTTTTTTTTTATATCTGCATTCTTATTATTTGCATACATCAATTGATTCCTTTTTTTCTTTCTCCAATATATAACAATTGCCCTTTTTAAAAGTAAAATGCACAAAAATAGTGGAAGATGCTTAACATTCAAGTAACACATACACACTCATATTAAAAAAAAAAAGCGACAAAGAATAGTTCTAGTTTGTTACTTCTAAATATTTTTGGTGCACAACATATGTACCTACTTGTATAGATGGTTGGTTAGATTTTTGATGATTTTGATTTATAGCACTGTACTTCTCTTGTAAAGCAATCATCTTCTTCATGTGGTATTAATAAATAACTTGGATTTATTAAAACAAAGAAAACTAATTAAGTAAATCATGAGACATTGTGAGTATCCATGTACATTTTCCATGTTGCTCCAAAAAGAAAGAAGGAAATACAATGAGACTGAAGACTGATTACATTCCCCTTTTTTTCTTTAAAAAATCTTCTGTTTCTCTTTCTCCAGTTTTAATTCATGTGTGTATATATATTTTCTCAATGTTTGTCAGCAACATATTGTGTGAATTTTAGTGTTAAAGAAAGAATAGGAAGTTTAGGCAATATGTAAACAGACAATTTTCATTAACTTTTAAGTTCAAATGAAATTGTGCTATTTAAAATGACCTGGACTGAAGTGTTAAAAACATGAGAACCCCTCTAATTCCTCATATTCTCTTCCCATGTCTTTCACAAAATAAAATCTATCAGTTTCAGCACTACTCTAAATCACTTGATGTCTGGAACTGAGTAATTAAAGTACTTATTCATAAAAATATTTTAGTACATTATTTACTAATTAAAAATATCTAATTATCTTTTGCATTTGAGAGGCTTTTCTACCAATATACCTCTAATCTATCTGTCAAAACTGCAAGAATTTGATATTTAAGAGTTTGGGGAAATTTTATCTCTGAGGGACATTTGGCTAAAGGAAAAAAAGCATGGAGTGTTTTTTTGCATTGATCTCTCTTTATGGGTTTTCCTCTCAGGCTGGTACTCGGACAATTGATGTGGAGCTCACAACATTGTCAAGCACTCACCATGTGGAATTAAATCCAAGTGATGCCGGATTTCAGGACAGATACGTTGTTCAAGAGATAATCAAAGAAATGGCCAAGAATAGACCAATTGACACGAAAGGGAAAAAGGGGTTTAAAGGTGACTCAACAACTTAGTCTAGTTTCTACTAATTAAAAAGAGTCTTAACAACTTTGACCCATTAAATATATAAAAAGCAACACTTTCTAGCAAACTTGATCCATCGCCTTGACTCGTCCCCCAAACCCATCATCAAGATTATTTAATGAAGGAAATCCAAACTCACATGATCGTTAGCTTTCTCAAGATCCAACTTACATAAAGTACACGAGTCATATTTCGTCTTTCTAAATTAGCCACTTCGTTTGCCACCAAAGCTGATTCCAGAATTTGTCTTTCTTCCACAAAAGCATTCTGACAAGTAGACACTGTCTTATCCAAAATCTTTTTTTTTACTCTATTAGAAAGCACCTTAGAAATAATCTTGTAAATGCTTCCTATCAGACTAATATATCTAAAAGCCTTTATACTCATTGCTCCTTCCTTCTTTGGCGTAGTAGTCATGCACTAGAACTTCTCCCCAACCCCTAGTATCTTGGAATACTGCAGTGATCTCCATCAACTCACTTCTAACTACCCCCAACACTGTTGGAAATAAGCTAGAGTGAATCCATCACTTGCCACCGTTTCCTGCACTTCTTCTTCATCTATACCCCTTTCCAACCACTCCCTCATCCCGTTCCTTAATTGACTAAATACTACAATGGCTCCCTCACTTTCTCATCGTCCTTCTCATGCACCTCTCAGTTCACATCTAGAGATTCAATTAAGTTCCTCATCCTAATTGCTATGACAACCCTATGAAATAAGCTTGTATCTGAATTCCCCTCTTCCAGCCACAATATCCTCGATGTTTGACTCCAACTAGTCTCTTAAGCAACCGCTAAAGCAGCAAGCTACCTTTTTTCCATCTCCTTCCTAATTCTCTTCCTATCTTCTAATGCGTTCATCCCTTCCACATTCCTTATTGTCCACCTCATTTTCTAATTCCCTCATCTTAACTGCCACAATCCCAAACATCTTCTTGCTCCACTTCCTCATATTTCTTTTTAACATTTTCAACTCGCTAGCAAGTCGGAAAGATGGTGTACCAACAACTTCATACCCATTCCACCAAGTATCTTCCCTACCTTTTTGAATATATTAACACTCCAAAGATGGAGCAGAGGGCCCACCAGATTTACTATCACAGTGTTGCCATAGAATCTTTTGTCAACGCAGCCATCTTGCTCTATTTACCTTTCCAACAGAAGTTGCTAGTTAACCATCTCCTTCCTCCTGAAATGTCTTTACTGCCTGCTGCTCATTAGCAGAGCGAAATAAGGTTTGGGTGTCGCTCAGCTGGATAATTTTCAACCCATCTGCTACTTCCCATTCGTTAACAACACAATTTTCGATTGCCTCGGAAGTGCACCCATTTCGTAATGGAACCAACCAGGCAAGTACTTAAATTTGTTTCCTTCTTGAGACATATTCTGTAGAAAGAGAGAAACAGGGTTCTCTCGTTGATTTGTTCTGTTGGCATCTTCCCTCAGGTCTAACAATGCCGGCGATAGAGCTTTGTGGAAGGACATGACCTCCGTCTTCTCTAGAGACTTTGATCATAGTACTATTTGTTGTAGTTACTTTTTTCAGACTTCTTTGTCGTGCTTTCTATGGTATTTGCCATGGCTTCTTATTCACTTCTGTCATTTGTTTTTCAAACTGCTTTGAGTTTCTTTTCCTTGAGCCGAGGGTCTATCGGCAACAACCTCTCTACATCCCAAGTTAGGGGTATCTGCATACATTCTACCCTTGCTAGGCTCCACTTGTGGGGTTACACTAGGTATATTTTGTATGAATAAATGAAAAACAACAAAATCCATAATCTATCTTTTAATAAGGAAAATACATATGAGCTGTTATAGATAATTTATAAAAAAGAAGCATTTCATGTGATATATCATACCAAAGGTTAACAGGACAAGAAGATTGATATTCTATAGTGATTTCTCTATGTTAAGCTGAGGAATTTAAAATAGTTATTGAAATGCCTTATCAGCTTTGAGATATTATTTCGGAATTTCAATTATTTGCCACCAGCATTGTGTAAATGTCTTCTATTATTTATACTTTGTTCATTAGTAGCTGTAAAAGGTACCTAGCTGATATCATGTTGGTACATATTAGTTCTAGTGCTAAATGAAGTTGACAAGCTCTCAAGAGAAGCACAACATTCTCTTCGAAGAACAATGGAGAAGTACAGTGCATCATGTCGCCTGATTCTTTGCTCCAACAGTTCTTCAAAGGTCACTGAAGCAGTTCGCTCACGATGCCTTAATGTGCGAATAAATGCACCAATGGAAGAAGAGGTCAGTGAAATTCAACTGTCCCACTGTTGATATATTTTCTTTCACCATCTTTCTGGTTTGTCCCACTGCTAATATTACAACATTGTCTTCTTTCCTTTTCTTTTTCTGGTTTTCATACTACAAGATCAAGAGTAGAAGTATATGTGTTGTTTAACAATTAGCTGCATTTTCTTGGTTCGGGCTTGCATTAGACTAGTGTGTTTATCTGGCCTTTTCTCCAGGGTTTATTTCATGTGAGAATTTCCCTGTAATGACATTCATTGTCGCCAAAAAAGGTGCTAAGTAAAGTTATATGTTGTGCTAGCTTAGACATGGTGGATTGAAAATGCCATTTCAACTGCTTTGGCTATTCGTTTACCACAGGAAAAGACACTTTTTGAGGAAAGGGTGCCATACATCCTTGAACATAGTTTGAGCAGTCTTTGGTCTTACATACCAATTTGTGCCTTAGAAACAAGATGGAGACTCATCTAGTGAATAGAGTAACTAGAACAACTAAATGTTGGAGATATACTTAAATAATAATATTGTGCACTTTTTAATTGCTTAAGCTTCTAGATTAGATAAAACAAACTTCAACATTTATTAGAGCACACACAAGTCCCGGGTCAGTCTCACCATCACCCACTATTAAAAGTAATATCTATGTGCTTGGCTCATGAAAAAAGAATTAAGTCTGCAGTCTGCACATGAGAGGGCGTGTTATAGATGTAACTAAATAAATAATAGTGTGACTTCTCTAACAACTTAAGCTTTTAGAGGAGATGATCACACAGTTCAGCACTAACAGCACGAGAGCAGTAGTTATTTGTAGAATTGTCACATGAGTTTGTTTAAATTTTCTTTACAATTAAAATTTTTTGGTTATACTTGGATTAAATGTAAGAACATTTGTTGTAATTTAATCAATTTTCAAAAAAAGTAAAAAATATATAAGAACATTTGCTCAAGTATGAATTGATCTTATTTAAGTTTAATTACGGATATGCTAATTTGAGTTATTCCACTGGCATGTTCTATTTGTCCAGGAAATATTTATAAGATGAAAGTTTTAACTTAAGAAAATACGTCAACTGAAGGACCATAACGCATGTGTTATTTTTTTTCCTGTGACATTGTCCCCTCATAATTGAGAAATCCCTGAAGGGTAGTGGGCCTTGTTTGAAGCTCATTGAATAATTGATCCACCTTACCCTTCTCCACTTAAATACCAGGACTTTTTCCGCAGCAGTGTTCAAGCCCTTGCACCTAATCTACACATCACGTTCTGCATTCCTACTAGACTAAAGCCTGGTTGCCTTAGGACCTGTGACTCTACTTGACCTAATGCTTTTTTGACTTTGGTGTGGGACCATCAGGAAGTTTTTGATGCATAAGATTTTTTCTGAATCAAAGTATATATACGACCTAGTCAGTCATTTAGCAAAGAATTGTTGACACGTGGTCCTTTGATTATTCATCGCATTCCTAACTGTTTCTTGTTAATCTTTTTTGTTTGACAGATTGTTAGTGTTTTGGAATTTATTGCCAAAAAGGAAGGACTTCAATTTCCACAGGGTTTTGCAGCCCGTATTGTGGAAAAGTCAAATAGGAATCTGAGAAGGGCAGTTTTAACATTTGAGTCTTGCCGTGTTCAACAGTTGAGCCCTTTAACTGCTGGATACTGATTTATTTTAGTTTCTTGCTAGCTTAGGCTGTTAATTCTGAGTTTATGGTATATTATTTGTACCAAAGTTTTTTTATGCACTTGCTGATCCCTTCTTTATTTGTGCAAGGTATCCCTTTACAAACAACCAAACTATACCTCCAATGGACTGGGAGCAATATGTTTCAGAAATTGCATCAGACATAATGAAAGAGCAGAGCCCTAAAAGGTACTGTTGACAGTTAATATGAATAGGGTATTTAATATTCAGCTCGTGCTTCTATAAACTGTTCTTTGAATGTCCAGTTCTGCCACTAGAGGTCGACATGGAATTCAAGACAAGTGGAGATTCGACTTTGAGAGAAGGGAACTGTAAATTTAAGAGGACACTTGGCTTTTGAGTGCTGAGAGAGGAGTATGTTATAAAAACAGAGAGAAACCTATAAGACTTCACATACCTTCGGTGGCCCAGTGGTTTGGGCTTGAGACTCCCATGTTGAAGGTCTCAAGTTCGATACCCCATGTCAGAGAAAGCAGGGGGTTTGCCTTCTGGGTTGTGCTCGTCTCACCGGGCTTGCCTAGTGCGGGTTACCTCTCATGTGTGATTTGTGAGCTATTGTATAGGAGTGAGGATTCTATCCTATGCGCATCCAAAGGTTAGCGGCTGCGGATTTCTCTTGTCATAAAAAAGCAAGCAAAGCAAAATTAAATTTCAAGTAATGTAATGAATGACTAGAAATGGGGAAGTTAGTGACTAGAAATAAGAAATTAGAAATTAGTTTTAGAAAACTAGTTGCTTTTATGATTTAGAATCTTAATATGCATCTCTGCATCTAATTTAAAAAGGTTTCCGAATTTGATTGATAGGGCCATTTCTTCATTTATTTAACTTATTGTAGTTCTTTTTACCATAATCCATACATACCTGTAGTTAGTTCTCTTACATTACACATGCTAATTTATGTTTTCTTCCTATTGTGCCTTTCTTCACTACAGCATGCTGTAATTGTGCTTTGGGTTTAAGCCCTGGCGACACTCCTTCGCCTATAAGTAGAAAAGAGGCGGTAAGAAGTCAAAAGGGGGCATATTGAAATTTATCCTGTCATGGAATTTGTTGATTGCTTTCTTCTGTTAAAGTTAGTAGTTATTTGTTGTCTCAGTTTCTGAAGTAGTTTCCAAATTGAGGATCTGAATGTCTTATTTGATTAATAAATCAGTAATGTAAAGCACAGACAATTGAGCGAGCGAGTCACATATAGATAAGCAATTTGTCTCCAAACTTCTAAAAAGTTGTCCAGGATTTTTTAAAAAACTAGTTCACTGAAACAAAAGAAAATTAAAAAAAAAAGAAGCAAAAAGAATGAATAGTTGCTGCAATCGATTTACAGAAGTCTCCATCTCCAAGTGAAGATCCTTTAAATTCTTTAAACCCTTTTCATTACCTTGGATGCACCAAACAAACACAGATATACTTTATGAACAATGGTTGATACTCCCTTAAATCATTTCCTTTTTTGTTCATTCCATATGCAACCAATAATGCATAGTGTTGCATCACAAATTTCCTCACCTATTTCCCATTAAATGTCAAAAGACGGAATTGCATGCTCTTTAATAAGCAGAGCCAGAAGAAACGTTCAGTTGAAAGGCAAAATCCAAGTATTCAAGCACAAGAATCACTAGAACAATGTAGTTCAGAGTATATAGATGATCCTGTGGCTATGGTGGATATCCCAGGATCCTTATAAGTTATAAGATGATGGAGGATCTGGTGATAGTTTTGCTTTTTTCTTTATGTTTTTGTTTGATAGGCACACTCCTGTGAATATAGGATATGATGTAAATTTTTGGTTACCCGCTCTGAGCTGATGATTGATATACAAAATATTGCCTTCATCAAGAAAAATAAATAATTACTAGAACAATATTAGGTTTTTTCAGTCTCTGGAGTTTTAACCTTTCTTTGTGTAAAGCTTTATGTATCTTCTTGATGCTTTTTAACACAAGAACGTACTTCATAAAAAAGGAACAATATTCTACCCTCACTATAAGTTGAAAAAAGGAAAACTGTGTGTTTTTGAGCTTACATTGTTTTTCACATCATTTAAGATATTCAACTATTAATCATGCAAAGAAATCATCATCTTTCATACGAAGTTAGGAAGGAGGGAGGTGGGTAACTTCCCATGGGCAATCTGAACAAGACACGTGTCTTAATTGTGCTTATCACCACACAACTACACAATATACATTTGTGTCCTTGTATGAACTGCAATGTTCTTTATTACAGGTTATTTGAGGTAAGAGGAAAGTTATATGAGCTTCTAACTAATTGTATTCCCCCTGAAATTATTTTGAAGGTAAGATCTTTTTCCAGGTGCTTTACCTTCTACTCTGTAAGGTGTTACAAACATTTATGTTTGAATGATTCTGCTTTCAATTGCAGAGGCTACTTTTTGAACTATTAAAGAAACTGGATTCAGAGTTGAAGCATGAGGTGACCAACTGGGCTGCTCATTATGTAAGTTATTGAGTTACATAATGTTTCGTATTAAGTCGATGAGGGTTAAGGAATCAAAGGAATTTCTAAAGGTCGGACTACTCCAATCATTCCCTTATGGTTTGGCTTGAATGATCAATCATTCTGTAGTACTATAACCAAGTATAAGTTAGGATTCAAGTCAATGTATGAACTCAGAATTAATGTTTGTTGAGAGATGTAAAGGGATGCTTTTTTTTTTTTTGTTGAATCAGCCATTAGGTTATGTGCACTTCTACTGTATTGATAATTCTGCATTTTTCTCGTGCATGAATTAATGTTTGTTGTTTTGTAAAGAAATAGTTTAAAACTTTCCTTAAGAAATTGTGTCTTTCAGGAGCATAGGATGCGTCTTGGACAGAAGGCTATATTTCATCTCGAAGGTATTGCATATCCTTTTAATTAGAAATCAACTTTGAGCATTATCAGAAAACAGCTTTGACTGGCTGCTTTGTATTGGTTGAGCTCTATTTTCTCAGATGCTGATTTTCTATGTTACCTTTACTTGATCTCTCAGTTGTTTATGCTCTCATACATTGTTTGAAATATAAGTTGCTGTAAGTAACTTATAAATGACTTCTGTGATTTCCTGTCTGCTTTTTTTAAAATTTTTATGTGAACTTAATTTTTGAATACTGGTGTTTTTCTGTTCGTCTAAGAGCTTTGGAATGTTTCTTTTGAAAAATCTTCTGCCACATATTTGATCTGTAGATAGGATTTGCACATGATTAGTTCAGTCTGAAGGGGTTAATAGGATGCTAATATTAAAGGGATTTTATATTTATATTTGGATAGTGAGCTGATCGGAGCAGAAGCCTGGGAGAATATCATGCGATAAGAAGCATTTGGATTATTTATTGTTTAGGTCGATAATCCAAGAAATGGGTGATTGGCGATGTATAAAATGTCTTGTGTGATAAGAATGTGCCACCAAGGCTTAAAGGTAACATTTATAAAGTAATTGTTAGACCAATTATGTTGTATGGAGCATAGTATTGGCTGGTCAAGAATTCACGCGTCTAGAAGATGCAAGTAGCGAACATGAGGATATTGAGATGGATGTGTGGGCATACTAAGAGAGATACGATTAGGAACCAAGAAATTTCGGACGAGGTGAGAGCATGTGAAGTGGAGATGCATATATGACCTAGTGAGGAGATGTGAGACGTTGACTATGGTAATTGGTAGGTATGAGGATAGGTAGAGGTAGGCCTAAGTAGTGCGGAGAGGTGATTAGATAGGATATGACACACGTGTTAGTTGTAACTTTATTTACTGCGTGCATGATCTTAGATAAGAGGGTATGAAGGCCGAGGATTAGGGTAAAATGTTGATAGGTAGTCGAATTTTGACTAGTTTACGTTATCAGTATTGTTCCAATTATTACTTATTCTTTTTTTATTACCACTTGTTGTTTCCTCTACTTCTATTACCGTATTTTTTTAATGTTGCTACTGCTCTCTTCTACTTTATTTTTACCATGGCTTCTTCACTACTGTATTTCCTTTCTATACTTGTTATTATTATGCTTTACTTGAGCCTGAGGGTCTATCGAAAGCAACCTCTTTACCTTCACAACATAGGGGCAAGATTGCGTACACACTATCATTCTCAAATCCCACTTGTGTGATCACACTAGGTATGTTGATGTACCTCCCTTGGGATGCCAAGGCAGCTTTTATAATATGCATTATCTGGTTTAAGAAAACTGAAGGGTACCTTTGTTGAAGTAAGAAACTGAAAGGAGAATAAGATTTATCTTTGCTTGGAGATCGGAATGGATTCTCATTCAACCTGTAAATATTTGCATTTATTGTACTTGTATCATGATTGTAACTTCTGGAACCACGGATAAGGGGAAGGTGAGGATTACAATTCCAGAACCAGCCATGTGTATGGGTAGGGTGAGAAATTATTATAAGAACTCGGTGTATGCCGTATCATACTCTCTCCATTCATAAATATTGTTAGTTCTTGTTTAAGATTGAAGTTAGTAGTATGAATGATAAATTTGAGGTATCAGTTACCACATGACATTAGTTGTGGTATGCACAAGCTGTCCCAAACACTATATTCATCCAAAAAAAGAATGATAATTTTCAGTTTTTCATTAAAAAACATTTGATTTTAGTGCACAAGGAATATAAAAAAATTGTAGGTTGAGGAACATGATGGTGGAGATATTGTATCAGTATGGTATGATATCTGGATGAGCACTCAATGGTGTGACCTCTAATAGTCAGTATAGTGGGTTGAGAATCAAAGGGTCTTAGGTCCAAATCCGATGAAGCAAAAACACTAGGTTCTTTCTATCTGTCCAACTCTTGGTGGATGGAGTTACTCGGTACCTGTGTTGGTGTAAGGTAGCAGATACCCGGTGGGCTAGCTGTTTCCGCTCCAATGTTCAAACAAAGATATTGTTTGTATATGGATGATCCGTTGTAGCAGCTACTAATGCTTGTAGTAGGGTAGGCTGTCTACGTCATACCCCTTGGGGTCTAACCCTTTCCTGGAACCTTGCGTGAATGCGGATGTTTTTTTTACAAGCATGCCCTTCTTATCTGTATATCAGTGAATGCTAAGTAGTATTATTTATCATGGATGAGTTCACCGAATAGATTTCATGTCTTTTGTCATCCCACTAGGAGAGAAACTTGCCACCTCTAGAAAATGTGTTTTCAGTTTTTCTTTTTCTTTTTCCTTTCCCTTTCTGTTTTGCTTGCCAAATAAGGGAAATGATTGTTACAAACTTTTGATTTTCTCATTTTCTTCTAATGAGACGTCCTAATATGCAAGCATATCTCTCTACTTTTCAACTTTACTTGAATCAAACCATATTCCATGTTAGAAAGTGCTCAATCTCGGAAGGTGTATGATGTAGATAGTCTATAGGAGTTCCTCAGTTGCCTCACATGCTAGAGTAGAGAGGAACTGAGATTTTCGTAATATCCCTGCTGTAATCTCCCAACACCACCTTGGTGTGAATGAACCTTTTTACCAACCTATGAAAAAGAAATGTTGGAAAAGCTTGAAAGTGACCTATAAGTTACATCCGTCATCATTGACAGTAATAACTTTTGAAAATTGCAAATTAAAAAAATGAAGTAAAACTATTTTTAACAAGGAAGAAGTAATACTGTTAGCAGAGGCAAAGGGATGTCTAGCATGTGAACCGTTAACCTTTTGGGGGTTGATATATAGGAGTTGCTTAAAGAGAATAAAAGCAATAGTCTCAAGGAACATTCTGGGAAGTACTAAATAAGAGCGATGTCCTATTTGGGGTTGCATGTTAGGTGATTTAGGTCACAGTTGAATGTTTGGCGCCAAATATCAATTTTAAGGAAACTGTTGATATACTGACTTGAGGAAATGGATGCATGAATGGACTCCCAAAGTTGAGACAGTCGTGAGTTGAGTTTAGAGACATAAGCACTTCTATGGGATTCAAATTACTTCCAGGTTTCTTATATGATATGCAAACTTCCTGATAAGCTACTGTCAAGGACAACCAACCGTTGCGCAGGATGTAAATTAAATTACCTAAGTTGTCTTTTCAATCATTTTGCACATGGATTTTCGATGAGCTCAATATGTCCCTTTGCTGTGAAAAAGACAAAGTTGAGTACTTGATTAGCTTACCCCTGTTAATTTTAGTTGCACCATTTCGGTATTTGGATACTCCAGCCAATGCCCTCCTTTCTCCACGTTATGTGCTCGGGCTCTCCCGAAACACTGCCGCACCCGTATTGGATCCTCCAAATATGTACTACTTTTGAAGATCTAACATTCATCAGTCAACATTTTTGAAGAGTCCGAGCAATAAAGATGCGTGCTTCATTACTTCTCACATTTTATATCACCAAGGTATTATTATGCTTTGCTCGGAAATCTTGTCAATAAAACAAGATATGGATATGATATTTATCACCAACAGACAATACCAGAAGCTGGGAAAATGGCAGGGAAAATTTTTATGAGCTTTCTGCTTGTGGGATTAACTTTACAGTTTTGTTTATATATATTTTAGTTTATATTGTGTTGAACTGTGTTATTAAATATACTTAAATCCCATCACAATGAGCACATCCACAAAGGGTTATTCATATAAGCATAGTTTCTCCGTTTCATGAATTAGTTGTGTTTATGTGTGACTGGAGTGTATGTTAGTGTGGAAGAGTTTTGATGGACACCTACAGAATGATTGAAGCTAAGGAATGTTTCTTCAATTACTAGGGGTGCCTGATTGTAGGAAATAAGACATTAGTTTTTTTTTTTTTTTTTTTTTTTATAAGACATTAGTTTGTTGTTTATTTATTAGTCTAAGTACTTTTAAGGGTCATTTGGTAGAGTGTATGAGAATAATGCTAAATAGTGTATAAGTAATGCTTGCATTAGTAATGCATCTATTAGTTATGCTTGCATTAATTATACATAGATTATTTTAATGCATTGTTTGGTTTGATACATTAAAATAGTATGGATTTCATTAAAAAAATTATTGACAAGATATCCTCCAATTTTATGGTGGAAAAGGATAATTGAGTGTTTTATCATTTAAATGCATGCATTAAAACCATTGCGTTGCTAATACCTAGAAATTCATGGTATTAACAATGCATACCTTAATAAACAACAGGGTATAACTAATGCGATTAGTTATACACATGTTGAATAAGAATATCAAACAAGGTACTAGTAATACACAAGGCTAATGCATGCATTATTTTCCTTAATACACTCTACAAACGACCCCTTAGTCTCTCATTTGTAACTTGGAGCAGAAAAAACCAAGGAACTTATCCCAAAGTTGTGCATATCAAATGGGTCATGGAGCAATTTTTTTAGTTTGGGATTTAACTCAAAGTTGGTCACTGAAGGGGAAGGGGCTCAATATACGTTAAAAGTTGATTTTTCTTTACACCCATAAATGATCCAATTAAGAGCCATCTACACGAAGTAAGAGTGAGTGACGATGATAGTCCAATTGTAACAATCAGGGAGATAATATTTCGCAGCAAGGGATTGCTTAATTCCATTCTTTAGCATGTATTTGCAGCAGGTGTATGACTGTATAGTCTGCTGTTTGGCCGAAGCAGATATACTTAATTGGAGAAGCATGATACATGTTCACACTTAATGATGTTATAAAGATTTAAGCTACAGACCAAACTTGCTCAGTAATCGCAGTTTTTGTTGCTCAAGTTAAATAGTTCTTCTAGATATTTGTACTAGGATTGACTGTTATTTAAAGATGTGATTTTGTTAACCTACGGTTATGGTTTGATGTGCTTCGAGCTTATTGGTTCCTCGTCTTTGATTTGTTTTTGCAGCATTTGTGGCCAAATTCATGAGCATCTACAAGAGTTTCCTTATTTCAACATTTGGCTAAGATAGAAGATCTGAAGTAGTTGAAACTGTTTGGCAGTAGGAAAAAGTTTTCTTTGTCCATTGTGCTAATGTCCTGTCGTGTTTTAATTTAATTCGGGCTGTACAATACATTACTGTACCAGAATCATATTCCAATTTGATCTCTATCGGAAGGGATTTCTACTGCTAGTATCTTTGCGATTGCCATGTCGCGGTGGGTACAAGGTAATGGTACATGTTGCAGTTATTTTTTCCCCCATCTCCCTAGCCCCTTTGATGGGGAAAGTGAATGAACTACAAAGAGTAGGTGTATGAAATTGTGGGTCTTAGTTTTGGTGGTAAATAATTCAATTTGCAGCTTATTGCTGTTTCCTCGACTGCTAGACCTAAAGGAAAAACAAGAAATGACAAATTATGACACAACATTACACAAATGCTAAACAGAGTTGTATACTCGAGTCAGAACATTACACAAAGGATAACATTCTACTTTCTACCATCAAAGATAACAAGCTTATCACCAATCTACCATCAAAGATAACAAGCTTATCACCAATCATACTTTACAAGTGGAAACTAAAACAACTTATAATGGAAGTGAAGAGGCAACTTAGAGCAAAAGAAGGTAGATACAGAATACACCTACGTCTTCAAACATTATATTATAACCTACCTGCATAACAGTAAGAATTTGAGGTTCTGGCACATTATAACACTTCAAACATGTATGATGCACCATACATCAGAAACATATGACCTGCATAACAATAAGAATTTGCGGTTCTGGCACATTATAACACTCAAACATGTATGATGCACTATGAGTGCCTGATGCTAGAAAAAAAAATTCACCCAAAGAAACTAGTAATTCTATATACAGAGAGTTCCTGACCAAGCTTGTGTGTAGCGTGGTGTAATGACCCTCCAGTCATTTCTGTGTACCCGCCTTCTTTTCATAGTTTAAAGCTTTCCTACATGGCACTGACTATTCCATCAGCCCCGGAATGACCAAATTAGGCTAGTTGCATGGCTAACACGAGTATCGAGGCCTTCATTGCAAGTTTAGACCATTAAGCGTTTTAGCCGTTGAAATTTGGCTTAAGGTTGACTTTGCTAAACATTCTTGGGAAACACATCTAAATGAATATTCTGACAGCGCGGTTAGCCCCGTAATGCCGAGTTTGGTCGGAAACGATCTTTTGTTCGAATCCCAAGGCCTTCAAACTTATTCCGAGCCCCTCGGTGGTTTAGGTTAAAAATAACCTTTGGGTGTGGGACCCACTTTTTGTCAAGATGACCTCGTATAGAAATTTTGATAGTGCCATTGAGTCTGAACGTCAAATTTAGTGGGGGTAACATAGTCCTTATGTGCGCACAGGATTCTGAACGAATTTCGAGCTACTCGTCAGAAACTCTAAAAAGGCAAAAGCTGAGATCTGGTGCAGCCCTTTTAGCACCAGATTTTTTGGGCTTTTAGTAATTATATATTTGGGCTATTTAGCAACCAGATTTGCCTTTTAAAAGCCCCATTTATGCTTCCGACCCTCATTTTAAAAGTGTGATATCTTGAGCTTTAGAGCTTCAAACTGGGTGATCCAAGAGGCTAGGTTGTGAGATTTTTTGAGGAGAACGCGTTGGTGAGATCGGAAGCTGCTTTGGGACCTTTGTTTGAGGTAAATTATTTATTTCACCTATTGTCGTGACTACTTTGTGAACTCAATTTGTGGGATATTCCATCCATCCGAGCACAACTAAGATGTATCGTGATTTGAGGCAGTATATTGGTGGAGCGGTATGAGGAGAGATATGGCCGACTATATATACCGTTGTTTATGTTGCCAGCAGGTGATGGCCAAACTTTTGAGGCCTGGTGGCAAGTTCTAGATATTACCCATTCTGGAGTGGAAGTAGGAGCATATCACTATGGACTTCATTGTGCGGTTGCCTCGAAATTGTAGAGGCGTTGACAACATTTGCGTCATTGTGGATCGATTGACCAAGTCAACACACTTCCTTCCTATTCATACTACCTTCAAGGCCAAGAGGTTGGCTCGTATCTATATTCGGGAGGTAGTTCGTCTTCATGGAGTGCCTGTTTCGATTATTTTAGACCAGGGGTCACAATTCACTTCGAACTTTTAAAGGGCTTTTTGGGAGGATTCGGGCACCCGTGTCCACCTTAGCACAATATATACCCGCAGAAGGATGTCTAGTCACAACGACTATTCAGGTCCTTGAGGATACGTTACGGGTCCGTATTATGTATTTTAAAGGTTAGTGGAACTACTCCATGCCTTTGGCGGAGTTTGCATACAACAACAACTACCACCCTATTATTCAGATGGCGCCGTTCGAGGCCTTATATGGCGTAACGCATCGTCTCTCTCCAGTTGGTTAGTTTAAGTCTACAAAGCCTAGGCCGCGTGGTATAAATTTCTTCAAGATGCCTTGGATCGGGTGAGGGTGATTCAGGATAGCCTCAATCAGGTAAGGGTGATTAAGGATAGGTTTTCAGGACGACTCAAAGTAGACATTAAAGTTACGCGGATCACAGGCGTCGACTGTTGAGGTTTGCAGTTGATGATCGAGTATTTCTCCGAGTATCGCCCATAAAGGGCATGATGAGATTTACGAGGCAGGTCAAGCTTAGCCCCATGTATATAGGCCCTTTTGAGATTTTGAGAGAAGTTGGCGAGGTTGCCAATGAGTTAGCTTTACCTCCAGCACTATCGACTACCTACCCAGTTATCCATGTTTGGATGCTATGTCGGTTTGTTCCATATGAATATCTTGTGCTCAGTATGATTCAATTAAGTTGGATGATCGTCAAAGCTATATAGAGGATCCGGTTTCCTTTCTTGAAAAAGATGGCAGGCAATTGCGTCTGAGAGCTATTCCTGTTGTTAAGATCCATTGGAGGAATCGCCCAGTTGAGGAGACTATCTGGGAGACCGAGCAGGAGTTGCGAGAGCATTTTCCCCAACTTATTTGAGTCTTCATGTACTTTTTGACTCTTACTTTCGTTGATGAAAGTATTTTTTTAAGTAGTGGATGTTGTAATGACCCTCTAGGTCATTTTTATGTATTTACCTTCTTTTCGTAGATTAGAGCTTTCCTATAGCGACCCCAAGTCATTTATGACTTGCTGGCACTGATTGTTCGATCTCCTGATCGTTCGTTTAGGTTTTATGCTCGTTTCTCAGTTTTAGAGCTTTTGAAACTTGAATAGTTGACTTTAGTCAAAACATTAGGTAAAAGACCCCAGAAAAGGAATTTTGGTAGTTCCATCAGCTCTAGAATATCCACATTAGGATAGTAGCATGTATCGAGACCTTCGGTACGAGTTTGGACCATTAAGCATTTTAGCCTTTGAAATTGGCCTAAGGTTGACTTTTGTCAACATTCTAGACTCATTTCTAGCCCCTTAGTGATTTTTGGTTAAAAATGGCCTTTGGGTGTGTGACCCACTTTTTTGTCAAGATAATCTCGTATGGAAGTTTTTACAGCTCCATTGAGTTCAGATCGTCGAATTTAGTAAGGTAGCATAGTTCGTATGCGCACACGGGATCCGAAAGAATTTTGAGCGACTTGTCGGAGACAAAAAAAATAGCAAATGTTGAGATCTGGTATAGCGGCCAGATTTAGGGCTCTTAGAAACCTGATTTTTGGGCTTTTAAATGACCAGATTCGCCTTTTAAAAGCCCATTTCACCTTTCATCCCTCATTTTAAAAGTGCGATCATTAGGTGATTCAAGAGGCTAGGTTGTGAGATTTTTTGAGGAGAACGTGTTGGTAAGATTGGAAGCTTCTTTGGGACCTTTATTTGAGGTAAATTTTTTCTTTCACCAGCTATCATGTTTACTTTGTGAACTCAATTCCTGGAATATTTTTGGACTTGATTTCTCCCTCATTCTAAGTTCGAATTTGATGATTCTAGTGGATATTTTGAGTGGTTTTTCGAGGCGAACATTGTCATATTGTTGGAATTCACTATAGACATCCAATTTTGGTAGATTTACTGATTCTAGTGCTTTCTCATTTCTCGTTATTGAGAAAATTGGGATTTTGGTTGCACACTGATATTATGACGTTTTCGAGCTGCAAATTGTGACGCAGTTCTATGCATGAGCTCAATACTTATTATGACCTATTTTTGGGGTTAATTTTGGAATTTCTAGTGTAGTTTCCAGTTTTCCCTTTTCGACACCAAAATTGATCTGACTCTGTTTCTTACGATTCTAGTGTCAAAATGACCATAATAATGCTGTGACTATATTGTTTATAGCATGACAATGTTATGAGGCCGTTGAGAAAGGGAAAGCTCCGAAGAAGTGATTTTGTAGCGCACATGATCGACCTACAAGTAGGCTACGTCTTCCCTCTCTTAGATTAAACTCGAGAATGTTAATGCATGTTGATTTGTTGGAATTCGGGTTGGGTAGTTACTGAATCATGCATAGGTGTTTAGAAATGGCGTTTTTGGCCTATTTCAAAAATTATCGAGTAGCTGTGAGCATGCTATGTGTTATTAATTGACCCTTTTTTCTATGTGTAGTGCATATATATGCTTGATTAGTGTTTATTGAATCATGTTGGGACTTAGTTTAGGTTTGACTAGGGATTGTCTTAGAAATACATGATTCGGAACACATAGGCCTTAGTTTTTCCCCGACGTTGCTCGACTGTCTTAGATCCTTGTAGACTAGTGTAGCATACTTGAGTATGATAGTCTGGTCCTTAGCTAGGCGAAACACTTTATCCTATGATAATTATCCTTATTTGTCTGATGTTATGGCTTCACGAGTTACGTCGACGACCATAGGTTTCGCTTCCATAATTTGAAGTTGGTTTTTGATTCGGTTCCAAAGTCTTACATTGATTGTCTAGTATGGATGGCGTTCTGCAGACATTTATGATTATAGATAGATGGGGAATCTTTCATTAGCTACATTGTCACCTTTGTTGGGAATCCAGATCCAAGCTCCGACCTCGATCTCATTGATATTTTAGAAGAGTACCCGATTAGAGGTAGGTACCTTGTTTTGTCTATGTATATTCAGGTGTAGTAGATATAGATACATGAAATGAATGTAAAGGAGAATAGATGGAATACAAAGAAAATTAATGTGTATAGTGGTAGATGTATTAATAAGTGGATCCAACGATTGAAAATAAACTATAACAAAAGAACTTTGTCGTAGAACTAATTAAAAATCGACACATAAAAGTGAGGTTAGGCTATCTGGTGAATCTGCCTATATTGTATAAAGCTCATTTTCATGTGTACTATTTTACTGAATGCATGATGAATTCCCAAAAAGGAAAGAAAACTTAACAGGTCCTTGAGAAACAATTTGGGTTGACATTATTTCAGTAACCAAAATTTTACAGGTGACAACATTTTCATCTTTATGGGATTTTATCCTTTTTTCCATTACAATACCTTGTTCCTTATATTATATTGAAACACTCTTGCAACTGGATAAGTATGGATCTATTATACATGCTTCTAATGTTAGACCTTGGAGAATGGCGATAGATTGAGTTAAGTGAATATGAAGTAATAATTGGCTAGTGGACCCATTGGTCTAGTACTTAATGGGGGTAGTTAGGCTTATGCACTATATTACATGAATATTCATCGTGGCCGTATCTTGTACTGTTATAGCAAAAAGACCTATACTTTATCTCTAATGTTATATAGTAATACATTAATAAAAAAAATTGAAGATGCATAATCTTTTGTAGCAAGAGCTTTTAGCAATGTTATATGCAAGAAACATGATTTCATATATTTTTTGTTGTCCTATCATATAAAAAGGAAGTCTAGTAGAAAATAAGTACTTTAGAAGATGAAGTTATGTTTGAACATTAAGTTGGAAGATATTATGATACAAAAATAAAACTATGTGTTCTGTTAGAAAATGATTTCTTAGGAGGGACATAATTGAATAGCAGCACGAAATAGGGGCTCAAAGTGCAAATGAGCCAACACATAAAATTTAAAATTCTTGGTAATTTGACATAGGCAAATGTAAGAGTTAAAGATTAGGAGTTCATTCACAACTTACAACCAACACTATAGATCCATCCTCAGTAGCATGGTCATTCAAAGTTAAAATCCACCACCTATTATTGGAGCAAATGATTAAAAATATTACAAAGGGTCATATAATTTCAAGAAAACTTATCAGTATGCTTACTCTTCGAATAGCAACATCAAAATAATGTGTGATTCTGATAAAAACTCTAAGAATCTAGACTACTACACTTTCCACTTATAAATAATAGACATTTATGCTTGCAAAAAGCCCTACATTTAAAAATCTGAAACTACAATAAACTATGAAGTGTATAAAAAAGCGTGCAGCAAGTCCTTGAAGCTTGGTTTGTCTTAGCATCATCATAATGTAATTGACTCCTTTGTCTTTGTGATACTTATTCACTGAGTAGCTCTGATGAAAGAGAATATTAAGAGGTGTTGAAAAAATGTGTATAATTCAAAAGATGTATCAAAGAACATTTTAGGTTATCGATGTAATAATTAATTTGCAATTATACTTACTAATAATCTTTTGTATTGGGAAGAAAATAAGTATATTTTTTTCATGTTAAATAGTGACAGAATATGATTTGTCGCTTAACGCTGTTTAATACACATAAAATTAAGAGCTTCAAAAGTCTTTGTTTTATTTATTTTTGTTATGATTCAAAATTAAGAGTACTACACTTATAAGGAACATGGTTTTGTCGGTTGTTAATTATTATGTAGTATGTTTAGTGAAAAGACTAATTTAAGATTAATTTAAGATGAACTTATGTGAGTTTAATCGAATTTATAGTTTTCCTTTTGAATAATACATATTTTTTAAAAATATGTATGCGTGTGTGTGTGTGTGCGTGTGTGCGTGTGTGTGCGCGTGCGTGCGTGCGTGTGTGTGTGCGTGCATGTGTGTGTGTGTGTGTGTGTGTGTGTGTGTGACTTTTATGAAAAGTTGTGACTTTTATAAAGAGTTGCGACTTTTATTAAATGTTGTGACCTTTCCGAAGAGTTAGAACTTTTTCAAAGAGTTGTGACCTATCTGATAAAACACAATGATCATTTTTTACACTATCCTTTGTTGTCTATAAATAGAGGACTACACTATGCATTCAGTGGGCTCAATTTTTTTCATTTTGTTTTATTTTATTAATGCTTATTCTGGAACATTTTTTTACCATCATTAGTTTATGCTTATTTTATTAAGGCTGAACCAATCGTTGCCTTAAAGCTGGCACAAACTTTCACTTAGACATCTTAACTAAGCCTTGTTTATTTTAGACACCTCATGTCATGCCCCATTGTGTCATTTTGACACTTTTTACTAAATTGATAAAGTGCGTGTGTTGCATTGATTTTAAGTGCGTAAAAATCATTTTTTTGTGAAAAATAATATATTTTTCTCTTCATCTTCTTCCTCTTCCACCATTATGTATTGATTTTGAGTAAAATAAAAAGAATCATATAATCATTGAATTCTTTTTAAAAAAAATCATAAACTGTTAAAAATTACTTAAAAAAGCTTTTTTGTTTTAAAAAATAAGATCTAAAAAATAACATCACTACCTCACCGGAAAAGATGGAGATCCACCATTTTTGTTGCTATCTTTCTCTCTCTCTCTCTCTCTCTCTCTCTCTCTCTCTCTCTCTCTCTCTCTCTCTCTCTCTCTCCCTCTCTTACACCAAAACATATTTTATTTAGAATTATAATTATTAGTTATAAAATAAAATATGAGACATTATTGGAATGTTGTGTGAATCTCCTCAATTTTTTCGACAGAACACTAATTTCTTGCAAAAACATTCAGTTATGAGTCATTGAAATGACTTCCTAGAAAATGAAGTCTTCTCTTAAGAAATATTTTTAAAACGTAAGTTTAAATGGTTTTTCTTTCTTCTTCTTCTTATAATTATTTTTATTTTTTAGACCAAATTGACACATGTCTTCTCATAATTTGTCATCATGCCATGTCATAAGCGAGTGAATTACACACATTTTTTAACGTTTGTTGATTGTTAACGAAGTTTCAAAATGACACAATGGGCATGTCATAAGTTGTCTAAAACTCAGTTGACGTGTCTTGTTGGTGCTAACTTTATGGGGTCATCGATGAGTTTAGCCTTTTATTAATTGTTCTTTTTGAATATATGCTTTAAACTTTATTGTTTATGTTTATGCAAAGTTACTGTTATAAGTATTTGTTAATACAAATTAAATAACAAATGTTAATTGAATATTTAAGAAAGTTTTCTCTACTAAAATTGTTGAAGATACATTAAAAAAAAGCCCTAACAAATCTCATATTTTTTATCAACAACGTTATTCCTTCACATACAAGGATGCGATTTTGTGTTCTTCAGAAAATCCTCAAAGAGTTAATAACTTTGCATGCCCATATCTTTTGGTTTTTATATTGTTATCTGTTTTTACTAAATTTTATCACTGGATATTATGAGTACTTTAAGGATTGAAAGTTGATTGAAGTGTTAGTCATTTGTTTTGAGGTACCTTATTTTAAAACATAGGAAATTTTTTGGTTAAAATGATTTGTTATCATCTTTAGATATCTCATATTTTACTCCCTTTAATGTATGTTTTTCCTCGCTGTTTTGTTCTCTCCTTACAACTGCATTGATTTTTTTGTTTGCTATGATTATAATCTCTCTATGACAGATTTTCGTCCTTTTAATGTTATTTTTTTACCTACTCATTCAACTCTCCTAATTATATTTGGTGAATGTTATGACTATTTTCGTCAAACTTAAATTTGAATAATATGAAACAAAACCTACTCTAAAAAAAGTAATATCTTAAGCTACAAAAGATATGTCTATTAACATAGATTGGTTGTTCTTCATGTCCCAAGTCATTGTTGAGTGTTTGAATTATCTAGGTTCGACTCATTTTTAATTTTTTTAGTGTCCGAGAATATTTCTTTAACATGAGTCTAGAATCTAATATTTTGATCTATGTGTACTTTCATAATGCAACAATCATATGTAAGTATTCCTGAATAAGTCATATAGTTGTATTGATGAATCATCCGGAAAGACCTTCCGTAGTATAATGAAGAATGAATTTCTATTGTAACGATCGGGTTGGTAGTTATAGAAATGCCAAAGAGGAATAAATCGGAGTCGGAAAAACTTTTTTGTAGTATTAGGATTTTTCCAACTTTTTCATATTTGTAGGAAATTAGAGTCATCAAGGTGTACAGAATTATGTATTACATAACCATCTAGATAGCTTGTTAAGATATCCATATGAACTTACATAGTTGAATTTTAATAAATAGATCTTCGAAAATTGATCCTAGAGTTAAGAGTATTTTCTGAGTGTAGTGGGTTAAGAGTGTGTTGTAAAAGGGGAATAGAAATTCCCTTTAAGAGCTTGATACGCTCAAACTTACTTCTTAAATAAGAAGTAAAGCGGTCGTGTCAAGTAAATAACCCAACTAGTGAGGTTGGGATCGTTCTCACGAGGAAAATAGTCTAGACTTAACTTCAACCTGTTATTACTATTGTTTGGTCAATGACTTCCTTGGAAAGTAAAAACAATAAAGGGGGGTTTCTATTTCTAAATGAGTGAAAATAAATAACGAACTTGAAAGAGACACTTACTTGACTTTGTGAGTTGGATTTTAATCAATTAATCAAAGTAACTAGGGTTTACGTGTTCCCCACAGGTTCATAACTTGATAATTCTAACTATAACAATTCTTTCCTAGTATCTTGCATGCAAAGTGATAAATTATGTATTTCTAAATCCTTGGTCCGGCATCCAGAAAATCTCACTCCGCACCTTGGTCCGGCTACGTGTGTTGCTATCCTAACCCTTATCCTTACCTGATATTAAGCATCGTATTCGATATTTGGCTAAGTTATTACCTCGTACCAATCAATACTAGCCTATTAGATAGTATACACTAAATCTATGTAATAATTCTTTTCCTATTATCTACCTCCTTGGTCCGGCAAGTAGCATTAAGGCGAGTTCTAACGTTGGCTATCCGTTAAAAAGACTTCTAAGCGAAAGAATTATTAATACATGCAAGACACTATTCTAGAATTGTTATTTTAGTTAGGGTTTATCTCATTATTTTCCTATGGTTCCCACAACCTTAGTTGTGGAGTTTAGTTAGTCATAGCCATGAACACAATATTCAAAGATAGTAGATAAGAATTCATGTACTTACTTCAATGAGAAAGAGTAAAGTCCAAAAGTTTGATTGATTAATATCCAAAAATCACTTGCAAGAATCTCAAAATCCAACACTAATACACAAAGTCTAAAAATCTGATGTCTAATCTCATAGAGTCTAACAATACGGAGTCTAACCTCAAAAATGAGGTTTTTCGAACTATTTATAAAAAAACAAAAACCTAATTAAACAAGGATTTTAATTGCTGGAAATCTGCCAAAATGCGGCTGGGTCGACGGACCTCGCGACGGACCGTCGTGGTCACGACGGACTGTCATGGACTCCATCGTCCCATACTTCTGCAATTTCTTCTGCTGCTCTCTTCATTCCCCTCGATGGCAAGTATGACGGACCGTCATAGGTACAACGGTCCGTCAAGGGTCTTCGTTCCAAAACACATTAACTCTTGGAATCTGGTTACTGGGATCACTTCTCTGAACTTCACGACGAACATGCAGGACGGACCGTCATAGCCACGACGGACCGTCACAAGCTTCGTAATCCCACACTTGGTCAGACTTCCCATCTTCCTTCAATTTGCACTCTGGCGCCACCTACGGACCGTCACAAGCACGACGGACCGTCATAAGCTCCGTAGGTGGTCTCTTCTGCATTTCTTCACTCAAAATCTCCGCATTCAGCTTTGGACAGATTTCCTGCAAAACAAAGAGAAACTTATATAAAAATTAGCACAAAAAGGCTTTTGAACACACTAAACTTAAGGAAAAAGTATTAATAATACCATGAAATCACGTTATATCAACACCCTCAACTTAAATTCGTTGTTTGTCCTCAAGCGACGCATTATGACTCACTACACAATCTTTGTACAACAGTATCCATGTTTTATCCTTTGCAATCATTTGGCTATCAATCCCGATTAATCTCATCAAACCTATGCATGCTATCACTATTAGGCTTGAATTTTGTGGGATCAGAACATGACACAGACTCACCATGCACTAACACCTATCCTCTTCAATTTCTCACCGAGGTGCTAACAATTCTGGTATTGCAACTAGTGTCCTCACTTTAAAACAAAATCCTCCTTTTCACATAATGATTTCAGTTTGAGTATAAGAATTACTTTTCAACACTCGCTCTCAGAACAAAGTCACACTCATTCATACCTTTTGCCATAAGCTTGCCCTTATTTTCACTGCCTTAAGTTCGCTATACAACCCTTAGGATCACGATAGGACTTTTTTAGCTAGTAACATAGGCTCGGGGTCAGGTAAGGTATATTTTGGTATACTTTAGTGACTTTTTACCCTCCTTGACATATCCGCTAAACCTTCCACTGTCTCTCATTTTATCTCGCCCAGTTTCTCATATTCTTTCACCTTGCTATTTTCTCTTCTTTCTTCATTTGTGTAAGTGACTCTCTTCTTTTCTTGCTTGTATTTATTGTGTATTTTTCTTTTTCTTTACTTTTCTTTTCAACTAATTCTTGAGTCACTTTACTTTTGTTCTTTCAACCCCACTTTCCAGAGCATTCCTCATAGTAGCCACTCTCAACTCATGGCTTTGCCATGAGTCAAGGTACACAATACCCAAAGTTGGGTCAGGGCCATAACAAGGTTGTTTATGCATTAGCCACCCTCAACTTATGCTTTTGGCATAAGCTGAGGTGCACATGTCCAAGGAGGGACCAGGGCCAACACATTGTTCCTAGAAAAGATCAGTTGGGGTGAAAAAGAAAGGTCTAATTTTAAGCTCAGATTATTTGGATCAAAGAAGGATAAATTTTATTTGGTTTCTTTTATTTAGGCTAGAAATGGGCTATATTGAATAAGGACCTATGATCCTTTCCTAATTGTCTATTACAGCTTACTTTTAGCAGGACTAACCAGGCAAGTTCTAGCTCAGTACCAATAGTGGACTATTCAAATTTCCTCACACTCACTTGACATCTCATCACTATACCAAATTATCAGACACCTAGTTCGAATTTAAGACTTAGGATAATGCAGTGGTGTAACTCAATTTCATGCTTAGAGCCACACAATTATCAGTTACTATGCCTAGTCATGCATTATTTTCCAGTTTATCAGGATATCATTTTAGCCATCATGCTCCAGAATTAAACTATGTACAAAAGATATAAACATGCCGGTTCAACAAAAAAAGTAATCAGTCTTTTGGGGAAAAAGAACACAGGCAAGAAAACCCCAAAAGAGGATAGTGAATTGGGCTACTCAGACTTCACCCTAACACTCACTATCCATTTACCCCACCCCCAACAAAAAAACATGCAATTGTCCCCAATGCATAAAAATGTAAATAGTAGAGTGGTAGGTGAAGCAAACCTGTGGCGTAAAGCGCCGTCGATCAGCAAGATGGTGGGTCTGGTTCCCCGGAACCCACGTCCTATTCAATCTAGACACCCTCAGTGGTGTCCTCAGCAACAAGCGTACCATCAGTAGTGCCTCCTGCTATCTCCACAGTGCGGGAGCTAGACGCCCCAGCCGCTAACTCAGATGCTCTCATTTGGTGCGCCTCCTCCTCAGCAAGGGAGGCTCTTCTCGCAGCCTCTATATCTCGGCGCTCCTTCTTCCGTGCTCGCGCCTCGTCCTCTGCTCGACCCCTACGCCTCTTGGAACTCTCTCGAGGGGGAGGTGGTGGAATGTCAGAAGTAGCAAAGAGGGCCGCAACCACGGTATCCTCAGCAGGCTCGACAGAAGGGGCCTCAAACTCCGGCACCCTAGCCTCTAAGATCGTGCGATGTATGCACAAAGTTTGTCGACTGCAGCCTGAAGAGTCGACACATCCACCGGAGGGGCTGGTCGGGCTAGCAATCTCAACTCAAAGGCGTCCAGGCGCTGGTTAACCTCAGCGATCTTCCACTCTGTAAACTGCACCATTTTCCTCTCTAGGCGCTCTTCGGACTCGATGTCGACTTACGCATCCACATTTGGATATGATCTGAAGAGTGGCCATTTGTGCCTCTAGTTTTGGACCTTGCAAGTGGGACCCGGTCTTGAGTAGAAATTTGTGCGAGAAGGAGCTTCGGTGTGCTACTACCCGGGATAGACTCGATCGGGGTAGTGTCAGTGGACGCCTGTGTAGCTGTGCGGGCCTAGGCTACCGTATCAGCAAGATCATCAGCAAGTGGGGGAAGCTCTGGATGGGGCCCTCTGCGTGGAGCCAACTCATTGGCCTCATCTCTGATGAGGCCGACATCAACAGTGCCCTGCGGGGTCTTAAGCTGATCTACGTGTCATATGGGAGCACCTGCGGACCTGCAAAGGGCAAAGATCATGCACGGGAAAGGGTAGGTAGTAGTGACCTTGAATGCCCTCTCATACATGACTGCCTGGAGAAGCCATGCGATGTCCACCTCGAATTCGGCTATCATCGCCTCCATCAACACTACTCGATCTCAGGTAACGATATTATCAGCAGCTGTGGGGAAAAGGGAGTGACGGACAAGCAGCCACAAGAACTTTGCTCTGAACGTGAGGTTGGCCTTCTTGATGGCCCCCTTCAGCTCAGTCACCCAATCGGCACCCTCTCTATCTACTAACAGGTGCAAGAACTGGCAATCCTTAACTATCTGCCAGCGGTAGTCAAACTCGGCAGTGAGGGGGGTCCGAGTAGCATCAGCACTCTCGCCGTATAGAAACCGGCGGATGGCTGGCAGGGAAATGTCAACCTGTACGCCCCGGAATCAGACCTACTCCAGTGGGGCCTGTTTAGCGGGGGCAGCCCGCCTATCGATCTGTGATCGGAGAGTTGCTACGTAAGATGCGTAGAATTCTCGGACCATTCCTTCGTTGTATCGTCCCAACGGACGTGCTGTCCACTCCAAGCGATGCCTGGTAAAGTGGTTGTGGATCTCAGGCATCGTTGGGAGACTCCCTGTAAGTACCCGCCGCTCTAAAGTGAGTGTTCGAGTCATCACTCCTTTATCAGTCAGGAACTTGGCGTCGGAGTAGACTTGAAACTGCATGTCGACACACCACCGGTTTGGCTGCTCAGTGGCTGGGGTGGGGACCTGAGCTGGAGAGCCGGATGAGTCTGAACTGTCAGCCTCATCAGACGAGGCCGACGCTGCAGCGGTTTCGAGTGTAGGAACCTCAGCAGAGCCAGAGGATTCCTCGGACCATGATAATCCTAAGGAGCCAGACGTCCTTCTTCATTTGTGGCTGACCCAGAGGATGTGCCGGTCAGTGTGCGCTCCTCATCAGACTGGGAGGCAGTGACTACGCCGGACGCCACATTTTTGGGTGTGGCTCTGGGAGCACGTGCAGCACGGGAAGGTGTGGAAGTTCCTGGGGGCACATACTCAGGGTCACGCTCATCATTAGAGCCGATGATCATGCGAGCAGACGGGGCGACAGACTTTGATCACCCGCGTGCGTAGATTCGGTATTGCTTGGGTTCCATAGTAGATAGTACCTGCAAAGGATCAATATTAGTACGAGTAGTGGCAAACAAGACAAGCGAAACCATACGAAATAAAACATTGAAAATAGTATGTCATTGCTGTAGAGATAGTGACACACGATGGGCCTGGTGACGGCTCGTCGTGACTATAACTGACCGTCGTGAGGTCCCTCGTGTTTGACTTAGACTATGTATATATGGAGAACCCTGAAGGAGAGTCTTTGACTAG
The DNA here is from genome assembly GCA_027789145.1 of Solanum arcanum. Lineage (NCBI taxonomy): Eukaryota > Viridiplantae > Streptophyta > Magnoliopsida > Solanales > Solanaceae > Solanum > Solanum arcanum. The sequence continues at coordinate 37,742,915 of CM050933.1, forward strand.
CATGACAGCATGTGCAGGACGAACCGTCATAGGTACGACGGTCCGTCGTAGGACACTTGAGAAAAAAAATGGAGACCCTTAGGAGAGGGGTCTCTGACCGTCATAACGGTCATGCAGGACGGCCCGTTGTGGGTACGACGGTCCGTCACATGTGTCCGTTGAAGGACACTTAGAAAAAAAATGAGAGACCCTTAGAAACAGGGTCTCTGACAACCAAAATGATTGTGCAGGACGGACCGTCGTGAGTACGACGATCCGTCACATGTGTCCGTTGGGACAGGGTACTAGGGCTTTTGCAACGGACCCTACGACGGTCCGTCGTGGGTACGATAGTCTGTCATCGGGGTCTCGTTCTGAATAACAGTGACAGAACTGAGGGTACCCTAAGCATCCCCGATGAACCCACATCAACCTTGTAGTGTTTTGGACCTACATGTATCTAACCCAACTACCTAGGAAACTAGCAATGCAAAAGCACCTATGTCTAGGGTGGTAAACATGGCAATTTCGAACATTTGTAACCTAGGTTAGACAGAATAGTCTAGAGTAAACAACATACGACGAGGCACTAAGCTTAATACTAACTAGTAAACTGAGAGGCAAGATAAATGAGTATAAATTTAGAGACACATACCTTAGAAATGGAGAAAAAGCAAATGGACAATTACTGAGTTGGCAAAGTAGACACCCACAACAGCAGCTCCGACTAGTAGATGATAACTCTAGGGCGTTGGAGAATTTTAGGGGGCAATGATCGGTGGGAGGGAATGTGGAAGTTGAAAAGAGAGGGGAGATGAGAGGAATAATGAAGGCATGGGGTGAAATGAGCGGTTGTGGGGGTTTAAACGGTCTGATTTTGAAAAAGGGTCCAGTCGGGTCAATTCGGGTATAACTCATTAATCACGCGACGGTTCCCTGACGACGGTCCATCGCTGTTGTGACGACCCGTCGTTGGTTCCGTCGTGTGTGCCCTAGTTTCAAAATATCAGAAAAACGTACCTGGTACGGCGGATGCATACGACGGTCCGTCACAGGCACAACAGTCCGTCGATCTGTCCATCAGTGACTGCTGCAGAGTAATTTTCTGCAGAATTTCCTGGTGATGTGCCTGCAAATTTAAAAACCCATTAGTAGAAAAATGCTACCATTACTAAAAAGATGATAAGTATTGGGTTGCCTCCCAACAAGCGCCTGATTTAATGTCGCGGCACGACTGGGGACCCTTGATTACTCAGACTTCATCAAGATGGTATGCCTCTATCACTTCATTCCCCGATGCTTTATGCTTAAAATAGAGTTTTATTCTATCTCTATTCCTCTTAAACCGCACTCCCTCTTGGCTTTTAACTCGACTGCTCCATGAGGGAATACTTGGGTAATCAGGTAAGGGCCAGTCCATTTGGACTTGAGCTTGCCCGGAAGACAAGGCACCCCACAACTGTCTACAAGCACCAAATCCCCAACCATAAACTCTTGTTTTGCATTTTTCTGTTCAGTCTCCTTCTTCATCTTTTCTTCGTGGGATATGACAGATACCGATTGGAGCTCACCACTCTGCCTCATGGTCCTACAAATGTTGAAGGTCGCTTCTTCATTATTCAACCGAAATGTCATCTGTCCCTTCTCCATATCAACTAATGCTCTACCTGTAGTAAGGAATGGCCTCCCAAGAATAATAGGCACTTCAAAATCGACCTCGCAATCAAGAATAACAAAATCAGCCGGAAAGATGAATGACTCCACTATTACTAGCACATCATGGAGTATCCCTATGGGCCGTTTCACTGTCCGATCAGCCATCAGTAGCCGCATCGCAGTGGGTTTTGGATCCCCCAAACCCAATTTCTTGTAAATCGAGAGGGGGATGAGATTTATGCTTGCCCCCAGATCACATAATGCTTTCGCAAAATGTAATGACCCAACTGTACAAGGAATAGTGAACGCACCAGGATCTTTTTTCTTTTGTACGAGGGATCTTGTAGCAATAGCACTACAATGTTGCAGTCTATCATCATCCTCGAAAATGACTGATCTTTTCTTGGTGACCAGATCTTTCATAAATTTGGCATAACCGGGCATTTGTTCTAGAGCTTCTACCAAAGGGACATTGATAGAAAACTGCTTCAACATTGTTATGAAACGCCGGTATTTACCATCCTCGGTCTTTTTCACTAATCTCTGAGGGAAGGGTGGTGGTGGCCTAGGCATGGGAATTACCTTGATAGGTACTTCTGCATCTTTGCCATTACTTTCCTTTGCTTCACCACTACCCTTTACCACATTATCATTATCCTTTATCACATTTTCCTCAGTAGATGGCATTGGTCGGTCAATGGTTTTCTTACCACCCCGAGTAGTGATTGCCATACAATGCGCATCATTCTTTGGATTTTGGACAATGTTGCTAGGAAGAGTGCCTGATTGCCGTGTGTTTACTGTCGCAGATAATTGGGCCATTTGCAACTCGATCTGCTTAATCGAAATTGCATTTGTATCAACTTTTTACCCAATACTAGCTAAATCACACCTCAACTCTTTACTCTGTTTATCACTAGTGTCGAACCTCCCCATCATTTTGTGCAACATATCCTCAACTCGCGCCGTACTATCTCCACCATCCCTAGGAGTAACTTCACGATTTTAAGGAGGGACATAGGGCCCATTCCTGTCGTTTCTATAAGTATGGTTACCCTTATTAAAGTTGTTGTCGCGGTTGTAGTTTCCATCTCGAACATAATGACCCTCACGGTTGTAGTTACCATAGTTCCGACCTTGGTTCCCTTGACCTTGGCGCCAATTATCCTGATTTTAGCCTTGGGCGCTTGGTCGGAAACCCCCCGTCTGCTCATTTACTGCATAAGTGTCCTCCACATAATAGCACTCATCATTAGGAGGTGGTGGTTTAGCCAAGTAGTTGACTGTATTTATCTTTTCTGCACCCCCTGTGACATGTTTTAGTACCAACCCAAGCTCAGTTCTCATCTGAGCCATTTCTTCCCGAATCTCATCTGTGGCTGGGTTGTGAGTGGACTGCACTGCGAAGGTGTTTCTCCCTGTATCAGACTTCCTAGTACTCCAAGCTTTGTTATTCCGGGAGTTTTTCTCTAATTTTTCAACGATCTCAGCATACGGACACTCCCCATAAGATCCACCTGCTATAGTGTCCAACAACGCTTTATTGTTATCATTCTGTCCCTGATAGAAGTATTCCTTCAGTGACTCATCATCTATACGGTTATTTGGAACACTTCTCAAGAATGAGGCGAATCTATCCCAAGAACTACTAACTGACTCTCCTGGTAGTGCCACAAAGTTGTTCACTCTGTCTTTGTGGTTTAGTTTCTTGGAGATCAGATAGTAGCGTGCTAAGAAGAAATCTCTTAATTGGTTCCAAGTGAAGATTGAGTTGTATGGGAGCTCAGTGAACCATATAGCATCCTCTCCCGTCAGTGAGAGAGGAAATACTCTGAGCCCTATTACATCTAGATCCAAATCAGGCCTCCCCAAACAACTTTTACACACTGCCCTTACCTTAGCTATATGGGCATGTGGATCCTCAGAAGGTAGCCCTGAAAACAAACCTCTGGCAGTGAGCATTTGCATCAGGCTACTAGTTACCACAAAGGTGTGGCCTGTGGGTAGAGGGGGCAAGACAAGTGGCCCATCCGAGTCTTCTATGTTATCATACCCTCTGTAGTATGCTTGGGGCTGTGGAACGTGATTTTGTTCGCTCTGTTGATGTTCACCCGGAGCATCGGGTAACATCTGACCATGAACATCAACCGGAGCTGGGATGTTTGGTTCGGATCCTCATCATTTATTCCCAAGTTTCAATTCATATTGCGCAGTGTACGCTCTAACTCGTGATCTTAGGGAAACAAGGGTTCTCTTCCTCTCCGTGTATTTGGCATACAAGGAGGATAGTTCTAAAAAAGAAATCAAAAACAAGAAAACAAAGAAAAATCAAGAAAATATCAACTAAACTATAGTATTAAGTTCACGTTAATCTAAAAGCTAGATTCCCCGGCAGCGGCGCAAAATTTGATATGCTCAAACTTACTTCTCAAATAAGAAGTAAAGCGATCGTGTCAAGTAAATAACCCAACTAGTGAGGTTGGGATCGTTCCCACGAGGAAAATAGTCTAGACTTAATTTCAACCTGTTATTACTATTGTTTGGTCAATGACTTCCTTGGAAAGTAAAAATAATAAGGGGGGGTTTCTATTTCTAAATGAGTGAAAATAAATAAAGAACTTGAAAGAGACACTTCATAGCTTTGACAGTTGGATTTTAATCAATTAACCAAAGTAACTAGGGTTTACGTGTTCCCCACAGGTTCATAACTTGATAATTCTAACTATAACAATTCTTTCCTAGTATCTTGCATGCAAAGTGATAAATTATGTATTTCTAAATCCTTGGTCCAGCATCCAGAAAATCTCACTCCGCACCTTGGTCCAGCTACGTGTGTTGCTATCCTAACCCTTATCCTTACCTGATATTAAGCATCGTATTCGATATTTGACTAAGTTATTACTTCGTACCCATGAATACTAGCCTATTAGATAGTATACACTAAATCTATGTTAATAATTCTTTTCCTATTATCTACCTCCTTGGTCCGGCAAGTAGCATTAAGGCGAGTTCTAACGTTGGCCATCCGTTAAAAAGACTTTTAAGTGAAAGAATTATTAATACATGCAAGACACTATTCTAGAATTGTTATTTTAGTTAGGGTTTATCTCATAATTTGCCTATGGTTCCCACAACCCTATTTATGGAGTTTAGTTACTCATAGTCATAAACACAATATTCAAAGATAGTTGATAAGAATTCATGTACTTACTTCAATGAGAAAGAGTAAAATCCAAAAGTTTGCTTGATTAATATCAAAAAATCACTTGCAAGAATCTCAAAATCCAACACTAATACACAAAGTCTAAAAATCTGATGTCTAATCTCATAGAGTCTAACAATACGGAGTCTAACCTCAAAAATGAGGTTTTCGAACTATTTTTAAAAAAACAAAAACCTAATTAAATAAGGATTCTAATTGCTGGAAATCTGCCAAAACGCGGCTGGGTCGACGGACCGCGCGACGGACCTTCGTGGTCACGACGGACCGTCATGGACTCCGTCATCCCATACTTCTGCAATTTCTTCTACTACTCTCTTCATTCCCCTCGACTGCAAGTATGACGGACCGTCTTAGGCACAACGGTCCGTCGAGAGTCTTCGTTTCAAAACACTTCAAATCTTGGAATCTGGGTACTGGGATCACTTCTCTGAACTACACGACGAAACTGCAGGACGGACCATCATAGCCACGACGGACCGTCACAATCTTCCTTCAGCAGCTGCACTACGCTGCCACCTACGGACCGCCACAAGCACGACGGACCGTCATAAGCTCTGTAGGTGGTCTCTTCTGCATTTGTTTGCTCAAAATCTCCGCATTCAGCTTTGGACAGATTTGCTGCAAAACTAAGAGAAACTTATATAAAAATTAGCACAAAAAGACTTTTGGAAACACTAAACTTAAGGAAAAAGTATTATTAATACTGTGAAACCACGATATATTAGAGCTCACTGCCTCAGATCCTACCGCTGTAGCGCGATTTATGCTGCTACAGTGACACCGCTACAGAGGGATGATTACCGTTGTAGCGGGTAAGACGGGGAATGGAATTATACGATTTTTGGGTTTTTTTAGATGGAACTCACTAGTTCAAAAGCTGCCGCTGCAGCGACGCCGCTACAACGGGATGGGTGCCACTGAAGCGGGACAAACACGAAATAAATTGTAAATAAAACCCCAAAATTGATCTTATTTGACACTTTTTGATTTTTTGAGGTAAAGAACGACCCCAGGTCTATTCCAACTTATTTTCCGCCATTCTTGAAGCTAAAGGTAAGAGTTTCACTTCCCGAATTCACTTTTTAATCTATAAAACATAATGTAATGATTCAATATTGATGGGGAAGGATTTATTGGCAGATTTTATGGTGTAATTAGCCCTAAATTGACTAGGAGTTTGATCTAGGTTCATAGAATTATAAGTTGAGCAACTTGCAAAAATGACTATATTTATAGGGTTATTGAAATTCAATAGTTATAAATATGTTATTTACTAAAAATAACTACACTTTATGTCAATTTCTAGCAGTATGTTTGTGTTAATTTTTTTTTAAATATTTATAAAGTGATTTGACAATGCACTAAATAAAGTATGATATGTTACCATAACTGTCAAGTGTCAGCCTTTTATTATGTTCCTAAATCACTTATATTTTCATTATTAAATCACCAACTAATAATTAAATATTGTATGCATATCTGGTTCATTCACATAATACAATAAGTTGTATTTATATTCCTAAATACAATATATTAACTTAATACTAATTATAGAGGTATTCATAAAATTTTGAATATAATAGAGTATTCATCTTTTTTTTCTCGCTGTGTTTTTGCATTTGTTTATTTATTTATTTTTAATACACTAATACAGTTGTAATTACAATAACTAAATAAGAAAAATATATTACTTGTACAATTAACATATGAATACTTTGAATTCAGATTGGTGTTTCTACTTATAAAACTTAAAGTATTAATATATCAAGGATATAAGTATTTATAAAAAGTGAATGTATTAATACATCAAACAACTTAAAAGTAGTACAATTTTAGCATATGAATACAACAATTTGAAAAATTGATACACTATTGTTAAACAAAAAATAAATAAATACACCATTATACTATACATATGAATACAGTATTGTTAAATAAGAAGATGAAAACAATCGAGTGTGTATGTATTAAAGTGGATAAGTATTCGACTGTATAAAAATTTAAAAAAGCCAACAAAATTCCAATTTCTTTTTCGTGAAGTTTTTCGAATAATTCTTGAGGCTTGATGTTAACTTAAGTATTTATTTATAAAAATATAGTAATAATGTATCCAACTATACTTGTATTTCCTTATCAAATTGGATAAATTACTTATATATCCAAATAAACTTGTACTCATAAATCCCCATTTCAACTTGTATTAATATAACAATACAATTATATATGCATATAATAATATACTATATACAAATTCGACAAACAACAAAATTCTCTCTATACACTTCTATTAACAACGTTAATAATACGACTCTAATGAAATGTGAGTATCCCCTCGCTCCATCTCATAGACTATCGGGGATCACTCATCAGTGCGCCGGGATAAGGAAATAGCTCCAGCAGTAGAGGTGACACTCTTCTCCAGGAGATATGCAATTTTTTCATGAAAAGAAAAGTATAAAAGCAATATAATTTCATGAAAAATATATTCAAACAAAATCTATAAAAATAGATGTATATAAATAATATTTTCATAAAATGAAGAGAAAAATTAGTTAAAAATACCTTATAATGAATTCAAATCACAAAAATCGCTCTTAGAAATATACATAAAGATCTTAAATTGGAAGGAATTTGGGAGAGAAATACAAAATGTGATATAGGAATAATGAGAAAAACAAGGTATTGATGAAAACATAATTAATTGTGAGCGTAATAATAATTTTTCTATTTAATATTATTTATATTAAATATATAAAAAATTGATAATTGGTATGTAATTAATTTTGCTATTTATTGTATAGTTATATCCATATAACATAAATTAATTACACTATAACTATTTTATTTAGATGTATATTATTGTTTGCCATATTATGTAGTTTTTCCTTGTTAGTATTCCAGGTAGTTAACGATTGTTGTTGATTCGAGTGTTATTGTGATTATTTGTAGACCAAGAACAAGGCTAAACACATTCGAAAAGGGAAGGATCAAGTTTCTTAGGGTTTCAAGCTTGTTTTGAGGTAGGTGATGGTTGTGATTACATGATTTGTGCGATGTGTGCATGTTCTTTCTTCATTATGATACTTGTATGTATATGAATGTCATAATATTGATCATGTCGTTGAAATCGATATAGATAAAGAATATATCCATGAAATCATGATGTAAATATGATCTTGATGATGTACTTGTGATTGTGATTGTGGTGTGTGATTGGGGATCAGATTGCCACATTCGGGAAAGCAAACTTGGATCGAATTTCCATGTTCCGGCATAAATATTGGATTGGGTTGCCACATTTCAACACAACTATAGGATTAGATTGCCACTTTCTAGGAAGCTAACTGGGATCGGGTAACATGTCAGTGCACTAACAGTTTGAGTTTGAGTTCCGTGCGAGAACCAATATTGTGTTAAGCATGTGAAATGTGTTATTGAATTATCATGTTGATAATGTTGTTTACGTTGATATATATGCATGTGATTATAATGTTTGTTCGACTTTTTTATATTGCACTAGTGGGATAACCGCGTAATCCTACAAATACACAGTGATTGTGTACTGATTCTGCACTTGCTCTTATTTTTGTTGAGTACAGGGCATCTTCAAGTGACTATTGACTGACCTCTCTTAGGAGATTAGAGATTATCGCACCGACTTCAAGGGTGAGATGCTTCTTCTAGGATTCCTTTGAGTTCTCCTTGGACCTTTATAATTAGTTAGTTGAATAGTTCATTAGCTTTTCCTTATTTAGATTTGGTTGTTCGTTAGTAGTTTTGGTAAGTAGACTTTCAAATTCTAGGTTTAACTTTCACAATATTTTAGTTGTTAGATACTTTGTTGGTAATGGAATCTAATCTTAGCAATTTAACTTTCTTTAGTAACTTAAAAAGTTGGTATCAGAGCCTAGGTTTATTGATCTAGATGTATCAAAATAATTCTAAAAGAGTCTCGTGGAACAGTAAGGGGAAAACTTTACTTTTTATCGAGAGGTTATAGGACTTTAGAAAATCTCCTTTTTTTTTATCTTGTATACTTGGTTCTAGTACTTGATTCCAATCAGTATTTGTAAATTCAAATTGGTATCTAACTTCTTTCTTTCTTATGCCTGCAGATGGTTAATACTTGGTATAACGGGGTTAGGCCCATAGCGACCATCAATGCTCCAGTTGAGGAACCCACAATGAGAGGTCGCTGTCGAGGTAGAGGTAGAGAAAGATATAGGGGTAGAGTCCGTGGGAGAGTGACACCTGCGGTAAATGAGGTACCAATTGACAATATCCAATGAGAACCCTACGACACACAATGAAGAGGTAGAAGATAAAGTTAAAATTAAGGATATTGAGGTGGTTTCACAAGAGGAAGGGGTGCAAGCTACAACGACGAGGATCCCTCTCATTGATTCGGTTTTGCCTCAACAGATTATGTCATTCTTGAAAGAGTTGGCTGGTCCGGGAATGCTTCCACCCACTCAAGCCCCTACTGACCCTCTGGTAGCTAGAAATGCGCCCAGACAAGTGAAGTGGGAGATAACAATGTTTTATTTTGTCCCTGGTTGGGTTTTGTGATATCCAATAATGATCATGATATGTTGACCATGTTTCTGAAGCTCAAGCCTCCGATATTTCTTGGTTCTGCGACCGAAGATGCTTATGAGTTCATCTTAGATTGTGATGAGAGGCTGCATAAATTGGGAATTGTTTACAATTGAGTTTGTGACCTTTAAACTTCAAGGTGAGACCAAACAATGGTGGAGAGCTTACATGGAATGCAGATTTTCTATGTTACGCACACTTACTTTGACCCAATTCCATGCCTTGTTTGTAGATAATTATGTACCTAGGACCTTAAGAGACCGCAAAAAGATGAGTTTATGGCTTTAGATCAAGGTGGTACGTATGTGGCTGCTTATAAGGCCAAGCTTCATGCTTTATCTAAATATTCTACACAATTGGTTACTACTGAGGAGGAGAGGATCCAATTATTTGTTAAAGGTTTGAATTATGATTTGCAAGTTCTATCTCTCCACATGACTTCTAGTGGGAAGAGCTTCAATGAGGTCACAAATTATGTTAAGAAAGTGGAGGGGGTGAGGCGAAAGAGTCAAGCCAAAGTATTGGCTAAGACGGCCAAGAATTCTGGAAATTTTTAGGGTTCGTATGCTAGAGGATCCGATCGACGAACGCTCGCGGACAAGACAATTCAGTCCGTCATGACCACCTCTACAGGTAACTATTCAGGGACACCATAAAATAATTTTCAGGACAGTTAGAGTATAGTGCATGCGATGGGTAGAAGACCATCCGGCGATCACACTTGTTTTAATTGTGGTGAACTTGGACACATGAGCAGAGATTTTCCACTCCTATGCGTATTTGAGTCTAGATAACAACTTTCTCGAGCAATGGTACCTGCGGTAAATGGCAATAATGGTATAGTTCATCCACAAGTTTGGCGAGGAGGTAACAAGCGAGGCCGTGGAGGTAGAGGAATGGGTAACAGCGATAGAGGTATGCACAACCAGGCAAAGAGGTAGCTCGTGTTGATGGTAAGGCTCAATGTTATGATTTTCCAGGCAAGAAAGAGGCGGAGGCATCTGATGTGGTGATTACATGTACTATTTTTGTACGTGACTAGATGACTAATGTGTTATTCGATTTGGGTTCCACTTATTCTTATGTGGCTGTGAGATTTGCCTCTAATTTTGAGATGTCTTTGATGCCCTTATTTGTGTTTCTACCTTCGTTGGAAAGTTAGTCATAGTCACCCACGTCTATCGTGCTTGCTCTATTTTGTTTATGGGATTTCAGACTTGGGTTGACTTGGTGACTTTGGATATGACTGATTTTGATATTATCTTAGGCATAACTTAGTTGTCCCCATATCATGATGTGCTTAATTGTAATACTAAGTTTGTAACTCTAGAAATTTGGAAAAGGGAAAGAATAGAGCGTGAAGGGGTGTACAAGCCTAAGCATGCTAAGATTATATCCTCCATCTGGGATAGTAAACTAGTAGAGCAAGGTTTTTTTAGCTTATTTGGATCATGATAGGGATGTGGAGATGGAGGATCCATCCATTGGGTCTATTCCTGTGGTGCCTGAGTTTAGTGAAGTATGCCTTAATGACTTTCCTGGCATGCCTCCGGATAGAGGCTTAGCTTTTTGTATTGACTTAGAGCCTGATACTTGTCCTATTCCAATTCCTCTGTATCGCATGTCTTTGACAGAGTTTAGAGAGCTTAAGGATCAAATCCAAGAGCTCTTAGATAAGGTATATTTTCATCCTAGTGCTTCCTTATAGGGTGCTCCAATTTTATTTGTCAAGAAGTAGGATGGTAGCACGAGGATGTGTATAGACTACCTGCAATTGAATAGAGTCATTATTCGGAATAGGTACCCCTTGCCTAGAGTATATGATCTATTTGATCAATTGCAATGTGCAACAATCTTATCTAATATTTATTTAAGATCTGAGTATCATCAGTTAAAAATTAGGCTGGAATACATACCCAAGACGACATTTAGAACTTGTTATGGGCATTATGAATTTTTTGTGATGTCGTTTGGGTTGACTAATGCGCTGCAGTCTTTATGAGCTTGATGAATGGGGTTCAAGCCATTCTTGATTCCTTTGTGATAGTCTTTATTGATGATATTTTGGTGTATTCGAAAAGTGGAAGAGCATGCTAACCATTTCTGTACTGTTTTGGGTGTTCTTGGGAAGCAAAATTTATATCCAAAATTTTCCAAGTGTGAATTTTGGTTGAAATAGGTGGCATTTTATGGGATATATAGTGTCAAAAAGGGGTAAGGATAGATCCCCAAAAGATTAAAACATTTTAAAATTAGGTACGACCTGGCACAGTTATGTAAATTAAAAGTTTTTTGGGACTCGCTAGTTATTATCGCCGTTTTGTTAATAATTTTGCTTCAACTTCTATCAACTTGACTAATTTTACCAAAAAGGTGGTACATTTGAATGGACTGAGAAATGTGAAGAGAGTTTCCAAAAACTTAACACTTTTTTTACTACCGCGCCCATTCAAGCATTACCGGTTGAGGATAAGGACTTCATTATTTGTTGTGATGCTTCACATTCTGGTTTGGGTGTTATGTTGATGTAGGATAAAAATGTCATAGCTTATGCCTCCTATCAGTTGAAGGTGAATGAGAGGAATTATCCCACTCATGATTTGGAGTTGAAGGTGAATGAGAGGAATTATCCCACTCATGATTTGAAGTTAGCGACAGTGGTATTTACTCTTAAGATCTGGTGACATTAAATTATGGATTTAAGTGTGAGGTATTTATTGATCATCGCAGGTTGCAACATGTATTCACTAAAAAATATTTGAATTTGAGAAATCAGAGATGGATGGAGTTATTCAAGGATTATGAATTGACCATCCAATATCATCCGGGCAAGGCTAAGTGGTGGCAAATGCCTTGAGTCATCAAGGCGATAAGTATGGCTAGTTTAGCTTACTTAAATTTTGCCAAGCGACCTCTGGAAAAAGAAATTCTTCCCTTAAAATCTAAGTTCATGCAGTAGGGCATCTCTGTAAGAGATGGGGTGTTATCTAGTATTGAAGCTAAGTCCATGTTCATGGAGGAGATCAAGGATAAAAAATTCGAAGATGGGAATCTAGAGGAACTTAGAACAAGGATTGAAATTGGTAAATCCCAAGAGACCACTCTTGATGAGGATGGAGTACTTAATCATAAGGGTAGCATTTGTGTTTCTCGAGTAGATGACTTGATTCAAAAATTATTGACAGGATCTCATGGTTAGCAGTGTTCCATTCATCTGGGTGTGACAAATATTTATAGAGACCTGAAGTGAATTTATTGGTGGCCGGAATGAAGAAAGACAACGCTGAGTTTGTGGCAAAGTGCCCGAATTGTCAACTAGTGAAGTATGAGCATCAAAGGCATGCGGGTTTACTCCAAAAGATGACAATTCCGGAATAGAAGTAGGACAGCATAGCCATATATTTTGTGCTTGGTATTTCCAAGACCTTGGGGAAGTTTGATTCTATTTGGGTTGTGGTCGATAGATTGACTAAGTCAACCCATTTTATTCTGGTGAGGGTAGATTACAATGAGGAACAACTAGTTAAAATCTATGTAAAGGAGATAGTGAGGTTGCATGGGGTTCCCTTTCTATCATCTCAGATCGTGCTACCCTTTTCACCTATATGTTTTGGAGGAAGTTGCATGATGAATTGGGTACATAAATCACTTTTAGTACAACTTTTCATCCTCAGACAAATGGGCAATCAGAAAGGACTATTTAAGTGTTGGAGGACATGTTGAGGGCTTGTGTGATTGACTTTGGAGGGCTTTGGGATAAGTTCTTATCATTATTTAAGTTCTCCTAGAATAATATTTATCATTCAAGCATTGATATGAAACCATTTGAGGCGTTATATGGGAGGGGATGTAGATCACCCATAGGTTGGTTTGATGTCGGAGATGTGAAACCTTTGGGCCGACTTAGTGAAAGATGCTCAAGATAAGGTCATAGGCATTCAAGCTAAACTTCTAGTCGTTCAAAGTAGAAAAAAAAAGTTTGCCAATCATAAGGTGAGGGACATGGACTTCCAAGTTGGCGCAAATGTATTTTTAATATATCACCCATGAAAGGAGTAATGAGATTCGGTAAGAAGGGTAAGTTGAATCCGCGATATATTGGTCCTTTTGAGGTCCTTGAATTGATGCTACCCCCTATTTTGCATGGTGCACATCCCATATTCCATGTTTCAATTTTGAAGAACATATCACGAAGACGGTGACTATATCATTAGTGAGATTCAATTGTGTTAGAAAAAGACCTCCAATATGAGGAAGAACCGATTTCTAATCTTGACCATGATGCTCGTAAGTTGTGGACTAAATAAATTAAATTTGTGAAGGTTCAAAGAAAGTATCGTCCAGTCGAGGAATCTACTTGGGAGACTGAGAAGGACATGCGAGACAAGTTTCCGCAATTGTTCACTAATTCAGGTACTACTTTGCTCTTTCCTTAGCCTTCTTTTCTTCAGTTTTGTCACTCGGGGATGAGTGATGGTGTATATTGGTATCTATTGTAACAAATGGGTTCCGTTGTTATAGAAATGCTAATGAGGGAAAACTCAGGGCCAGAAAAACTTTTTCGCAGTAGTAGAATTTTCTCAACCTTGTCTAGATTTGGAGGAAATTGGATTTATCAAAGTGTAGGGAAATCTGGTAGAAATTAGGTGGAGTAAATATGAATTTAATTAAATAACCGGTTATATAACTTGTTAAGGAATTTGTACAAATTTACGAAATTGAATTTTGGATAAATAGATCTTCAGGAAGCGATCCTAGTGTTAAGGGTATTTTTTGAGTGTAGTCGGTTAAGAGTATTTTTTAAAAGAGGGAGTTGAAATTTCCTTAAAGATCTAATTTCCCTGGATCCTGCCACTGCAGTAGGATATATGCCGCAGGAGCGACGCTGTTACAGAGGTATGGGTACCACTACATCAGACGAGATGGGGATTGGAACTATAAGATTTTTGGGTTTTTTTTTCCAGATGAAGATCACTGGTTCAAAAGTTACCGCTATAGCGAGATGGATACCACTGTAGTGACACCGCTACAACGGAATGGGTGATGTCGTAGTGGGATAGACGCTAAAAAGGTCATAAATAAAACCCCAAAATGACCTTATTTGGCACTTTTTAGTTTTTTAGAGCTAAAGAACGACTCCAGGGATATTCCAACTCGTTTTCCACCATTGTTGACGCTAAAGGTTTTCGTTGCACTCCCCAAATTAAATTTTTGATCCGTAGAACGTAATGTAATGATTCAATATAGATGGAGAAGGGTTCTTTGATAGATTCTATGGTGTATTTAACCCTAAATTGGTTAGTTAGGACTACACATTTGATCTAGGGTTCATAGAATTGTTAGTATTCCAGGTAATTAGCGATTGTTTATTGATTCCCTTTTTATTGTGATTATTTGTAGACCAAGAACAAGCGAAATGAATCGAGAAAGGGAAGGACAAAGTTTCTTAGGGTTTTAAGCTTGTTTTGAGGTAAGTGATGGTTGTGATTTCATAATTTGTGTGATGTGTGCATGTTCTTGCTTCATTATGATACTTGTATATATATGAATGTCGCAATATTGATTATGTCGTTGAAATTGACATAGGTGATGAATATATCCATGAAATCATGATGTTAATGTATGATGTTGATGATGTACTTGTGGTTGTGATTGTGGTGTGTAATTGGAAATTGGATTGCCACGTTCTGAAAAGATAACTTAGATTGTATTTTCACATTCCAACATAAATATTAGATCGGTTTGTTACGTTCCAGCACAACTATGGAATCATATTGCCATGTCTCGACTAGATTACTGGGATGGGTACCACAACGGCGAACTAACAGTTTGAGTTTTGGTTCCATAAGAGAACCAATGATGTGTTAAACATGTTATGTGTTGTTTAATTGTAATGTTGATAAAGTTATTTATGTTGATATATATGCATGTGATTATAATGTTCGTACGACTTGTTTATATTGCACTAGTGGGATAGCCGCGTAATCCTACTAGTACACAATGGTTGTGTACTGATTCTGCACTTGCTGTTATAATTTTTTTTAGTAGAGGGTATCTTCAAGCGGCTATTGACAGAACTCACTTAGGAGATTCGAGATTATCGCATGGAATTCAAGGGTGAGCTGTTTCTGCCGGACTTCCATGGAGTTCTCCTTCGTTCATGTCCACCAATTTCGGACTTGGACCTTTATAATTAGTTAGTTGGATAGTTGATTAATTTTTTCTTATTCAGATTTGGTTTTTCGATCATAGTTTTAGTACATTGACTTTCAAATTCTAGGTTTAACTTTCACAATATTTTAATTTTTAGATATTTTGTTAGTAATTAAACTTCGTCTTAGCCATTTAACTTTTTTTCGTAACTTAAATGCCTTAGTTTTTAGAATAATTTCTTTTGTTGGATAGTAGAAGTGAGTCACACCCCAATCCTAGGTAAGGCGGACAAGTACTGTATGAATACATGCTTTACGAGTCACCTAATATGAGAAGGTACACTACTACTATGCAGATATATTTACGAATGAGAAACTTCATATACAACACATGTTGACTAGCTGAATCGATACATGTGATAAGTGAATCTATGAATACATATGATAGTTTTACAATGTCTATAAAACCTTTACTGGGATCCATGATTGTGAAATACACATAATAAAGACTCGACGAAGCCCCGAATCAACTTGGAGCTCACCAAAAATCACTGAGTATCATGTACTTCTATAGGGGAGATCTACTAGTTGAGTACTTGTACCTGCAATATGAAATGTAGAGTCCCCAATAAGAAATGCCATTACGAATGAACCTACTGAATATGTAAGGCATAATAAAACCATATGTAAAATGAGACCACCTTTGCTTATACTTGTGGAATCATGTATCTTACATTCTTTTTTTTACTTTTCTATGCATTATAATTTTTATAAAACATATGATACAAATGACCAGGTGATCAGTGGTAGGAGAGGATGATCCATGCTAGCATTTGAACCCCTGGGATGCTGTCCTCATAATTCCACAAATTGGGATCGACCCATGCTAGGCTTTTTCCCCTGATCTGGCTTCCACTTATAACAATTTGGATCGACCCATGCTAAGCTTTTGCCCCTGATCTACCATCCTTCTATACCAATTGGGATTGACCCATGCTAGGCCTTTGCCCTGGGCTGCCAACCATAATTATACGAATTTCTTCACTTAGACTCTTTGATCTTTGAGATTGATTTTGATGTTCATAACTCTTTTGAGATTGTTCTTTTATTGATAATAACTCATTTGGGATTTCTATTTTGGTGGTCGTAATTATTGTTGATATTTGGAACTATGCACTAGTAGTAGAAGACAAATGAATATGGACTTATGATAATAATAATGACATGAGAAGCAAGTGTGAGACCAACGTAATATTTAGAAGCTAATATGATCTCGATAAGTATTTTGACATCTCGAACTGAAGCACATCAAGTGAAGACATTTAACATTCAGCCAAAATATTTGAACTCTATATGATACTCACTAACTAATATCAAATACAAGTTGTTCATGAATGTAGAACCAAGGAAAACGTGTGAAGATTCAACTTAAGGACAAATGCATATTCCAAGTAAGTAAATATAACATGTACAAAAGAGCAAGTAGAGATCTTGTGAGGTAACATTATAGTCTAATACAATGGGAATAATAACCAATAAAGGGAACATATGAACATGCGAAAAGATGACATATATGATGGAATAGACAATTGAAACAAGTTGGCAAGATATGAGTAGATTGTATATCCAACATATAAACATATGTACCATGTGTAATCTAGGATCACTTTGATTTATATAAGGGAAATACGTGTCAGGGCTACTTTGACGATGAAACAAGTTTAAACCTTGCATGCAAACACTTGGTAGAGTAAATATGTACATTTAGTAACAAACTCATATCAGAGTGCTCACTTTAATGCTCTAGGGAGTAGGAACTGTAACTATAGATCAGTCACTACCAAGGGCACTTAGAAAGCTTATTTTTGTAATGCAAGTTTTTGATTCATGCCAAATAAATAGGAAATCGAATAGCCTTACATACCTCAATTTCAAATTTGTATAGATTATGAAGTGTCAACCTGTCCTTTAACGTCATTGTCGTCATCTACAATTAAGGCTAATATTAGCAGCTTACCAACTAACTCAAGATATTTCAACTCACCAACCCATAATCTTTCTAATTGATTGTTTTCTTTCATAAATTATGTCCGTTATAGTTATTTACACAAAATAACCTTTCCATGGAACGGGCAGTGAGTTTACCAAAACTTTAATTTGATGGTACATCACGATAACTTATAAATCTGCCCCCTACAACTTTCTGCAATCATTCTTTAAGTACCTCCATGACCTCCCATAAACATATCAATACATAGCAGTCCTTAATACTCAAAAATAATCAAAGGACTTAAATTTATGATTTTGAATCATCATCCCTCCAGTTGCAATAAACAAGTAAGTGTAGAATTTTCAAATAAGCTAATAATTAAAGGTTGTGGCAACGCCCTTACCTTGGCTATCTAAATTATTCTCATTCAATTACTGTTTTTGTAACCTTCTCTTAATCTTTGGAAGAGAGTGGCAGAACCTTGCCTGCCAACATATATTGCTATCTCTAGTTCACTCCCTTTGAAGAACTGTCCTATATATTTAAAATAATAGAGGAGAGGAGGTGATCTTGTGGCTGCTTTGGAAGAAACAAGGTGAAAAATATTTAGAATTCTAGTGGGAAAATCAGGTGGTTGTATCATCTTGAGAGAGAGAAATACATGAACTTGAGAGCTGAAAATTTGGATAAGAGGAAAATGAGATATTTGTATCATATTTTTGACCTTACTAGGTTCTCTTTTTTCACCATTCTTGTACTTCATTTGTAACCAACACATGTCTTTAATTTAGGCCACACATTTAAGTAGGTGATGCACCTACTTTTCCATTCAAATCATTTCTTGTGGGCTTCAAAAGATTGAGTCTTGGCTGTTCATTTCTCCCTTATTTTTCTATTCAACTTGGTCAAGATATAGATGGTGTACTTGGCCCAATAACATGGTCAAAAGTCTTAATTAGTAGGTGATGCACCTACTTGGTCCGTTGGCTAGTCAATGAGTTAAAGTAGGTGATGTACCTACTTGTCACCTACTATCTTAGTGAAGCCAAGCAAGCACTCCAATATTTTATTCCATTCTATACCTTAGTACCTTAAACTTAAATTAAAACTTACATACACTATGTCAATTTCAACTCTAGACTCAAATACCACCTCATGATCTCAAGTTTAAATACTTTCATCAAAGTCAACTTAATCGTGTCGCATCAAAATTTAGGGCCAGTTCACTTTAAACCTATTCTATTGTCATTAGTCGGCATATGAAACTGAGTTCATAACTATACCACAAGGAAATTTATAAGAGTCATATAAATAGAATTTGTACACGTAGAATATGGGGTGTTACACAGTGGTTCTCCCATCGACTACTAAGTGTGGGTGTCAATCACGATGGATTTGGAGGGTCAACAATATTATTTTTCTGTTGTTCCAAATTTATTTTTCTCCTTCTATAAATTTCTGTTAGAGTAACAAAGTAATAATAATGAAAAGTGGTGAATATTTGACCTCAGACAAGTATATTGTCTTTGAAAAAATTATTTATGCTTTTTCAGTGTATATTTTTTAACGGTCTTAACTTATTTATAACTAATATTGATTATAAAAAAATTTCACTTAAATTTTTTTACACAAGGAGTTATTCTAACCATAAGATTATGAAATTCTATATTTTTCATGTACAACAAAAATAGAAAAAGTGATGTTTAATCGCTACATAGAAATATCACTCAATTTAGCAAGACAATGATATCATCAAACATATAACGGAAAAGGGTTATATTTGCCCCTGTACTCTTATAAAAGGGTAATATTTGTCCTTCTTCATACTTTTTTGATATATTTACCCCTCCCATCAAAATTTAGACACATATTTGTCCTTGAACGTTAGGTCTCATGTCTTTACTTTTAATGTCATATGTGGTGCTTATGTGGCACACCTACATGGATATACACATTTTTTATTAATTTTTTTCTTCTAATTTAATTAGTATATCCACCCATTTAACCCAACTCCTAATACTTATTTCATTATGTTTCCCTAAATTTTTTCCTAATTTAATTATCATACCCATTCAATTTAACCCATAAACTCAATTCCTAATACTTATTTAGTTGTGCATGTTGCGAATTCGATATCGATAAGCAACGTGTCCGGCCCAAATTGTTGTCATTACCCATCACCATCATCATGAACTTGAGGAAGAGGAAAACAGATCAAGTAATAAACTAGCATTTTGACACTCTCATGCGTTGGAACTCTTGAAGTACAAGAAACAAATGAAATAATCTAGATCTGGGACACTACTTGTAAATCCACAAAAATTCAATTGTTAATTCACCCTTCACAATTCATACTTGGATTTACCAAGAAAAATACAACATTATTCTCATTCTAATAAACCTTTCACTTTGTACCCTACTTTACCCGAACAACACTCGATCACTTGATGAAGAAGCAAGCTTTACTTTCGAATCTCAATAATGATTTTTTCGTGGATCAAGAAGCTCCGACTCTCTGTCTCTCAGTGAAAGAACATAATGAAATAAGTATTAGGAATTGGGTTGAATAGGTAGTTATAAAATTAGGTTGAATATACTAATTAAATTAGGAGAAAAGTTCAATAATAACAATAAAATATATCCATGTAGGTGTGCCACATAAGCGCCACATATGCTATTAAAAGTGAGGACATGAAACTTAACGGTTCAATGACAAATACATACCTAAAGTTGAATGAGAGGGGCAAATATATCAAAAAAGTATGACGAATGACAAATATAACCTTTTTCTAATAGTAGAGGGGCAGATATGACCCTTTTCCGAACATATAATATGATAAATTATGTAAAAGATAAAAATAATTAGATATCTTTAATCATTAATTATATATTTAGAATTCTTGAGCTATATGATAATGTCAAATTATTAAATTTCTCTAGAAATATTCTAAAAACCTACAAAAATTTACTTTGTTTTTCTTTTTATAATAACGATTATTGAAAAGGTTGTTCAAAAGATTAGAAAGATTACTTATGCTCACACGAAGCACAGATAAATTACCTAATATTAGAATATATTAAAATACTTTAATAATAATTTATTAGTATCCATGGAGAAAGTGATTTTACTAAGTGTTGTCCAAGTGACTTGAAGATGAAGATGGAGCGAAAAAGAAGAAAAAAATAATTTATTTTAAAAAATTAAATAATAAATAATGTTTCATATAAAATACGACGTGGATGATAACATGTCTGTTTTATTATGCTTTTGAAGTTTAAAATGCTAAGGTTTATTAAGTTTGAAGATTCAATTGACAAATGGTTAAGTCAAAAGGTACAAAATATTGATAAAGTTGAATAAAGATAATTTTAGAATTCACCCCTCCCCAAAATTTGATTTTTATTAAAATTTACCTTGTGCCCTCACTACTACCACTCACAAGTTTTTCTCTATCATTTTCTCAATTCAAATTATATAATGAAGTTATACGCTTATGGAAAATAGTTTCTTTCTATTATCTTTAAAACTGAATTAGATTGTGTCATTTTAAACAAAATTGTTAATCTTACATGGAATGACAAAACAGAAATTACAGATCAAATTTTGATAAATCAAAAAGATACGAAGTGTAAAGTAATTGAATTTAGAAAAATGAAAGTAACATCCCAGAAATTTTTTTAATTAAGACTTGAACCATTCTTCGTAGTAAGTAAATTTTTACCAATGAATTAATAAATTTCTTAAGAATTAAGGTCAGGTCACTAGATTTAACTACTTGAGTTCTAAAAGAACAAAATTGAAAATGACAAAAATTTGAAATTTGGAGAGTTAAGCCAAGTATGAGTTTTGGGTTAACTTCAAACGAACATAACTCCTAGCACATGATGATTTAGGTGTGGTACAAGATAACATAGGAAAGATATTTGAATTATCTTTCCAAATCTACCAAGTTTTCTTAGCTTCGAGTTAGGATGAGTAAAATATGACCTTTTGAAGTTAGGTTGTCTAGTTAAAGAAAATTAGCCGAAAATAATGATGGGTATTTTGATCTTTTCCTTATCCAATCATATTTAATTCATTTTTAGTAATATTTTAATCCTATTAGGTCTTGTTTTATAATCATAATATACGCCTAGGGTTTTAGTTGAGAGTTCAAGAAGAGAAAAGAGAAGAAAAGAGGAGAAGATCAAGCGCTCGTCGAGATTCTTCAATTGTTTTTGCAAATTTTGCCATGGGTTGATCCCTAAGAGATATGTAAGCTTCCATAATGTTGGGTTTGTTTACCCTCACACCAATCATTTTATTTTCAACGCAATTTCATTCTTGAAGTTGAAAGATTAGAGTTCTTGATAGGTGTTCTTGAAGTTCAATATAAATGTTGTTGTTGGGGTTTTAATGATTTCTTGAGATGAAATTCAGTTATTTGAGATGCATTCAAATGGAATGCGTTTGAATGCATACGTGCCTATGGGCAGGTGAATGTCGTCTTCTCTTTATCCTCAGGTGCAATGGCAATCTGGTTATATCCTGAGTACTCATCAAGGAAACACTAATACTCTTGGCCAGCCAACCTGTCCAACATTTGATCAATGAAAGGTACCGAATAATGGTCTTCGTGGTGTATTCATTGAGTTTCCTGTAGTCCATGCATATCCTCCACCCAATCACTGTTCTTGTGGGGATCAACTCATTCTTTTCATTAGTCACCACTGTCATTCCGCTCTTTTTGGGAGCACATTGCACTGGAATTGACCATTTGTTGTCGGATATTGGGTATACGATCTTGCATCCAGCCACTTATATAACTTCTTTTCTGATCACATCCTTCATCAAAGGATTTAGTCTCCGTTGATGCTGTGCACTATCCTTGTATCCTTCTTCCATGTATATTTTGTGCATACACAGAGCTGGGCTAATACAATAAATATCTGAAATTTGCCATCCTAAAGTTGCTTTCCTCCTTTTGAGAATCAATAATACAACTTCCACCTGTTTCCCAGATAATCTTGCACAAAAATTAACTGGTAAAGTTTTATATTCACCCAAAAATGCATACTTGAGGTGGGCTAGCAACGCTTTCAACTCTAACTTAGGAGCTTCTTCAATGGAGGGCTTGGGTGGAGGACCAACACCCTATTTAAAGACTCCCAACGTTATCCAACAGTAACTATGAGTGATACATCTAGAAATTGCACCATTTCATATGCCTCAACATCTCCATAAATGTCATCACCCATAAACACTCGCTCCAGAGGATCCTTGGTTGCTATATACTTGGCTTCTGCCTCAATATATATCACTGTGATGGAAGACAACTCCTCATACACATGTGGCATCTTTAAGGCTTTGTACACATCAAAAACCTCTATTTTATCATAAGCTCTCATAGTGAGCTCCCAACTGCCACATCAATCATTTCCCTACTTATTTCTAAAAAAGGTCGCCCACAGATGAACAGGACCTCGTGATCAGGCGAAAAATTTAATACTATAAAGTCCACAAGGAAAATTAGAGATCCCACTTGCACTAGCACATATTCCATAACACCCTTAGGTCTAGCTACAGATCTATCTTCCAACTACAAAATTATGATCGTTGGTTTAGGCCTACCCAACCACAACTTTTTATTCAGAGAAGTTGGCATCAAGTTTATACTCGCTCCCAGCTCACACAATCCTTGGACATGGATGCTAGAGATCTGCACAATTTTCTGAACCACAAGTTTTTTCCACTATGAATTGCCCTGAGAAATCCGGTTCGGCAAAGTGTACAGTTCAACATATGTCTTTTTTAAGGCATGTCCACCTGCACCTGAATTAAGCAAAATTTTTGTGTTTGGCTCCAAACCTTCAATGAAGGTATGGACTAACACCTCATTACATTGATGATGATGAGGGAAACTCATCAACATTGAGTTGAACATGTCCCAAAGCTTAATACAATTTTTCATTACCATTTTGCCTAAATTTTAAAATGTCACTCCTCAACTTAGCCGTTTTTCCATATGGAAAGAATCTAATGAGGAACTTATGTGTTAGATCATTCCAGGCAGTGATTGAATTTACAAGATCTGAGTTCAACCATATTTTTTCTTCCCCAAGCAGAGAAAAGGGGAATAGACTGATCCTTACATAATCTTTATTCATGCCAGTCGGAGTGTAAGTATCACTGATCTCCAAGAAGTTCGAGTGCAAGATTTGTACCATACTCTCTTCATTTCAAACGTCCCACCAGATTCAAGTTTCTGTATACATGACGTTACATTAGTGGGGTGTGGATTGCCACGTCTCTGACTCTCATCTCATTAGCTGCCATTATTTCAGGTTCTTGTTCCCTTTCTTCCGCTTTTGTGACTGGAGATGACAATTCACCAATGTCCAAAGGAATTGGGTATGCAGCTTGTCTCCCCCTTCTAAGTATGAATCTTTGAGGTTTGAGAGAGGCAACAAAAACTCTTGATAGTTGTCCAGTTTGGAATGTCAAACAACCTGCAACAATGAAATGTTAAGGTCAAGTCGTTAAAACTTGTGTTTTACTTTAGAAATAAAAAAAAACAAAGATTTCCTAATTCTAAAGTCCCTGGCAGCGGCACTAAAAACTTGTTATGGTCAAATCGCACACTCATGTGCACGTGATTGTACAAGTAATAGATGATTCTTTTTAAGAGCCGGGTATCGTACCCACATGGACTTAAGATTATAAATTTACAATTGTCTTAACTTATAGTTCAACACAAATGTAATTTCCCGATTTCAAAAGTTATTTGTTGCCTACTTCTAACTTAAATGAAATATAACCAGTATGATTCAATTTCACGAGCTTTGAACAATGATTTGGGAAAGATCCATGGCTACAACTTTTACCAGGAATCATACAGTGGATATCATTAAAATGGGTAATTATTAACTATTGAATCATTGAATCACAAGATTAGATATATTATCATGGTCTCCCGATCTCTAATCGCCTACAATGCTTAACATCCTAAGTACATCGTTGAGCGGGGATAGAATGATTAAATATTGAGTATTAAGTTATCTTCCTATCTGGTAATCCAAGCAAGGTCTCCAGGTATATTCCTATCCTAGAGACGAATCAACCTTAGCTATTTAGAGTTCAACAAGCTCCTTATTCCCACGTTCTATCTTCTTATTCCTCTCCCAAGTTCAATTTCGACAATGGATTTATTCCTATGGTGATCAAGCATGGAATACAAAAACAAGAACATTAGAGAGATTCATGTGATAGTAAATAATAAACCCAAAACCAAACTAAGAGATTACATTCATCTTGTAGCAACAAATCTAGAACTAGCATATTTAATTACTCATAATCCAATAAACAATCTTACAATGGTTCTGAATCATAAATAAGATTGAAAGGAAAAGAGAAAGAGAATTAACCCTAAAAACTCCAAAACTTTGTTCTCCAATTGTCTCCATTCGAAATTAGAAAAAAAATATCCTCCTCAAAATAAAATAAAGCCCTATTTATAATAGAAGTCGAAACAGCCAAATTCGGGCTTCTGGCGTGCGACGCGCGATGGTTTATCATATTTAAGCTCAAGTTTTTTCCTTTTTCGCAATGCAAGAGGAACACGAGGTGTTCTGCCTCAAATTTATTTTCACGACCTCATTTCAGCATCTTGTTACGCGACGCGGAGGCGACACTCAAATGCCTTAAAACATTTTCTTCAAATTCTTTCTTGCTCTTATTAGACTTGAATCTCCAGGTTGCTTCCTTTGTCCAATTTTGTTTCTCCCATTACTCATACCTACATAAGTTATCATGTTGGTTAGTGTATGATTATACAAATGACTCGATATGACTCCAACCACCTATATATTGAATTCAAACTCAACTCAAATGCCGGCATACTTAGCATTATAGACATGTAAATATGCCCAAGATCATGTATGTAAGCTTCTATAGTTTTGGGTTTGTTCATCCGCACGCCAATAATTTTATTTTCAGCCCAATTTCAATCATGAAGTTGAAAGATTAGAGTTCTTGATGAGTTCTTGATAGGTGTTCTTGAAGTTCATTCTAAATCTTGTTGTGTTGGGGTTTTGATGGTTTATTCAGATGAAATATAGTTATTTGAGTGTGTTTTTAGTATATTAGAATGCAATTATGTTAACTAATCAAATCTAAGTTATTGGGGGGAGAAACCGTTCGATTCTAGGCGAGTAAGGATGAGAAAGCAAGCAAATAAAGTCGTCAAAGTTTTCTGGCCTGGGGCTTGGCATGTCACACAAGGCGGAGCGCCCCAAACACTTCTCTAAACTTTAAGGGCTGGCCCCAAGGCCGCGTACCCCCATCCGTTCTTCATCGTTTCGTCGTTTGAGTTCTTTCATAGGGTACCTTTACTCCCCCTTTGATTCTAAACACTCTAAACTATTTCTAAACACATAGAAATCATTCATAACATGAATCATAACCTTGAATTCATAATTCAAATTCTAGGTAGAGTTAAGAGTTAAGTTTTGAGAATTTCAAACATTCTACGAAGTCCGTTTGAGTCCTTTTGTGAGTTTTCTACAACTTCTAGTAATTTGTTTCAAGACTCGAGCAAGTGAGTATGAGAGTAAGGAGCATTTATTCATGAGTCTACTTTGTCATCATGAGATCCTTCATATCATGAACCATAATTCTTGAATTCATAATTCATATTCAAGAAAGAGTTAAGAGTAGAGTTCAAGAAAGTCTTTGAGTTCAATTTTGAATCCTTTGAGATCACTTATCAATTTTAACTAAGTTTTGAGGAAGTATTAGAATGATAAGATTCATATGCACGAGTTCCTTATTGATATTTTTACCCCTGAGGCAAGTTGTTCATGCTCATAACTTCCGCATGAACTCCATCAGTTGAGTACCTTTGAGAGGAGTAACATCTTCAAGTTCTATGTCTTGAGTAATAAGTTTCTTACCCATTTGATTTTATATTCTAATCATGAGATTGTTACATGTGACCCATGAAGTCCTTAAGTTAAATTGTTCATGCCCATAATTCCGCATGAATTCTATAAGTCTAACAATCTTGAGAAGAGAAGTATCAATGAGTCCTTGGGTTGACTAATTTATGCTCATAATTTCGGATGAACCCTATGAGTTGATCATTCTTGATATGAGTAGTATCATTGGAGTTATTGAGTTCCAATTATTGTGTTCTATCTATTAAAAATCTTGTATTGAGTCGTTCACATCCATAATTCCGTATGAACCATATTTTAACAAGTCTTTTACAAACGTTTTAACTTTGTTTTAAGACTTAAAATTTGAGTTGAGTAAAGATTAAGAGAAAAGTTCGCTTCTTCAAATATTATATGAGAACTAAGTATTTCCAAGAGTAAATGCTTTTACATTTAAGATGCGAGGAAATTGAGATTTCCAAAAGAGTTTTAAAATTCACATTTGAGAAATATAGGGAACATCGATTCAAATGAGCTTTTAAGCTAAATTTTGAGTAATTATCTTAAGCCAAAGAAAAAGTTCTATTTTTAACAAACATATGGGCTAAGTATATTTTTGGAGTAGTATTGAGCACCAATATGGGGATGCGAGTTCATATTAACTCAAGTCTCCATAAACTATGTAGTCGTCACTGGTAGAAAGGATCATACTTTTTAAATGATTTCTTAGTATTTTTAAGCATCGACTAGTGAGTCCACTTAGTGAGTTAGGTTATATACCCCCGGAAAGGTATATGATGGTCCCTGGAAGCATGATGTTAAGTTGTATTATCACTTAGGCTCATAGTGGTATTTTTTTCGATTAGAGAATCTCCCATAGAAACTATATTACTTTATTATATAAGTAAAGTTAAGTTTGTTATTTCATTTTCTTTAACGAACTATGTTGCTTTTACTATTTTTATAAAGATTTTCATATATTGCATGTGTATTGTTGCTTTATATTGAGTTGAATATCAAGAGCTGAGTATCTAGAGTCGAATATCATATCTTTGAGTTGAGTATCTTATCCTTGAATAATTCTGAGTTGAGTAAGTTTGAGTAGTTTTAGGTATCCTTCAGTATCTCTTGAGTTGAGTAAGTTTGAAACGAGGTAAGTGTGTTTCCTTTTTTATCAATTTCAACCTTATGTTTATACTTTAGAATTTCTCTTACATGCTTGTACATTTCACGTACTCAGTCATTTGGCCGACATCCTTTCAGGATGCAGACACAAGTATTCAAGATCATCAATAGGAGCTTTGTTGATACATCGGGGAGTTCGAGTTAGCTATGGTAAGCCTTCTTGCTTCCGGATGATTCCACTTTTACTTTCAGTCGTTTAGAGGCTTGATAGTTAGATTTTAGAGTTTCAGAAGTCCATTCATATATTTTATTAAATATTTTAAAGACTTAAGTTGCCTATTTTATGGTGAGTTGAATAATATTTTTTCTTCAAAGTTTTCATTTGAGTTAAACCTTCGTATATTAGTTTCATTAATTTTATTTAGTTTTTAAGTTTTGTATGCTTGATTCAGTTTTCCAATAGTAGTCTGTCAAGATGAGAGTTCTCTTAGGGACCAACAATGATTCTCAAGTGACGACCACGTCCAGGATGTAGGCTCGGATCGTGACAATGAATTTTTAAAATTTGCTTACAAAATTAATTTTTTGAAAATGTATATTAGGTGGACAAGTAGTTAAATCTTAATTTTTTAATACTAATAATAATAGGTTAAAAGAGTTGTTACCAATAGTTCAAAATAAAGAACGTAAGTGTGTTAACATAAAACGCCAGAGAGATTAGTGTTATTGAGTCAAACATTGAAGAGAAGTTTCTGAACTTATATATGATTACCATCCAATATCAGTTTCCTTATCTATTTGCTCTTCATTTTCTGTATTTTTATTTATTTTATTCTTAGATAAAGATGTTTTTCAATTTAAATTATATTTTAACTTATGTCGTCAAATATATATTAAAATATAAACTCATGTACCAATGTTTTTTCCTACCTGAATACACTTACAAAAAGAGAGATAATAATGAAAAACTCATTTCACCTATTAAATTATTTGTGAAGTTTCATATTCATAAATGATGAAAATCCAAGGAAGTATTTTTGAAATTTTTTAATGAGAAAATATTCAAATGTCGAAGAATTTGTTAGTACGATATTATTGTGGTTCTTTGATTTATAAAGTTACGTGTCCGTTTTAAATTTTTACTTTGTAAATTTTATTAAATACCTTTGAGTTTGAAATTATAAAGTTTGAAATTATAAAATTGTATTTTAAATCATAGGGATAATGCACAAGTACCCCTCAACCTATATCCAAAATTCAAGAGACGCACTTATACTATACTAAGATCGTATTACCCACCTAAACTTATTTTATAAATAATTTTCTAATCCTTTTCGGCCTACGTGACACTATCTTGTGGGCCCAACGTTGTTTGACATTTTCTTCAAGGTAGTGCCACGTAGGCGAAAAAGGGGTAGAAAATTACTTATAAAATAAGTTTAGGAGGAAAATAGGACCTTAGTATAGTATAAATGTTTCTCTGGAATTTCAGACATAGATTGAGTGGGTACTAGTAAATTATCCCTAAATTATATGTTATTAGTAAATTTGGAGATACCTTTAGTTGTTGCAAAAGAATTATTTATTTATTTGAATGTTCAAGAAGAAACAAAATATAAGTATTTTGATTTTTTTCTTCTACTTAATTATTTTTGGCAAAATTTGATTTAAAAAGTAATTTTTTTTTTTGAAAACTATTATTTTATATTTGAAAGTTTATTTGTGCAAACCGAAGTGTGTTTCGTGACGTTTATATATATATATATATATATATATATATATATATATATATATATATATATATATATATATATATATATATATATACTAGATGGGTTTTGGCCGTGTTAATGAACTAAAATTTGACGTAAATTCTTTAAAAGTTTTGCACGAATCTCATAGTATTACAAGCTAACTAATATAATCTTACTCTTTTTCAAATTATAAAAAATTCTTAAATTTGGTGGAAACAAAGTTCATCAAAAAATATCTGGATACATCACGTCTTGAGTTTCGATACATCCTTCAATGTCCTGATACGTTGCGTTGCGATTTCGACTACATCCCAAAATATCTTGATATATCACATCTCAATTTTGAATATATCACTCAACACCCAATACATCACATAAAGTGATGTATCCGAATATATGACATCTCTTTTGAATACATAAGTCAACACCCAATACATCGCATAAAGTGATATATCCGACCGATGCATTACGGAAAGTAAGAATTTGTGTAATTTTTTCGAATAGTAGAAAAATTTAATAAATATGATAGCTAATATTTCCAAAAATTTTCTTAGTAAAATAGAAGGCATAATACATATATTGAACTCTATCCATCTAACTTTTAAATAAATAAACACATGAGTACATGACACAATACACGTAGTGCACCATGTAGGACAAAAAATGACATGCAGGATGACATGTAGGACATATGTGTTTATTTCTTCAACTTTATATAAGTTTAAGTGTCTATTTGTGCACTTCCAAAGTTGAAGGACATAAATGTGATTTGAAGCCAAGTTAAAGAGCAAATTTATGTATTATGCCCAAATAGAAAGTATACTTGATCAAAATGCATATTTCACCATTGGCATAACATGACATTTTCATGTAAATACGCTAAATAGATAAATTGAGCTCTCCATGAATGAAATAATCTTCTTCGATCTTCCTTAAATGTCGATCATCTTGAGCTGTCCACGGTTGGAAGTTCTTATTTTGGTGCATTCAATTGTCCCCAGTTTCATAGAAGAATGTATCATACTATGTTGTTCTTCCCATCCATACATAGTTTTTATTTTCTATCCGATGACGAATCAATTGATTTAATGTAAGCATGACTCTCTCATTTGTTCCAACCCAAAATCATTGTCAATGTTTGTGCATCTCTCAAACCATCACAAGTACATACGAAATTATTCTGTATAACCAAGAGTATAGCAATCAACTTTTGATGAACTGTGAGGAAAGCAAAAATAAATAAATATCAAAGAGTTGTAAAATAGAAGCTACATACATAATATTTCAATTTGATTTGGTTACTGTTCAGCTAATATAAAGTAACATTATTTGATATTTTCTCCAATCCGCACATGTGATTATGATCCTATAGGGTGCACACTCAAACACAAATACATACTTGCTGTGAGGGTTGAAATGAGGAGTGATATTCAAACTTCCTAGGCCTTTCTTATTTAAATTACTCTGATTTGTTACATTTGACAACAACTTAGAGGATTTTGTCCATTTAAGAGATTTTTCAAGTTCTTCCTTAAGCTTGACAATATCCTTTTCTAATTTGTTGCTCTTCTCCAAATACAATTCCAGATTTTTCTCAGTGGTTTTCAGTTTTTCTTCAGTTTCAACTTGTAAACCATTTGACCTTCCAATTTAGCTTTTCAGCATCTTCAGTTATCTTATTCAACTGTTTTTAAGTTCAGTGTTGTCAGACTCTAGAGACACCATTTTTGACATTTTCTCCTCCAGTTTAACCTTGTTTTCAGTTAAACTGTCAAGTTCAACATTCATAATGTCTCTTTCAGAGGTTAACTCAATTACTGAATCAATCATAACGTTTGCTAATGTTCTCAATTTTTTAAGAGGATAATTATTCATATCATGTTTCATATCGAGAAGAGTTGCCTTGTCATCCTCTTCTTCATTTTCTGTATGAGCCATGAAAGAAAACATTTCATTGAATATGGTTTCCTCTTCATGAACCGCCACCATAGACACATCATTTGGTTCATCAGGATCTTCTGAGTCACTTGAAGAGTCTCCTCATGCAGCAAGAGCCTTTTTGACCACATAATCAGTAGCAGCTTTGCGATCATTTTTACCGAGTACCAGGTCCCTTCTCTTCTCTTTGTCACTTCTTGGTTTTTGATATTCCCTGTTTTGAGTTTTGACTAGAGGACACTCTCTAATAAAGTGCCCATCTTTTCCACACTTATAGCAGGTATCATTTAGAGTAGCATTTCGAGGACCATTCGTTCCTCTTCTAAAACCTTTGTTCTTTTTCACAAGTATTTGAAATCTATTGATGAGATAAGACATATCATCATCACTGGAGTCTTCATCAGATTTGTTTTTCAGCAACAAGAACTTATCCTTTTTGACTTCCTTCTTTGACAAATCATGATTTTGATTCATCTCATGAGTTTTCAGATTTCCAATGAGAGCATCCATTGTCAGCACCTTTAGATCTTTAGCTTCAGAAATGGCATCAACCTTGCTTCCCAGGACTTTGAATGAATTCGAAGCACTTTCCTGACTTGCTTGCTCATAC
Source organism: Solanum arcanum (assembly GCA_027789145.1). Taxonomy (NCBI): domain Eukaryota; kingdom Viridiplantae; phylum Streptophyta; class Magnoliopsida; order Solanales; family Solanaceae; genus Solanum; species Solanum arcanum. The sequence goes on from CM050933.1 coordinate 37,774,851, forward strand.
TGATAGGTTCCCCAAGACTTCGCAGCTCATTGGTAATAGAGGAAAATTTTGTGAACATATCATGAATGGTTTCTCCTTCCTTCATCTTGAAGTTTTCATACAAAGAGGTGAACATATAAATCTTTGATTCTTTGACTTGTTCAGTTCCTTCGTGAGCTGTTTTTAAACAATCCCAGATTTCTTTAGAAGACTCACAAGCTGAGACACGATTGAACTCATCAGGTCTTATCCCACAGACAAGAAGAGTTTTTGCGTTGTATCCTTTTTCTATCTTCTTTCTATCAGCTTCATCATATTTTTGTATAGGCTTTGGAACAAGCCAGGTTTTCTCTCCATCCTTTTCTTCTATCACCGGAATAAACGGTCCATCTAGTACGATATCCCATAGCTCACTATCTTCAGCCATGAGGAAATCATGCATTCTAACTTTCCACCAACTGTAGAAATGTCCATTGAAACGAGGAGGTCTTGTTGAAGACTGACCTTCTTCTAGATTGAGTGGAGCAGCCATTCTAGAACATATATCACTTCCTTGGGGTTGACCAAATAGAGAGTGTCTTCTCTGATACCACTTGATTGAATATGTGTCTTCACTTATCAGTCAATGGACCAGGTCCCTTGACACACTAATAAGTATAAACAGAAAGTAAATGCAGTTTAAACAACACAACGATTTTACGTGGAAACCTCCTTGGTTAAGGGAGTAAAACCACGACCTGTGTCACAGGATTTTTAATCGCTTTCACTAATCTTCACAAGCAAAAGTGAAACACGATTACAACAAATGTGAGAAGAAATTTTTAATCTCACGTTCAAGCAATAATTTCTATTGCTTAACAAGCCTAAGTAGAAATAAATCTACCCACTAAGCTATCCCACCTAGACAACTTTGAATTTCAATACTACCCACTGATTCCTTTATAGTTTCAGGAATAGTTTACAATGTAAGACCAAGAGAATATATTCTTAAACAACTACACTTAAATGATCCAGAGATTTCTGCTGTTGTTTGAATAATTCTGCCTTTTGTTTGCTAATAGCCTTTGCAAGTGTTCTTGAAGAATTTTTATCAAGTTGCAAAAACTCCATATGATGTTTAGGAAAGTGACTTTTATATGGACAAGTCACTTTCCTTAAACTCTTTGCCATTGGTTGGAGAAGTCATACTTTCTGATGTCGTTGGGAAGAGCGCACCTACTTTCTGTACCTTCTCCAGCTGGCAGTCAATCGACTTGTCACATTGGGAGCCTGGTACCTTTACAAGGTCCCTGAGTTTGTTTCATCTTCAAAACTCAAGTAAGAAACCTGGTACCTTTACAAGGTCCCTAAGTTTGTTAAATCATCAAAACTGCAAATAACAATAATGCTACATAGTAGAAGTATAGACAAAACACTTGAAGTAGTTATAAAACTATAATATAGACGTTGAGTAGCGTGTATCTGTTGTTCTTCACCCTTACTTCATATTTCACTACGGAAATCCAGAAATTACTGAAAGACTTAAGGAGCATTCATGGTCTCATCCCTTTGATGAGGTGTCAACTCTTGTTGAATTGATTTTTGGCAATTGTGAACTTGTCGTTTACTATGGATAAGGATTTTCTTAACTTCTGCTTAATTATTTCTATTTTAAATTTTCACATATTTAAACTTTAAAGGTTAGTTTTCTAGCAATTATATCTACATATTTATCTTATAGATGGAGTATATGAGCTTATTTGCTAAGCTTAATGGTTTCAAGAAGCCAAAGTCACAATTGTTTCTATGAAGACTGAAGCGTATGATCAATACCTCTCTTGTTAGTATATACTCTTATCTTATTGACACTTTAGAGTCACTCATATCTTAGCTAAAAAAATTAAGCTATTAGAAAAAATATGCTATTTATTACTTAATTATGTCGTCGGCGCACCAATACTAATGAGATAAAGCAATGTGAGAATATTTGCAAATTGTAAAGGATGGTTGTCAGTGGAGGAATATGAATACTGGAACATTGACCAAGACAAAATTGGTTTTCTTCTGATGAATGAGCTTCTCATAGTGATGAAGTATCTTACTGGATGCCCAATTCTTATTGTTTTTGGAAATTTGTTAGAAATCTGTATAACACAAATGGATTGGAAAAATAATAGGATATTACTGTTTATACGGTAACTTGCTGGATATTACCTTTTATAGAGTAAATTTTTGGATATTATTTTTTAGGGGAAATGGTCTGATATACCCCTTAACTTTGTCATTTAGAGTTGATATACCCCTCGTTATAAAAGTGACTCATATATACCCCTACTTGTAAACAAATGGCTCACATATACCCTTTTCCTCTAACGGAAATGAAAATAATAATAATTTAAATCTAAATTTTTATTATTTTTTTCTAAAAAGTATAATACCATATGAGTAAATTTAATACTCGTCAAACACATTTTTTTGACTTGTTTTTGTTTCAATGACTAATTTATAATTATTATTTTGATAATCAAATTTATTTATGTTTCACTAATATTCTTGTAAAACTTATTGTAGATGACCAAATTTTTTCTTCGAATACAAAATTAAATTACAATACACACAAAAAAACTAGTTAAAATTTTTTTTCTTTAAACTAAGGAATGAAAGAAAAAACAAAATAAGAATAAGAAACTCAAATAATTATAATAAAAGAAGTCAAAAAATAATTTGTATGAAAAAAATTAAAATATACCTTGAACTTTGATAGAAGAATCATATATACCCCTAAAAAAATTTTTCAAAAAATTAGAAGTAACAAATGTAAATTTAAAACTAATTTTTTAACTTCCGTTAAATGAAGGGTATATGTAAGCCATTTTGTAATTCAAGAGTATATATGTGGCCAGTTTGTATAATCCAAGGCATATATGAGCCACTTTTATAACGAGGGGTATATCAGACCCTTTTTCCTACGTTTTATAGAGCAACTCTTTTGATTGTTGCTAGCAATATCATTACTTGTAAATTTATGGTTGTTTTTAACTATTATTGGCTTAATTAGCTTTAGAGCAATGTTTCACTAATGACAAAAATATAGGAAGATAATTATATTTTCACGAATTGTGCGGGTTTTGGCCCTGCTATTTTGTTATTATTAGCAGAGATTGTGACCCCTGAAAATTAAACTGTAGTTTTCTAAGAATTAATTTGTGGGGGTTCAAATGTCGCAAAATAACCCCGGCTACTTTTTACAGGGGTTAGTTAAAACCCCCCACAACTTAATTGTGGCAGACCTATTTCTGAGGGTTATCGAAACCTCTTCTGCAGCAAACAGGGGGGGGGGGGGGTTTCTAACTCCAATGCATGTAAAGTAAACCCCCTCTATTTAGGCTTTTTTTTAGTTAACACAATGTCCTCCTTACATTTCTTTCAGACACAAATGCTAGTCAATGATCATAATTGTTGAAGTTGCAGCATCATAACGAAATTGCCTATGAAAATTAGGAGCAGCCTTCATGTTAGGAAGAATACATGAAAGACAGTTAAATAGCTTGTTGCCCTTCGACATATCAAGGCTTCAAGACAAAGCTTTGAAACAATAGAAAATATCTTACCTACAAAGCACAATAATATTTTTCAGCATCAAGCGGTGCACATGGATCATTGACATCATAATGTCATACTCTGAGCTTCACAGTACAAGGCAATTTGGAAGTCGCGATTGCAATAAGAGAAATAGCTATCTTGGCTTGAAGCGACTCATAAAAGCTTTAGGATCACTCTCATAATTTATAATGTTAAAGGAAACAACAGTATCACCAAATCAAGCAACAGGTATTGCTCTAGATAATGAGGTTTAGTGTCGAGAATCAGATCTTCCAGACATTGGATGATTACGATTTGAAATGACTGATCGAACTGTAGGAGGATGTTCTACTTCACCAAAAAAATAATAATTATAGAACATGCCACCATTTGCTTATCAAACACATCTTTAGTTTATCTCCCTAAAATTTTACATACCCCAATTAAGACTTCTAACTTTTAAATGTTTAATTTGTGCAATCAATCTGAAATCTAACGACCTATCTTTGCACCAACATTTTAGTAGAAATAATCCTATATTTGATAATAATTAAAATTTGAGGAGAACTTAAGAAACAAAAAAGAATATGAAAGGAAAAACAACAGAAAATTTAGGTAAAAACTAAAGAGAAGTATACCTGAATTCGTAAATTAATTGAAATGATGAAGAGAACCAAGATAAAGCCACATGGAGTGAAAAAAAAATGGGAGTGTAATTGATCATCCACCATGACATTGGAGGGTGGGGAGACGGTACAATAACAATGTCATCTATCAAGTTCTTGTGAAATAGAACTTAAAAGGAATCCAAGCAACTAAAAAATATTTCTAAAAAAATCAACCCTCAAAATAGAACACCCAACAGTGTAAAGCAAGAGATATGAAAGTATAATAAAGCAGATTGAAAATAGAAAATGGTTAAAGCAAAGATTGAGATAACGGAGCTGAAATTCAACAACATATATGATGAAATGACAGTGGACGATTCTTCTCTGGGACTCTTTTACCATGCAAAGGCGCCCATGGAAAATAAAGAGTCCTTGCTTTCTAGAAAGTTCAATTAGTCGGTCATAACTATTTTAATAACTTAATTACTGTTTTACCCTTCCTTTCAGTTAGATTTTCTAATATGCCCTTGGTCGTCCTTAACTTAGTAAAGTAATATATATATATATATATATATATATATATATATATATATATATATATATATATATATATATATATATATATATATATATATATATATATATATATTTGATTTTTTTCCTATTTAATTATTTTTTCAAAAAATTTTGGTATAATTTTTTTTGAAAACTAATATTTTGGTATTTGAAAGTCATTTGTAACAATCAAAGTGTTTGCTCGTGTTTCTCTATTTTTTATTTCATGAAATTTTCTGTGTTTGTTATAAGCCTGTTTGATATTGCTATTAGGAGGCCAAAATAAAAAACTTATCTTGAGAAAAAAAACATTGTTTTAAAAAAAAACAAATTGAGCTTTTGACAAACCAATAAAACTGCTTTGAAATGGAAACATAAACAATTTTTCTTATGCTGGGAAGAAAGTAGAAACTAATAATTTCAGATTCTTAAAAAAAGTAGAAGCAGAAGTATAAAATTAATTTTTTAAGAATAAATATCCTCTTCCATATATACATATTTACCCATATCTCCATTATTTATTAATTATTATATCTCATAAGTTTGGTTAATTTCATTTAAGAATTTTATTTTAAATACTTATATACAATTTTTATATTTTATTTTATGTTTATATATTATTTTACGTATTATTGCAGAATTAGAATAAAAGGAAACAATAATATTTTCCCAAGATTACAGAGAAAAAAAAATAACAATTAACAATGTTTGTCCTTCAAAAAAAGAGCTATAATATTGATTGGAAATTTTATTATGTAAATATTAATTTGATAAAAATAAAAACTTAATAAAAGAATTTACAATAGATATTTAACATAATTTTTCTATAAAATAATATTAATATTAAAAATACATGATGCATGTTCTTTTTCATAATTTGACTCTTGAAATTACCTTATAAAAAAAGATTAGCTAAACATAATTTCATGTGAAAAATATTTTTCAAATAAATTAGTCAAATCTAAATTATTTTTTTTAAAACACTTTTCTGAAAGATCATTTTTTTTTTTAAAAAATACTTGTAAAAGTAAGTAAATTGTAATAATAATGTCATGCATACTCTTACAAGAGTTGGCATGTCACATTTATATAGATTAGAAGAATGAAAAAAAAAAGTGTGCACTTATTCATGCCTAAGTGGTAGAAAAGGACAAATAATAAAAACTTTAAAGAGAGAGAGATACTAAGAAAGTAAATAGATAAAAATAATAATAGATGAGATAAATGAAATGTGTTTAACTCAATGAAATTTGTTAGTTTGTTTTGTTATTATAGTTTTTTTCCATAATTTTCTTTTATTTTTCGATTTGTATTCAAACTAGTATATATGTTATTAATATTTGTATTTATTTAATATTTCAGCATAGTTTATGAATCTTTATTTGCTCCTATTTTATATTTGTTCCTATTTAATAACAAGTTATGAATTTTATTTAAGAATGTTTACAATAAATATTCATTTATTATTTTTCAGTTTTATTTTCATCATTATACACAATATAATATAAAAACTAGAATGAATAAAAGTACAAATAATATACCTTTTGAAATCTGAACGACTAAAGAAAGAAAACAAAATTTTCAAGAGAAAAATAAATACATAATGAAAAAAATACATGAATACAAATATGTTTCTTAAATAATTATAGATTCATTTGACATACCTATTGGAATGAATATACCTATTGGAATGAATACACCTATTGGAATGAATATGAACTAATAAAAAAAAAATACAAGTTTCATTGTACAAAATACAACATGAAAAGCAAAATGAATACAAATACAAATGACATATATATATTGGAATGAATACGATTTAAGAAAGGATACAAAACTATGGTAAATAAAATAAATACACATTGAGAAAAGTATGTCAAATAACATATAAAACTATAGATGTTCAAATTTATAAATTTTAAAATATCAAATTTAATAGATAAAACTCTAAATTATTATCATAAAATTTCATAACAATAACTAGTTTTGAAAAATAAGAACGAATAATGATTTTTAAGAAGAACGAAGAGAACACCTATTTAGGTCTCATAATCTTTTGGAAGGAAATTAATGAAAATTTTTAGTAACTTAATCTAATTTGAAATATTTCCCCCTTGATTTCCTCTAGTTTGTTATTTCATAATTATATTATGTTAAGTGAAATAAAGAAAAAAAAATACATAAATCAATCCATAACAAACTAATATATTGTCATTTTTAATAAACATTGAAAGTATTGCTAATGGATCCTATTAAATGTTAAAATATTGTTGCAAATGGTGCATATTAATCTACAAAAAACAAGATGATCATAAATTTGGATGAAAGAAGGAAATATATATAATTTTGTTGGTAAGTGTTTTTGATAGACTCTTCATTGCCCCACTTATTATAAATTAAATTAAAAGTTATTTTTTTGACTTTACACTATCCACATTTGGTACATGAATAACTTCCTAAGCATTTACTACACATAATTATTAGGCGTAAAAAGTCTATTTTATTCATATTTTATTAGTTAGTAATGCAGTAATTAGTAATGTTAACTCTTTTTTTTTAATTAAAAATTATGTGACATAAAATTTAATATCTCAAAGAATTTGAACCATTATGTCTAGATGCATGAATTTAAAAAAATATTATTTAATATTAAATTAATGATATATTAATATTTAATTTAGTTTAGAGATAAAATAAGAACAAAATGGTAATTCAACTTTTAAGATATGAGATGTGATATGATGATCACCTGTAATTTTGAATATTGAGATCAATCGGAGTTCTAAGCACTTTTCTTGAAATTGGGATTTTATTCTCAAACTTCACATATCTTTCGATTTCTATATTTAATCTTTATAATTTTGCTTTCGCGTTATTTATATGTTATTCTGGTTCTTATCATAGGTTATGCCAACTGTATAACCACAAAATACTTTTAGCCTTTAGTAAGTATGAAGGAATTGATATCCCATAAAAACTTCATTGTTAATAGTGCATGACAGCTTCATAAGTTACACAGAACAATGTAACTTGACCTTATGACTTTATAGCTTTTGATTATTCTGCAAGTTCAAGTGAAATTATGCTAGACTCAAACAGACTGTACTGGATGGATAAATAGCCAAGCAGTAAGTCATGGTAAACCCCAACAACTTCGAATGTTTTTTAAATATTTATATGATCAATCCAACTTAGATTGTCTGTTACTTGAGCTTGAATTTGAAAAAACCCTTATAGTGAAGCTTCAATTAGGAGGGTGGTAAGTATGCTTATTCTTCATTCTTTTCCATGTCAGTGTCTTTTGGGATCAAGAAATAAGCATGATTGTAACTGAGCTATTTTATATGATCATGTGAAAAAATAAATGAAAAGTGACTTTTATTCCAGTTTTGCACAGTGATAACAAAAAGTTACCCCTATTAGTTATCTTATTCTTGTCACTGCAACAAAAACAAAGAGTGATAGAATTTTTATCGGCATTAGGTCATTGTTATTGAATGCAATGTTGCTATAGGTTTTAGGGACACTTATAAAGAGTGTTAATTGACCTTAAAAATCATACTTTGAGTTTTACATTTCAGTTTATAGGTGTTAGTGAAAAACTTACAATATAATAAGATTGCAAGATTATAATTGAAAATAAAATGAAGAAATGAATCTTTAGGCCGAGGCACGGATATCTCGCTCTCTTTAATGAGATTCAAACACACTGCGGTATAATCTACACCGATCCAGCAGTAATACTCTTGACTTGTATCATCCAGGATACAACAGCCCAACAACAGTGTATAACTCAAGGAACTCCGAATTAGTTGAATATTCCAAAATCCATAAAAGAACACCTTCCTTCAACATATAATACTCTCTTTTGTATAGTGAATATAGTTGAAGACTTAGAATATTTTTCTATGTCTCAACTCTCTCTTTCACTACATTAACCTGAATATAAACCACTCATCTTTTTTCACTCTATTTATTCTTGTACTTCTCTTGTTTCTTCTCCTATGTCAACACAAATGAAGACTACACTATTTATAGGTGATGAATTCTTCCTTGCATTGAATAAGAGAATAATGGATAGTAAATTTGCCAAATGAATGACTCAATTTTACATAAGTTAAAAGACATAAATATAGAATAATGGATGAAATGAAGAGTTGGTGGTTACATAAGTTACTAAAAACTAATGTCCATTTTCTTCCACAATTGATAAGAGTAAAGAGGCACAAATGTAACGTATATCAATAGACATTACATTATATATAATGTGACATATAATATATATTTATATTAATATTAAAATGTCACACCAACAATCCCCCACTCATTTTAATATTAAGATAAAAGAGTTTTCACAACTTAGTTGAAGGTAGACTACTATGCATAATGAAGGTGTGCTCTGAATTGCACCTTCACTTAGTAAAACAATAACCTTTACTTCAGAGTTAGTAGTGGTCTCAGACTTGAACTATGACTGCTTAAGGGAAATAAAGAATTATTGCATACACACAATAATCAAGATGTTGACATAAGCTTTAATAGCCAGCACATTACGGCCTTGTGTTATCCCGGTTTTATGAGTGTTTTTGAGAACAAGCCCATTCTCAAAGAAAACGACCTGCTTTCACACACACACATGTGAAATCTGTCAAGGCCGCTCCTATAATTTGACACCCCACTCATATGAGATACAGACTTTCATTAAGAGTTTAAAGACTCAACCTCCACAAATAAGTATATGCACTCACATCATAGGGATTAATAAAATTAATATTCGTGCATTTTACAATAAGTCATCATATGATTCGTTCTTCCCATTGAACCTGGTTATAGGATCTCTAGTCCCCAGGTTGGGTTTCCTCATACATGACTTGGAATTTATGAGCTTCAATTTTCATCCCCCTCGATGTGCTTTAGACTCTTTATCTTGCTAAGGCCTTAGTTCATGAATTTGCAAGATTAGCACAAATTTTAACACAATCAACATTGATGGTATACCAATGATCAATATTATCTCACAATATTTTATTTTTTTCTCCTCAAGAGTCTAAATTTACCGTTATAGTAACAATTTTGTATTTAACCAATATATTGGTGCTTTCACATTTAATCAAAATTTAAAAAATTATTTTCTCAAAATAAAGTGTTTCAATTCACATTTTCACTAGTTGAAGTTTAACTTATTTATTGTTTTTACTTCAACCTTCATAATAGAAATAGCAAAAAATAATTTGCTTTTCTCAACCACCAAATAACACTAATTTTTTTCTCATCTAGTTTGCTTGTACCTCCAAAGTACTTGTATTGCAAACACAACATCAAGTCAAGTTGTTAGTCACATAGCTCATATTTTTATAAGATTAGCAAACTCCATTTGTTTTTATTTGTCACAACTTTCTTACACAATTGAATCAAAAGGAGTTGCAAGACTCACACAAACAACAAAATTGCATTTCACAAATTTTTTCCATATTATGTGACTTGACAAGGAAAACTTCATCACATGTTTTATGATATTTTTTTCATTTCAAGAATAAAATTTATCTCACCATAAATTTCATGCTAAATGACTACTCAAAATGGTTTTCATAATTTATTTAAAACTGTCATGTTAGAGCTAAAAATCATCACATTATAGCCAAATAATAACATCTGATTTATTCAACAATTAATATATATGCTTTTGTAAAACTATTTTAGAGCATTTTTCAAAGGTACAAAAAACACAATTTCACAATGATTTTTTTTTCATTTCATATACCCTCACTATTTCAAGAATTCAAACATCATTTTTATCCCAATGAAAAGTAGATTCACTTTATTCATGAAAATACTAGGTAAATTTTTTTTCTTTACCTTTTCTCCACTTTTGAGCAAGTAGAAAAATAATTTACCGTACACCTCTTCTCTTCCATCTCTTGAAAAGAGCGAATTTGAGCGGAATGATGTTGAGAGCCCTATCATGATATCCACATTTTTTCAAATTGTAACAAAACATGAATCTCCTTAAAATTGTTAGTGAAAAACTTACAATATATTAAAATTGCAAGATTATAATTTAAAATAAATTGAAGAAATAAATCTTCAGGCTGAGGCACAGATATCTCGTTCTCTTTAAGGAGATTGAAGCCCACTGCGTCATAATCTACACCGATCCAGCAGTAATACTCTTGACTTGTCTCCTCCAGGATACAACAACCCAACAACAGTATATAACTCAAGCAACTCCGGATTAGTTGAAGAGTCCAAAGCTCCACAAAATAACACCTTCCTTCAACATATAATACTCTTTTTTGTATAGTGAATATAGTTGAAGACTTAAATATTTTTCTATGTCTCCACTCTCTTTCACTACACTAACCTCAATATAAATCACTCATATTTTTCACTCTATATTTTCTTGTACTTCTCTTGTTTCTTCTCCTATCTCAACACAAATGAAGACTACACTATTTATAGGTGATGAATTCTTCCTTGCAATGAATAGGAGAATAGTGGATAGTAAATTTGCCAAATGAATGGCTCAATGTTACATAAGTTACAAGACATAAATATAGAATAATGGATTAAATGAAGAGTTGGTGATTACATAAGTTACTAAAAACTGATGACCATTTTCTTCTACAATTGATGAGAGTAAAGAGGCACAAATGTAATGTCTATCAATAGACATTACATGATATATAATGTGATATATAATATATATTTTTTTTAATATTAAAATGTCACACCAACAATAGGTTTTGGGATTTTGTTGTAACTTTCTCCTCCTATTTAGGTTCTTATCCTTTCCTACGTTGGTTAAGTAAGCTTTTATAAACTCTTTACATACTCCACATACAATCAATAAAGATATATAAACTCTCTTCTTCCATTCTGTCTTGATTAATATAATTCACATGGTATAAAGATCCATATCAACTCTCACAAGTCCTTTTTTTTATAGCCGTCCCACCCTTCCTATTAAATGGCCTCAAACATCTCGAGCCTCAATTCTAATGCCAACACCAACACAATTGCTGCTTAATTTAATTGTGTAACCCATCAAATTAGTTGGCACCAACAACTCCATGCTAGCTTATGAGTGGTCACAACCTTTATGGCAATATCAATGACTCGCATAGTATCTCAAAACAATCCTAAGTTCGTTACATGATCGCCAAGGTTGAGTAATCCAACATGCTATGTAATGAGAATCAATCTATGTTGTTCAAAATCTTCAAAATCCATGCCACATAATATTTGGTTAACTTACCTGGGGTGCTTTGACTATATGTATAACCGAGAAATATATATTGATTGGATATTTGGTTTATGTCATATATATATATAAAGTATGACAATGTTTTGCTATTATACCAGATATCTTATGAATAAAATGTCAGAGGTTGATAAAGAATTAAATTTCATTAATGTTAGCTCAAGAGCGTTGTAATAAATTGAGATTATACTTAATATGTCATAGTAATATACATTTATTGGTCGTATCTTAACACTTATTTCTGCACTTAGATCCATACCCTTGAATTCTAATATTTTTATGTGATGAATGCCCGCACTTGAGTCTGAGAAACATAGGCATCATTTGATCTAACACGTGTTGTTACTATTGCTGATCTAGTCACTACCTGGGATGCTTTGCGTACTATTACTGTATCCAAAGAGCCTTCCTGTTGCCCTATTATCTACACTAAGTCCAATCTCTCTGTAATGAACTTGCCACTATCAAGGATCCGAAGTCTAATGAAGAAATCTTACAATACACACCTTTTTGCCAGCACACTACCCTAGCCTACCTTATCTATAGGTATTTTAGTCGCCTGCATTGGGATCAAATTGACTACTCTATGAAAGACGAGAGAAGAATCCAATTTCCCCTGTCTGTTCCTTCTGAATGGTGGGTCATTTGACCAGCGCATACATTGATTTATCAGATCCATCGATTGTTGTAGTAAATTCAGTGGACGACACAAAAGTCTCTTCTAGATAGTACCATCGACCAGAGATCCCACTACGAAGAAATTCTGGGAGTTACAAGCTCACTTGAGAATATTGGAAATTGAACTCTATTAGATCAAATATTATGTTGCTTCCAGTAGCTCTGATTTTAAATGCTTAGGCTCAAATACCAGTGGAACAAGAAATATTACTTTTAAGGATCTTCGTGCTTCAAAAATGCAACGTACTTAGGGGTGAACTCTATTTTATTGCTGCTAAAATTCCGGTATCAAAAGCATAACCACTTATAACTAGTGTTGTCAAAGGTGTGCATAAGCCCTGAAACGAGGCTCAAAACGTGTTGATCACTTCGCCTTGATTAATGTGTGGTTCACTGTCATCATTAAGGTTCTAACACATATTTTTTCTTTCCAATGAGTATCTGAAAGAGGCGACACAAAGGATTGATCCTTCACTTAATTGCAAGTTCTTCTATATTTTTTCTTTCTTATATTTGTTGCTCATTCTTTTAATTTTATCCTTAAACTAAACATATATATTTGTATTTTTAATTCTGCCTTTTTTCATTAAAGTTCTCACTTTATTTGTGCTTAAAACCCCAAGAAACATAGAGTTTTTCTGCGTGTTTTGAACATTGCTTATAACTGACTTATTTGATAATACCTCACCCTTTATATCCTAAAACAATTGTGAATTTGATAATCTATCTAGTAGGGGGCTCACCCCACAAGCACAAACTTTCCGTTTTCTCTTCCTTCGTCTTGCGTCCACAAACAACAAACACGCTGCTTAGAATCCCTACTCATATTCTAAAGGTATTACTTCAATTTAAGTTCAAGTGCACATTGTATTTCATAACTTAAAAAAGTTATAAGCACAACATAAAAGTTGTTCTAGTCATAATCCTATCTTTACATTGAGCCAACTCCAAAAACATTTCTGTCATTATTTGTTACGACTGGAGTCTAGACCCCAGACGAGACCGGCGTCGTTGACCTCTCAGAGGTTGCAGACAAGCCTACTTACGTCATTCTTACTTCATCTAGGTTAGTCTGGATGAATGCTCCACATCCGGATAGTTTCAGCATCAACCTGTAGCTCTAGCATCCACTAGTGCCTACACCTAAAATTGTAGAGTTGTATAGGGTTAGTACACACTTGTACTAACTATGGGTATATGAAAGCACACACCAAGGACATGCATGAGTAAGAATAGCTCTTTCCTAACAATATGATTGTAGAAGGTCAAGTCAGTGGACTTGCCAAATTGAGATTAGAAAAGTGAGTGAGCTCTCCAAATTTGGATTAGGAAAGTTTATGATCTTTCAAAATTTGGATTAGGAAAGTTATGCCATGAGAGTAACATGCATCATCATACTTAACATTTTGCACATAGAACACAACAGCGTACAGATAGCACATATCATAATTCATATAACACATAACGTTTTCCATATCACTCATTAGTATGCCATGAGACCTTCAAACCATGGACTTGACATTAAGACTTCCCAAAAATGAGGGCTCAACATATGGGACCTCAACTAGGGAGTCTGATTTAGCAAACACAGAGTCAGCTAGATTCATTCATACGTACTTCAATTTATTTCATTCATGGGCCAGTGTAAACACCAGCTATACCTAGAATGTAGTTTAAGACTTCCATCGGGTTCGTTGTGCAATGACAAAGAATGACATAATGTCATTACTTGTATCTAACTCACCTCTTGATTATCCTATCCTAACACCTTTGGTATCATTCGTTTCATTATGTGCATCATTTGAGGCTTGCCTCATTCATTCATTGGGAACTTTAACTTTAACTGACATAGATCATGTGAGCATCATGAAATCCAGTGTCATGAACCCCCACACCAAAAAGAGGTGGAATCACCAGCCAAAGTGACCCAAAACATGCTAGCGTACATGGGAATCGAACCCCGCCAGATCCCTATATTGACAGTATAAGTTCGAAGACTAGGAGATATAAGGAGACCCATACCCGGCATGTCAGACACTCTCATCTCATGAGAGTTACGTGAACCTCTGCCCTTCCCGAAAGAAGGCATCACCGCTCATAGCTAGTCTATTGGTGCTGAGTATAAAGTTCTATTACATTCAGCTCATACGTCATGGATGTTGTCTTCTAGTATGAAGACATCATAGCTCAATAGATGATTTATCATCTCATCATTAGTATTAAGTGTGTTAATCTCAAAACTTTCATTAGAGTGTTCATAGAGACTGGTCTCTTCATTAACTTTCCACTGTCATAGGTGAGTACGTTTTGGTAACATTTACTCAGGCTCATTTGATATTGCTCTCATCTTTTATGTTAGCCTCATATCATGTTGTCACCACATTCATTATCATTAGCACATTTGCTCTTCATATTTACTCACCCCTTTTTACGTGAATGTTCAATTCATCATATGCCAATGCATTTGACCATTTGGTGTGTTTCACATTCTTACTTAACCCTTCTAGGGTTTCATCTTTTCATTGTTCATTTCATTATTTCATTGTTCATTTCATCATATGACAACGCACTTTAACATTTAGTGTATTTTACACTCGTACTTAGCCCTTCTAGGGTTTCATCATTTCATTACATACATCTTATGTTCACTTACTTTTAAATGTATGCTAGACTTATGGGTCTATACATAGAAACCATAAGACTTCATTCATAGGTCGTTTAAGTGACTCATATCTTCCTAAGATTATGTAGTACAAGACTTATGCATTTTTTATGTAATCCAAGATCTCAATTTCGATCAAAGTAGGCAGCATTATTATTGAACATTTAATTTATGTATGACTTATGTATCATTACAGAATTTTGGCAAGGGAACCCGGTTTTTAAATCTCTTGAACAACACTTGCATTTTTTATTCATTTTAGTTTGATCTATACGGCTTGGGGACCCAAGTTCGAGCCCCAATGCCATCTTTTTATTGTCCCCTTAATTTCTCTCTTCATTTTTCACTTAATGAAACTAAGAGGATGTGGGATCGAACCCCCACAACCTCATTTACTTTTTATTTTCATCGCTTTTAAATTTATCTCCTTTGTTCGAGGGGTTGTGGGTTCGAACCCCCACAACCCCTCTTTAATTTCTTTTAATTTTCTCCTTAAATCTTCCTAGGAGGTCGTGGGTTCGATTCCCACACGTCTCCCCCTTTATTTTTCTTTTATTCACCTCCTTAATCTGCCTAAGAGGTCATAGGTTTGATTCTCACAAGCAACCCCCTTTAAATTTCTTTTATTCTCCTCCTTAATCTGCCTAAGAGGTCGTGGGTTCTATTCCCACATGTCTCCCCCTTTATTTTTCTTTTATTCTCCTCCTTAAATCTGATTGAGAGGTGGTGGTTCGAATCCCACTCCTCTCATTGCTTATTTTGTTATTTTAAGTTACATTTTCCAACTAATACCATGGTTCGAATCCCCTTCACCATTTTTGTTTTTACTTCTTTATTTTCATGATTTTTAACACGGTGATGTCACGGGTTTAATTCTCCATGACCTCACTTTTTTTAATTCATTTTTCCCAACATTTTGAACCCTTTTTGCTGACCGAAATTCATCAATATAAGCTGGAAATTTTCTTTAAATTTTTCAGCCTCCTTTCATCAAGTTATTCGTAGTGCATTTAGAATGTTTTAGGTGTATTTTCATGGATTCGTTTAGACAAGATATTATCCCCCAAATCAGATACATTTCAACTCATATGAATATCACATTTACATCAACGTGTGTACATGAAATATAAAGAAGTATCATGCCATTTTAAGCCTAAACCATAAACAATAGCCACGACAACACACACATACACACGTAGTTACATTTTTGGAAACATCAACATAAGTCACATAATTCCAAACATAAATATAAACACATAATCCTCACGAGAACATGTTTCATCCCTAGTTTTCTACCAGCAAACATAACCAACCTATGATTCAATGGGATATAGTGACAGGGACATGCAACGGGGAACAATCCTAGTTTTCGGAATAAATATTATGAGTCTTAAGGGGTCTCTTGGGAAAGGGATCAAGAGAGAAGAGAAACCATTCCTTTTTGACACTCAAAACTCGACTTGCTTCTCAAAGAACCCCCCCCCCCAAACACACGTCCAAATCCAAGAGCTTCAACACCAACTTTACGGAAAAACCCTCTCTTTGCCTAACGTGTTTAATTAGTTGTTTGTTTATAATTTTCATTGTGAGTTATTCAATTGTGAAGAACATTGGTTTACCTATTGTTTTTGTACGTTATTTTTATGAGAAAAATGTGAGTGAGAGTGATACAGACGTGAGAGAGAGAGATGAGCATGGGAGGAAGAGTTTTCTTAGGCTCAGGAGTCTAGTTTAGGTCTTAGTCAAATAATGTTTTATCTAATTATTAAAAATCTGATTTAATTTTATTTTAAATCCTCTAATAACTAATAAATATTAATGAATTACATTAATTTACCAACTTAAATTAAAAATAATTTAATTCATTGCTTCCACCTAGGTTCGAACCCGAGTGGAGCAAGACTTCACTTCAAGAGCCCAATTTCGGCCCTCTCTCCCCAAAATGCCCCTCCACCATATTAATTAAATAATTAATTATATATTTAGGGTAATTAAGATACTAACCTTATCCTAGAAAAAGACCATTTTACCCCTAGACTCTCCAAATCTAAAATTTCCCTTTTTAAATCCGTTAAAGACTCCTTCCAGTAAATCTTCATATTCGAGAGCCCTACATGGTTGGACCCAACCTTTCCTTGATCAAATAACTATCAAAGTCAGTTGGCTTGGATGTAGCAAGGGTTCCGAGGTCTTGTTCTACGCGCATCAATCCATGTGAACCCGGTCTAATCGTTGGCATTCTAGACACATTAATCATTACTTATCATATACATTTTTAGGGTTGTTACATTATCCCCCCCCCTAGGAACATTCGTCCCCGTATGACACTACTCTCTACTAACAATAAGTAAGTCATCTATAGAATGTATACCTACATAGGTAATTCAATACTCCACACTGGTGAATATCTGATTCACATATTAACATGATGGTGCACATCCTTGAAACCTACTAGTAGCTTCACATTAGTAGACTAAGAAACTCTTTCCTAAACTAGTCTCATCAAAGCATACAACATAAGCAAACATGTAAGTCATACAAATCAGCAACCAACATGATGACTCAAAACATATTAACCTCATACTAGTGCATAAACACCATACTCAGTCAAATACATGAAAGACTAATTAATGTTTAACTTCATACTAGTGCATAAACACCATACACAGTCAAACACATGAAAGACTAATTAAGGATAAGCACTCGAGACTTCACAAGAGGTGCCTTCCCCTGCACCCATAGACTTGAGTGCGCAGAATCGTTGCCTCCTTAAGCCTCTTCACTTAGACCATTAGGTTGAACTCTCTCCTTCCCTTGTTCTTGACTTCTCCTATACGGACAATCCTTAATCATGTGACCCGGTTTGCCACAAGTGTAACAAGCGTTAGAGTCCATCATACATTCTCCTTCATGCAGTATGCCACACTTCCTACAAGGTGGCCTCTCCTAGGCTGTAAAGTCTTACAAACCTCAAGGATTAATCCCTGACTGACATCGAGTCCTGCTTAAGGTTGATGAATTCCTCAACCTTAGCCTCCTTCATTTATCTAGGAAAAAACCACCCTAGAAAAGCCATCTTGAAAAGGTCCCAAGTAATAGGACCCCCTCCTAAGGCTCTGCTATCCTGCTACGCCTTATACCAGGATTGAGCTACATACTTTAGCTGGTAGGATGCCAACTCAGACTTCTCCACATCAATCAAACCCAATAGCCGGAGCTTGTAAATTGCAAGCTTGGGCCATCTGTACCAAAGTTTTCCTTACTTCTCCATCTGTCAACTCAGTTGAGTTAACAAACATCTCTATTCCGGTAGCTGGAGCTTGGGAAGAAACTTGAATTACCCCAGTAGCCGCTCCTCCAATCTCTCGACATGCTTTTCTCCTTGTATTCATCTTTTGGGAACTTCAAGAGCTGATGTTACATATGCTCTTAACACCAAGAAATCCAACATTGGAGAAGGTATTATAAGATAAGAAGAAGAGAAATTTTCCTGCGTATCATGCAGTCTCTAATCTAGGATAGTGGTGCACTTCACTACCATGACTTAAAAACTACTCAATGTGGTGATGTGAACTTTATATCCTCGGAATTTAACCTAGCGCTCTGATACCAAATTTGTCTCGATTAGAGTCTAGACCCCAGACGAGACCGGCATAGTTGACTTCTCACAGGTTGTAGACAAGCCTACTTACGTCATTCTTACTTCGTCTTGGTTAATTTTAGCAGGAAATTTGAAACTTTTTGTTTCTTAACATTCTTACTAAACATTCTACTACATACGTAATTGTTCACCATCAACCATCTAACATTAAGATCATCAAATGAAAGGAACAATTTATTATAACGATAAAGATGTACTTGCCAAAATGGCACCAATACAATGTCTAAACAAAATGGGAAAGAAAACGCTAGTGGAACATACTCCACTAGCTCAAACCTAAAACTAATCTAGGATATAATAGGAAAGCATCCTCGAAAACATGAAGACCTACAAAGTACGGATGAATGCTCCACGTTCGGATAGTTTCAGCGTCAACATATAGCTCTAGCGTCCACCTGTGCCTGCACCTAAAATTGTAAAGTTTTATAGTGTTAGTACACACTTGCACTAAGTATGGGTATATGCAAGCACACACCAAGGACATGCATGAGTAATAATAGCTCTTTCCTAACAACATGATTGTAGAAGGTCAAGTCAGTGGACTTGCCAAATTGAGATTAGGAAAGTGAATGAGCTTTCCAAATTTGGATTAGGAAAGTTTATGAGTTTTCCAAATTTGGATTAGGAAAGTTATGCCATGAGAGTAACATGCATCATCATACTTAACATTTTGCACAAACCACACAACAACGTACACATAACACATATCATAATTCATATAACGCATAACGTTGTTCATATCACTCATTCATATGCCATGAGACCTTCGAATCATGGACTTGACATTAAGACTTCCCAAAAATGAGGGCTCAACATATGGGACCTCAACTAGGGAGTCTGATTTAGCACACACAGAGTCTGCTTCATTCATTCATACGTACTTCATTTTATTTCATTCATGGGCCAGTGTAAATACTAGCTATACCTAGGATGTAGTTTAAGACTACCATCGGGTTCGTTGTGCAATGACAAAGAATGACCTATTGTCATTACTTGTATCTAACTCACCTCTTGATTATCCTATCCTATCACATTTGGTATCATTCGTTTCATTATATGCATCATTTGAGGCTGGCCTCATTTATTCATTGGGAACTTTAAGTTTAACTGACATAGATCATGTGAGCATTATAAAATCAAGTGTCATGAAACCAGACATCGAAAAGTGGTGGAATCACCGACCAAAGGGATCCAAAACATGCTAGCGTACACGGGAATTGAACCCCGCCAGATCTTTATATTGGCAGTATAGGTTCGAAGACTAGGAGATATAAGGAGACCCACACCCGGCATGTCAGACAGTCTCATCTAATGAGAGTTACGTGAACCTTCGCCCTTCCTGAAAGAAGGCATCACCACTCATAGCTAGTCTATCGGTGCTCCGTATAAAGT
Organism: Solanum arcanum; assembly: GCA_027789145.1. Lineage (NCBI taxonomy): Eukaryota > Viridiplantae > Streptophyta > Magnoliopsida > Solanales > Solanaceae > Solanum > Solanum arcanum. Next base: position 37,795,208 of record CM050933.1, read on the forward strand.
TCCATTACATTCAACTCATACGTCATGGAAGCAGGCTTCTAGTATGTGGACATCATAGATCAATAGATGATTTCTCATCTCATCATTAGTATTAAGTGTATTAATCTCAATACATTCATTAGAGTGTTCATAGAGACTGGTCTCTTCATTAACTTTACACTCTTATAGGTGAGTATGTTTTGGTATTAATTGCTTAGGCTCATTTGAGATTGCTTGAATCTTTTACATTAGCCTCATATCATTTTGTCACCACATTCATTATTATTAGCACATTTTATCTTCATAGTTACTCACCCCTTTTTATGTGAATGTTCATTTCATCATATGCCAATGCACTTGGCCATTTGGTGTAGTTCACATTTTTACTTAACCCTTTTAGGGTTTCATCATTTCATTGTTCATTTCATCATTTAATTGTTCATGTCATCATATGCCAATGCACTTGGCCATTTAGTGTATTTTACACTCGTACTTAGACCTTTTAGGGTTTCATCGTTTCACTACATACCACTTACTTTTAAACGTATGCTAGACTTATGGGTCAATACATACAAGCCATGAGGCTTCATTCATAATTCGTTCAAGTGACTCATATCTTTCAAAGATTCTGTAGTACAAGACTTATGCATCTTGTATGTATTCCAAGATCTGGATTTCAATCCAAATTGGCAGCATTATTATTGAACATTTAATTCACATATGACTTATGTATCAATATGGAATTAGGACAAGGGAACCCGGTTTTCAAATCTCTTGAAAAACACTTGCATTTTTTATTCATTTTGGTTTGATCTATACGGCTTGGGGACCCAAGTTCGAGCCCCAATGCCTTCTTTTTATTTTCCCCTTAATTTCTCTTTTCATTTTTCACTTAATGGAACTAAGAGGATGTGGGATCGAACCCCCACATCCTCATTTACTTTTTATTTTCGTCGCCTTTAAATTTCTCTCCTTTGAACCCCCACAAACCCTCTTTAATTTCTTTTAATTTTTCTCCTTAAATCTGCCTAGGAGGTCGTGGGTTCGATTTCCACACGCCTCCCCCTTTATTTTTCTTTTATTCACCTCCTTAATCTGCCTAAGAGGTCATAGGTTTTATTCTCACCCACAACCCCCTTTAAATTTCTTTTATTCTCCTCCTTAATCTGCCTAAGAGGTCGTGGGTTCGATTCTCACACGCTTCCTCCTTTATTTTTCTTTTATTCTCCTCCTTAATTATGATTGAGAGGTGGTGGGTTTGAATCCCACTCCTCTAATTTCTTTTTTTTTTTAAGTTACATTTTCCAGCCAATAACATGGTTCGAATCCCCTTCACCACATTTCTTTTTACTTCTTTATTTTCATGATTTTTACATGGTGATGTCACAGGTTTAATCCTCCACGACCTCACTTGTTTTAATTCATTTTCCCATTATTTTGAACCCTCTTTGCTGACCGAAATTCATCACTAGAAGCTGAAAATTTTCTTTTAATTTTTCAGCATCCTTTCATAAAGTTACACCTTAGTTCTTAGGAAAATTTCATAGTGTATTTAGAAAGTTTTAGGTGCATTTTCGATATTTTTCCTGAAATAAGCCATATTTCAACTCATATGAACATCACATTTACATCAACATGTGTACATTAAATACAAAGAAGTATCATGCCATTTCAAGTCCTAAACCATAAAAAATAGCCACGACAACACACACATACACACGTAGTTACATTTTTGGAAACATCAACATAAGTCACATAATTACAAACATGCATATAAATACATAATCATCACGAAAACAAGTTTCATCCCTAGTTTTCTACCAACAAACATAACCAACCTATGATTCAATGGGAGCTAGTGACAAGGACATGCAACGGGGAATAATCCAAGTTTTCGGAATGAATATTCTGAACCTTAAGGGGTCTCTTGGGATAGGGACCAAGAGGGAAGGGAACCCATGCATTTTTGACGTTCAAACCTCAACTTTCTGCCCAAAGAACCCCTCCAAACACACGTCCAAATCCAAGAGCTTCAACACCAACTTTACGGAAAAATCACTCTCTTTGCCCAACGTGTTTGATTAGTTGTTTATTTATAATTTTCATTGTGAGTTCTTCAAGTGTGAAGAACTTTGGTTTACCTACTAGTTTTGTATGTTATTTTGATGAGAAAAACGGTAGTGAGAGTGATAGAGACGTGAGAGAGTGAGATGAGCATAGGAGGGAAGAGTTTTCTTTTGCAGATTTCTGGACCATCGATCTTTCATCTTCTAAAACCATCCGTCCTCGTCTTTCACACTCCAAAAAACAGATTTCAACTCATTTTCCAAGCACACACACTCCGCAAAAAATCACCCTTTATTCCACCCCTTTTGTTCCAACTTCAGTAAATCGATTCACAAGTCTTATCGATCCACAAGTCTTCATAATTCCAGCTATGCTCTCTTCCAAATTTAAGACTTAACTACAAAGATGATGTGATTGTTTATTTATCTAGGAAAAAATAATTTATTACTAATTACTGATTGATCTACTAAAGAGTTCACATTTTATGAAATTGAATTGTGTCTGTTTATCCATATGCATACCCCCCATATCAATTGCTAGAGGTTATGGATAAGTTATCAAACATGGTATTCTGGATTCAATTACCCATATAAATTTTGGAATGAAACAGTAAAATTGAAATGTTTCCTCACCATAAATGGAGCTTAAAAGCGTATGAAAAGGTGAAGTTGTGTTACTCGATAGTGTCCATGAAATCTTCCAAAACTTTCTCTTATGTGAAAAAAGTTGAGAATCTTAACCAATAATCCGCTGATGGAGAGCACTGTGTCAGTTTCCACTTATTCTTCATCAAACTCTTGTACTGACAATCAGCGATCACAACCACGCTACTTGTACTATAGCTGATTCAGGTGTTGTTGCCAATGTTACTGCTATTCTGTTTCTACATCTACCCATCATTTGTTAATCAAAGTCTCTTAACTGCTCGTAAAATATATGGGTGTCTTTTGGTATTTAATAGTGTTGTGGGATATGGTTAATCAGTTAACTGGATACAGTTTTTGTTTATATTATAATTTTCATCATATCGTTGAATCAAAAATTAGTTGATGATCTTATACCTTTTGTTGGTTATAGTGAAATACTTTTATTGGTATTTGTAGAATTAGGTAGGAATTGAATGCAATCTATTCTTCAATCGTGATGGATGGAGAATAGCAATTTACTATGAATAATGGAGAATTGCAATTTACTATGAATAAACCCATCCACTTTAAGGTTACGGTGATATGAAGACATTCCGACTTTCTTTATTTTCAATTTATATTAATTTTATTTACCTTCGTAACATTACATTATTTTTGTAGGATTAACATCGTCTTAAAAAAATTAAAGAAATTGTATACCCCTACACAACCAAAGATAAGCAAGAAATAAAAGGTTCTCTAAAAAAATGCTCAAACACCTATACTAACTCTTTTTAAGTGCACCAAAAGTATCTAGAAATCGAAGACCCTGATATGAACATATTTTTCGGACCTTCAAGGCTTTCTTGTTCATTTCCCTTCAAAGCATGCACAGAGCAGTCAATAAGCTACATTCCATTTAACAGAACTTCATATTCCATGCCTTTACTCTTAGGTTTAGGTTTAAAGATTTATTACTTAGCCGTACTTTATTTTGTTTATTTGGTAAAGTCATTTTTCTTGAAGATTTTACTTTGTGAAATATGCAGCCTTATTTATTTTAATAAGAACTTCAGGAACTTCTAAAAGGAACCCTTTTGAAATGTTAAGAACAAATGCACAACTTGGTTTTAAATTAGTAAGATTTATTTTTTAGAAGATTATGTCTATAAACTCAAGTAGTTAGAGCAAACTGATAGGCGATAGAGTTAAACTGACACATTGTACTTAGCGCCAAGTCAGTCTGAGAAATAATTGCATCAAATTTGCAGCATGCTATTCATCGCTGTTAATGGTAATCTATGTAAGTATCAACAAACCAAAAAAACGCTTAAAGCTAATTAGAAAAATTTTTAACTATTAATTGATAGCAAACGATTCTCACTCACATCATCGCTTCCTTTATAGTTTAGCTAAATTCTTCTGCTTGCTATGACTTTATTGCATTTCTCTTCTCCCTTAAGTTATAGACTTCATACCGGCCACTAAAATTTATAATAAACTTTTATAGTGATGTTGATGCAGGGCTACTAAAATAGTAGTCTCCAAACTCGAATGGTCAGTTAGATGCTTAGGTAACGAGGGAAACCTAATACCCCTGAAGGCTGCTTTCGAATCTTTGTCCAGTGTAGTTTCTTAATCTTTCACAAATATTATCTTTGGAATCGCAATATCCTTTAATAATAAAGGTAAACAACATGTAAATGTGATCCATTACTTTATTCCAATTTGTTTAATTTTCCAATTTTAACATAGTCATTAGCCTCAAGTTTGTTCAACATCTAGCCTTGATCTATAGTAGGTCTAACCATAAAATAATTTCATAAACATCATTTTTCGGGCATAATGATTACAAAGGGGATAGTGCCTCCCTACCCTCGCAATGTGAGGTAAGGGCATAGTACACTCTACACTTCCCACACCCCACCTTATGGAATTATTCTGGGTTGTTGTTGATTACAAAGTGGATGGTATTGGGATAATAATTTTGTAGTATAAATAGAGATACAATTCATCTTTTCTTATTCCAATTTGTTTAACTTGTCACTCTGTCTCTGGTATCCCATATTTTACAACAAAAAAGAAAATTAAAGTATCTCATTCTTAAATACAAAGATGTTCTTGGCAAATTCTTGGTCATCTTGACTGGTATATGTATAAGTAAGTATCCGTGTTGAGAGAGATATGCACACATACCCAAGCTAACAGAAAATTTTACCTTCAGGAAAATGTGACCATACAAGTGTAGAAAGTCAAAGCTATTCAAATAATTAACTTAGATAATGGATGTAGGCACACCTACCCCTGGAGAACTTCTAAGGATATGAGTGTGCCAGGAGTAACGTGAATAGAAGTAAAAGCTTATGCAATCACACAAGCTCCCAAATGATTATGACAAAATACAAAATAAAATGTGATAGAATAGTTTATCTACCTCTGCTCTTCTTTGCCTCAAACATGACGAAATGAATTATAATAAATGAACTATCACTGGTGGGAAAGACCCTTCGGTCTTCCTCAGTCTGATGCAAAATCAGAAACTACTTGTTAACATCGAAAAGAAGAGAAAGAACATCAAAAAGGTAGTTTTGGAGATCACTTTTAATGCCACACCATGAAAAAAGAACCATGGTGTTGTATCCATTAGACCATCAAAATTGCTAACGATTTTAGTTTCTGTGAGCTTGACCTATATGCTGCTAAAATAGCACATATCTGGAGTTGAAGATGATATTCGGCTATGAGAACCTTTTAGGAAAGAAAAAAGAAAAGAACATAAACATACTTGTACTCTTGACTCAGTTATTTTAGATTTATTTGTACCTTTGATTTGTCATGTGCAAGCCTAGGCTAAAAATCACTTATTTTTAAGTCCCTATATACAATGTTAGTAATAATAATTAGCAGTATTTTCTGTATTTTGAAAACTACATATTAACAAAAGTCACTTTTCTAGAAGTTCCATAGTCTAAGAACTTTTAGATTTGGGGCACCAATTCTACAATTTACTAAGCATTAATACTATATAATAATTAATAAGGTGAGAATGATGAGGTTGAAGGATTGATTTATAACTGAACTGATATTTTGCTCACTTGAATTTATAGATGTATAATAGTACAATTTATGGTGAAGCGCTACAAATATCATTGATGTTTGTATTATTTAGGTCCCTTAATTTTGTGTCATCAGTTAAAGAATTTGCTTTTAGCTTTGACATCTTGATCAGCTTTATAAAACTCTCACTTATCAGGGAAATAAATGATCTGTTGGAAAGCCTCAATGCATAATGTTATTTGAAATTTTAGGTTAGAATGTTATGGCATGCATAAATATCAACAAAATCTATTTGTAAGATAACATATATCATGAAAATTGATTCTCATGTCGGGGATGTGAATGATCTTGGCATTGGTCACCCAAAATAACAATTATGTGTAGTTATGTTGAGATGTAAAGTAGACGATGTTAACATCTATACTCTTCTTGCGGAAATCTATAATCTCCTATTGTGAATTCTTTTAGGAGTAATAATTTGAATTACGTTTGATAGCTGTGAATTCTTCTAAGAGTAAAAAATTGAATTAAATTTGATATAATAGAAATTAGAGGGGAACAAAGCCGTTTAAAATTTTGAATATATTAGACTCTTGTGCACTCATTATGCCCATATTAGAGACATCGATCTCAGGTATACCTTAAGATATGAAGATATAGACTCATTTGGATCATGTGTAGTGTTATTTATCACAATTAGTAGTTTGTAACCTTGTTAGTAGTTATTTATAATTTCAGAAGGCATATAATATATATACATACATTTGGCCTAAGTGTTTTACCATTATCTTCCACTGCAGCTGTCTCTGTAATGTAGAGCAAAGATGGTTGCGCCATTTTTAAAGTGCACCATGGTAAACAAGAAGAATCCGTAGAATTATGACTTAAGTGTTGTAGGAATACACACGACAATAACATTCTACGGACTACTTCAATTGGATAAATCTCAAGCTACATTTGACAGATAGAAATAGTTTCACATCATGACGGACATGCATTCAATTTTTAGATTTTTATTTTTTGTAAACAAGTTTGTAATTACTATCTAAGTATGAGTAATGAAGATAATGTTTGCATGTACCAGTAAAATAACTTGGGTATATAATCAATTGTTTGCACAGACTTGCTTAGCTAGTTATATACTATATAGAAGAGCCATGAATTGAAACGACTAAGGCTATTTTTATAATTTTACACAATATCCAATTTATAGAATTATCTGTATTCGCTCGGCTAAGAAGATATTAGAGACTTCCAACACATACACATGTCTAGAAACATTCATAAGTCTCTTTTAGAATTTTTTAGCTTTCAAGAATGGTTTCTTAGTCTACATCAAAGAACTTTCTGATTCTTTTCATCTTCATAATGGGTTACATTTCAGTCTTCAGGTTTGTCCATCATTTAATTTTTTTCAAATTCTTTATTGGTTTTTCCTTCGTCTACTTTACCTAAGTCTTGGGTTTCACTAAGAAGAGTATAGATGAAACTTTCAATGAGCTGCACGTCAAATTGCTCTTCATCTATATTCTTCTAGAGTTTCAATTACATATAAGTTCTTCATCATTTTTTAAATTCTTTCGTTAATTTTTGTTTGATCTTCATCTAATTATGTTAAATTTTTGCTCATCTTCTCGAATTTTTTGTGTTTTTCACTTAGAAGAATAAAGTAAATCTTTGGTTACAGCTTCTGATTGACTATTCTACCCTACCTTGCAAATCAATTCTCTACTTTAATCTTCATCTACGCTTATGGATTTTCCATTGCCGGGTAAGTTCTTAATTGATTTCTTTGTTCTTATCCCAATTTTTATATAATCTTCATCAAATTCCTTATAATTTTTGTTTAATATTCACCAAAAATCTGTACTTCATGCCTGAATCTTAATAACTAAGGATATGAATTGATAGATTTCTCTATGAAAAATAAAATAAAAAATCAGTGTTGAACCAGTGTATATATTCATCTTATTTTAGGTCAAAATGTTTGTATTTGAATAGTTTTGAATTATTTTGCATGTTACAACTTTATGTTTGCCCATGGTCGCCCCCCCTCCTTTTGGTTCTCTTTACAGTTTCAAATTGCTTTTCTTTTTGGATTGTAAAGATAATTTTTGAAATAACCAATTTATTTTTGGTATTTAAGCACTATAGTTGTGACATATTTTCATAAGTTTTTCTAATAAAAATTCTTAAAAATATTTATTTAAATTAATCTTCACAGGCTTTGAAGCAGAACTAGAATGAGACCAAAAGTAATTCTGTTGATCAATCGACTTCTAATTATGAGCAATTAGGTATGACTTACTTTTGATTTTAAAAGAATGAAGCAATATGGTTGAGTAACATAATTCTCATATACCTTGAAGGTACCCTTCTAATTTTTGTACTAGATGAATATTGCTTTGAATGTATAATTAGCGGAAGAATCTATTTTTATAAGCACTTGGCCTACAGAGGATTTTTTTTTCTTTCAAAGGCATCCAATGTTCATGTAACACCATTATTGATATTTTTACTTTACTATTTTATAAGTTCACATTTCTAATTATTGATGCTAGCTCATATAACTTAATTTTTGTTCTTTTTAAAGATATGTTCCTTCAAGTGCTAAATCATTACATAGCCATGCTACTGTTACTTGCCTTATAAAATAGAAGTTCTCCCTAATTGAGTTTTGCTACGTGTCAAAGTTCTTGTGGTATAAATACTGGAAAGTAATATTAAATAGATTTAGGAGAGTTTTAGTTGTTTAGTTCAAGAGTCCATTTTAGTAATTTTTGGAATTGAAGATGTTATTTTGCATCTGCATTTGGTTCATTATTGTGTGTGATTTTTCTTTTTTCTAACTGTAGATGAATTCAATATGCCTGTGATTTTTCTTGCACTACGATTTTACCTAAGATAAGCTTGGTGATAGCTTTCCACACCTGTGAAACTCATCTATTAAGACAACCAGCCAGTTAAAAACAAATTAATTTGCAAAAAGTTTTGCTAGGACAACATTCTCAACATTTTTGATATATTAACTATTATGGAGTGTTTTAATAATTTTTTTCTTTCTCATATGCTTACTGATAAGCCTTATCGACCTAAGACTAGGAGTTATCATTAATAGTCCTGCTGGTGAGGATGTTCACAAAGGAGTTTCTAAGGAAGATGTTTTTCGTCATTGTTTAGTATATATCTAAACTTTATTTCTATCTCATGTACTATTTGTTGAGGCAGGATTACACTAGAGATGATGTTCACGTGGACAACTTTTTAGCTATCTCCTTGGTAAAAGTTGCTCTTACTTGGTACTGGAAAAAAGAGAAAAGTGGTCCAAATGATTATACTTACATATTCTATAGTGATCATGGTGGCTCTGGGGTGCTTAGTAAGTAGCTTATTTTTCTTCTTTTGGTTGTTGCTTTGCTTTCTATATCTTGTACTATATGCTAATTTTGTAATGAAAATTTTGAGGGCTTGGATGTGAGTCTGCAACTCGAAAATGTCACGTTTATTGAATATTTATGACCATTGTCTCACTACTTTCTACAATTTGATAAAAAATGATATCTATTCATTCTTTATCATATATGAAAGATCTAACAGAGGTTAATGTGAATTGAATATGATCCGATGTTTTAAGTGATATTATGTATTAATGAAGATCAGATAAGGAATGCGCAGAGGTGGTCCTATTTAAATATTCAATGGGTACTTTCAGTTTTCTTGAGACCTCGTAAGCTATCTTAAGTACATATAATTCACTGTACAAATTTCTTTTGATTGCACCAAAATTTAGGTTTCTGAAATACATTAAACTATGGTGAGGGTGTAATTGTTGATTTGCTGGACACGAGAATATACCCAAACATCCTTCATTTTAAGATAAAGTAATGTATTCTCTACCTGCCGAATGAAAGGGAGGTGGAAGTCTAATGTCACAACATGTAACAGCAAGCTCATAGAACAAGAGACTTAGTTTGTGTTTGATTACTTCAAACATGACATTTTTTGTAGGCATTACAGTGTAGCGACAAGAACAACGTGTTAGCTTTTCTATGATACCTACAATTAGAAAAAAGAAGATGAATGAGACTTTGAGGTGAGTGTTTTACCTCTGTTACGCTTTTTATGTTTAACTTTAAATAATATAATATGTGTTTGAGTATATATTTGTACTACTACGATAATAACTATTGATTTGAGAAGGCTTAGGGTAAAGAATATCTTGCAAAAAATTGATACCAATTCATAGCTCTGACTATAAGCCAAAGAGAATAATTAGAAGGAAGAGATAGAAAAATTAAGACGAAAACAAGAGTCATTCAGAAGCTCCTGCTTTGGGAATGGAGGAACTTCTATTTTTCTATTTTGAAGAGCTTGTGGACTTTGTTATTTTGAATTTTTTTTGGTTATGTTTTAAAATATTACTACATTTATATGAATAGGCCATAAAGATGAGGGGTTAACTGTAGTAACAATGAAAAATTGAATCAATAATTTTTACTTTTTTCTGGCGATAAATATAATTCCCCTATGAGTATGCATCTGTTTGTAGTTTGGGCTAAGCAAACACCTCATTGCACTACAACTGAAATCTCTGAGCCATTTCTGAAAATGAATGTCATCTTATGATTGTTGAGTATGACTTCAATAATGTCTCTGTTTTGTAATAATGGAGTTCTATAATAAAGCTTACAACAGTTTTAGACTTGTTGTTCACTCTCTTGCAAGTGCTCGTCTATTAGGGAGCATCATTAATTGTAAACTTGTTGATACTCTCTTGCAAGTGCTCGTCTATTAGAGAGTATTGTCAATTGAGCATGATAAAAATTCTAATTATGCATTTATAGGAGTGTTTGCATTTCTGAAACTTTTATGTATTCATGGAACATCTTCAATTGAGCCTGAGAGAAATTCTAATGATGTACTTATCGTAGTAACTTTTATGTATTTATAAAATAAAAATAGCTGATCAATATTGTATCCTCTTCTTTTATTTGTATAACAACAATATTTGTTCATTACAATCAAACTACAATAGAGAAAAATTGTAATTGTTTTTTTCAAAATCATATATGTTGGGCCGTGCTCATATCTAGTTAAGTAGAATTACCTAATATGTGATTGTGGTGATCATATCTAGTTACATAGAATTACCTAATATGTGATTGTGGTTGGAGGGCACTTTGCCACCTCCACCCATAATCATATATTAAGTAATTCTATCTATGAAGGCGGACTCCAATAAGATGAAATATTAAAATTTAATGACAAGTGGAACAAGAAATCAGTCTTCCAACCTGTTGCAATTTATTGAGGTATTTCGAGCGTGATCCGAAGCAGCATGGCCAATAGTAAGGTCACTGTATCTGCACAAAAAGTCACATTCATCATAATTACCTAATCTTGTACTAACATAACCATGTTTCACTACTAGAAAATCGTAAATTTTCTAGAGATTTTCATGGAGTTTGTTTTCCAAAAATTTTCTACGAATTCTTTCCATAATTTAAAATTTGTAAATTGTGAACTATTTTACCCGCGAAAAATTTTGCAGAAAAATTGGTAGGTTAATTTGGCGCCCTTTTCATAAAATTATTACCTGGGAAATAATTTGATGCAAATAATTTGCGACTACCATTTTCCTAGGTTAATTCGCAAGTAATGAACAAAACACTATTTTGGAATTTATTTGAAAAAAACTCCTGAATAAACTTATTTCCCGATCCAGTTAGAAATCATAACTTAAGATATTATTTAGAAATAATTTTATATGTGGTATTACGTGGGGATATATGTTCTATGAATTTTGTTGGAAATTTATTTTTTGAGGATTTACTTGAATTTTTTTTACGTGTACAATTACTGGGGGATTTTATATTCCTAATTTGAGTGGAGATTTTTTGAGGAATACATACTTGAACTGTTTTGGATCTAAGAACTTATTTTATTTGAAAACTTTGAGGAATATTTTCTTTTAAATATATTTAACCAACTAAAAAATTACAATAATATAAAAAATAACAATGACATTAGAACGATTTTTTCTGTTAAATATTCACTCTATTTTAGACTAAATAATTACTATACAATAATAAAAATCTAATACGGTGGTGGAACATTACTACAAATGTCATTATCAATATTCTAATTTATTACAAGAAACTAATGATGTTTTTATTTTTTTCAATTTAAAAGATAGAAAGCATTAAAATTATATGGCTAGTTATTTATCCAACAGCAAAATAACTATCATAAATGTAATTAAATTTGATTTAATATTACTTATGTTAAATTGTGGGTTATTGATTAAGTCAATCATTATATTAAAGGATAGAAAAATTTGGTGATATAGATTATTAATGTGAAGTTTAACCCTTCATTGATAAAATTATAGTAAATCAAAAATAAATAAATTTTACTTGTATATCCAATTAATATTTTTTTGTAATCATTAAAAATAACACACACACACACACACACACACACACACACACACACACACACACACACACACACACACACACATACACACACACACACACACACACACACACACACACACACACACACACACACACACACACACATATATATATATATATATATATATATATATATATATATATATATATATATATATATATATATATATATATATATATATATTGTCACGACCCAAAACGAGCCGCGAGTGGCACCCACACTTATCCTACTATGTGAGCGAACCCACCAATCTAAACCCCAACATTTCAACCATAAGAAACAAAATATAATGCGGAAGACTTAAAACTCATTAATAAACATCGATTAAATAACTTCTAAAGCTCAATACTTATTATTTCCAAAATCTGGAAGTCATCACCACAAGAACATTCTATCCTCAAATTACTAAATCTAAGAGTATCTAGGAAGCTAAAATAAGTAAACAGATGGTCCATGTCCGAACTTCAAGGACATCAAGACATGAATGAGAGAGAATCCAGTCCGAGCTAGGAACAGTAGCTCACCCTGAAATCTGACATGATGAAGACTGCTAGAGTTGAGGACGAGTTGAAGTCGATGGCACGTTTGCTGCACTCCACAAATAACAAAGAAGAAAATTACAAGTAGGGGTCAGTACAAGGAACAAGTACTGAGTAGGTATCATCCGCCAACTCAAAATAGAAAACAATATATATCAGAAAATAACATAAAATCAACTACAATACTCAGCAGATAGCAACAGCAAGTACCATAACCATTGGCCACAACCCAAGCACATCTATGAGGACTCACGCCTCCACACCATACTTGTTTGGGAAATAGGTTCTTTAAATTGAGTACCTTAACATAATTCAAGATTCATTCTTTTTTCTATATTGGTGTCGGAACGTGACACTCCGATCCCCTAATTCTACGTGTCGATTCGTGACACCCGATCCCCTAATACTACGGTCTGTTCGTGACACCCGATCCCCTAGTACTACGTGTCGGTTCGTGACACCCGATCCCCTAATACTACGTGTCGGTTCGTGACACCCGATCCTCTAATACTACGTGTCGGTTCGTGACACCCGATCCATTAACCTCATTCTTTTAGTTCATCAAGCCTTCTTTTATACCAAGGCATCATCATTAACAGAGATGGTTTTAGGTTTAAGCTTCACAACCTTATCTTTCCAACCCATTACAATTACATAATCACATCATACAAGCATACAATTAAGCATATAGAAGACTTTGCAATACTACCCAATACATATCATTCGCTATTAAGAGTTTACTATGAAATAGCATAAACCATAACCTACCTCCACCGAAGAATTGTGATCACGCAATCTACTTTGTCAATGCTTTGCTTTCCTCTTCGTTCTTCCCTTTCTCTCGCTCGTTTCTCCCTTCTTCTCTATATTCTTTCTATTTTTTCCTTATTCCAACCCTTTTTCTTTTACCCTAATTACCATATAATTAAGTATAAAAGATGCTAAAAGTAACCCACTATTTATTCCAAGGTTATCTCCTTTAACCCCCAAGTAATTGAATTATTAACCTTAACCCACTAACTTTATAATTATAAACAGGAGTTGTCCAAAATGCCCCTTAAAACATTTAACAGAAATCCGACCCAGTCAGGGTTACGCAACCTGTGACGGCCCGTCGTGCCTGCGACGGTCCGTCCTGCTGCTTCCGTCACAAAGTTCAGAGACTAAATTTCATCAAAGGGTCTGTGACGGTCCGTCGTGCCCACGACGTTCCGTCCTGCCATGTCGTTGCGAAGTTCAGAGAGTTGTTCTCAGTACCCAAATTTTTTGAATCTAAGTGTTTTGGAACGAGACCCCCTCGACGGTCCGTCGTGCTCATGACGGTCTGTCGTGGGATCCGTCGACCCAGACAGTTATTACCAGACATAAACTCTACTACTTAAAACGACTAACAGGTCGTTACAATAGATACCAATTTACCCATCGTTCGTCCCCGAACGATCACAAGAAGAAAAACAAGGGCGAAAAGGGAGTACTTGAATCTGTAAACAGGTGTGGGTATTTTTCTTGCATATCAGCCTCCTTCTCCCAAGTGGACTCTTCAATTGGTCGATTCTTCAATTGGACCTTGATGGATGCAATCTCCCTTGACCTCAACTTGCGGACTTCTCTATCTAAAATGGCAACAGACTCCTCCTCATAAGACAAATTTTCATCAAGAAGAACTTAATCCCAACGAATGATGTAGTTTCCATCCCCATGGTATCTTTTCAGCATAGACACATGAAATACCAGGTGCACTCCTGAGAGTCCTGGGGGCAAAGCTAATTCATAAGCTACCTCCCCCACGCGCTTCAGAACTTCAAATGGACCAATGTACCTCGGACTAAGCTTACCTCGCTTACCAAACCGTATCACCCCTTTCCTGGGTGAAACCTTCAGTAAGACTTGTTCACCCTCCATAAAATCCAAGTCTCTAACCTTTCGATCTGCATATTCTTTCTGCCTACATTGAGCCGCTAAAAGTTTTTCTTGAATGCATTTCACTTTATCTAACGATTCCCTCAGAAGGCCAGTACCCCAAGGTCTAACCTCAAATGCATCAAACCACCCAATGGGCGACCTACATCTTCTCCCATACAGTGCCTCAAATGGGGCCATATCAATACTTGAGTGATAGCTATTGTTGTATGAGAACTCTGCTAAGGGTAAGAAGTTATCCTAATGACCACCAAACTCTATCACACATGCACGAAGCATATCCTCTAAAACTTGAATCGTTCGCTCAGACTGACCATCAGTCTGAGGGTGAAATGCAGTACTAAGATCCACCCTAGTACCTAACTCGGCATGCAATGTTTTCCAAAACTTAGAAGTAAACTGCGTACCTCTATCTAATAGATGGAAAGTGGAACTCCGTGCAATCGAACAATTTCTGAGATATAAAGTTTGGCTAACTTCTCTGCATTGTAAGTCACCTTAACCGGAATAAAGTGAGAAGACTTAGTTAATCTGTCAACAATCACCCAAATAGAGTCATACTTACCCATCGTCTTTGGAAGACCAACCACGAAGTCCATTGCAATTCTCTCCCACTTCCATTCAGGAATGGGCATTCTCTGAAGTGTCCTCCAGGCCTCTGGTGTTCATACTTTACTTGCTGACAATTCGGGCATTGAGCAACAAAATCAACAATGTCACGCTTCATCCTACTCCACCAAAAATGTTGCTTTAGGTCACGATACATCTTGGTTGCACCAGGATGTATAGAATACCTTGAACTATGAGCCTCTGCAAGAATAGTGTGAATCAAATCATCGACGCGGGGTACACATACTCTTCCCTTAATTCTCAAGACACCTTCCTCATCGATTTTTGCTTCTTTAGCCTCTTCTCGCAACACCTTATCTCGGATCCGGATCAGTTTCTCATCGGTAAACTGCTTTCCTTTAATCTTATCAAGAAAGGAAGATCTTGCCTCCACACAGGCCAAAAATCCTCCCTTCTCATTTATTTCTAGCCTCATAAAGTCATTAGCCAGAGTCTGAACCTCTCTAGCCAATGGGCGTCTAGAAACCTGCAAGTGGGGTAGACTTCCCATGCTCCCTGCCTTTCTACTTAAAGCATCTTCCACAACATTAGCTTTTCCCGGATGATACCAGATAGTGATATCATAGTCCTTCAGTAGTTCCATCCATATCCTCTGTCTCAAATTCAAATCTTTCTGAGTAAAGTCATACTGTAAACTACGATGATCCGTATAGACTTCACATTTAACCCCATATAGATAATGTCTCCATTGCTTTAATGCAAACACTGCTGCCGCTAACTCCAAATCGTGGGTCGGATAATTACGTTCATGCACCTTTAATTGCATCGAGGCATAACCAATTACATTCTTCTCTTGCATTAGCACTGCACCCAAACAAGAATAGGATGCATCACAATAAACAATGAAATTCTTACCTTCCACTGGCAGGGTAAGAATTGGTGCAATAGTCAACAAGGTCTTGTTCTTCTGAAAGCTTTCTTCACACTCGTCCGACCACACAAATGGAACGCTCTGCTTAGTCAAGTTTGTCAATTGGGAAGCAACAGAAGAAAATACCTTGACAAATCGACGATAGTAGCTAGCTAAACCAACGAAGCTCCTTACCTCTGTAACATTAGTAGGTCTTACCCAACTCTTCACTGCTTCGATCTTAGAAGGATCCACCATCACTCCATCCTTAGAAACCACATGCACCAAGAAGGACACTGAATCTAGCCAACACTCACACTTAGAAAATTTAGCATAAAGCTTTTTCTCCCTCAACATTTCCAATACCATTCTCAAGTGCTCCTCGTGTTCTTTCTTGCTCTTTGAGTATACCAGTATATCATCAATGAATAAAATGACAAAGAGATCCAGGTATGGCTTAAAAATCCCATTCATCAAGCTCATGAAAGCAGCCGGGGCATTCGTAAGCCCAAAAGACATTACTAAGAACTCATAATGCCCATACCTGGTCCGAAAAGCAGTCTTGGGCACATCGGTTGCCCGTATTTTCAATTGATGATAACAAGATCTCAAATCGATTTTTGAGAAGGTACAAGCACCTTGTAACTGATCAAACAAATCATCGATGTTAGGAAGAGGATACTTATTCTTAACAGTTACCTTATTCAGTAGTCTGTAGTCAATGCACATCCGAAAACTTCCATCCTTCTTCTTCACAAACAAAACAGGAGCACCCCAAGGGGATGCACTTGGTCTAATAAAGCCTTTGCTTAACAACTCGTGAAGTTGGGCCTTTAACTCTCTTAACTCAGCGGGAGCCATCCTATAAGAGGGTATGGAAATGGGGCGAGTACCCGGCTCCAGATCAATACAAAAGTCGATATCCCTATCCGGTGGCATACCAGGAAGGTCTGCAGGAAAAACATCCAGAAACTCACGGACTATTGAAACCGACTCAATTGAAGGTACTTGGGTAGTCTCATCCCTGAGGTGTGCCAAGAAAGATAAATAACCCTTTCTAACCATTCTCTTAGCGCGAAGGAAGGATATGATACAAACTGGAGTGGAAGTGTAGTCACCCTCCCATACTAACGGATCGGTCCCAAGCTTGGCCAACGTTACAGTTTTAGCATTACAATATAAAATTGTAAAATTTGGAGAAAGCCAAGTCATACCCAGAATTACATCGAAGTCAACCATTTCTAAGATAACCAAGTCTACATGAGTATTGCTCCCCATAAAAGTCACAAGACAAGACCTATACACCTTTTCAACTATCACAGACTCACCCACTGGAGTAGAAACACGAATAGGCATGTCAAGCAATTCACAATGTAAATTAAGACCAGTAGCAAATGAGGAAGATACATATGAAAATGTGGATCCAGGATCAAATAATACAGAAGCCATGCAATCACAAACCAAAAGATTACCTGTGATAACAGCATCAGATGTCTCCGCTTCAGACCTCCCAGGGAAAGCATAACAATGGGCCCTATCACCTGTCTGCCCGTTGCCCCTATCATGTTGCGCTGCAGTAGTTCCAGTTTGCCCATCACCCCGACCGTTTTGATGACCACCATTACCTCGGCCACCATGTCCTCCCGAATAATGGCCTCTTCCATGACCACCTCTACCTCTTATTATTGGGGGTCTGTAACTCGGTTTTGGACAATTTCTCCTAATATGTCCAGTCTCTCAACATCTATAACAAAGTCAGGATTCAAGCATAGGTCTTTGTGAGAACGACGGAGTCTGGGGATAACCTCCAAACTCAGAGAAATGTGGACCGGTCTGTGGTGGACCCCCAGCTACAGTCTGTAGTGAAGACTGAATAGGTCGGGCTGGATAACCTCCTGAACTCTGCCCTCTAGAGTAAGAACCATTAAACTGTCCTCCCTTACGAAACTTCTTAGTTGCTGATGCCATGGTGAAGTCATCTGGCTTCACTCCCTCCACTTCTATCACGAAATCTACCACCTCCTTAATGGATTTTGCTGCAGCAGCTACCTGTAAGGCTGAAATCCGTAAATCTGACCTCAACCCTTTCACGAAACGGCGAATCCGCTCTTGTGGACTGAAGCAAAGCTGGGTGGCATACCTAGATAATGCACGAAACTTAGCCTCATACGCAGTAACCGACATCCTGCCTTGCTCTAGGCTCAGGAACTCATCTCTCCTCCTATCCCTCAAAGTTCGGGGTATATACTTCTCCATAAACAAGCTAGAGAATGATGCCCAAGTCATAGGTGGTGCTTGTGCTGGTTGACACTCAACATACGATCGCCACCACATTTTGGCGTTCCCCTGAAATTGATAGGTCAGAAACTCGACGCCAAATCGTTCTACTATGCCCATCTTGTGTAGTAGCTCATGACAATCAACCAGAAAATCATAGGCATCCTCAGATTCAGTACTCTTGAAGACTGGAGGTTTCAATTTCAAGAACTTACTGAAAAGTTCATGCTGATCACTTGTCATTATAGGCCCTGTAGTCAACCGAGGAAACGTCCCTATTTCCAATGAGGAATCCATGCGGGGAACCACAACAACTGTATGTTGTACTCCCGGAACCTGAGGTACTGGTGCAGAAAACACAGGAGGTGTCTGGCCCTGATCAGATAACCCGCTAAGATAAGCAAGAACCTGATTAATCATCAGGTTGGGGTGGTAATTCCTCATTATGCACTTGCTCATTCTCCCCTTCCTCCCCCTCTCTTACTACTTCCTTAGTCGGTGGAGGAGTCACCGCCCTAGTACTAGATGGGCCAGGTGCTTGTCCTCTTCCTCTAGAGGACGTCCTCCCGCGACCTCTGCCACGACCTCTTGTCACTGCCCCTCTTGGAGCTACAGCCCCAGTGGCTGGCTCAGACGCATCTTGTCTTGCCAGTGTTGGTGTTGGCGCGGTTGTTGCTCTAGTTCCAACCATCTGAGAAATAGAGTGAAGATGGTCAGATACCAATTTGTATCACCTAGATACCAATTGGACCCAAGTAATAGCACGAAAGAAAGAAAGAATGGAATTTTCCTAAAGTCTTGTAGTCTCTCAAAGAAAAGTAAAGGCGTCCCCCTACCGTTCCTCAAAACTCTACTAGACTTGTTGTTGTGTGATGAGACCAACGAACCTAATGCTCTGATACCAAGTTTGTCACGACCCAAAACGAGTCGCGAGTGGCACCCACACTTATCCTACTATGTGAGCGAACCAACCAATCTAAACCCCAACATTTCAACCATAAGAAACAAAATATAATGCGGATGACTTAAAACTCATTAATAAACATCGATTAAATAACTTCTAAAGCTCAATACTTATTATTCCCAAAATCTGGAAGTCATCACCACAAGAACATTCTATCCTCAAATTACTAAATCTAAGAGTATCTAGGAAGCTAAAATAAGTAAACAGATGGTCCATGTCCGAACTTCAAGGACATCAAGACATGAATGAGAGAGAATCCAGTCCAAGCTATGAACAATAGCTCACCCTGAAATCTGACGTGATGAAGACTGGCTGGAGTTGAGGATGAGTTGAAGTCGATGGCACATTTGCTGCACTCCACAAATAACAAAGAAGAAAATTACAAGTAGGGGTCAGTACAAGGCACAAGTACTGAGTAGGTATCATCGGACAAATCAAAATAGAAAGCAATATATATCAGAAAATAACATAAAATCAACTACAATACTCAACAGATAACAACAGCAAGAACCATAATCATTGGCCACAACCCAAGCACATCTATGAGGACTCACGTCTCCACACCATACTCGTTTGGGAAATAGGTTCTTTAAATTGAGTACCTTAATATAATTCAAGATTCATTCTTTTTACTATCCTGGTGTCGGAACGTGACACTTCGATCCCCTAATACTACATGTCGGTTCGTGACACCCGATTCCCTAACACTACGTGTTGGTTCGTGACACCCAATCCCTAGTACTACGTGTCGGTTCTTGACACCCGATCCCCTAATACTACGTGTCGGTTCGTGACACCCGATCCCCTTCTACGTGTCGGTTCGTGACACCCGATCCATTAACCTCATTATTTTAGTTCATCAAGACTTCTTTTATATTAAGGCATCATCATTAACAGAGAGAGTTTTATGTTTAAGCTTCACAACCTTATTTTTCCAACCCATTACAATTACATAATCACATCATGCAAGCATACAATTAAGCATATAGAAGACTTTACAATACTACCCAATACATATCATTCGCTATTAAGAGTTTACTATGAAATAGCATAAACCATAACCTACCTCGACCGAAGAATTGTGATCATGCAATCTACTTTGTCAATGCTTTGCTTTCCTCTTCGTTCTTCCCTTTCTCTCGCTCGTTTCTCCCTTCTTCTCTCTGTTCTTTCTATTTTTTCCTTATTTCAACCCTTTTTCTTTAACCCTAATTACCATATAATTAAGTATAAAAGATGTTAAAAGTAACCCACTATTTATTCCAAGGTTATCTCCTTTAACCCCCAAGTAATTGAATTATTAACCTTAACCCACTAACTTTATAATTACAAGCAGGAATAGTCCAAAACGCCCCTTAAAACTTTTAACAGAAATCCGACCCAGTCAGGGTTACGCAACCTGTGACGGCCCGTCGTGCCTGCGACGGTCCATCCTGCTGCTTCCGTCACATAGTTCAGAGACTACATTTCATCAAAGGTTCTGTGACGGTCCGTCGTGCCCACGACGGTCCGTCCTGCCATGTCGTCGCGAAGTTCAGAGAGTTGTTCTCAGTACCCAAATTTTTTGAATCTAAGTGTTTTGGAACGAGACCCCCTCGACGGTCCGTCGTGCTCATGACGGTCCGTCGTGGGATCCGTCGACCCAGACAGTTATTACCAGACATAAACTCTACTACTCAAAACGACTAACAGGTCGTTACATATATATATATATTGAAAGTAGAAACAATCTAAGTAAAAAATTGAATTGCCATTTCACCCATCAGCCTATTAGTAATCTTCTTGACTTGTTCCCTATAGAATTCAACACAACCCAACCACAAAGTACAACTCAACTAACTCTGGAGAAGATTAAGTTTAAAAACACCATAAAAGAACACCTCTCTTCAACTAATACAAACTTTTTTTTCACTCACTTTAAAGCACTCCATATTTCTTATAAACCCAAACAAAGTAAGACCATTACTATTTGTAGGGAGGAATTTTTTTCTTGCAATGAATGGGAAGATTATAGAGTAGCAAATTGGATAGATAAATATCCTAAAATGCGGTTGCTGATTTACGATGCATAATATGATAGAATAATTAGTGAAATGATGGAGTTTCAATGAAATGTTATGGCCATAGCTGGCCTCATTCAGTCACTCAAAAGGCAATTACTCCCAACGTATTCTTTAAGACTAGAGGTTGATGGAAATCACATACCAAAAAATTGTTGACATCTTCAACTGAATTATGTGACATTAATTTCATTCAAACCACAAAGCTATGAAATATTACCAGAACAACAAATCAATATAAATTTAATACACCTAAAAATCATCTATTAACTTGACCACCTTTAGGAAGTTTCACTTCTTATTCCCAAAATATTTTTATTTTTTCTTTGTCTTTCTCCTTTGTTGCCCTTTGAGTTCGCAAGCTAACTTATTTCTCACTCTCGCACTCCTCCTGACTGAAGACTCGCCTTCTTGAGATTTTTTACGTGCATTGTATATCCTTTGCTCCAATTTTTGTTTGGCCAATATTGGGTTACATGTTTTAGGTAATCCACACACAAATTCATGACAAAATAAGGGTTTCTTATTCATTTCTCTCATAATAATGGCTCGAAGTTCAAGTGCAACAGAAATATTGAAGAGTTTCATTTGGGTAATAAACAATGGCGTTGTTGAAAATTAATAAGAGTCTCTACAGAGGCTGTTGATTTCCAAGTTCGAATAAACATCTTGTTCTAACTTGTTTTGAATAATCTTCAAATTCACATGCTGCTTAATTTGTTTGAAATAATATATATCTTCCTAAAAAAATATAAATATTAGAACTAATAAAAAACATATAATGAATGTTTTATGATCCTAATACTATAAACTTGACCTCACTATGAATTTTTAAAAAGAATAAAATAACTTTTGGTATAAAATGTGTCTGATACTCCTTTGATTCTGAACTTATGGGACACTATTTTTATCATCAATCTGTTACTATAGATGAAATATGTCAATATTTGAAAATAATCAAGCTATGAATTTTCAATTTTACCCTTAGTGAGAAATTTTATAGTCGCACAAATATTACAACGTATTTAAGGCAACAAGTTTCAAAATTCTTTGTTTTGTATTGAATAACATTAAACATAATACTTAAAGATAAAAGTATGTGAAGCTTAAAGTTGATCATGTTTCAACTAAGAAAATAGTATATTTTTTTCATAAAAGATTACAGAGAAAAGAACCTCACATGGAATAGAAGAAAGTATTCATTTTAATTGTCAAAGTTTAAGTCCGCATTTGAAGTAAAAATATATAGATAAAAAAATAAAACATTTATATTAGCAATTTATTTACCTGACATAGAAGACGAGATTCAAAGAGACAACAATGCTTGTGAAATCTCACCACATCAAGGATTTTTATAAAATCTTGATTAATATTCTTTATTTTTTAATTAGATTTATCATCACTTTTTTCCTCACTTAACTTTATTCTTTCTCAGCTTCAAGTTTGAAAATATTCGGAGATTAACATAGAACAAATAAAGATATCAGTAATCAAATTACCTTATTGCTATCAAACTTATAATAAAAAATGCAGATAAATAATTTCACCCTCATATGAAGATTAGTGAAAGTTATAAACGTTGACAGAATCCACCGAGGAGAATAAAATATGCATTTGAAGAGATATGAAAAATAATCTTATAAATTCTTCGAGAAATAAAGATTGTAACATGCTAAGAATGACTACGTGGAAAATAATAGAAGCTCTATTGATTGACTAGCTAAAATTTTAATTATTGGTGAGGGTTTGACTCCTACCTGTCATCACCTCCTCCATTTTTCATTTTCATAACCCCATTTTTTTTAACAAAGAAATAAGAATTCTAGTTTAGAAAGACGCAATCAATGACATGAAGTTTTTTCTCTTGGAAGATTTAAGCTATTTTACTCGTTAAAATTTTTTTTTCCTTATTTTTTTAATGTACCCAAATATTAATTTACAAACATAAATTTGGATAATAAAAGTAGCCAAAACTAATGAATAATTATATGAGGCCAATTATCAAAGCTAATAATCAATTAGTAATTTTTATAAGAAAAACATAAATTAACTACAAAATTTATTGTTAAAAAGTATATATGTAATAGTATCATTTGACATTTTTTTCCTAAATATTTTAACAATGGAGTTTTGATGCTAAGTTATAGTGGTTATTCTCTTCTTTTCCTTTTTCTTGTATTGATAAAATTGGTATCAGGAACATTTCATTTGAAAAGACATTTAACATTTTAGTGTAGATTGTATCAATTACTGATACTTTATTTGTGCACCAACTCCTAATCTTTAGAAAAGATATATATCTTTGTATTATTTTGTGTATTTTAGATATATTTTTTTTGTAAAACCCATCATACAAATGTTGATAAAACCATAAAATTAGTGAAAACCCACAATTCTTCAAACAACACAAGTAGCAATAATAAAAAAAAAAGATAAAAGAGGGATTTATACGAAAGATAAATCACACTGAAGTGGAGTATCTCCTAGTTTGACTTGCTTTGTCCAACGATCTCAATAAACCTTTGTAAGTTTATTTGCCATATGTTTACGGATCTACTCTCTTCACCATCTTCTTCAATAAAATCTAACTGATACAGACCCTTAAATTCTCTTTTAAACTTTCGTACTTGACCTTACATTCTGCAGATGAAAAGTGAATAATACAGCGACGTCGATTGGAAGTGCAATTTGAGAATTCGGCAGATACCACTTCCCAATTTTCTAATCCATTGCGTCGTAGTGAAGATATTAACACCATATCTTCTTCAACTTGCTCCATTTTTTAAAGAAAAGCTTAAGTCTTTTTTAGAGGAACTAAATCTCTTGGTGAATTATAATCCAATTTTTTCTTGTGAAATAGGAATAGCTTGTTTTAGTGAGTAGTTGACAGATTTGGTAAAAAACTTATTTTGATAAAATGTTAATTGAATGAATCAATACCAGCTAATGTAAATGTGGCAAAAAGAAATAAGTTGTATTCACTTTTCTTAAAATAACTTATTTAATTTTTTTCAACTATATTAGTGTTTTGTTATGAAATTATTTTTTTCCAAAGGTTGAATTTGGAATTTTTACTCACTTCATATTCTAAAAAAATCCAATTTTTTTTCTTATGAAAATAGAGATGAAGTGACCGGTTTCGTCATTCCTCTATTCCCACTAAGAAGGACGGACACCCGATGCCCTAAAGGTCAGAAAGAACTAACATATAACTTGTGCTTACTATGAATATAACTATGACAATTTTTAAGTCCTAACAAGTACAAATAGGAGACAATGATAATAACCAACATAGGTAGGTCCAAAACTCATATACAAGGCTTTTTCATTGAGACCATAATTGTAAAGAGAGAAGATGAAACCGAACAATATATATTAGTCTAAAAAGCCTTAAAAGAAAGAAAATATTAGTTTAGGACGGGACAAGACCCTGATACGCTCAAATTACACCTCCCTAAAGAAGCATAAATGATTGTTATCAAATAAAGAACCCAACTTGTAGGTTGGGGTCGATCACACAAGAAGTATGTTCTAGACTTAAACTTAACTCACTATTATATCAGTTTTGTCAAACTATTTCCTTAGCAAGTAATAAAGGGGGGGGGGGGGGGGTTGTGAAACAAATAAGTGAGTCAGCAAGATTCTAATTTCGAGTTATCAATAAGAGAGATAAACTAGAATGCATTTGTTCCCCATATGATCTTAAAGCGGTAATCCTAATAACATTAATCATTTCCTATGTGTTTTGCATGCAAAGCTGGTAAGTTATGTATCTCTAAGTGATTGGTCCTCTAAGTAGGGTATTTCACCTCGTACCTTGGTCCGGCTACGTGTGTATGCTTTGCTAGCCCTTACCTTACCTCAGATTAGATATCACATCAATATACGACTTGGTTTTAACCCTCGCACCAATTGATATTAGACTATTAGATCATATCACACAAAATGTCTGTTTGATAATTTATTTCTTATTAATTACCTCCTTGGTCCGGCAAGTAACAACAAGGCCAGTTCTAACGCGTTCACTCGTTCAAACGATTTCTAAGCGAAAGAATTACCAATACATAAATTATTCAAGACATCCATAATTAGTATTTATACGTTGTTAATTTCTTATGGTTCCCACAACCCTAGTTGTGGATTTAGCTACTCATGCTTGAAAGAGCACAATTCATATTTTGATAAGTAGAATTTATGTAATTATAAATTGAGTAGAAGAAACACGTAATCTTCAATTAAATCCCAAAGTGAAAATCTTATAAACCTAAATTCAAAAATCAAGTTGTCAAATGTTGCAAGTTAATTCCCAAAGAAAATACCCAGAAACAAAGTTAAACAATAGTGGTTAACCGCCAAAAATGAGGTGTACATACCCCATTTATAGAAAAACATATCCTAAAACAACAAAAACGAACTAAGGAAATAAACTTTCTAGACACAACTTTGATCAACAAGATGAACTATGGACAGTGGATCGACCTACAGCCCGCAGTCCCTTCCATAGCTCCATACTTAGACTTTTATGTAGAGATTGGAACCTTAAACCTTAGATAACCATCGACATACATGCAAGATGGACCGTAGGTTGACCTACGGTTTGCGGGTCCTCTTATGTGGCTCCACACTTAGGATTTTCATTAGGTATTGGAAATTCAACTTATCTGGATCATCCGATGTATACACATTGTAGCCAAAACAGACCAAAAATTAGTTTTTCAAAAAAAAATCTGCCGTTGATACCAACAGTCTGTCCGGCCGGCACAAGCGTCGATGGTATCAGAAACTCCCAAAAATTTCATCCTAGAAAAATTGGTTATGTCTTGGACAACGGATGGACTTACGATACGTAGGTGAAAAGACGGTCTGTAGTCCGTGATCTTCGATCAAGACTCCTTTCAACCACTCTCTAACAAGAGCTATGGATGACCAGCATGGTTCGTAGGTGGACCTACAGTCCGTAGGTGGAAAAATTTGCAGCCAGTTAAAGGGAAATGTAGTTGGGTCAACTTAAAATTATCATAACTCTTAGCAAAAATTGAATTAGTTCTCCCATCAACTACCCACAGATAGATAATTGAATTATCAGTCCATAGCCACCAACCTTGCTAAAATCAAACTTTCGAGTAACACGTTATGCCCATTTTAATAAAGGCTTGTCGAATAGGCCCTCACGATAGACCCAACGATGGGGCATCGGGCGCACGATGGATCGTCAGTCCTGGCCGTCGTGAGGCCCGACAACAACCTTCCTTGGGGTCTTTTTGACCTTTCCCACTTTGTTTAAACCCTAAGTTATGTTGTTTTGGCCCTAAATCGTCAGGTTTTAGTCAGTTTAAGCCTAGAAACATAATTAAAACATATCCTAGTCAAATCATTAAGTCAAAACTTAGAAAATTAAAAGCAAGAGAGGAGAAAAAAGCTCAAGAACCCTATTTCAAGAAAGCCACAAGGTCCAGCAGTTCCAGCCCCGAAACTTAAGTATTTTCCCGTGGATTTCATCACCAGGTATGTGGGATTTTACTAGTGGGTTCCTTTCACCCATTGGGTCCTTAGTTTTAGTCAGTTCTTGATTCTCTTATCATGATTAAACCTAGGGTTTCTAGAACTTTGATATAACTTCATGAATTTATTAAATATATGTTCCAAATCATATTATCATGTTATTACTCAGATTATCGCATGGATATAAGTACCCTAGCTATCTATTCCTTTAGTTCTTGAATTACACATGCTACGTCTGATATTTCAGACACTTCAGATATATATGTCTCAGTTATAAATGTATAATCAGCAGATTAATTGTTGCATTCTCAGTTTGCATGTTCAATTTCGAGCTATCCCGTATTTACAGAAATTCAGATATAATCAGTTAATTTATAGAATTCATAGGGAGTAGCATAATACCGAGTTGGACTAAAGTTTAGCGTACCCAATAGTCCCAGAACTACTAGCCAAGTAGGTTGTAAGTCCCCTCTGTGGGCAATCAGTTTAGTGATCACGCCAGCATGTCTTTTTACCTTTGGCAGGGTATATTGGGTCCTTTGGATGAGGCGTATACATCGGACTCCACATTTAGCTCATGTGGTTTTATTATCAGTTATTAGTAGCTCCCATAGTTCAGTCAGACTCTCTGCATTGACCATTTATCAGTATACTCAGTATTCAGTTTCAGCATGTTATAAATTTGTCATTGATTCCAGTTAGCTCAGAAATCAGCACATAACGTTTAGATTATTATACTTATTTTTATGCTTGTTCAGATATGTTTTATTCCAGCTTTACTCTATCCGACATGCTCAGTACATTTCAAGTACTGACGCATACGTGCACTACATCTTCTCGTGATGTAGGTTCAGGTTCTCAGCATCCAGATCACGCATAGATCGATTTCCTGATCTCCAATTCAGCAGATTCATTGGCGAGTCCTCATTCTCCGAGGACAATAGTCATGAGTTTCATTTCAGTCTTTTGCCATTTAGGTTCAGTTTTCGCTAGATTTAGCTAGGGCTTGTCCTAATATTTCAAGTCTAGTTTAGTGGCTATTTCGAGACATAGTTAGATTCAGTTTAGTATTGATTTAATATTTCTTTTGTATTAACTCATTGTTTTCAAATATCTCAGTTATAGAATATGGGTATTCCCATCTTTTCATTTTAAGTATGATTTAGCTTCCGCAACGGTTTATTATCTTCAGTATGCTCATGATCATGCCAACAGGGTTAGCTTGGGATCACTTGTGGTCCTAGGTTTATTGTCCGCGTCTTAGGGATAGCTCGGGGCGTGACACGATGGATGTGCAGAAAGCCCGTGGGTTGACCTACTATTTTTCAATTGCATTTGTGGTTCCGCACTTGATCGACATCCCTGGTGCTCAATCTACGCCACCCATCGATGGACTGCCACTGGACCTATGATCCATAGGTCACCTCAGTGGGTGGCTCATTCTGCAGATTATCAGCTATCATCTCACTCTTCCTCTTCCAAAACTATATCCTGCAAATCTAACACAAAACAGTAAATCTAATATAATATAGCCTTAGAAACACACAAATCTTAAGTGAAATGTATCAAAAACACCATAAACTTACGATATATCAACATCCTCAACTTAAACTCATTCTTTGTCCTCAAGTGAAGCACTAAATCTCTAAATGACACATGTGTAAAAGAAGACATTCCAGCTCAAGAAATCACATGACTTTCTATCCCAACTCCATTATCTAATGCAACCTTTTCATTTATACTGAATAATACTAACTCATGTGGATTAAGATATGACATAGATCAACCAATAGACAGCACAACATACACTGTTCATAATAACCAAGGTACTATTTTCCAATAATGCAACTACTGCCGCCACTTCAAATGAAATCCCTTTTCACACTATAGATATGATTTTTGAGTTTAAGGATTCATTCAACACTCACACTCAGAACTTACTTCAAGTATATTTAGTGCTCAATACCATATGCTTGCCCTTATTTTCATGGCATAGGCTCTCCAACTTGCCACTGGGATCACTCTAGGACTTTCTTAGCTTGCACATAGGCTCATAGTCAGGTAGGATATATTTGGGTTCCTTTTAGTGACTTTCTGCCCTCCTTGACATAACATTGACTTTTACCCCTTTTCTCAACCAATTCTTGACAACTTTTTATTTCTTTTATTTCCCTTGACTGTGTTATTTGACTTTGCAACTCATATTGTTTACTTTTATTCTTTTTCTTTATTCTTCTCAACACTTTTGCTATTCATCTTTTTGAACAAAATCACATATTTTTCTATCTTTTCTTTTCTTTTCATGTCTTATAAAACAAAACTCTTTTCATACCATTTTCTTTTAGTTTCCTTTTTCATAGCCAACCTCAACTTATCAATTTTGCGAGAGTTGAGGTGCAAAATATCTAATGTCAGACAATGGAAAAAGATTAAGGTAAGTTTTTGACTTATCTACCCTTAACTTAGGCTTTGACATAAGTCAAGGTGCACATGTCCAAGGAGGGAAAAGGCCAAAACAATCAACTAAGGAAGGGTGAAGTAGGTGATTGAAAGGAATAGTCTATTTGAGGATTAAACATTAGGATCAAAGGAAAAATTTATTTCATTTTGTTGGATTAATTTAGGCATTAGTGGACTTATCAGAAGCAGGGCCTATGATCATTTCCTAGCTTCTAGCCTCGATCATCTAAGCGGGACCAACAGGGCAAGTTCTATATTGGCACACAACTTTCTGAACATTCAAACTTTCTCACTCACTTTTGGAACATTGTTTCATTATTAGATTATCAGGTTACCTAATTCAAGATTTAGCGTAAGTCATGAGATCAAATTGCTTCTTTATCATGTCATACTAAGAGCCAACACATTCAACTCATCAAGACAACAAGTTCTAGCACATTTCAAAAGTTTTGGACGGGTATCAATTCTTTGTCATCATACCATCACGCTCCGTATTCTTCTTCATGCTTCTACACCTACAATCCTAAATATGCTGGTTCAACAGATTTTAAAAAAGTCTATTGGGGGAAAAGAGCACAGGCAAGAAAACCTCATGAGAGGATAGTGATTTGGGTTACTTAGACTTCCCCCACCATTCACAATCCATTTACCCCCTCCCACCCAACAAAATAAAGTTTGATTGTCCCCAATGCACACAAAAACAAAAAATCAATGCATAGGGTGAAAGTTAGGCAAACCTGTGGGTCAAATGCGCCGAAGAGATCTCAATAAGTAGGTGGGTCCAATTTTCCAAATCCCACTGGATAAACAATCAAAGCGCCTTTAGTAGAGCTCCTTTATACTATCCAAGCACTCTTAGTAGTGCTCACATCAACTCTCACTGTAGTAGCACCCTTAGTAGTGCTCACAGGACAAGATGTACCAATACCAGCATCTCTGGCTCATTTCTGTTTAAGCTCCTCATCAACTATAGATGCCCTTTAGTAATCCTCAATCTACTTAGAACTCTTTTTTTCTGTATCTCGCAACCTCAGCACCATTCTATGTACGACCCAAGATGTGCCGCTTTCCTACAGCATGGGAAGAAGCTTGTGGCAGGATATTGTCGTAGAATAGGGCATTCAACACCACTACATCCTCCAATGTCGTGAGGGAATACTTTCTCTCAGTCGTTGCGGGAGCTAGAAAGGCATCAATTTCTGCCCGAAGGCTAGTAAACTCCCTCCAGAAAGTGGTCAAATCAAGCATTGGGGATGGCCTCTCCTCAAAAGCATCCAGACTCTTATGAAAGTCCTGGACCTGTGGATTCATCAAGTGCTCCATTCTTTCCTCCAACTATGCTATTGAACATTACATCCATGGATTCACATATTGAAGCAACACAGTGGTATATGTCTCCATCTTCTACACTCAGGCTAGGGTGATGAGAGTGGACCCGGAGGGAGAAGTGGATTTGGAAGAGCTAGGGTCCTGACTGGTAACTGAAGATGTGGGAGCTTGGGCATCTACAATAGTGTCTAGAGGGCAAGGTCATCAACCTGCATTATATCCACATATGCTACAGATCCTCACCTAATGGTAGTACCTCAACTAGTGTCTCTTTGCATGGTGAATCAAGGTTGTAATAATCCCGAGTCATCCCAATATCTAGCGTCTTGATTTCCTGAAGAAATTGGTCATCATGCAAGACTATTACATTGGCATTCCTGCAAAGTTGGAATAAGACAGGGGAACGACAAGGTGGTGGTGGCCTTGAAGGATCTGTAGTGAATCTCCACAACCAGAAAGTGGACAAAATCAACCTCTAGCATGATATGCTCAAATTACACGTCCCTAAAGAGGTATAAACGGTCGTATCAAGTAAAGAACCCAACTAGTATCTTGGGGCCGACCCCATGAGGAAATTTGTTTAGACTTAACTTCATTGGACGATTATTGCTATTTAGTCAAGTTCTTTCCAAAAGCAAGTAAATAAAGGGGGGGGGGGGGGTTCTAACACAAATCTTTGTTAACAATTCTAACCCAAACAACTAAATGAAAGCAAAGACTTAGTTTTTTATCAAGTTATGAAAGAATTAAGGGTGTAAGTGTTCCCGTAGGATCATAATGCCGTATTCCTGGCCAAAACAATTCTTCCCTAGTGATTTGCATAAAAAGTGATAAGTTCGGTATCTCTAAACCTTGGTCCGACATTTATAGAATTTTACCCGACACCTTGGTCCGACTACGTGTGTATATGATACGCTCAAAGTTACTTTTCAAATAAGAAGTAAAGCGGTCGTGTCAAGTAAATAACCCAACTAGTGAGGTTGGGATCGTTCCCACGAGGAAAATAGTCTAGACTTAACTTCAACCTGTTATTACTATTGTTTGGTCAATGACTTCCTTGGAAAGTAAAAACAATAAAGGGGGGTTTCTATTTCTAAATGAGTAAAATTAATCAACAAACTTGACAGAGACACTTAACAACTTTGAATGTTGGATTTTAATCAATTAATCAAAGTAACTAGGGTTTACGTGTTCCCCCACAGGTTCATAACTTGATAACTCTAACTATAACAATTCTTTCCTAGTATCTTGCATGCAGAGTGATAAGTTATGTATTTCTAAATCCTTGGTTCGGCATCTAGAAAATCTCACTCCGCACCTTGGTCCGGCTACGTGTGTTTCTATCCTAACCCTATCCTTACCTCATATTAAGCATTGTATTCGATATTTGACTAAGTTATTACCTCGTACCAATCAATACTAGCCTATTATATAGTATACACTAAATCTATGTTAATAATTCTTTCCCTATTATCTACCTCCGTGGTCCGACAAGTAGCATTTAGGCGAGTTCTAACGTCGGCCATCCGTTAAAAAGACTTCTAAGCGAAAGAGTTATTAATACACACAAGACACTATTCTAGAATTGTTATTTTAGTTAGGGTTTATCTCATTATTTTCCTATGGTTCCCATAACCCTAGTTATGGAGTTTAGTTACTCATGGCCATAAACACAATATTCAAATATATTAAATAAGAGTTCATGTACTTACTTCAATGAGAAAGAGTAAAATCCAAAAGTTTGCTTGATTAATCACCTATATTCACTTGCAAGAATCTCAAAG
The DNA here is from genome assembly GCA_027789145.1 of Solanum arcanum. Taxonomy (NCBI): domain Eukaryota; kingdom Viridiplantae; phylum Streptophyta; class Magnoliopsida; order Solanales; family Solanaceae; genus Solanum; species Solanum arcanum. The sequence goes on from CM050933.1 coordinate 37,827,732, forward strand.
TAATGAATAATCCCACAAAAATTCTAATGATTATTAAGAATCTCACAATACAATGTTTACCAATAAGGAATTTTACAATCTAAGAGTCTAACCTAACCGAGTCCAACCTCAAAAACAAGGTTTTTCAAACTATTTATAAAAAATAAAAAAAACTAATTAAATAAGGACTGTGTTTGCTGGAAATCTGCCAAAACGCGGCTGAGTCGACGGACCACGCGACAGATCGTCGTGGTCACGACGGACCGTCATGGACTCCGTCGTCCCATACTTGGTGCAATTTCTTCTGCTGCTCTCTTCACCACCCTCGACGGCAAGTATGACGGACTGTCATAGGCACAACGGTCCGTCGAGGGTCTTCGTTCCAAAACACTTCATCTCTTGGAATCTGGGTACTGGGATCACTTCTCTGAACTTCACGACGAACCTGGAGGACGGACCGTCATAGCCACGACGGACCGTCACAAGATTCATAACCCCACACTTGGTCAGACTTCCCCATCTTTCTTCAGCAGCTTTACTACGCTGCCACCTACGGACCGTCACAAGCACGACGGACCGTCATATGCTCCGTAGGTGGTCTCGTCTGCATTCTTCGCTAAAATCTCCGCATTCAACTTTGGACAGATTTCCTGCAAAACAAAGAGAAACTTAAATAAAAACTAACACAAAAAGACTTTCGGACACACTAAACTTAAGGAAAAAGTATTAATTATACCATGAAACCAAGGTATATCAACACCCTCAACTTAAATTCGTTGTTTGTCCTCAAGCGACGCACTATGACTCAAATTTTTTTTTTTTGTACAATAGTATCCATGTTTTATCCTTTGCAATCATTTGGCTATCAATCCCGATTAATATCATCAAATCTATGCATGCTATCACTATTAGGCTTGAATTATGTGGGATCACAACATGACACAGACTCACCATGCACTAACACCTATCCTCTTCAATTTCTCACCGAGGTGCTAACAATTCCGGTATTGCAACTAGTGTCCTCACTTTAAAACAAAATCCTCCTTTTTCACACAATGATTTTTGTTTGAGTATAAGGATTACTTTTCAACACTCGCTCTAAGAACAAAGTCACACTCATTCATACCAATTGCCATAAGCTTGCCCTTATTTTCACTGCCTTAAGTTCGCTATACAACCCTTAGGATCACGATAGGACTTTTTTAGCTAGTAACATAGGCTCGGGTTTAGGTAAGGTATATTTACTTATAATTTAGTGACTTTTTGCCCTCCTTGACATATCGGCTAAACCTTCCACTTTCTATCATTTTATCTCGCCCAGTTTCTCATATTCTTTCACCTTGCTATTTTCTCTTCTTTCTTCATTTGTGTAAGTGACTCTCTTGTTTTCTTGTTTGTAATTCTTGTATATTTTTCTTTTTCTTTACTTTTATTTCAACGAATTCTTGAGTTACTTTACTTTTGTTCTTTCTCTCTCTTTGTTCTTTCAACCCCACTTTCCAGAGCATTCCTCATAATAGCCACCCTCAACTCATGGCTTTGCCATGAGCCAAGGTACACAATACCCAAAGTTGGGTCAGGGCTATAACAAGGTTGTTTATGCATTAGCCACCCTCAACTTATGCTTTTGGCATAAGCTGAGGTGCACATGTCCAAGGAGGGACCAGGGCCAACACATTGTTCCCAGAAAAGATCAGTTGGGGTGAAAAAGAAAGGTCTAATTTTAAGCTCAGATTATTTGGATCAAAGAAGGATAAATTTCATTTGGTTTCTTCTATTTACGCTAGAAATGGGCTATATTGAATAAGGGCCTATGATCCTTTCCTAATTGTCTATTACAACTTACTTTTAGCAGGACTAACCAGGCAAGTTCTAGTTCAGTACCAATAGTGGACTATTAAAATTTTCCTCACACTCACTTGACATCTCATCACTATACCAGATTATCAGACACCTAGTTTGAATTTAAGACTTAGGGTAATGCAATGGTGGAACTCTATTTCATGCTTAGAGCCACACAATTATCAGTTACTATGCCTAGTCATGCATCATTTGCAAGATTATCAGGATATCATTTTAGCCATCATGCTCCAAAATTAAACTATGTACAAAAGATATAAACATGCCGGTTCAACAGAAAAAGTAATCAGTCTTTTGGGGAAAAAGAACACAGGCAAGAAAACCCCAAAAGAGGATAGTGAATTGGGCTACTCAAACTTCACCCTAACACTCACTTTCCATTTACCCCACACCCAACAAAAAAACATGCAATTGTCCCCAATGCATAAAAATTAAAATACTAGAGTGGTAGGTAAAGCAAACCTGTGGCGCAAAGTGCCGTCGATCAGCAAGCTGGTGGGTCCAGTTCCCCGGAACCCACGTCCTCTGCAATCTGGACACTCTCAGTGGTGTCCTCAGCAACAACCGCACCATCACTAGTGCCTCCTTCTATCTCTATAGTGCGGGAGCTAGACGCCCCAGCCGCTAACTCTGATGCTCTCATTTGGTGCGCTGCCTCCTCAACATGTGAGGCTCTCCTCGCAGCCTCTATCTCTCGGCTCTCCTTCTTCCGTGCTCGCGTCTCGTCCTCTGCCCGACCCCTACGCCTCTTGGCACTCTCTTGAGGGGGAGGTGGTGGAATTTCCGAAGTAGCAAAAAGGGCCGCCAACACTGTGTCCTCAGCAGGCTCGACAGAAGGGGCGTCAGAAACCGGCACCCTAACCTCTAAGATCGTGTCGATATCTGTACGAAGACTGTCGACTGCAGCCTGGAGGGTCGACACATCCACCGGAGGGGCTGGTCGGGCTAGCAACCTCAACTCAAAGGCGTCGAAGCACTGGTTAACCCCATCGATCTTCCGCTCTGTAAACTGCACCATTTTTCTCTCTAGGCGCTCTTCGGACTCTGTAATCGACTTCTACATTTACGGCTGGATATGATGCAGAAGAGTGGCCATTTGTGCCTCTAGTTTTTGGACCCTAGCAAGCGGGACCAGTGCCGGTAGAGGGGCTGTACGAGAGGAGCTCGGGGCAGTGCTACTACCCGGGTTAGACTCGACCGGGGTAGTGTCAGTGCACGCCGCCTGTGTAGCTGTGTGGGCCTGGGCTACCGTATCAGCAAGATCATCAGTAAGTGGGGGCAGATCCGGACGAGGACCTCTGCGTGGAGACAACTCATTGGCCTCGTATCTGATGAGGCCGACGTCAACAGTGCCCTGCGGGGTCTGAAGCTAATCTACGTGCCATATGGGCACACCCGCGGACCTGCAGAGGGCAAAGATCATGCACGGGAAAGGGTAGGTAGTAGTGACCTTGAATGCCCTCTCGTGCATGACTGCCTGGAGAAGCCATGCAAAGTCCACCTCGAATCTGGCTATCATCAACACTGCTCGATCCCAGGTAACGATATTATCAGCAGCTGTGGGGGAAAGGCAGTGACAGACAAGCAGCCACAAGAACTTTGCTGTGAACGTGAGGTTGGCCTTCTTGATGGCCCCCTTCGGGTCGTCACCCAATCGGAACCCTCTCCATCTACTGACAGGTGCAGGGCCATCCACCTCTTGGTGGTCTCTCTCAGTGATGGCTCGCGCAAGAACTGGCCATCCTTAACTATCTGCCAGTGGTAGTCAAACTCGATAGTGACGGGGGTCCGAGTAGCATCAACACTCTCGCCATATAGAAACCGGCGGAGGGCTAGCAGGGATATGTCAGCATGTACGCCCCGTACTCGGACCTGCTCCAGTGGAGCCTGTTTAGCGGGGGCAACCCGTCTATCTATCTGTGATCGGAGATTCGCTACGTAAGATGCGTAGAACTCTCGGACAAATTCTTCATTGTATCGTCCCAACGGACATGCTTTCCACTCCAAGCGATGCCTGATGAAGAGATTGTGGATCTTTGGCATCGTCAGGAGACTCCTTGTAAGGACTCGCCGCTCCAACATGAGTGTTCGAGTCATCACTCCTTTATCAGTCAGGAACTTGGCGTCGGAGAAGACTTGGAATTGCCCGTCGACACACCACCAGTTGGGCTGGACAGTGGCTGGGGTGGGACCTGAACTGGTGAACATGATGTAGAGTCTTAACTGTCAGCCTCATCAGACGAGGCCGACGCTGCAGCGCTGGCGGGTGCGGGAACCTCAGCAGAGCCGGAGGCTTCCTCAACCATGATACTCCTAAGGAGACAGACGCTCCTTCCTCATTTGTGGCTGACCCAGAGGGTGTGCCGGTCAGTGTGCGCTCCTCATCAGACTGGGAGGCAGTGACTACGCACGCCACCTTTTTGGGTGTGGCTCTGGGAGCACGCTCAGCACGGGAAAGGGTGGAAGTGCCTGGGGGCAGGTACTAAGGGTCACACTCATCATCAGAGCCGATGACCATGCGGGCAGACGGGGCGACACACTTCGATCGCCCACGTGCGTAGATACGGTCTTGCTTGGGTGCCATAGTAGATAGTACTTGTAAAGGATCAGTATTAGTACGAGTAGTGGCAAACAAGACAAGTAAAACCATACTTAACAAAACATAGAAAATAGTAGGTAATTGCTATTGACACATTGGCACACGACGGGCCTGATGATGGCCCATCGTGACTATGACAGACCGTCATGAGGTCCGTCGTGTATTACTTTGACTGTGTATATATAGAGAACCCTGAAGGAGAGTCTCTGACTAGCATGACGGTCTGTGCAGGATGGACCGTCACAGGTACGACGGTCCGTCGTAGGTGTCCGTGGTATAACACTTGAAAAAAAACATATAGAGACCCTTAGGGAAGGGGTCTCTGACCGTCATGACGGTCGTGCAGGATGGACCGTCGTGGGTATGACGGTCTGTCATATGTGTCCGTTGAAGGACACTTGGAAAAAAAATGAGAGACCCTTAGAAACAGGGTCTCTGACAACCAAAACGGTTGTGCAGGACGGACCATCGTGAAGACGACGGTCCGTCACATGTGTCAGTTGAGGAACACTTGGGAAAAAATGAGAGACCCTTAGAAACAGGGTCTCTGACAACCGAAACGGTTGTGCAAGACGGACCTTCGTGAGTACGACGGTCCATCACATGTGTCTGTTGGGACAGGATGCTAGGGCTTTTGCAACGGATCCTACCACGGTCCGTCGTGGGTACGACGGTCCGTCATCGGGGTCTCTTTCTGAATAACAGTGACATAACTGAAGGTACCCTGTGCATCCCCGATGAACCCACATCAAACTGGTAGTGTTTTGGACCTACATTTGTCCATCCCAACTGCCTAGGAAACTAGCAATGCAAAGGCACCTACGTCTAGGGTTGTAAGCATGGCAATTTCGAACATTTTGAACCTAGGTTAGACAGAATCTAATAAAGGAAACAACATACGGCGAAGAACTAAGCGACTAATAAACAAAAATGCAAGATAAAAGAGTAGAAATTAGAGACACATACCTTAGAAATGGAGAAAAACAAATAGACAAGTGCTCGGTGGCCAGGAAGACACCCACAACAGCAGTTCCCACTAGTAGATTAACACTTTAGGGATTTGGAGAATTGTGGGGGGTCAATGATCGGTGGTTGATAGAGGAATAGATTGTGCAAGTTGAGAAGGAAAGAGTAATGGGAGAAATAATGAAGTAATGGGGGTGAAATGAGGGTTTGGGGAGTTTAAATGGTGAAAGTTTATATTAAAGTCCAACCGGGTTGTGTCGGGTATGCCTCATTAATCACGCGACGATTCCCCAACGGCGGTCCATCGCAGTTGTTACGATCCATTATTGGTTCCGTCGTGTGTGCCCTAGTTTGAAAATAACAAAAAAAATGTACCTGGCACGACGAATGCATACGACGGTCCGTCGCGGGTGTAACGGTTCGTCGATTTATCCATCAGTGACTGCTGTAGAGTAATTTTCTGCAGAATTTCCTGGTAATGTGCCTGCAAATTTAAAACCCATTAGTACAGAATGCTACCATTACTAAAAAAACACTATAAGTATTGTGTTGCCTCCCAACAAGCGCCTGGTTTAATGTCGCGGCACGACTAGGGACCCTTGATTACTCAGATTTCATCAAGATGGTATGCCTCTATCACTTCATTCCCCGATGCTTTATGCCCAAAATAGAGTTTTATTCTATCTCTATTCCTCTTAAACCGCACTCCCTCCTTGGATTTTAACTCAACTGCTCCATGAGGGAATACTTGGGTAATCAAGTAAGGGCCAGTCCATTTGGACTTGAGCTTGCCCGGAAGACAAGGCACCCCAGAACTGTCTACAAGCACCAAATCCCCGACCATAAACTCTTGTTTTGCATTTGTCTGTTCAGTATCCTTCTTCATCTTTTCTTTGTGGGATATGGCAGATACCGATTGGAGCTCACAACTTTGCCTCATGGTCTTACAAATGTTGAAGGTCACTTCTTCATTATTCAACCGAAATGTCATCTGTCCCTTCTCCATATCAACTAATGCTCAACATGTAGCAAGGAATGGCCTCCCAAGAATAATAGGCACTTCAAAATCGACCGCACAATCAAGAATAACAAAATCAGCTGGAAAGATGAATGACTCCACTTTTACTAGCACATCAGGGAGTATCCCTATAGTCCGTTTCACTGTCCGATCAGCCATCAGTAGCCGCATCGCAGTGGGTTTTGGATCCTTCAAACCCAACTTCTTGTAAATTGAGAGGGGCATGAGATTTATGCTTGCCCCCAGATCACATAATGCTTTCGCAAAATGTAATGACCCAACTGTACAAGGAATAGTGAACGCACCCGGATCTTCTTTCGTTTGTACAAGGGATCTTGTAGCAATAGCACTACAATGCTGCAGTCTATCATCATCCTCAAAATTGACCGATCTTTTCTTGGTGACCAGATCTTTCATGAATTTGGCATAACCGGACATTTGTTCTAGAGCTTCTACCAAAGGGACATTGATAGAAAGCTACTTCAACATTGTTATGAAACGCCGGTATTTACCATCCTCGGTCTTTTTCACTAATCTCCAAGGGAAAGGTCGTGGTGGCCTAGTCATAGGAATTACCTTGATAGGTACTTGTGCATCTTTTCCATTACTTTCCTCTGCTTCACCACTACCCTTTACCACATTATCATTATCCTTTCTCACATTTTCTTCAGAAGATGACATAGGTTGGTCAATGTTTTGCTTACCACCCCAATTAGTGATTGCCATACAGTGCGCATCATTCTTTGGATTTTGGAAAGTGTTGCTAGGAAGAGTGCCCGGTTGCCGTGTGTTCACTGTCGCAGATAATTGGGCCATTTGCAACTCGATCTGCTTAATCGAAATTGCATGTGTATCAACTTTTTGCCCAATACTAGCTAAATTACACCTCAACTCTTTAATGTGCTCATTACTAGCATCGAACCTCCTCATCATTTTGTGCAACATATCTTCAACTCGCGCCATACTATCTCCACCATCCGTAGGAGTAACTTCACGATTTTGAGGGGGGACATAGGGCCCATTCCTATCGTTTCTATTAGCATAGTTACCCCTGTTAAAGTTGTTGTCGTGGTTGTAGTTTCCATCTCGGACATAATGACCCTCACGGTTGTAGTTACCATAGTTCCGACCTTGGTGCCCTTGACCTTGGCGCCAGTTATCCTGATTTGAGCCTTGGGCGCTTGGTCGGAAACCCCCCGTCTGCTCATTTACTGCATAAGTGTCCTCTGCGTAATAGCACTCATCATTAGGAGGTGGTGGTTTAGCCAAGTAGTTAACTACATTTATCTATTCTGCACCCCCTATGACATGTTTTAGTACCAACCCAAGCTTAGTTCTCATTTGAGCCATTTCTTCACGAATCTCATCTGTGGCTGGGTTGTGAGTGGACTGTACTGCGAAGGTGTTTCTCCCTGTATCAGACTTCCTAGTACTCCAAGCTTTGTTATTCCGGGAGATTTTCTCTAATTTTTCAGCAATCTCAACATAAGGACACTCCCCATAAGATCCACCTGCTATAGTGTCCACCATCGCTTTATTGTTATCATCCTATCCCGATAGAAGTATTTCTTCAGCGACTCATTATCTATACGGTGATTTGGAACACTTCTCAAGAATGAGGTGAATCTATCCCAAGAACTACTAACTGACTCTCTTGGTAGTGCCACAAAGTTGTTCACTCTGTCTTTGTGGTTTAGTTTCTTGGAGACCGGATAGTAGCGTGCTAAGAAGACATCTCTTAATTGATTCCAAGTGAAGATTGAGTTGTATGGGAGCTCAGTGAACCATATAGCAGTCTCTCCCGTCAGTGAGAGAGGAAACACTCTGAGCCCTATTAAATCTAGATCCAAGTCAGGCCTCCCCACACAACTTTTACACACTGCCTTACCTTATCTATATGGGCATGTGGATCCTCAGAAGGTAGCCCTGAAAGCAAACCTCTGGCAGTGAGCATTTGCATCAAGCTACTAGTTACCATAAAGGTGTGGCCTGTTGGTAGAGGGGGTAAGACAAGTGGCCGATCCGAGTTTGCTATGTTATCATACCCTCTGTAGTATGCTTGGGGCTGTGGAACGGGATTTTGTCCCCTCTGTTGATGTTCACCCGGAGCATCGGGCAACATCTGACCATGAACATCAAACGAGCTAGGATGTTCTGGTTCGGATCCACATTATTTATTCCCAAGTTTTGATTCATATTGCGCAGTGTATGCTCTAACTCGTGATCGTAGGGAAACAAGGGTTCTCTTCTTCTCCGTGTATTTGGCATACAAGGAGGATAGTTCTTACAAGAAATCAAAAACAATAAAATAAAGTAAAATCAAGAAAATATTAACTAAACTATAGTAATAAGTTCAAGTTAATCTAAAAGCTAGAATCCCCGGCTACGGCGCCAAAATTTGATACGCTCAAACTTACTTCTCAAATAAGAAGTAAAACATTCGTGTCAAGTAAATAACCCAACTAGTGAGGTTGGGATCCTTCCCACGAGGAAAATAGTCTAGACTTAACTTCAACCTGTTATTACTATTGTTTGGTCAATGACTTCCTTGGAAAGTAAAAACAATAAAGGGGGGTTTCTATTTCTAAATGAGTAAAATTAATTAACAAACTTGACAGAGACACTTAACAACTTTGAATGTTGGATTTTAATCAATTAATCAAAGTAACTAGGGTTTACGTGTTCCCCACAGGTTCATAACTTGATAACTCTAACTATAACAATTCTTTCCTAGTATCTTGCATGCAAAGTGATAAGTTATGTATTTCTAAATCCTTGGTCCGGCATCTAGAAAATCTCACTCCGCACCTTGGTCCGGCTACGTGTGTTGCTATCCTAACCCTTATCCTTACCTCATATTAAGCATCGTATTCGATATTTGACTAAGTTATTACCTCGTACCAATCAATACTAGCCTATTAGATAGTATACACTAAATCTATGTTAATAATTCTTTTCCTATTATCTACCTCCTTGGTCCGGCAAGTAGCATTAAGGCGAGTTCTAACGTTGGCCATCCGTTAAAAAGACTTCTAAGCCAAAGAATTATTAATACACGCAAGACACTATTCTAGAATTGTTATTTTAGATAGGGTTTATCTCATTATTTGCCTATGGTTCCTACAACCCTAGTTATGGAGTTAAGTTACTCATGTCCATAAACATAATATTCAAATATATTAAATAAGAGTTCATGTACTTACTTCAATGAGAAAGAGTAAAATCCAAAAGTTTGCTTGATTAATCACCAATATTCACTTGCAAGAATCTCAAAGTAATCAATAATCTCACAAAAAGTCTAATGATTATCACGAGTCTCACAATACAATGTTTACCAATAAGGAATTTTACAATCTAAGAGTCTAACCTAACCGAGTCCAACCTCAAAAATGAGGTTTTTTGAACTATTTATAAAAAATAAAAAAAACTAATTAAACAAGGACTCTGTTTGCTGGAAATCTGCCAAAACGCGGCTGGGTCGACGGACCATGCGACGGATCATCGTGGTCACGATGAACCGTCATGGACTCCGTCGTCCCATACTTGGTGCAATTTATTCTGCTTCTCTCTTCATTACCCTCGACGGCAAGTGTGACGGACCGTCATAGGCACAACGGTCCGTCAAGGGTCTTCGTTCCAAAACACTTCAACTCTTGGAATCTGAGTACTGGGATCACTTCTTTGAACTGCACGACGAACCTGCAGGACGGACCGTCATAGCCACGACGAACCGTCACAAGCTTCCTAACCCCACACTTGGTCAGACCTTCCCATCTTCCTTCAGCAGCTTTACTACGCTGCCACCTATGGACCGTCACAAGCACGACGGACCGTCATAAGCTCCGTAGGTGGTCTCTTCTACATTTCTTCACTCAAAATCTCCGCATTCAACTTTGGACAGATTTACTGCAAAACAAAGATAAAGTTATATAAAACTAACACAAAAAGACTTTCGGACACACTAAACTTAAGGAAAAAGTATTAATTATACCATGAAACCACGGTATATCAGTATACACTACGAACCCTTACCTTTACCTCATAGGTTTTGAGTCCTTCTCAAGGACCCTTAGGGTGGTCCTTGGGCAGCTATACCAGGATGTTTGTACTCTAAACATGTACATCTAGGTTCTAGAAACCTTGATGCTCAATTTCACCCTCATACAACACTCAAACTCAACTACAAGACCCTAACATAAATTAGTTCAACTGGACTAGTTTCCGCGCATCACGGTCGTTTCTTGCCACTTCACTTCCCAGAATTACCAAACTAAGTTAATTGCATTAGATTAGGTCTAGAAACATCATTTTAAGCCTTTATAAGTTACTATACTCCATGTAGGGATCTAGCTTAGGTAATACAACTTTCTGGGTATTCTAATACTCCCCCCTAGGGAACATTTGTCCTTGAATGACACCTTAAACCTTCATAGTAGAACACCACGACTCAAGGCTAGAAGCCTATCGTCTACGCATTGTATATAAATGCACAAAACCAATTAAGGAAACTATAATTCATATCTAGATATACTCAATGCAACTGAAAATGCTTCAAAGAAACATATTACTAATTTCCAAGGAGAATCTAACATCTCCTAGCTACAACATGCTCAACATAGACTAATTATATCGAAATGCACATGACTCAAGATTCTACAAAAAGAGATAACACAATGCAAATACATCAATTTTAGCAAGTCCTACACACCTTCATAACAATAACAACATCCTATACCAAGTCATAAAATAAGAAATCTGGAAATTTTCTAAAATATGAAAGAAGCACATACCGGAAAGGACATCAGGAGATCACTCTTGATCTTCTTTAAATTGGAGAGCATTAAAATATTCTACTTTTGAGTCTCATCACTTACTCCATTTGGAGCAACTTTCTAGCCTTCTCGTCTTAGGGAAATCTTTCTTCATGTGGCCACTCTCACTAAATCCAAAACAACCATCTCTACCAGCCAAACACCTAACTTGTGCATCTTACCTTACCTAGAACAAGTAGGCCTTAGGGAATCACTACCTTTACCTTGTGACATAGTGTCATACACACCTCCTCATTATACTTAGGAGCATTAATAAACTTGTTCGAAAACTTTTGTTGACTATTAGGACGACCATGTCCATCGGACGCCTCATTTTTGCATCCTACCTCTCCTTTTCTCTCTAGCATTCTCTTTGATGTGTTGTGACTCCTCTATTTGTTAGGAGAACACCATGAGATGAGAAATATCCATATAATCAATAAGCATTGCCATACGACATTTTCCTTCTACCAAGTTGGATACCCCCGTCATAAACCTATTCATCATATCCCTAGAATTGACTACCATTCTTGGAGCATATCTAGACAAAAAGTCGAATTTGAAAGATTACTCTTTGAAACACATATTTCCTTGATTAAGGTTAATGAATTATTCCAACATTTCTTCCCACAACTCCTTGTGAAAGATTCTACCTAGAAATCCTAAATTTATATCTTCCCACTCTATTGGGACCGCTCTCAAAGATCTACTATCCTTACATTGCTCATACTAAATTTGGAAACATCATTCAATTTATAGGCGACTAGCTTCCTTCTAATTGGAAGACAGTCCAATGATTGCAAGCACCTTATAAAACTCATCTATGAACCCATTTAGATCTTTTTCCACCTTAGAGCCATAGAACTATGGTGGGTTTTCAAGAACTCTCTTACCCTAGAAACACCAATTCCTCCTATAGGGTTGGCCGGAGCCACCACCTCTCTATTAGCTTGCGTCATCAAGGTTTGAGCCAATAGTTTCTTAGAATCCCTAAGCTCACCAAGAGTAGCATTCCCTATTGGAGGGTCATTTTGAAATTTAGGAGGTACTTAGGGTTGATATTAAGGGGGGTATTAATTTTGAACTTGGGGAGGAATCTCTTATTCCCTTTCATTTTCCTCAAATCTCCTAGAATTAGATCTAGTATTTGCCATAACCTGAAAAATCATAGGCAAATATTAGAAGAAAGACCTACTAGAGTAAACATCTATGGAGTGACAAAGAGAATGAAGAAGTGACATTGTTCCTAAACATCCTATAGCCTCATATTCATGAAATCTGTCGCGTCTTACACCCATGAACAAGACTCTAATTATATGTCTTTTGAGAAATCCTAAGACCATTTTATAAGCTTATGCTCTGATACCAAGTTTCTCTAGACCCGAGAGCACCCTCTAGTTGTAACATGGCGCATTTGACCTCAAAGAGATATTTTACAAGCCTTTAAATTTCATTACATGAAAGTATTGAAAATGTGAAAGAATTCAAAACAACTCGGGAAGTATTTCATAAAATAGGAAGTCTTTCTAAAATTATTGTCTCAAACCACCTATGTATGACATGAATAAAACTCTTGGGATTCAACCTGCATGACATTTTCTAGACAGAAAAGTAAATGACCTAAAAGGAACATAAAGGTTTATCCCTCGAAGCTATGAGGAGTCACCACTTCTTCACTTCTTACAAAGTCCTTAAAACTCTACCCTCAAAGCAACTCAAAGCTCCAACATTAAATTTGGTTAGAATGTAGGCAATATCCATTAGTACAAAGGTACTAAGTATGAGAGCTAATGTAACATCATAAGACATCTTAACTGGTTAGTCAACATAAGCCATAAGAATAAGAGACAATACCTAATCATAACATAATCATCACATCATACATAAGGTATAATTATAATTTCATACTTAAACCATTTGTCTTTAATACTTAGGTGAACCACTTCACAAGCCACCTCTAAGTATACATGTGCAAGGGCAAGGTACCATTTAATACTACTAGCTAAGCTAAGTACCTTTCTTTGGTCATTCTTTAATTCATAATCAAGCCCAAGGTTTTCATGACATAAGAGCACTAATACCCCTGAGTCACCTAAAGGCACACTTGTGCAATGCATTCGGGGAATCTTATTCTACCACACATACTAAACATATCTTAAAGTTACCCTATGTGTTACTATTTTTAAATCTCACTATTGACCTACATTTACATTTGACAAGGAACTATCATCTAAAGTCGTTCATATCATTGAAGGAAACTATAGCAACTATCGATGCTAACCATACTTCATAAGAGGACATTTCATAAGTAGTTTCAAGTCATACTTGTACCATGAATGAATGACATCCTATTATACCATTCACACTAAGAACTCAATTAGGCTAGCTTACTCAATGCTAACTATCTTCCATACTAGTTTATAAAAGAATAACATACTATCATGCTAGACCTGACTGCCATGGAAAACATCATATCCTGCAATCCAAGGTATCATTGAAAGGTTACAAGTATACCAACATATCCACCATGAAACTACTCATAAAGATGCAAGCTATCCATAGGGGAGTATAAATACTCAACCCTGATCTATCCTTAGGAGAGTCACATGTCTAAATCCTAAGTTACCATGAAATTGTTTTGGCCTATCCAAGTCAAGCTATCATGAAGGTAGTCTAGTCATGTTACTTCAAGCTATATTTAGGAGAATTTCATTTGTATATCCCAAGCTCCCATGGAAATCACCATCCCTAAGATTCCATGAGATTTACTATCTCAAGTTACCATGAGACTTGACATCTAAAGTTTCCATGGGATTCACTCTCTCAAGTTATCATGAGATTTAACATCTAATTCTTCCATGAGTAATCTAATTCAAGATACAATGTGTGATCTAACTTAATTATTCCATAAATTGCACCTTACATGCAATTGAAGCTACTATTAAGAGTGTAGAGGTCTACTATCCCAAACTACCAACCTTGGTCTTATTTTAGTTAGCCAATCTTTGCATGAAGGAAACACAAGTTTCAAATTGAAGCTATCCTAGTATAAAATGCTTTAATTAATTTTAGGTTATTAGGTAAACCTAGAATCCTTCTATGTGAGAGAACTTACTTCTCCTAGATTGTTCATGCATAAGAGTACAAGAGAAAGATAATACTCAATCAATATCTCCTTGTATCTACTTTACCCCCAAATCCCTAACAACAATGGCTACAAGTCCTATTTACAATACTAACTTTATTTTACCATGATCTATGTCTAAATTACAAGCTATTTACTCACCTTGATCATTAGAAGGTAATTCTAGTCATACTTGATTATAAAGGTTCAATTATAACTTTACAAGTCAATTCCTTGTTATTCAACCAAACCTAGTTCAATTCATGATTAGATGATCCTAACTATGATGAATATCTTCAGTATTCAAGACAGTTGAATTAAGAAGTTCAATTTAGAACCTTCAACGTTGCCTCTAATGGCCCTAAACCTACAATGATCACCCTCATCAAATTATATTAAGGTTCATCAAGGAATTCAAATAAAAAAACCATATAATCATCATTTAAGCGTAATTCATAACATAATTGAATGCTATCCACTACTTTGGAATAAGAATCAAGCCTTACGCATGGTGTAATCACAACCCGAGTTAGACTTGGGTATTTTTGATTCACAAATGAGGGATATCTATATGGGATACATCGATGGAAGAATCCATGGATGAAAGAGATTCACATAACTTTGATCAATGTCTTAAAATAAGCTTGAAAACTTAGTGGATTTTTGACTTCCTCCTTCTTCCCTTCTAATTCAATGGTGATCTTGACAGAACTTTAGGGAGGGAACTTGGGGTATTTTGGATTCACAATTGAGGGATAACCTTCCATGACTTAATTGTAACGTGGGGTGAATTTTCAATTCACCGCTTACTTGGTCAAACCCTAAGCCTAAATTTCGAAATAGGTGTCTCATAATCTAGTAGAATAATGAGATGACAAGTGCGTGTGAGGAAGATTTGAATAGTCCACTATTTGTACTGATCTAGAACTTGCCTGTTTAGTCCTAATAAAAGTAAGCTGTAATAGACAATTAGGAAAGGATCATAGGCCCTTGTTCAATATAGCTAAATTCTTAGCCTAAATAGAATTTAAAAAAATGAATGAAACTAATCCCTCTTTGATCCAAATGATTTGAGCTTAAAATAGACCTTTCTTTTTCACCATGACTGATCTTTTTTGGGAATAATGTGTTGGCCTTGGTCCCTCCTTGTACATGTGCACCCCAGCTTATGCCAAAAGCATAAGTTGAGGGTGGCTAATGCAATAAAAAACATTTTCATGGCCCTGACCCAACTTTGGGTATATTGTACTTCGACTCATGGCAAAGCCATGGTTGAGGGTGTCTACTATGAGGAATGCTCTGGAATGTGGGGTTGAAAGAACAAAAAGAGAGAAAGAACAAAAGTAAAGTGACTCAAGAACCAGTTGAAAGAAAAGTGAAATAAAAAAATAAAAAAATACAACAAATACAAGCAAGAAAAGAAGAGAGTCACTCACACAAATGAAGAAAGAAGGAAAAATAGCCAGGTGAAAGAATATGAGAAATTGGACGAAATAAAATGATAAAAATTGGTACGTTTAGCCGATATGTCAAGGAGGGAAAAAAGTCACTAAAATATACCTAAATATACCCTACCTGACCTTGAGCCTATGTGACAAGCTTAGAAAATCCTATCGTGATCCTAAAAGTTGTTTAGCGAACTTAAAGCGGTGAAAATAAGGGAAAACTTATGGCAACATGTATGAATGAGTTGTGAGTTTGTTCTGAAAGCGATTGTTGAAAATTAATCCTTATACTTAAACTTAAATCAGTGTGAAAAATAAGGATGTTGTTTTGAAGTGAGGACACTAGTTGCAATACCAGAAATATTAGCACCTCAGTAAGAAATTGAAGAGGATAAGTGTTAGTGCGTGGTGATTCTATGTCCTGGTCTGATTCCACATAATTCAAGCCTATTAGTGATAACATGCAAAAACATGATGATACTGATTGGGATGGATGTCCAAAAGATTGCGAAAGCTAAAACATGGATACTATTGTACAAAGATTTTGTAGTGAGTCATAGTGCGTCGCTTGAGGACAAACAACGAATTTAAGTTGAGGGTGTTGATATACCGTGGTTTCACGGTATTTTTAATGCATTTTCCTTAAGTTTAGTGTGTGTCCAAAAGTCTTTTTGTATTGATTTTTATGTAAGTTTCTCTTTATTTGCAGGAAATCTGTCTAAAGAAGAAAGCGAAAGTTTTTGAGCATGAAATGAAGAAAAATTACAACTTACGGGGCCTGTGACGGTCCGTTGAGCTTGTGACAGCCCGTAGGTGACATCGTAGAGAAGCTGCTGAAGGAAGATGGGAAAGCTGACCTCAGTGTTTGATTACAAAGTTCATGACGGACCGTCATAGCCACGATGGTCCGTCCTGCTGGTTTGTCGTGATGATCAGAGAAGTAGTCCCAGTACCCAAATTGCAAGAAGTTTAAGTGTTATGGAACGGAGACCCTCGATGGACCGTCGTTCTTGAAATTTACATCATACATGTTCGTCGAGGGTAATGAAGAAAGCAGTAGAAGTATTTGTAAAGTATAGGATGACGGAGGCCATGACGGCCCGTCGTGACTACGAAGTCCCATCACGAGGTCCGTCGATCCAGCCGCGTTTTGACAGATTTTCATCAATTAGAGTCCTTCTTTTATTAGGTTTTTGTTTTTTATAAATAGTTCAAAAGACTCTCATATAGTTGTTAGACTCTCATATAGTTAGACTCTCTTATGTTACATTCTTTTATGTTAGACTCTTTGTTAGTAGACTCTGTGATTGTTAGACTTTTGGAGAATCTTTAGTCTTCGATTTAATTCAGTAATTGATTTGCTTTTTTTTTTTGGAATTGATTGTTGGTGCGTTTGTTGATTAATCAAGTGAACTTCTGGATTTTATTCTTTCTCATTGAAGTAAGTGCATGAATTTTTATATTACATATATGAATATTGTGATTATGACTATTGGTAACTAAACTCCATAACTAGGGTTGTGGGAACCATGGGTGAATAATAAGGTAAAATCTAACTAAAATAACAATCTAGAATAGTATCTTGCATGTATTGATAATTCTTTCGTTTAGAATTTTTTTTAACGGATGCCAACGTTAGAACTCGCCTTAATGCTACTTGCCGGACCAAGGAGGTAGATAATAGGAAAAGAATTATCAACATATATTTACTGTATACTATATTATATGCTAGTATTGATTGGTACGAGGTAATAACTTAGTGAAATATCGAATACAATGCTCAATATGAGGTAAAGGTAAGGGTTAGTATAGCAACGCACGTAGCTGGACCAAGGTGCAGAGTGAAGTTTTCTAGATGCTGGACCAAGGATTTAGAAATACATAACTTATCACTTTGCATGCAAGATTTTAAGAAGGAATTGTTATAGTTAGAATTATCAAGTTAGGAACCTGTGGGGAACACTTAAACCCTAGTTACTTTTATTGATTGATTAAACTCGAAGGTTTGATTCTGTTAGTTGGTTACTTCAATTAATTTAGTTATCTTTACTAATTTAGAAATAAACCCCCCCCCCCCCCTTTTATTGTCTTTTGTTTTCTAAGGAAATAATTGACTAAATAATAGTAATAATCGATTAAAGTTAAGTCTTAAATATTTTCCTCGTGGGAATGATCCCAACCTCATTAGTTGGGTTCTTTACCTTATACGACCGCTTTACTTCTTATTTGAGAAGTAAGTTTGAGCGTATCAAATTTTGGCGCCGCTGCCGGGGAAAGTAGCTTTTAGATTAACTTAAACTTATTACTAAAGTTTAGTCGATATTTTCTTAATTTTATTTTTTTATTGTTTTTGATTCTTGTAGAACTATTTTCCTTGTATGCCAAATACACGGAGAGGAAGAGAACCCTTGTTTCCCTACGATCACGAATTAGAGCGTACACTATGCATCATGAATCAAAACTTGGGTATTAATGATGATGATCCAAACCAGAACATCCCAGCTCCAGTTGATGTTCATGGTCAGTTATTACCCGATGATCAGGGTGAAAATCAACAAAGGGGACAGAATCCCGCTCCACGCCCTCATGAACACTACAGAGACTATGATAATATATTAGACTCTGATGGGCCACTTGTCTTGCACCATCTACCACCAGGCCACACCTTGGTGGTAATTAGTAGTCTGATGCAAATTCTCACTGCCAGAGGTTTGTTTTCTGGGCTACCTTCCGATGACCCACATGCCCTTATAGCTAAAGTAAGGCCAGTGTGTAAAAGTTGTGTCGGGAGGCCTAAATTGGATTTGGATGTAATAGGGCTAAAAGTATTTCCTTTCTCACTGATGGGAGAGGCTGCTATATAGTTCACTGATCTCCCTTATAACACAATTTTCACTTGGAACCAACTAAGGGACGTTTTCTTAGCACACTACTATGCGGTCTCCAAGAAACTAAACCACAAAGACTGAGTGAACAACTTTGTGGCACTACCTGGAGAGTCAGGTAGTAGTTCTTGGGATAGATTCACCTCATTTTTTAGAAGCGTCCCTAATCACCGCATAGATGATGAGTCACTGAAGGAAAACTTCTATCGCGGACAGGATTATAATAATAAAGCAGTGTTGGATACTATAGCGGGTGATTCTTATGGGGAGTGTCCTTATGCTGAGATTGCTAAAAATTTCGAGAAAATATCCTGGAACAATAAATCTTGGAGTACTAGGAAGTCAGATACTGGGAGAAATACCTTCGCCGTGCAATTCACTCACAACCCAGCCACAGATGAGATTTGGGAAGACATGGCTCAGATGAGATTTGGTAAGACTTGCCCCCGGGGGATTTCTGACCGAGTGCCCAAGGCACAAATCAGGAGAATTAGCGCCAAGATCAAGGAAACCAAGGTCAGATCTATGGTAACTATAACCGGGATGGTCATTATGTCTGAGATGGAAACTACAACCGCAATAACAACCTAAAGAAGGGTAACTATGGTAACATAAATGTTAGGAATGGACCCTATGTCCCTCCTCAAAATCATGAAGTTACTCCTAGGGAAGGCGGAGATAGTATGGCGCGAGTTGAGGATATGTTGCACAAAATGATGAGGAGGTTCGATTCTAGTGATGAGCACATTAAAGAGTTAAGGAGTGATTTAGTGGGTATTGAGCGGAAAGTCGATACACATGCAATATCGATTAAGCAGATTGAGTTGCAAATGGCCCAATTATCTGTGACTGTGAACACACGACAACCGGGCACTATTCCTAGAAACACTGTCAAAAATTCGAAAAATTGATGGACATTGTATGACAATCTCTACTCGAGGTTGCAAGCAAACCATTGACCCACCTATGCTGTCTAATGACAAAAAGGTGACAAAAGATAATGATAAAGTGGTAGAGGTTAATGGTGAAGTAGAAGATAACACTGGAAAAGATGTTGAAGGGCCTACAAAGGTAATTCCCATGCCTAGACCCCCCTTTCCTCAAAGATTAGTGAAAAAAACCGAGGATGGTAAGTATCGACATTTTATAACAATGTTGAGGTAGCTTTCTATCAATGTCCCTTTGGTAGAAGCTCTAGAACAAATGCCCGGTTATGCCAAGTTTATGAAAGATTTGGTTACAAAGAAAAGATCGGTAACTTTTGAGGATGATGATAGAATGCAGCATTGTAGTGCTATTGCTACAAGATCTCTCGTACAAAATAAAGAAGATCCGGGTGCGTTCACTATTCCTTGTACAGTCGGATCATTACTTTTTGCAAAAGCATTATGTGATCTAGGGTCAAGCATAAATATCATGCCCCTCTCGTACAAGAAGTTGGGTTTGGGTGACCCAAAGCCCACTACGATGCGGCTACTGATGGCTGATCAAACGGTGAAAAGGCCTATAGGGATACTCCACGATGTGCTAGTAAAAGTGGAGTTGTTCATATTTCCGGCAGATTTTGTTATTCTTGATTGTGAAGTCGATTTTTAAGTACTGATTATTCTTGGGAGGCCATTCCTTGCTATGGGTAGAGACTTCGTTGATATGGAAAAGGGGCAGATGAAAATTTTGGTTGAACAATGAAGAAGTGACCTTTAACATTTGTAGGTCCATGAGGCAGAGAGGTGAGCTCGAATCGGTATCTGCTATATCCTACAAAGAAAATATGAAGAAGCACCATGACCTAAAAATTGAAAAATGAGAGTTTATGGTTGGGGATTTTGTGCTTTTATACAATTCTAGGTTGCGTTGGTTTCCTGGAAAGCTCATGTCCGAATGGAATGGCCCTTACTTGATTACCCAACACCAGCTATACCTAGGATAAAGTTTAAGACCCTCATTGGGTTCACTGTGCAATGACTAAGAATGACCTAGTGTCATTACATAAGTCTAGTTCACTTCTTGGTTATCCTACCCAAACACCTTTGGTGTCATTCATTTCATTGTGTGAATTGCATGAGGCTAGCCTCATTCATTCTCTGGAACTTCAAATTTAACCGACATAGATCATGTGAGCATCATGAAATCTAGTGTCTACCCACACCGAAGAGAGGTAGAATCACCGGCCAAAGTAAAAACCAAAACATGTTAGCATATATAGGGAGTTTAACCTTGCTAGATCCCTATATTGGCTGCATAGGTTCAAAGACTAGCAGATATAAGGATACCCATACCCTTCTAGAGGGCAATCTCATCTCATGAGAATTACACGAACTTCTGCCTTCTTGAAAAAAGGAATCGTCACTCATAGCTAGCATATCGATGCTCAGTATAAAGTTCCATTACATTCATCTCACACATCATATAACCTGGCTTTTAGCATGAGGACATCATATCTCATTAGATGATTTCTCATCTCATCATGAGTATTAAGTATATATTAACTTCAATACTTTCATTAGAGTGTTCATTGAGATTGGTCCCTTCATTAACTTTACACTCTTATAGGTGAGTACGTTTTGGTAACATATACTTAGGCTCATTTGAGATTGCTCTCATATTTCACATTAGCCTATTATCATATTGTCACCACATTCATTAGCCTTAGCACATTTTCCCTTTATAATTACTCACCCCTTTTTACGTGAATGTTCATTTCATCATATGTCAATGCACTTGGCCTTTTAGTGTGTTACACACTCTTACTTAACCCTTCTAGAGTCGAATCATTCATCACATAACATCTTAGGTTCAGTTACTTTATAAACGTATGCTGGACTTATGAGTCCACATACACAAGCCATGAGGCTCCATTCCTAATTCGTCTAAGTGATTCATACTTACCCTAGGTTATGTGGTACAAGACTTATGCATCTTGTAAAAATGCTAAGATCTCAGTTTCGATCCTTAAAGGCATCATTCATTTAATAAGTTATTCACGTACGACTTATGTGTCAATACGGAATTGGTCAAGGGAACCCTATTTCAAATCCCTTGTATAACACTTAGTTAGTTTTGTTTATAATTTTGTTGACATAAAATTCTTGGCTAGGGAACCCAAGATCCATCCCACACACCTACACTTCCTTTCTTTCTTTTTCTTGATTTTTTTGTCTTAAATATTTTGGCCTGGGGGACCGAGATCGAATCCCCACGCCCACATTCCTTTCTTTTTCTTTCTCTACTTGATTTGTTTTTTTAGACCAAGAGGGTATGGTATCGATTACTCACAACCTCACCCTATTTTTATTTATATTTTCTCCTTAATTTCTCATTCAACCAGTAGCTGGAAATTTGATCACCTTTTTGCAGTCCATTTTCTCACCCTCTTTCATGTTAAACATTAAGACATTTCGAGTAGTTTTTAGGGAGTTCCTTAGGTGCAATTTCAAGGTTACTTTCAGTCAAGAATTATCATTCAATCCAGCAACTTTGAACTCGTAGGAACATCACGTTTTAAACATATTCGTACACACATAATTTTTAACATTTTAACCTGTCAATATCAAGATTCAAACCGTGTCTAATTAACGACACACATGCACAAACAAGTTAACGAACTTCACATTTTCGGAACACCTCTTTCATTTCTACATAATTCCGAATACACATTCAAATGCATAATCACAACCAGCCCTTAAATAATCTATCAGAAGTCATACCAACACATACTTGAATATTTCCAAGGATCTAATGACAGGGGCATACAATGGGGACAACCTTAATTTTCGATTGTGAATAGACTGAACCTTAGGGATCTCGTAGAAAAGGGACCAAGAGGGAAGAAAACCCATACCTGAAGTCATTCAAAGATGTTCTTACGTGTTTCCAAAAACCCCTCACTAAGCCGACGTCTCACCATCGAAATCACAAGCACAATCCGTCGAGAATTTGGTCTTTGCTTTTCGTTTTGAAGGTTATTTTGCTTTTGAGTTTTAGTGTTCAAGTTCTTGATAAACTTTATTTTTTTTGTTAAGTTCTTTTCTTTTACTCAAGAATACTCGTGCAAGTGAGGTAGAAGTAGAGAGAGACGTGTGAATGAGTGGTATCTTAGGATTAGGAGATTTAGTTTTGGAATTAGTCAAACTAGGACTCCTTATAAATTAATAAAATCTGATTTTTAAAGGAATAGGTGAAATTAGTAATTATGCCCTTACTTAAATCATCTAATTAATATAAATTAATAAATTTAACATTGCTTCCACCAAGGATCGAACCCGGGTGAAGCTTAACTTGTGAAAAAGGGTCAAATTCGGCTGACCCTACCCAGATTGCCCACCTTTTTAAATTAATTAATTAATTAATTAAATACTTAGGGTAATTAAAATACTACCCCTAACCTGGAAAAAACAATTTTACAGCTAGACCCACAAAACCTAAGATTTCCCTTTTCAAGTTCGGTAAAAAACTCATTTTTCGTGCTACTAGAATTGGTTGCTCAATTTGATTTAGAGCTTCAAAAGCTTGACATCAAAACTGTTTTCTTACATGGTGATCTAGAAGTGACAATCTATATGGATCAACCTGAAGGTTTCCTAGCTGAAGGAAAAGAAGATCATGGATGATGGATTGAACCAATCCCCTCTATAGTGGTACAAGAGGTTTGATTCATTCATGACTACACATAGATTTTCAAGGAGTGCATTTGATAGTTGTGTGTATCACAAGAAGATGTCTGGTAACTCTATGATTTATCTATTGTTGTATGTTTTTGATATGCTTATTTTTGCTTATATCATCACATACATAATTATTTTGACGAAACAGTTGAGCAACGAATTTGACATGAAGGTTTTGGGAGTTGTATAGGAAATCCTTGTAATGGAGATTTCAAGTAAAAATGTTGTTGTACATCTTTCTCAAAAGTGGTACATCAAAATAGTTCTTGAGAGATTCAATATACATATGAGAAATCCTGCAAATACACCATTAGCTTCTCATTTCAAGCTTTCAGAGTTACAAATGCCTATTGGAGCATATGTCAAAGGTTTCTAATGCAAAAGCAGTTGGTAGCATTATGAATGCTATGATGTGCACACTTCCAAATATTGCTCAATCTGTAAGTGTGGTAAGCAGATACATGGCAAATCCAGGAAAAAGGCATTGGAAATATGTGAAAGGATATTGAGATATCTCGAAGGAGCTTCTGATGTTGGCCTAACCTTCCGAAAAAGTGAAGGTATTTCAATTCTCGGTTATGTAGATTCTAACAATGAAGGGGATTTTGATAGAAGGAGGCCCACCACTGGATACATTTTTATACTCATTGGTAGTGTCGTTAGTTGGAAATCTACTTTACAGTCTATTGTCGCTTTGTCTACGATAGAGGAAGAATATATGGCCACAACGGAGGCTGTGAAAGAAGTTATTAGGTTGAAAAGTTTGGTGGCAGAATTGAGTTTGATTCAACTGGAATCAATTGTAACATGTGATAGTCAAAGTACTATTTATTTGATTAAAAATCAGAGATTTCATGACTGCACCAAACACATTGATGTCAGATTCCATTTTATTCGAGATACCGTTAAAGAGGGAGTTATCAAGGTTGAGAAGGTTATCAAAGATGATAATCCCTCTTGCCAAGTTTGCACACTACAAAGACTTGGCGAAAGTATGCATCAATTGATGCAAATATGAGAGAACAACTTATAGGTGGAGCTAGTATATTGAACAAAGGTTTGATTCTTCTTATTTCTTAAAATAGGATTGCATAGTAAGCTTAGAAGTTTTGGCGGGAGTTATTTATATACATGCTTGGAACACAAACCAAGGTTGAGATTGAAAGAGTTAGTTTGGTTCTTGTTGAATCAAACTCAATGGAAGAGGAATTAACTTCAATATTTGGTAGTAAGATAATTAGTTTAAAATAAAAGTCAAAACAATATTTTGGTAGGTGAAATTTTAGTAAACCATAAAATGGTTTCACATTTTTAACCTTGACATTTTTGACACATAACGATGTCATGGATGCCATTAATAGGAAGAATTGATTTCTATAAATAAGTAGCTCTTCATTCATTTTCATAATATCATCTCACTTGCCCTCTCACCTTCTAAGGTATTTGCTATTCTCTCTTGTAGTATTTCACTTGTATTTTTTGTAGAGAATTTGGTGGACGTAGGATCATTTTGATCCAAACCACGTTAAAATTGTTGTTCTTCCTTGTTCTTTAATTTCATGTTCCAAAGGAACAAGCTTAAGTTGTTTATGGGTTTTGAGATTTTAGATTCAGTTTTCTTCCCTTATACCTCCCTTTTCTATATCAAAACCATTGTTCTATGGTAGTTCCTCAATAAGATAATATTTCACACGTTTGTTGTGTTTTGCCACTTTTTTCTTCAATGGTTCAATCAAAGAGGTCTCTTACGACTATAGACACTGGACAACTCCAGATCTTTTTTTTACAGCGTCATAAAGTGCTCTTCTACTTCTAGTCTTCTAGATATATATGTTCTTTGTTTCCATCTTCATTTTGTTACAAAAACTTCTTAGTTTTTGTTCGGATGCATGTGTAAATTATATTGTGATTGTAATAAAGGTTGACATTTGGAGATTTCAAAGGCTGATATCCAATATGGTATCTATATACCCTCTTGGACTTTTTTGTTCTTTTAGTGCAATCTGGATATATTGGTCAGGACTTGCACCAAAACGGGTTTTAATTGTTGTCTATATAGAATATTTATTGATATCTTCGATTGTATGTATTTGTTTAACACTGGACTTGTTTTGTACCCTTTTTTTGTGCTTGCATCTATTGGGTCTTACAGTGCCATTAATTATTCTCTTAATGGAGCGGTTATGTTTGTCCATTTATGTCGAGGTTTTCTTGGTTCAGGTGCTTTTATGAGTTCTGACATTTTCAACTAAAATAGCTTTTCTTTCTAGCAATATGTTGTATTCTACTGCCATTTTTAGTTTTTAGTCTAGGTGCTTATTTTCTTCAATGAACCAATCGATGAGATTCTTGATGGTTGATGGTTATGCTCTCATGGACACCTGACAAGTACCCAATTTTGGATATTTTGAGAATCTTGTTTCTCTTTTTGTGTTCTCGCTGCACATACTCTCTGCTTCAATTATCTTGTATTACGCTAGCCTGATTTTGTTTGTTGGATGAATTCATGGTGACAGTTGAGAGGAGTAGGACTTGGATGTTTTTGAAGGTTGGTGTCTCCTATTTCATGTCCATGTTGGTGCTCTTGCACTACAATCAGAAGATTATAAGGTTTTGAATGAAGGTGGTACCTCGTATGCCAACTTTACATTTATTATTCCATTTTTACTATGTTTGTAGCCGATGGGTCTTACAAAGCCATAGATTCTTCTTTCATGGAGCGACATTTTGTGTCCATTTCTTGTTGAGGTTTTTTGGTTGATGCTTCTAATGATTATTGAGATCTTCAATTTAGTTTTTCCGTAAACATAATAGTTCCCTTCTCTTTTGTAATCTCTGCCTCACTAGCGTGTATTTTGTGGCCTTGTTTGTTTTTAAAATATCCCGATGCTTATGTTCTTTGGTTATCCGACTGATGAAATATGATTTGTTATGGACAAATAAGTGTAATCAAACTTAATCATGGATCTTTTGATGGCCATGTAATGCACTCCTCTACTTTTCGTGTTCTCGCTACTTGTCTTCTCTTATTTCTTTTAGCCTACCATTTTATTTAGGTTTGTTGGATGAATCTTTGTATTCTACATGGTGGTAGTAAGAGGTTGACATTAGGATAGTTTGTTATTTTTTTTCGGTGTGCATTCCTGTGGACCGTGTTTTTTGCCATTTTTGTTCTTGCACCACAATCTTGATATTGGATATCACTAGGCATCAATAAATGGGGCTTTGCTATCTTATCTTGTTTGGCATTTCTAGTGATAGATATTTTGTGGTATGGGTTTGCACTTACCTGTTATTTCTCTCTGTGTATGTAAGTATTGGGTCTTCCAGAGCATGAACGTCAGTTTTCTTCCTAATCAATAGGTCCCTTCTTTCTTTGTCAAAACTACTGTTGTGTGGAAATTCTCAACAATAATAAAATTTTCCACTTTGTTTGAACTTTGAAGCCATAAAAGTTTTAGTCTAGATATTTATTTTCTTGGATGATCCAAATGACGAGCTCTTTTATTTTTATGGACACATGAGAAATACCCAAACTCAATTTTAGATCTTCTTATGGCCCTAAGATCTCCTCTACTTTAGTGTTCTTGCTGCTTTTATGTTTACCATGACACTTGATTGTTTTTTTTTGGATGCATGTTTGTAAACAACATGGTTACGATTTGGGGATCAAATTTTGTAATTCTGGAGTTTTGTTTCACTGTGTGTCTTTTCCTTGTGCACCTTATTTCTTTGCCCTTTTGGTGCTTGCGCTTGCATTGTAATTTGTTATCACCAAGCACCGTCAAGGGTGTTATGCAATCTTGTTTGGCACTGCAATTTTGATATCACTAGGCAGTGTCAAAGGGAGTTATGCATTCTTGTATGGAATCTATGGGATCTCCCCTATATGGCATGGTTTCGTAGTTTGTACTTTAACTGCTCCGTTCTTTTTGTTCTTGCTGTTGTTGGGTCTTTCAAGATAATATTCCTTTAATGGAGCAACCTTCTTTATCTTAGCGTCGAAGTTTCCATAGTTCAGGCCTTGTATTAGTATCTAGGTCTTCGATTTAGATTTATTCCATGATAATAGAGATCCCCTCATCTCGTTGTCAGAAGTGCTGTTAAGTGGAAGTTTTCAACTACAATAATTCTCTCCACAAGTGCATTTTTGTCTTTTAGTCCAGATGATTTTATTTTGCGAAGATCCAACTGAAGATGTATCTCCTCTGTTGTGGACATGTGGTAAGTGCTCGCTCAGTACTGGATCTTCTCATCATCTGCCTTCTATATATACCACATAGTGAACAGTAGTGGAGCATTAGTTTTGGAAATTTTAAAGTTTAGTGTTCACTAAGTTTGTCGTGTAGGTGCTTACCCTGCAATCTAGTATCGTTGAGGCTTCAATGAAAAAGGGGTTTCTAAATATTGTCTATGTCACTTCTAGTGCTTTCCCAAGCACTTTGGGTTTTGCCAATTTTGCACTTAATTGTTCCTTCTTTTCGTGCTTGCAGTTGTGGTCTTAACTTAGTAAATTTTCTCTTTTCACGGAGCAGCCTTTCTTTGTTGATTTGTATTGAGGTTTTGTTTGGTTCAACCTTCTATGAGTGTTCGATTTTCAGTTCAGTTCTCTTCATTGAGCAATATTATCTTTCTTCACCACACACTCTCCGAGTGGTGCTCTTGTAGTAAAGTTTAACTAGAAATTTTGCACGTTAGTGGTGGTTACAGTCATTTAGGTTCTTGGGAGTTCTCTTGATGTTATGTGTAATCAAGTCTTGGTTCGACCTATCTTCTTTCTCCCCTGCCCTTAACAAGGTTAAAGTTGTCTGTTGGCTGCCTCCACCTAATGGTTAGAGATGTTGATGGTGGGTCAATTGTGTGCAAAATTTTGGCCAGGTCTTGCATAATGTGATAATGAGAATGTTCTGTAGATAACATTCTTTTCAAAACCTCTAATAGACTTACTCATTTGTAGATGGTGATCTTACGTGTTTTAGAGAGCTATTATTGTATTTGGTGGTTTAGAGTTGATATCTCTACTTAATGTCGTACTCGTCTGTTTCATCCCACTTCCCTCAATACAATTCCCTACTTGGTCGGAATGGGAAGGAGTGGCAACTCGAGTTCTTTTCTCCTGCCATTTGCCTTATATGATTTGGTGGGCTTTAATTTTCTCCCATATGTAGGTTATTGGTCCTTGATTATGGTTGTTGGAAGTTTGGCGGAGGGGTTAAGGATTTCTTTTATAATGTTTCTGCCATAATGAAACTATTCTTCTTTTATCAGAGATGGTTGACAATTTTTGGGTATTTACAGAATTTGATAAGTTTGGATTTGTTGGTGCAATTGTATTAAGTTTCCTTTGATAGAGTTTGGATTAAAGGAATACTTTTTTTTTGGGTTATACACACGAATTCAGTCCCATTTAAGCAGATTTTCATTCCAAACAGGGTAAGAAGTTGGGGGATGGAAACTCAATTGTTGTGGAACATGTCAAACAGAAAAGGACCTGGTATGATGTGGAGCATGTTAAAAAAAAAATGTCCTGGTACGATCACTTGGATTTATGTGTTTACATTAATTTGTTCTAGACATTTTTTGCATGTTGCAAAGTTTTTTAATACATGTTTTGGATTAACATTACAAGTTTTTTTTTTTATTTTGTGTGGGTGCATGTTCAATTACACTTGATTGTTTTACTCGGTCAGTACTATCTAATGTGCTTTTTCCTAGAACGTATAGTAATGTATTAATCTAAGTGCACCTTGCGGTTTTTGGAGGATGAGTGTTCTATTAGGGTGGAAGTGTCTGTGATCGAGTTTTAAGTATGAGTGAGAACGAGGTGTTTTCAAAATAACTGTCTCCTCTCATAAGTATAAAAATGTAGTAACTAAATATAGGTGGTCTATAAGGTAATATTCTAACAAGTTTCTTTATTGTTTGGGTTGTTATTACTAATTGGATATTTGGCTTATCTCACATGTTTATTTGGTATCTATGGATTAGTATCTTGGACTTATTAAAGCTTGAGTTAAGTAAAACAAAGAGATACTTTTATGAAAACATGGACTAATGGAAGTTTTACTCTAGGAGAAACATCCTGAAATTTTGAAGTAGCACTTGATTCCATGTATAGTGATGGAGCTGGTGCAACAAATCAATTTCAAGGAACATTAGTTCTCTCTTTGTTCAAATACTTTATAGCTCCAGAACTGGAGAATCTGGTTTCTAAATTTTATATATATATTTTAGATTGTTGAAGCTGCTGTGAAATTGTGGCCTTGTGGAGTTCGAGACTGAAACTTCTTCATGGTATGAGATGTATTGAGTTGTACGACATAATTGATTTTCACGTATCACACAATTATCCCTTAGGCAAAATCTCAGAAAAAGAATATGACCAGTTGGAACTATGACTAAGAATTTCAGTTTTGACATGCAATTTTCTCCTTCACTTCTTTCCTAGAAGGGCAGAGCCAAGTCTACTTGTTCAACAAAATTTCCCAGTTTACTTGTAAGACAACATCGTACCCATCGCAATTCCATGAGTGATCGGATAAGTGCAGTGTGGGAAGATAATATTTAAGAAGACATTACCTCTTTATCTTGGAGGGGCAGGAAGACTTTTCTGATAGAGTTAGAGGTTAGTCCACAGTCTTTTTTTCATTTTCTTTTTGTATAATTAATCTAATTTCAAAATTCTTCATCAACTATGTTCTTTGTGTTTAAGTTGAATATGTTTTATTGAAGTTTTAATTGTTAATTCTGTATGATTTCATATTGTTTCAGCACGATTAGTAGTTATTCTTGGGGGTTCTTTTATTGATATATTTGTGTTTAGGCGACTGTTGTAACTCCACCTATGACAGTTTGTTCTTGTTTTTCTTAGAATATTAGGGAGGGATATAAAAATAGGTGAAATCTCATTATCACATGGTACTTGGTATTTTTTTTGTTTAAACGTGTTCCTTATAAAATTTTCTAAAGTCTATTTGAGTTAAACTGAATTTAAGTAATTATTTTGAGTAACAAGAGCTGAGAACGCAAATACATGATAAAAAAAGCTCCATTGTATCAAATAGTGAGAATTTTTGTTGGAGCTAAATTTATGATTAGAACAAAGGGATAAGACACAAGTATCCCTAGATTATGACCGAAATTCCAGAGATACACCTTAACTAAACTAAGGTACTATTATCCTCTTGAACTTATTTTTAATGTAATTTTGTGCGCCTTTTGTCTTATGTGACACACCCTGTGAGTCCACACAATTAAAGCGCGTGAGAGTTATTTGGATACCATGTAAGACACAAAGGTCCACAAAATAATTTTAAAAAATGGGTTTGAGGGGGAGGGGGATGTAATAGGACATGGGAAGGCCGGGAATGACCTTGGGAATATGATGAGCTTCTAGGGGTTTTCCTCCCCCCGCATGAAACAACAACAATTTCCTCTCTTTTCTATTTCAACAACCCTGAAGATCCAGGCGATGCGGATACACAGGCTATCTTTCCTGATTTTAAACCATCCTCTATAGTATCACCTATCTTGACTATCTCAGCAAATTTTGCTCCAACGAGCAACATAATTCTATCATAATATTCTTGCTCCTGCACGCGCACGAATACTTCAACAATTTCTTTCTCACACATGGGTGGTCTCACTCTACCTATAGGCGAACTCCCTGTAGATCTCGGTTGATTTTTTCTTCATCTTCTCCAGAGAGTATCGATATGGAACAATTTCTACGTTGTAAGCAAATCGATCGATAAAAGTTTTTGCCAATGCATTCCAACTGGGCAATTGACTTGTTTCATGCGATGTGAACCATTCAAGAGCTTCTCCGCACAAGCTTTGGCTGAAGAGCCGCATCAATATAGCTTCATCCCTACAAACTTCAACGAGCTGGTCACAATAGGCTCTCATATGAGCCATAGGTTTTCCCACTCCTCCGAAGGTGTCAAACTTCGGGATCTTGAACCCTTCTGGAAGGTTCAAATTTGGATGAATACATAAGTCTTCATAACTAATCCCGGGAATATATGGGACACATTGAATCTCTTTCATGGATTTCTTGATCTCTTCCTTTATGTCGACCTTTACCTCTTACCTTGCCCTCCACTCATTTTCCTGTTCCTTGTAATGGTCCAGCTCAGAACCGTGCACATCGTGCTCGGCATGGACGAGAATTCGGAAAGTGGCTCTCTTTGGTTACAGTTGAGAAATATAGGGACTCTGAGAATTTAGAGCGGTTTGATAATTCTAATGGGTATGTCTGAGGATTGGTATTCTAATTTAAGTGGTGGTGGGGTGTTTAGGGATTGAATGTATTTTGGTTTTGAGTTTGTGGTGGTGGAGCGGTTTGATGTAGGTATTTTGAGGAATGGGTGGCATTTGGGGGTGGTTGTTCTATGAAGGAGGTGGAGTTCGGTAAGATGCGGAAGCATATTGGGGATTTTGGGTAGTCAGTTCTATAACCGACGGATTGTGAGCAGGTGTAGATAGCTGGTTCTGAGTTTGATCCATATTTGAGGAAGGGAAGTAGATTGGAGGCCTCCCATCAACAGCGTTACCAACAAATCGTGGTGGAGGCAAATATTGTCTCCTTTGCATTTCTACCCTCATCTGTGCAATCTATTGCATCAGTTGTACAATCAATTCATTCTTGTCCGCTACGGTGGGTTGAGCCACCACAACATCAGTAAGACTCACTTCTTTGTTATTATCCCCTATAACAGTCTTTTCTTTGTCTGAAATTTATTTAGGGAAAGAATTTGCGGGACCTTTTGATCTAGTGAAATAAGGATGATCTGCCAGCTTTTGATCGACACAAATCAATTTTGAAGTACCTGAGAAGGAAAACTACTCAAAGGTAGATTTTTCAGTGCATATTCAGAGTAAAAAATGCATAATATCACACAGAGAGCAGATAAACACAGAAGATGCTTCGTCTGAGGATATCTTCAACCCACGAGTGAAGACGAAAACACGTTTTTTTTAACAAGCAGGAGTTTGCTTGTTTAAGTTTTGACAGTGTCTCAGAAAGGCTAAATCATGTTAAGCTCTGGTCTTCTTGCGGCTGCTCTTTTATCTGGTCTTTGTATCTTCTCGTAATATGAAGGGCAGAATGAAAAATTTTAATGATAGGGGCCGGGCCTAGGAAGGCTTCCTACGTATCTCACAAAGAAAATTCAGGCCCAACGTAGTTCCAGTACAAAGGAAAATATTTTCATTCATTAATTCATTGTGATTACAAGGAAATTGAAAAGCAACAATAGAGTTTTAAAGATAAACATGACGACGACACGCTAGTCATTCTATTTCTTATTGTAGCATCAGTCTCCTCCTTTTAGACGACCTAGGGATGGTGGTTTGTTGATGATTTCCTCGTCGTCGTCTTCCTTAGTCACTTCAGGGTGAGCAATGTCGGGACCATTACCGGCTCCTTGCTCATAGACGGGGTATATTTTGCTCATTTTCTGAAGTTTATCAATCATGTTGCTATGGAAGGCTTTGTTATTCTTCCTCAGTGTGGTTATCCTTTCTCTCATGGAGGTGAATCCTTCAATTTCCACTATCTGCTCCTTATCGAGTGACAAACTTTCATCTAAAAGAGCGGCTTTCTCCGATTCTATCCTCGCCTCTCTCGCTTTTATATCTTTCACTTTGAATCGAAGCATGTCCAACTTCTCTCGGAAGTCCTCCGTCTCCACCTGGTCATCTTTCTTTCTATTCATCTATGATGTTAGATCCTCATCCAGCGTTACGGTTGTAGCTTTGTAGATTTCGGTGGCCATGTCGACGCTGAGCCCTTCCTCCTTGGCTTCTTGAATTTCCCGAGTGATCTGTTCTATCCTGCTTTGTAGTTCTTCTCCTGTGAGTTTCATCTGGATGTTCTTACCTTTGTCCATAGCAGCGACTTTGCCTTTCCTGAGACGGTAGAGTAATGTTTTAGGTTTTGCGGTATAGGAGGAGGTCATTTGAGTGAGAAACTTAAGACTTGGAAATTTTGGTCGGACATTATGTAATAGTGACTTATGTATATTCTTTAGAAATTTATGGATAAGAGTGGGTTTATGATATCCTCATTCATAGCAAAATAGTACAGAAGCATTTAAACATACATATATCGCATCCTAAAACATACAGGGGGACCCTTTTGTGCCAAGAGTAGGCCTAGCGTATTTGAATGATGTACGTGTGAATTTAAACCAAATTAACAATTCCCTCCCAAAATAAATTTTACTAGTGAATAATAATGTTCACAAAGGGGAAATAGAGGATAAAAGGTTAAAGACAAACCCACGCAGGGGCCATTTGATAGTGCAATAAAGGCAGGCCCACGCAGGGGCTAAAACAATGTAAATACATATAAAAACCCACGCAGGGGCGAAGTCCACTATGCCGCTCCAGATGGATCCTGCAGCATCGCCGTACCCTTGAGTCTTGTATTGCTGAAACATATATCTTAACATCAGCAAGAATCCTTCACCCATGCGTCCTTTATCTTCAACGCTTTCGTATCACATCCTCTCGATTTTCTCCTTGATCCAGGTATCGAAATCATCATAACCACGCCTCAGTATTACCGCTTCTTGAGTCACCCTCTCAAGAGTATCTTGCTTCTCGACAAACATAGAGTACACCTCTTGGGCCTCTTATTTTACCTCTTGTAGCTCGGCCACTACTTTGGCCTCTTTGTCAGTTACGCTGCGAAAGCTGCGCAGGGTTTGGGAGGACACGTTTTGTATGTCCTTCTTCAGCCATTCTTTGTAACCCTTGTCATATCCAGCATTGAATCGATCAGGGGTGATGGTGTCTTATCCATACGCTTGCCATTTTTCCATTCTCTAATCATTTCAGACGCGTCGTGCATTCTATCATCTCCAATATCGTATACATTAGCTCCATAGTATGCCTCCTTGGGTACAGTTTGTCTCCTTACGAACTGTCACAAGACTCAAAAGGGTGCATAAGGGCGAATTCCCCGAATACCTGGGAGAGGGAGCACGATCTGTCGGCGGCTTTCCACGATGACTTCTTTGGAGATTAAACGGTCAAGCATCCATTGGAGATCCTCTTCTCTCAAACCAGAGAAAATTTGAGCCCATCTCCACCTTGTTCTCTGATTGTGTATATTTTCCCAGTACAACAGGTCATTCAAATCTGTAAGGATGTTCTTGTTGTCAAGGGTATGCAGCTCCCGAGTCACCGTACCCTTCGCTAAATTGCTGAGGATCCACCAATAAAGGAGTAGGTTCGATCCTTGGAAGTATCGGTGTCCCTCTTTACATTTTCCCAAGGCTCGATAAATGTCGGACAGGATGACCGGAGCTATAGGGTATTATTTTGTTGTCCATTGGTTTTCATCCCCTTTGAACAAGGTATGCATAAGTGTTATAACTCGGGTATTGATACTCAAACTTCGACCATGAGGGAAGACCATTGTTCCTAACAACGCCACAATAAATGCTAGAGGAAAAATCTTGTTCCATTCTCAGTAACAGATCTTGAACTCTCAATTGTAAGTGGCGTAGAAACTTGCATGTCCAAATCAGTTTTAAAGATCTCTAAATACTACATGGGATTCTTGGCACCAGTAGGCAAAGTCTTTTCCCAACCAGAACTAGTCCGCAATACTTTCTACTGAGGCCTTATTAGGTATAAAGATGTCTTCTTGTTTTCTCGCTCTCCTTTCTATGCCCGTGCCTACTGTGTCTATACAGTCTATAATCTCTTCCAAAATTGGGTTAATTTTAGCGGTCGCGAATCAAAACACCATTATTTGGCTATCCCAATATCTCGTAAGATCACTTTTCCATTTTTCAAATTTTTTTCTCTCTCTAAAATTTTTCTCTCTCTCTAGAATTTTTGCAAAAATCGTGTACTTTGGGTTGGCTAATCGGCTAATCGAAGTGGAATTTGGGGTTTAGGATGGCTAGAAATCCAGTAGATGAACGTTTTAGGCCTCCTGATCCGGTAGTGATTGGAAATCCTATAGTTCAATCGACTATTCATTAAGTGGCGGAGGCGGCGTCGTCTTCCTCTTCGCAGTGGAGGGAAGAAGCGGTCCATGTTGCGAAGATAGAGGCTGAAATCGATGCATCGCGTCACAATCTCGAAACAGGGCACAATCTGAGTGATTCAAATATTAGGGGTCATGATGGCGAACGTCAAAGAATCGATTTTTACAGATGGAAGTAGGAAGAGTGGAATCGCACGCGAGTGGATCGCAGAAATCGAGTCATAACCAAGGTCAAATTGAAATTCATCGACAACAATCTGTTAATGTGGAAGTATTTCCAGCAATCGATTCACAAAATCAACAAGTTGGAGATGAAATGGGTGTAAGCAATATTGATTCTCGACGGGAAGGAGAATTATTGGAATCGCAGCAAGTTCCTCAAGAACAAGAAATTCATGACAATCGTCAACAGGGTAATTCTTCAATTCAAATTCCAAATCGAAATATTAATTTGAATAAGGTTCAAGAAACACATCAATACCAGCAACAATCTTCAACTACAAATTCGAGGAATTTAGGATCGAGAGAAGCTGGGAATATTACGCAGAATAGGTCACATGTTGCGAATTCATCTGGTATAATCAATTAGCAAGGAAAGACCCAAGGTAATCCTAATACTAGCAATATTAATTCTACTGATGCTGGTAATTTGCAAGAGATTGAGATTGGAAATGAGAATTCTTTTAGATATCAGAGTTATCAACATAATTTTCTTAAGATTTCTTCCAATTTTGAACGACTTGCAAATAGGAATTTAGTTGATAAGAGGGATCCTCCTTTAGATAATACTGATTCCTTACCTAAGAAAGATCAAACACAAGAGCCTGCCCCTTATACAATGATCCAAACCTATGCTGATTTACTGAGATATAACCAATCTAAGAAGGGATTGAGTATTAAGATAACAGAGCCTGAGATCACAACCAAACAAGGCCTACCTGCTGTATTGTATGTGAAGGATGAAGTAGAGAAAGTTTTAGCTTCAACATGTAGGTTTACACTTATTGGAAAGTTTATCTACAAAATGCCTAGAGTAGAGTTATTAAGGAAAAACTTCATTCTCCAAACACAATTAGCGGGGGGGGGGGGGGTTAAAATAGCTCATTTCAATTCGAGGCATGTCTACATAGATTTAGATAATGAGTTGGATTATAATATGGTGTGGACTAAACAAAGAATGAATATAGCTGGCCAAGTCATGAGGATATAAGCTTGGACTCGCACATTCAAGCCGGATGAAGAAACACCTCTTGTTCCCATTTGGATATCCTTACCTGAGTTGCCTTGGCATTGCTACAACAAAGAGTTCATTACTAGCCTTCTTTCACCAATTGGTAGGGTGTTATATCTTGACTCTGCATCTATTAGTAAGACTAGAGGAAGCCAGGCTAGAGTCAAAGTACAAGTAGATTTAACAAAGGAAAGACCATCTCATATTTGGATGGGATACATTGGAGAAGACATTACTGATGATAGATGGCAAAGGATAGATTATGACAACATCCCAGATTACTGTTACTAT
The DNA here is from genome assembly GCA_027789145.1 of Solanum arcanum. Classification (NCBI taxonomy): domain Eukaryota; kingdom Viridiplantae; phylum Streptophyta; class Magnoliopsida; order Solanales; family Solanaceae; genus Solanum; species Solanum arcanum. The sequence continues at coordinate 37,864,612 of CM050933.1, forward strand.
TGCAAGCATCAAGGGCATAAGGAGACTGCTTGCATAATCAAAAAAGAGGGATGAAGAGAATAAAAGAAGAAAGTAGATGGAAAAAAACAGGGCTGGTAAGGATAATACTCAAAATGTTACTGCTGAAAAACCAAGTGGTAATAGTATGGATATTGGTAGAAGAGAGCTAGATCACAATCAAGTAAGACAACAAGTTCAGGAAAACCAACAGCAGATGACACCAGATGAATACCACACCCAAAGAAGAAGGAACAACAATCAGCAAGTCAGGTTTAATGCAGTCAAAGTTGTTGCTCCACAGCCTCAGGTTCAGACAGGTATTATTTCTATCCCTACACAAAATGCATACATTGATTTGGAATTGCAGGAATATATAGAGTATGGTGGTGGATTGGAGATACATAATGATCAAAGACAACAACAACAACATCATCCTATGGAAACTTCAAACAGGCCATCACAAACTCAGGTACATCATGTTGGAATCCAGGAGCATAATGTCCAAAGAAACACACAACAACAAAGAAGAAATCAGGAGCCTAGAAAGGACCAAATTGGTTATCAGCAAGAGACAATAACCAGTTAAGGTCAAGTATATAATAAAGAAAGCAATGATAAGAGGGATCAAAGAAATACACAACAAAGGAGGGATACTCAGGATCCTAGAATTTAACAAATTGTTTATCAACAAGAGGAATTTAACAGATCAGGTATTGACTCAATGCTCCCACTCCCTACACCCCTTAATATTTCTGATGTAAATGTTTCTACTATTGTTGTTGAGACTTCTGCTGGTGTAGTTGTTGGAGGTTTGGATGGAAGTGGTCAGGAGAAAGATAGTATTACTCAATCTAGATTATCTAAAGGAAAAGGTAAAATTGGTGAGCAGGGGTCCTTAAATGACAAAGTACCTCCTGATAAAATCAATTTTAATCAATATAAACAGATGAGTAATAAGACTAGTACCCTTAATGTTTTTAATCCTGGTAATGATCCAAATATTCATCAAAGAGATAATCTTGATGAATATAAGGAACCTGACTCTGAGGATGAGTATGATGTTGATACTCAATCCCTGGGGGAAGGAAGGGAGACTGGAGAGGCTGTAGGTACTTCTTACCAAATACAAAAAGGTCCCTTGTTACACAATTCTGATGCTGAGGAAATTAGAGATGTTGCAGGCAAGCAAGGCCTTTCTCAAAGGGGTAGAAAACTGTTGAAGCATAATCAAAATACTAGTATTAGTAAACCTAACACTAGAGCTAGAAGTAGAGGTTTTTAATGATTAAGTTGATTTGTTGGAATGCTAGAAGCATTAAGACTATTGGGGCTATTGAAAGATTGATCAACTTAAGGAAGATTCATAACTTGTCCATGATTGCTGTTTTGGAGCCTTTCTCTAACAGGTCTCATATAGAATCTTATAGAATGCAGCTGCTGATGAATTGTGCTCATAGTAATCCAAATAACAAGATTTGGTTATTTTGGTCAAATGAGGTAGTTTGTAAGGTTTTGGACAGTGATCAGCAACAAACAACCTGTGAAATTACTCATGAGCAGTGTAGTGAAAAGTTTATCATCACCTTTGTTTATGCTAAGTGTAAGGATCATTTAAGGAGGCCACTGTGGGAAAATATGCTTAAGTGGGCTGATACTAGTTATCCTTGGTGCACTATTGGGAATTTCAATGTGATATCCTCTACTGAGCAGAAACTAGGAGGCAGAGCTTATAATATTAATAAAAGCCTTGAGTTTCTCAACATTATAGAGGCTTGTGGTTTGATGGACATGGGTTACAATGGTCAGAATTATACATGGTGTAATCATAGGAAAAATGGTGATAGAGTGTGGAAAAGGTTGGATAGGGGTATGGTTAATGACAATTGGTTGGAAAAGATGCCTCCAAGTAATATTACTCATCTTCCTTCAGTTGGTTCTGATCATAGCCCTCTATTATTGGAGATGAATGATAATCAATCCAATGTTATTAAGTATTTCAAGTTTCTTAACTATTGGACTGATAATAATTCTTTTTTACCAATTGTTGAAGCATGTTGGAAAAGACAGGTTAAAGGGGATCCTATGTGGATATTACATACTAAGCTGAAGAGACTAACTAAAACTTTGAGAGAGTGGTCAAAAACAGAGTATGGAGATGTATTTGAAAGGGTAAAACATTATGAGGAAGCTGTTAAAAGTGCTGAAGAAGATATGATTATGGATAATAGTAGAGCTAACAGAGAAAAGTTAAGTGAAGCTAATGCAAAGTATATTAAATATCTGAAATTAGAATATGCTATTCTCCAACAGAAATCTCAGTTACATTGGTTAAAAGAGGGAGATGCAAATTCTAAGTATTTTCATGCTGTGATTAGAGGTAAAAGAAACAAGATGGTTATTCATAAAATAATGAATGACAGAGGTGTATGGATTCAGGGTGAGGATAATGTTTCTAAGGAGGCTTGTGAATATTATCACAATATTTTTACTGGAAAATCAAACAAAGTTAATGAGGAGTTGTTACAGTGTATTCTTGAGTTGATAACAGTAGAACAAAATTTGATTTGGACAAAATGCCTACTGTTGAGGAATTGAAAAGTATTATTATGAGTATGAACCCCAACTCTGCACCAGGCCCTGATGGGATTGGAGGCAAATTCTATCAAGTGTGTTTTGAGATTATTCAGGATGATTTATTGGCTGCAGTTACTTCTTTTTTTAATGGTAATATTATGCCTAGATATATGACTCATGCTTGTCTAGTATTGCTTCCTAAAGTTGATCATCCCAATAAGTTAAAAGATTATAGGCCTGTTAGCCTTAGTAATTTTACCAATAAAATCATTTCCAAAGTGCTGAGTACTAGATTGGCTTCTATTCTTCCCAAGATTGTATCAGATAACCAATCTGGTTTTGTTAAAGGAAGGAGTATCTCTGAGAATATTATGTTAGCACAAGAAATTATCCATGGAATTAAATTACCTAAAGAAGGTAGGAATGCAGTCATTAAATTGGATATGATCAAATCATATGACAGAGTGTCATGGGCATACACTTGTATTGTTTTGAGAAAAATGGGGTTTAGTGAAATGTTCATTGATAGAGTTTGGAGGATCATCAGTAATAACTTGTATTCTATAGTGATTAATGGAAAAAGGCATGGCTTTTTTCACTCTACAAGGGGTCTTAAGCAAGGAGATCCTCTGTCTCTAGCCCTTTTTATTATTGGAGCTGAAGTTCTGTCAAGGAAGTTAAATCTTCTTTATAATAATAAGTTGTATAAAGGTTTCAACATGGAGAATAAGGGGCCTCATATTAATCATTTGAGTTTTGCAAATGATATTATTATTTTCACTTCCACTGATAGACAATCTCTACATGTCATTATGAAAATTATTAAGGAGTTTGAGCAAGTGTCTGATCAAAAGGTGAACAAAGAGAAAAGTTATTTCATGGTCACTTCAAAGACTAACCATGATATTATTGAGAACATTAAGCTGGTAACAGGTTTTGGTATGAAGGAGAGTCCAATTAAGTATTTAGGATGCCCTTTATACAATGGTGGACAAAGAATTATTTATTTTTCAGAAATGGTGGAAAAGGTAATAAATAGGATTTCAGGCTGGCAAGCAAGAATTTTAAACTTTGGAGGTAAACCAACTCTTGTGAAACATGTCCTGCAATCCATTCCTATACATACACTGTCTGCTATGTCTCCTCCAAAAACCACTCTTACCTATATTAAGAAAGCAATTGCAGACTTCTTTTGGGGGTTGGATAAAGATGGCAAAAAGTATCATTGGGCTTCTTGGAACACTTTGGCTTATCCTACCAATGAAGGGGGTATTGGGGTAAGATTACTAGATGATGTTAGTAAAGCCTTTCAGTACAAACATTGGTAGGAATTCAGAACAAAGAAATCTTTGTGGAGTCAGTTTTTGAAGGCTAAGTATTGTCAAAGAGCCAATACAGTTGCTAAGAAATATGACACAGGTGATTCTTTGGTCTGGAGATATTTAACAAGGAATAGATCAGAAGTGGAACCTTATATCAAATGGAATATCAATTCAGGAACTTCAAGCTTTTGGTGAGATAATTGGTTAGGCAATGGTGCTATAGCTAATTATAGTGACAATATTTCAAGCTTGAATAACAGTGTAGTGGCTGAATTTTTCACAGATGGAAAATGGAATGAAAGGTACATTCGACAACAGGTGCAACCATTGTTGATTCCTCATATTCTACAAACACAAATAAAGTATCAAGAAGGAGTGGAAGATACTGCTATATGGATGCCAGAGGAAAATGGAAAATTTTCTATCTCTTCAGCATGGGAGATTATTAGAAAGAAGAAATCTATTTATCCTATTAACAACATTATTTGGCATAAACATATTCCATTTAAGGTTGCCTTCTTTATTTGGAGAGCATTACTGTGTAAACTTCCAACTAATGAAAGTTTACAAATATTTGGAAGACCTGCAGAAGACTGTTATTGTTGTTATAAACAAGGAAAAGATGATATTAACCATATATTACTTACTGGGAATTTTGCCAACATTATTTGGAAATATCATGCTACCAAACTGGGAGTAACAAAACTTTATACAAATATCAGAAGCCAACTCATGCATTGGAGGAATCAGCCTACAATTAATGAGGTACACAAATTACTTATGCATATTGTTCCTAGCTTTATTTGTTGGAATCTTTGGAAAAACAGGTGTGGTGTGAAATATGGTGATAAGAAATCCAGTATAAAAAGAGTGCAGTATGGTATATTTAAGGATATAATGCAGATCACTAGATTGGTCTTTCCTAATATTCCATGGCAGTCTAGCTTGGATCGTTTGATTAAAATTGCTGAGCAATGTCATCAACAGTATAGAATTATTATAGTTTGCTGGCAGAAATCTAAGGAAGGCTTTTACAAATTGAACACTGATGGTAGTGCTATACAAGAAACAGGTAAAATTGGTGGTGGTGGAATCCTTAGGGATCACCAAGGTAAGATTATTTATGCATTTTCAATTCCTTTTGGTTTTGGTACTAATAATATGGCAGAGCTAAAAGCAGCATTATATGGACTTGAGTGGTGTCAACAACATGGATACAAAAAGCTGGAATTGGAGGTGGATTCTCAATTGATATGCAAATGGATCAACAACACTAAGAGTACACCTTGGAGATGCCAGCAGGAAGTTGATCAAATCTTAAACATACAAAGGAAGCTGGAATACTTTAATTGCACACACATTTACAGAGAATCCAATACTACTACTGACTTGTTAGCAAAATGGAGTCACACTATGGATATACCTCAACACTTTTATACTTCACATCAATTAAAGGGAGCAATCCGAGGGAGCTACATATTAGAAAGAATGGGCATACAAAATTTTAGAAGAAGGAAGATCAAAAGAATAAAGTATCCACCATGACAAGTCTTCAAGAAAGTTTGGTTATTGTAAATATCAAATGTCATGTAAACAATTAGTTAACTAGTTATAGTTAGTAGTTTTGTTTATCCTTGTTTATAAATTTGTAAGGGGAGAGTCTCCCTTATTTATGCATGATTAGACAATTGTATTAAGGGAGGAGTACTCTCTAGGCTTTTGTTTCTATTTAGTTCTTCATATTGTAAAAGGTTAACTTGACTACTCTTAGAAGAGAAGTCAATTAACCACCAAAGATAGAAGCTAAGGTCTTATGTCCCCCTTCATGTAAATTTTGTTTTTATAAATGCTAAGGCCTGGGGGTGTTGCTAAGCCCCTGACCCACCTCAAGGGTCGTTCAAATAAATAATATCTTGTAAGGACCTCAACCAGTTCAGGCCAACCGTTCATGTTATTCAATTTGTTAATGCACCAACGTATTTGTTTAGGGTTCTTCTTTGATCTTCGTCGAGATTTTCATACCACATTGTGAGTTGAGGTGGCACTTCTATGACCATATCAAACTTTGGAAAACTCTCCATATATGCAAAACAGAAACTAGTTAGGTTTACCCACCCCAAATTGGTTTTGACACGTACATCATTCAAATGTCACATAAAATGATGTGTCGTGAGGTCGAAGACCTTAGACACAATTTTAGCAGTTTTCTACTAAATGGACATAATACACCTTGGGTATTAAGCCGTCTTAGGCTAATGCTTAATTTTTTGTTTTGATTTCGCTCTAACCTAGGCTTACTAGAATAGTTTTCAAATTAATGGTTACCCGAGTCGGACAAACATCGAGGTGAAGCTACCAAACAACGTCGGATGACCGCATTTCAACTATTTGTTTGATACTTCCAAATGAACTTTTGTGTATTTTCTGATGAAAGCCTTGGAAATCCACATAACTTTCATTTAACTAATGCAAACTAGTTGCCAATTAGGGGAAATATGCCATGAAAAATGTAGCAATTATAATAATAAAGTAAGCAAATAAGCACTTATAGCCAAATAATGTTAGTCTTAAGATTACAATCCTCCAAATGCCCAGCGGAGTTGCCATTTCTATTTAATCCAAAATCGGATAATACTTTTTTTGTAGAGTTTTCGACTTTTTAGAGCCGCCACTTAATTTTCAGAAAAATTAAGAAAATCTTTGTTTTCAAAAGATTTAAACAGATAAATGATTTGAAAATATTTAAAAGGGTTCGGAGATTCTTATTAACGTGTTAGGATGATTTTGAAAGCACCTAAGACGTTCTGCTAACCTACGGTTATCCAACAACTAACTAAATTTGCCAAAAGTTTATTGGTGTAGAAACATTTTTGAAAGTTATTTAAAAATGAATGTAAAACTGATATAATAGTGTTTTGAAAGTGAAAACTATTTATCTAAGTAAATTTTAATTTGTAAAAGTCCTTTAAAGATATTTACTTGATTTAATCAAATCGTAAAAACTGAAGTGTCGTTTTGCGGGGAATTGGATTTTCTTATCTTTTAAACTAATGACAAGTAACTAAAAGCAAGTAAAGAGAGAGAGGAAAAGAGATTTGGGTCCGAATCCGGGTCCTGTTCGCCTTGACCGGTTTTTGGACCCACCTGTTTTGGGGTTTTGACCCATTTCCACCTGTCCTAATCTAACAAAATATTAATATTTAAATTTTAATAGGCTTAGGCCCAAAATAACAAAGTACGACATTTAAAAAAAAAACAATTGGGCTCTTTGGCCCAATTCTTCAATTCCTCATGCTATTTCATCTTCAAAATCTATTCGTCGACTAGAGACTCGAGTGAAGTCAACCGAGTCTTTGCGACTCTCGAAATGAAAGGATGGGAAAATGGGATTCATGGTGAAATCGATGCGAATTTCACATGAAACGAAAAAGATAAAGATTAGTATGTAAACCTTATATTTAATGTCACACACAATTTGTTCCAATTACAATACAATGGTTCACCAAGAGAAACACAGTTAAAGCAATTTAAATAAAAAAGAAGAAGAATAAAACTAAATAATAAAACATCCGAACTACAATGGCCGTAAAGAGAACAGAGAGCTACTGTTTATCTTAAAGAAATCACGGAGCACTCAATAACAAGGAAAAATATAAATAAATGATAAACAAAAATGAGCATACACCTAAGACCTTAGCAAATGATAAGATAAGTGAGTATAAATAAGTAACACCTTGCAGCTGGTACAATAAATTGACACTAAACTACCGAAAAGATACCAATACATTGTAGAAAAAAAAGGGGAAAACACATGTTGACTCAGAGAATAAAGTCCACAAGAAAAAGCTGTAAATGACATTAGAAACAAATTATTTCCTGATGAACAAGTAATTAATACACAAAAAATGCTTCGAAATATAAAAGAAGCATGCTGATAGAGCAATCAGTCATCATTTTAAAAAAAAAAAATCGAAGTCATCTGCCGGAAAGATCTTACAAACTAAAAAGACAAATTGATTCCTTATTTTGAAAAAAAGTAAAAAAAGGTAAATAATACTTAATTTAGGCAAAAAGAATCTAATATTTCAAAGAAATAAAACAAAATATATAGATGCTATGCAAACTCAACTTACCAATGTTAAACTTCAGATTGAAATATGAACAATATAGAACACCGACTTAGTTTAAGCAAACCACAACGAATTACATTACATGTAAAAAAAAAAGGAAACCTCCATTACCAACTTCAAAGAAAACTTAGACAAAAGCATGACTAGATAAAAGTATCATGTAGAATCATGTGGAAGAGTTAAATAACAGAACTCCAAATCAATGCAACCATATGATTCAAAACACAACAAAACCCAAGCTTAAAGAAACTGTATATTAATTTGCACACTAGCTAAGAGAAAGAAATCAGTGGCATGAGGATCAGTTAGAGATTCTCACAATACAGTCTTTGAACAAAAGTATAGAAGTCAAGATAAAGGATGAAACAAGGATGAAGCCGAAGAAATTAAAAGTATTCCTGCCATACTGCTTCAGAGTCAGAAAGGACAAAAATGAGAGAGAAATATTACCTTTTTCTATGCGGTGAGACTGGGATACGAACCATAGACAATGATCCTTTCCACCGGAAAACAACGCTGTAAACTCAGACGAGCGAAACAGAGCAAACGAAAATGAGAACTTAAGAGACAAAACGAACTTCGATCTATCCTTTTCGAAAAATAATCTAAATCATTGATTTATACTGTGATATTTTCTTGTGTCCAGACCAGCCTAGTTTCTTCCAACTCTTCTCAAAAATAAAGGAAAATCCCTATCCTCAAAAATATATATCCCCCTCGAATGGAGAAGAAAAACAAATTATATAGAGGGGTTTTCGATTAAAAAAAGGGGAAAAGACGAGGATATAATCGTATTAGCAACCCCAGGTTTGAATTCTAATCACAAATCCTATCAAAAGTTCACCAAATATTCTCGCGTGATTCCAGCCTTTCAATGGAATACAGGAAGATAGAGGGCTGGATCATCTCTTTCGTCCTTGATGAGCAACGTGTCACCATCTCCAAACAAGCGAGGACGGGCAAGGGACTTCCGCAAGGACGATTTTGTAGATCTACAACTAGTGAAAAATTTGTACGATGCTGAAGAGAGGGAAAGAGACGTTGGGGGTTTTGCCCGCTAGAAGAGAGCAACGTTGATCTCGAGGCGCTGTTTATGCGAATTTCTTCAAAGAGTAAGCTATTGGAATCACGTGGATTTCTGTGTGAAGTGTATCGACATCATCGTCTTTTCACGCGTCTGGGTCGTTTCTTGTGAAGAAGAAACGGGAAACGGGTCGGCTGGGATTTGGGCTTGGGTCACTAACGGATTGGATTTTATTGATAATTAGGGATGGGCCTATTATTAGTATTTTGGGAATTGGAGGAGTGGAGATGGGCTGGGAATTGTTTTTCGGGGGCTAGGGAATTTGAATAATGGGCTGGGAATTGGGGTTAAATAAATGATCCAAATTGGTTTACCCAAAAGGATTCAGACTATATAAAGTTAATTGGTAATCAGACAAAATGAATTAGTACAAATTAATTAAACAAGCTTCTCCATTTTAACGTAATAAAATAATCAGCGCAACTACAAAATAATTAGTTCAAACAAAATGTAAACTAATCTATAACCAAACTAATCATAAAAATGTTCTAACAAAGGAAAAAAACGTCTTTGAGACAAAATTCGAATAATTACAAAATAAACTAATCGTATACGTAATTATACAGATAAAATATATTATGGAAAAAATTTATAATAACTTAAACATTTTAAACGTTATAAAATCTGATTATTTTAAAATTGCTTGGAATTAGGAAGCTCGCTAATTCATTCATCTTGTCGAGGGTCAAAATTTTGAGTCAACAACGGTAGTTTAAGTTGGGAATGCCGACCTATTCAGTGATTCACCAACATGACTTTTAACTCGCCAACATGAACTTTTCAAAATCTCTCCACACTTTAATCTGCAAAATCAACACATTATTTACCAAAAAAAAACAGTAAAGCGTCTAAGGTTGCCTCCCAATCAGTGCCTTAATTCACATCGTGGCACGATGCAAGTCCATATTTAAACCTCATTCTTGGGGTTAGCTATAACATCACTAGGCCACCTCTCTTGTTATTTCTTGTAGAGATGAGGTAGTACTTGACCCATAAGGGATTCAATTAGCTGGAGATCTAGAGTGAGAGCCAATTATCTGATTTAGCCCTTCGAAATTTTCCCTAATCTCTTCCAACACTCTATCATACTGATTGACCTTTTTGAAAATGATTAGAAGCGTCTCTCTGCACGCCTATTATCATTGTCCTTAAACTTTCTCCGCTCATGAGGAGGTATGTATCTATAATTCCTTTTGCACTGAACTTTAACCTCTAATATCTACATGGTCAAATCGTCCAACTGACCTAATAGTGGAGCCAAATAGTGGCCCGCCTCCATTTCTTTATTTGTCTTAGTCATTTGGCCAACTTTTCTACCAATCATGAACAATATTTTCTATTCAACCAGTAGCACAAATAAAAACAAAAAATTAAGTAAGTTTCACTATAACTAATGACAATATAATTCAACTTAACTAAAAACTCTTAAACAACACCACTCCCCGGCATCGATGCCATTTAGACTTTCACGTATCACGACACTACTTCAAGTTCAAGTGCCAACGATCGTGAGTAGTAATATAACTCATCCAAACGTTGGGATCGTTCACATAGGGAGTGGTTTCGAGAATCAATAACCAGGTGTTAATACGTTCAAGTTAATCATATCTAAAAATATTTATGAATTTAACATAGTTCAATTTGGGTTTATAAATAGGAGGAAGAAGATTCAAATTATGAAATTCAATTTTTAAGATACTTGTTTTTTATGCCTGAGGTGGTCACTTTTGGACTACTCAGGTCATTTATTCTTGTTTGGTATGGTTAGTAGGCCTTTTTGGGTTCCACCCTATGAATTTTAATAAAGTACCATGAGTCCAAAATCCATTTGAAAAAAAGTTTGAGGTGACAAAAGAAGCGTTAAACATGTTTTTTTTGTTGTAATTAACAACTACAACAAAAAATAACATGAAATTAACAAGTAGAGACGAGATTCTTTGGGTGTGATAGGATTATGGGCTAAAATAGACAACCAGATAATTGCAATTGATAGTGAATATATGTAAATCGGTGACTAAGCTAGACTTTATAGGGGATAAACTTTCTCTTGAAACATTTACCAAAAATCGAATTGGTTTTTTCGAATGCCAATGAGCAGCAATTAAAAACAACCTTCGCTTTAGTCCATTAACTCTCTCGATCTGAATGTGTAGAAAATTATTTAGGATTCACTCTCTCGAGCTGAATCAATGAAAACTCAATACCCACATACCATCAATTCTGTAATTTTGGTATTAAAACCCCTCGCTCGGTCAAACCAAAAACACGAAGGTAGAGTAACATTTGCAACTACAACCCTTTAGATTAGGACATAATTACTAAATGAAATCGCTTTTAAAAACATTTGGAATATCAGGTAGCAATGCCAACAACTAAATCAACCCATTTAGTTTTAGCAAGACATCATAAAAAGGTTGAAATCGTTAGCAAATCGTGTTTTCATCAACTAGAAAGATCAATATTGTGTTTAGAGAGGTCTAAGATGAAGAATCTTCAACACCCACTTCTAATTTCATAGAAATAGAAATCTTCAAATCTTTCAAAGCTAAGGAAGTATTGTCTCTAAACTCAATTCTTATCTCTCGATTTTACAAAAAAATTGGTTGGATCCTAAGCTAAAAATTTAAACAAGTATTTATATTCACCAAAAATTGTGTTGTGTAGGACCATTCTGCGCTGTTAGTCAGGATCTTCAATCCGCCATGTCACGACCCGCAAGTACCCCTAGAATTTAGGGAGAACCCTATGGTCATGACAGGGAGTACTTGAT